>CM050325.1:15920118-16570875 GCA_027475135.1 Bactrocera correcta
AGTGGCATGAGAAAACCGAGTACATAGGCATGAGAGACAAATATGTCAATAACCTTCTGTAAGTGGTTTTGGAAAAGCGGAGAGATGGCAAAAGATACACAAGCAAGGCAAAACGTTAACTTCGTTTGCATCTAATACCCTAAAATACCCTGCACAGGCACTTTTCTTATAGCACATTAGGATATAATAAGATTTGAATATTTATTTTAATCAGTAAATTTCAATTGCAGCTATATGCTATCTCAATACGATCTCAACAATTTGTTCGGAGTTTCTACCGTTGGATTGGAAGATACCTTGCCAAATAATAAGAAATTTTGAAAGATCGATTTGTATGACAGCTATATCTAATGGTAGTCCGATATGGGAGGTTCCAACAAATGAACAGCTTTTTAGGTTGAAAAGAACGTGTGCGAAATTTCGAATTGATGGACTAGCATTGGTATATATTTTATGGGATCTCCGGTCTTGTATCGGATTTTCTTATGGGTATACCAAACTTCGTCGTAAACTTAATATTGCCCATTCAGTGTATAATGAATGAATGATATAAATAAATGAGTTAACCAAACGTAATATATAGATCGTTTGGGGTAGGAAAAATAAAACTAAGTACAAAACATAAGATAGTTCCAATAGAAGTGAGATGATCAAGTCTCAGTTTATTAAATCTTCATTTGTAAAGGCCAAAAACTTGTTAAACCAAACTGCTACCAGGATCTTTCTACCAAATCAGTACAACTGAATAAATCCACAAAAGTCACGAGGGGCTTAGTGAAAGTCAGCTGCCTTACGAGTTTACCGTGTTATAAATTTTATGCAAAAGTAAAATTTGGCCTTTGCCATCACCTCCGTAACGGCGCCGGAGAAATGAAAACCTCTTTCAAATGCGCTTAGATTTTCCAAGCCACACCACACCATGAAAACTACCACAATAATGAATGTAAAATAACACTAAAATAACAACCACAATGAAGCAAACATACATACATATGTTTATTGTAGTTGCAATAAATTGTACAATAAAATTGCCGAAGGCGCTGCCGCAAAGCGGAATTGACGCAAAATTATGCGAAGCAAAAGGCGATACCGCAAACCCACCGACCGACCGACCGACCGACCGTTATTACGAACGCGCAAACAACAACGAAGCAACAATGACTCGGAAATTGCTTCGCAAGTAAGGAGGAGAGGCGGGCTAACAGACAAGCGGTGCGCGTTGCAAGCAATGTGTTGCACATTCCCAGGGATGCATTTGATTGCGTGGGCGTCGAGCTGAAGAGCTGACAGCTGCATAGCTGGTTTGGCTGGCGTGGCTGGGAAAATAGGTCAGGAGGCAATATGAGCAGCAAAGGTACATACATACATATGTGCATATATGTAGCACACACGCACACAAATGAATGCACACACGATTTTTGCTTTTGCTTTCGTATGTATGTATGTTTGTGTACATATGTATGTATGTATATAATGAGCAATGTATGATGTATTACACACTTATGTGCGGATACATCTTGAAAACGATACATTCATGTGTTTGTGCGTGTGTGCGTGTAGGCGCAAGGATACACATAAATCTTGTGAGTGTGTGTGTGTTTGTATGCATTTGCATTTTCATCACTTTGTGGTGTTGAATAGCGCGGTCGTGTTGCCGTTATAGCAGTTGTTAGCGCCGTGGCGTACCACCATTGCCATTGTGTTGGTGCAATGTTGCACGCACGCAGCAGCAACACTTGCAACTGGTGCATACATCGCAAGCACATTGAAGCAGTTGCTTCGTATATACATACATTGTGACAAAAAAGTACCCGGAAATTGTAAATAAAACGGTAAATATTTAATCATTCATCAAGGCGACAAGCCTTTAAAGTATTGCCAATCAGATGCAATACACTTATGCCAACCATTTTTTCAGTTCTCGAAACATTTTTTGGGATGTTTGTGGTTTTAAATTCGATCACAGTCATGGCTCGCTGCGATGGTGCATTATCATTGTGTAATATCCATTGTTCTTCCACAATTCCGGCCGTTCTCACGCAAACGAATCAATTTTTCCAAATAGAACTCTTTATTGACCGCATGTCCCCCCATAACAAATTCAGCTTTATGGAGACGAGTCGAGCAAGAATACTTTCCATTATTAAAAATATTCACCAAAATCATTCGAATGGACTCGCAAGAGATATCGAGGTATCTTGCTATCAATCACCATATCCTTCACTTTTGTTTAATAGTTTCATCAGTTGACCTTGGACCTCTAGGTCGTCCAGAACGAAGCATGTCTTCAAACGATCTTTCAATCACCTTTGAAGCCGCTGTACCACTCGTAGGCTTATGTTTTTGAAAAAAACTGAATCACTGTAAGCCTTTCCCAACATTCGCGACGATTCCGCACACGAATTTGGTTAGAAATACAAAATTTTAGACAAATTCTTTGTTCAATATTTTTATCCATTTTAAAAATCGCAACACACCACCGAAGTGTACGGACTTAAGCTTTAGATGTAAACAAACTGGTGGAGAGATCGCGCTCATATTTGGCATAACAATTAAAGACAGTCCTACCAACTTAGCAATTTTTTTTATGCCTTGAACAGGGTATATTACGTTTGTCACGATGTTTGTAACACCCAGAAGGAAACGTCTGAGGCCTATAAAGTATATATATACATAAAGGATCAGTATGTTGAGCTGAGTCGATTTAGCCATGCCGTCTGTCTGTCCGTCTGTCTGTCCGTCCGTCTGCCTGTCCCTCAGTTTTTAAGATATCCTTTTGAAATTTTGCAAACGTCATTTTCTCTTCAAGAAGCTGCTCATTTGTCGGAACGACCGATATCGGACCACTATAACATATAGCTGCCATATAAACTGAACGATCGAAATCAAGTTCTTATATGGAAAACTTTCGAATTTGATAATGTACATATCTTCACAAAATTTGGTATAGATTATTTTCTAAGGTAAAAATGTAATATCCGAGAAAATTGTTCAGATCGGTTAACTATAGCATATAGCTACCATACAAACTGAGCGATCGGAATCAAGTTCTTGTATGGAAAACTTTCAAAAATTTGGTATATATTATTTTCTAAGGCAACAATGTAATCTCTAAAAAACTTGTTCAGAACGGGTTACTATAGCATATAGCTTCCATTATTAACAGAAATGCACCTGTGAAGATTTAGCTTCGGTGCAACCGAAGTTAATGTTTTTTCTTGTTTAAATATCATTTACCCGGGAAATTCAATAACAATTTCCGGCTGCTTTTTTGTCACAATGTATACATATATTGCACATCATTTTTATGTCATGGAGTGTGGTTTTATGCAGATGTGACGAAAATTCAATTGGGTTTCCACACGCCTCTTTAACTTGCTAACCCTCTGTCACATTTACCACTTTAACGGTATTTTTACAAGTGTTAATATTTTTTTTGGTGTTGCTCATTGACGTTGCTGGCATCTGCTTGCACGGTGGAAGAATTAAGCAAAAAGAGATGTAGAATATATGTACATGTATATGGCAGTCCAGGGTTTTATAGTTTGAATGGAGATATACCTCATGAAATTTATTCACAAAATCGTCTTGGGATGTGCTTTCGTATAAGGTTCTCAAAATACATATGTGAAAAAAAAATAAAAAACAAAATTTAAAAAAATTGATTTTTTGACACCTAAGCCCCCTTTTTGTTCACCAGGTCACATATAGTTCTACCGATCTTTTCAAAACATTCTCCAAACTTTTGTTGAGAAATCTGAATTAGATTTTCTTTGTTATCAACCCAAGCTAAAGGTTAGCGTTAGAAAATATTTACAGAAAGTTCAGAAGAAAAATCTGCTTAATTTATCAAAACACCAACAAATGCAACGAAAAGTCACCCACTGTGTCTAATTGTTGTTGTTATTTATTTCCCAACTGGTGTTAAAGTTCGTTTCACAATTTTTAATTTTTTCCTGCCATTCGTGCCCTGCACCCCATTGTGTGCCACGCAGGCGAGTGCCACCCATTGAGTGCATTTCACATGCATACTACAAGCCACTCGAAGCGTTCCCCATTGCGGGTGAAATGCCGCGAAATAGCTGAAAATTTTCACCAAACTTATTTATGATATTATAACACGACAGCGACGCTTTCGAAAATGTGTGGCAGCGGTGCTGCGCGATTGTCTGCGGAATAGAAAAATCCTTGACATGCTGAAATTCTATAACAAGCTATGATAAGTAAATAAACTGGTGTATCAAATTTACGGGTTTAACATTTCGTGAGACACTCCACGCGTAAGTAGGGCAGATGAGCAAATGCCAAATTCATTTATGTAAAATACTTACAAGTACTTACGACTAAATATATAGCAAATGACATTTCTCTTTTGGCTTCAAGAAGGTAAGAGTCCAAAAATAAATCTCAACTTTTATTTACATTCAAAAATCACAGTTCCATAACGTTAGTAATGTCATAATATAACCATAAATTTTAGAAGAAAAAATTTTATGAAAGACAACTTTCGATTGAAGTATAATACCCTCTTTACATGGGCTCCAGGACAAAGTGGCGACTTCGCTCTTGAAAAGTTCCAAGAAGATCCGACCTTTTCGAGCCAAATTTTGTTCAGCGATGAGGTTCATTTCTGGCTCAATGGGTATGTAAACAAGTAAAATTGCCGCAGTGGCCGAAAAGCAACCTGAAGAGATTCAAGAGCTGCCATTTCGACCAGGAAAAACAAAGGTTTGGTGTGGTTTGTGGACCGATGAAAACATCTCTTCAAAAATGACGCCGGTAAGAACATAACCGTCATCAGCGACCATTATCGCGTCATGATAACCGACTGATTGATGCCTGAAATTGAAGGTCGGGATCTCGGCGACATTTGGTTTAACAAGACGGTGCCACTTTCCACACATAGCATCAATCAATGAATTTATTGAGAGAGCACTTCGGTGAATAGATAATTTCACGTTTTGGACCAGTCGATTGACCATCAAGATCGTGTGATATCATACCGTTAGAGTTTTTCCTGTTTGGATATGTAAACTGTAAATTCTATGCGCACAAATCTGCTTCGATTCAGGCCTTAAAAATATCACGCGTGTAATTCGTCAGTTATCAGTCGAAATGCTCGAACTAGTCATTGAAAAACGGAATCAACGGATAGACCAACTGAGTCGAAGCCGCAGCCAACATTGAAAAGAGATAATCGTTGAAAATGAAATGCCAAAGAATGTTCTTTCGAGTGATAAAAAAAAATCCAGATTGAATTTGAAATATCTGTGTTTTTTCTTAAAGAAAAGTTGGGAACCCTTTAGAACTTGTAGTACTTCCCGACTGTCCAGCTTTCGCTAGATTGAGTTTAAAATCATTCTTTTCATACTTCGGTTCCATACCTAGGAGTTTTTGGCAACACAAAGGACAGGTGTTTAAGTGAGATTCCTATGACAGTCGTAGTGAGTACCGATTCGGAACCTAACCTTAATCAGCTCGATGAATAGTACATAATTATTCTTTTGATTTTTATATACAAAAATAAACTGGTATCTCATCCTCACCAACTTTGTTTGAACTTCTTCTTGATTCCAATCAATTTTTCAAGCTTAAAAATCAAACTGAACCTCAACAAAATTCATCTAATTATGATTTAATAAAAAAAAGGCTTTTGTTTGTTAGTCAATATTCCAAAATTCAATAAAAAAACGGATTGATATTTTTCAAAGGTCTAACATTTATTTAAAAGGTTGTTTTATAAAATTTATTTGTGTAAAACAATTTCAGACAAATAACCACCACGGCTGAGTTTACAGTAGCTTATCCAATCCACCCAATTTTGGAGTACTTTCTCGATGGTTTCAGGGCTTACGGCAGCTACAGCAGCTTGAATCTCGTACTTTAGATCTTGAATTGTTTCTGGATCGTTGGCGTAACATTTATCTTTAACAGCTCCCCATAGAAAATGGTCCAACGGAGTTAAATCGCAGCTTCTGGGAGGCCAATTCACATCACCTCTTTTGCTGATTATGCGATTTTCGAAGATAGGACGTAAAAGATTGAGTGTAGCGTTTGCTGTATGGCACGTAGCGCCGTCCTGTGCTCCAAATGCGACAATTCTGCTTGTTAACGTAACCATTGAGGTGGAAATGAGCCTCGTCCGAAAAGATGATTTTTCGGTAAAATTGACCATCCTCGGGTTTTTTTCAATATTTCCCAGTTTTCTTCTAGTGAATAGCGACCCATTTCGTAAATTTTAGACTTTTTACTGAATATCTGTCACTTTCCGAATGGTATTTGACGTTTCCAATGCCGAAATATAGATAATTCAAATTTTAAACGTTAGATGGCCCACCCGTTACCTTCGACACAATGACCATTTATATGAGCTTAGCTGTTACGGGATTTAATAACTTAATCTACTTTTACAATTTGGTTATTTGGTTATATTTCTTTTTTTTTAATACATTTTTGTGGTAAGCTTGCTGGAGTTTGATTTTTTTTTTTTTTTTTTTGTTTGGGTCATTACTCACAATCACACTATCCTTCAGTTATAAACACTCATACAACTTCATACAACCTACTCAAATACGAACTCCAAAACAAATATCTACAACGCTTTCATGTGTACTCACTTTATGCCCTGCAAATGCCGTTACAAATAACCCCAAAAACAAACAGCTATTTACATAAAAAACCACAAAAATGACTTGGCATTCAAAGCCAGGAAAGTGAACTTTCAAATAATATTTACCACAAATTGGTTTCTGTTACTGAATATTCAGTTTGACCTGATTTTCCCCTCCATGTGTGTACATACATATGTACATTTAATATGTTCTATTTTTACATATGTAAACTTATTAGTATGTTTATTTGCAATGGATTCACCCTGCAGCAAAACGTTTCAGAACCGAAACAGGTTGATTATTTGGAAAAGAAAATCATTACTCGCTATTTGTTATTTCTTGTTCGCTATCTATTTTATTAATAAGTAAGTATGGCCGAACTTTGCACTCTTTTCTAGCTTGTTAGATCCCTCGAAATATACTATATGTACATATAAAGATCAACACCTTTTACCGTCAAACCAAAATGTTTTTTGAAGATGTAGGGATGCCTGTCCCTTTACTTAAAGAGCAAATCACTTCACACATTTCTCAAGAGACTGGCAAGTGAAACATTTTCAGCTCCCGAAGACATATTTTGAAGACTTTTAGTTCTTGACAAAGGCAGCTTAACAAACCAAAGACTTTACTTCACATACAGCATTATTATTCACAAAAGATTATAGTCTGATTTTGAGTTCTGATAGAAAGACTAAAAGACATAATTTTGTGAAAAAAATTTAACACAGCCCTCAGCTAAACTACTGAGAAAAATTCTTCAAGAACTCCAAGAACAAGAATTTTTAGGTTTAGATACAAGGTCCCAGGCATGAAAACTTCACCGCGTCTCTCTGAGAGAAGGTTCAACCTTGAAAAGACACGTGATTCTCTTCATAGTTTATGAATCATTTGTTACTGATCTATAATATTTTGAGTGACGCAAAAAATTACCCGAAAATTATTTAAAAATATTTAGTTATTCGTCAATATTTATCTTGTCGCCGTTAAAGTAGACAGATGTACTCGAAATACACTTATGCCAACAATTTTTTATGTTCTCGAAACTCTTTTCATAAGCACTTTTTCGGATGGCCTTCAGCTCCTTCAGCGAATTTTGTTATACCTCTTCGATCGACTGAAAACGTGTTCCACGGAGCGGCAATTTCAGTTTAGGAAACAAGAAAAAATCACACGGAGCCAAATCTTGTGAGTCCGGTGGTTGATCGATGGCATTTCTTGCATTTTTGATTATAAATTCGCTCACAATTGTGGCTCGATGCGATTGTATAAACCCCATGAATTGTTCTTCCCCAATTCAGTCCATTTTCGATAGATATTTTCACGCAAACACCTCAATACGGCAAAATATAAGTACTTATTGACCGCCTCTCCCTCTTGAAAAAATTCGTGATGCACCAAACCACAAAAAACAATGAGTATCGCCTTGATTTTTGAGCGGCTTTGGTGTGATTTTTTTGTTTTCGACTCGATTTTCCTCTCCATTCAGATGATTGTTGGTTTGATTGCATGTCAAACTCATAAACCCATGCCTCATCGACAGTTATAATGAATGTGGGTTCGGAATTTGCATAATCAAGCATGTCCAAGCAAGACCTTTTTAGGGTATTTTTTTTGAAAAAAATCAGCTTTATCGGACGAGTCAAGCAAGAACGCGTTTGAACAGACTTATGAGAGACGTCGAGCTTTCTTTCCATCTTTCTAACTCTTGCGTGATTTTCAAGCACCATATCCTTCACTTTTTTTTAATATTTCAAAATATATTCAAATCAGTTGAAGAGGTCGAAGGTCATCCAGAACTAAGCATGTTTTCAACGATCTCTCGAGCGTCTTTGAAGGCTTTGTACTACTTGTACTACTCAGAGGCTTGAGCTTTTGATAATAAATACTAAATGAAAACTAAATCACTGTAAGATTTTTCCAACATTCGCCACGATTTGGTTAGAAACAAAGCAAATAAAATTAGAGAAAATGCTTCTTCGATATTTTTATCCATTGTAAAAATCGCAACGCACTACTGAGGTGTACCGACTTAAGAAGCTGCTGTAATTAAAGACAGTCTTACCGACTTAGCAAAAAATTTGAAATTTTTTTTTAATATCATTTACCCGGGAAATTTAATTACAATTTCCGGATGCTTTTTGTCACAATATATAAGAGTACTAGTAAGTTAGGTTAGGTAATCTAGTCTATAAGACTTGATCTTATTTTATTAAAGCAGAAATCGTACTGAATAGGAAAATAGATCGTTGTGAGTCCCCGATATTGGGAAGCAAAGTTTTAATTTTATTTGTATGACTTATGTGTTAAAATGAGGGAATCTTAACCTTTATTAATTTCAATCCTTACTAACATTTACAGCTTTGAAATCCCGAAATTCTTATAGGATTATAAATTGGACTCTTCGATGCTTAAGGCCAGTTACTGCATATTGATGCCTCTACACCACTCTTTGTACTTTATATCAACTTAAAGTAAGTGAACACCGTTAGCACCACCTAAATCGAATGGAAATCGATTATGAAAATTACTATTCAATACTAGAAACACAGTCAGCGCACAATGGAAATATTTGTAGTATATAGTAACTATAGTATATATAGCTTTAGGGTAATTTTTGGTATAATTATGCATAGAAATGCGTTTTCCGATCGATTTGCATGCGAACACGCAATGATTGAACGGAAATTAAGGCGGACTGTACTGAATACCTAAAACACAAATAAAAATCATAAACTGACAGAAAAAAGGCGGACCAAAGTGGAACTAAAAATAACTGAGAAAAATAAGCATAAATATACACACATATATGGATATACACATACAACTCTACTGTATATATGTATGTATATTTGTGGGCATTCCTTAGTTCATAAGTCCAAAGCAGCACATACTTATGGACACATTAAGGAAAATTACTTGCTTTTGTTTTAACGTCGGTTGCTTTGTATAATTTCAACTTCCCATGAACATTAAGTTGCCGCTTAGAGACACCTTCTGCTGCAGGATATGCCGACGTGCTGCGTGATGACGGCGACGACGACGACGACGCTTAATGTACCGTAACGAATGCACTCACTTAAACGGAACTAAAAGCAGCACTTTGTATGTGTAACGATTCGTGTATGCACTATATAAAGATATATATAAATATGTATGTGTGTGGTGTAATGTAAACAGCAGAGAATTCGATACACTTGACACCCACAATTGGCTCACAACAGCGTAAGCTTACGCTCGAAATATGTATATTTGTGTTTATGTACATATGTGTGTTTGAGTATAGGTATGTAGTTTGGTATGTATGTTCTTTTCAACGCTCATAACCTTCAAGTGAATAAATCGTTTTTTAGCACGAGAAAATTGTGTCAAAACACCAAAGAAATTAACACCTTGAAGAATATGCTTTTAAAGAACGTACAAATAAGCACTTGCAATACACACATATACAGTTACACATATATGTATGCATATATAAAAACTTTCAATGCGGTATTTGTTCTTTTGACGTGGACGCTGTAATGTGCCTGGCTTGAAAAGCGCATTGAATTTTACACCTTGGCACACATACATTGTCACATTATGCAGATGACAGAAATTACCGCAACTGGGGACAAAAATGTCGTCGTAAGTGGTTGGGCGGCATGTGATCTGTAGCCTTATAGTGGCAGTGAAGAAAGAATTTAGTTGATTATCATATAGTACTTTGGCTATTCCATCCTATTTACGAACTCGAGTGGAGTTAATGACTCTGAGAGTAAAGAACTTTTTCGATAGTTTCTATGGCTAGAAAGCATGACTATTTTTAACCCGTGAAGAGTGTTCACAAAAGATACTAAAATGATATTGATTTACCGTTTAGATTTACTAAAAGATCCAAGACAAGTTGAAGATCACAGAGATAATACCCAGTTTCATCTAGAGATCAGATCACCTACAAGGTCAGTCCAAAGCATCATTGCCCGTTTTCAATTGAAACAAATTTTTAGAGAACGTACTGTATTTACAAAATATTTTCTCTGGAACAGCATCTTTCCTAGAAACTTAGCACCTGTACGTCGGAGAGGCTAATGATGTTTCTCCGTTCATATACCGTCGAGCGACATCTGGGCTTGGAGAAGTCCTTGACGTAGAAGCACAGTGAGCTTTTTCGCGAATGATTGGAAGCTGGGAGATAATGTTGAAAGTGGAGTCTGACGTAAGGAGCTCTTCCTCAAGCTTTGCTTTACGCTATCGAACTAATGTATTGTTTTTAGGCTCCGAAGTGTAACTTCTTTCAGGGAGGTAAGTATTCACTATGATAGCAGAACGGCCGTTCCCACGACAGTTGGGTCTACGTAACCGGAACGAACCCGGATTTTTATCCGGCCAAGGACTGTCAACTCAGCAGAAATCTACCGCTACAACAACAACAACAACAACAGTAGAACGGCCACACTAGCGTTGAACGGGCAAACTGTGAACTCAGAGTTAATCAAGGAGTGTCTATCCTCACTCGATATAGGAATAGCTACTTCATTATCACACTCGTTTTGGAATCGCAAAACCGTAGAGCTAGCAAGCAGCGCTCACATCGAAGTGGGAACGAGTTGGATCTCCATTGTCATCTTCCGTTATAGTGCTGGGATAGCGGAACTCGAATGGACCCCGCGTGTGCTTAACAGTCGTCTGTCAACAACCATCTTTTGCGCGACTGCGAAATCCTTCTGGCCAAGAATAGACCTACTTCGTCTTAGCAAAGTTTATCATACCGCAACAGTAGGAGTTCTTACGGGATATTGTCGAATAGGCATTCATACTGTAAAGTTAAAAATCTAGTTGGACGTAAATTGTCAACGTTTTTCCAGCTTCCTCTCAGATCCGTTGAGTTCAATTTTCGATGAACCGTTCGAGCATTTCGACAGGTAAGTGACGAATGACACTAACTAGGCTTTGCCAAGGCCTGAATCCAAGTGGGATTGTCCGCATAGACTTTAGACATCAGATATCCCTAAAAGAAAAATTATTATTTTTATTGTTGCTATGGCGCAATAGCGTCCGGGCGAGATCTTAATTTGGCATTTCCAAATTGCCAACAACAATGAGATAGTCACAGCACCAATCAAAGAGAATTAAAAACTGAAAAGCTCGTCGATACGAATTCATGTAGTTATGAACTCGTTGTCGTCGGAAAACCACTCAATAGTAACATCTCTATTTGAACAGCGATTAAAATTTTCTCCCCCCGTGAACTCACGCCATGCAAACTATTGATTCCTGGCCTGCTAGTAGCCAACCAAGCGAACGAATAAGTTTTGTAGCATCTTTACTACTTAAAAAGTAGCACAGTAAATTTTACGAGCAAGCAATAAGTACTTCAACTATGCACACAACAACAACAATGGTAAAATAAAAAGTTAGCCCCTCTGCCAATGGTATTGCAGCGCTAAGACGCGAATTTGCCACACTTCATTGAATAAATGCGAATGTATATAAGCTATATACTCGCTACATACTTATATACAAACAAACATATACATACAAACCCAAATGCATTAGAGTGTAAGTATAAGTAGCAGTCAAACAAAGTTGAATTGATGTCAAATGGGTTTGTGCCACATAATCGAAAATCGTGAAAAGGTCCAGCAAATAGCAATACCCTCGCATAAAAATCTGTTGTTAATAAAAGAAAGCAACAAAAGAAAACAAAAAAAATCAAAAACGAAACAAACGGCAATATGAAATGAAGTGGAATATATTTGGGGCGAATCAAAGCACTAAGGGTTCGCTGGAAAAATCAAAAACAGAAACAAAAAACAAAAAAGCAAAAAAATATTGAAGGATAAAATAAAATGGCAGTGCTAACCATAAACAGTTTGAGAAGTTGTTGACAATAAGTAGGAAACGAAATTCGAGCATAATCTATGGCAATAATAATGGTGGCTTGAAAAACTAAGTCGAAACGGAGAGCAGAAAGGACACTCGGTTCAATGTGTTTCCTTTCATTTTGCGAATATTACCGATGTTTTTATCTTTTATGATTTTTTTTATTCTTTTTATTTACTTTTTTAGTTATTATTATTTTTTTTTTTGCTTTGCTTTTATTATTTTTGTATTTTCTTCTACGCGTGCTCTGGCGACATAAGGAGCAGTAATAACTCAAATGAGTATTCATAGAAAAGTGCTTCAAAGCGTATGTGATAAATTGCTCCAGCAACAATATGCTTACATATGTATCTGTGTGTATACAGTTGTCTGTTGTACATAAGCATTCAATCAGCGGTTGGTTGGGTGACATTAGTAAATATGCTGACAGGAAAATGAATTGGAAATGAAAGCACTTTATCTCTTTTCTATGTCAGCTTAGCTGCTTTGCTGCAAAATTATCACTTTTGCTTTGCTAACTTGCCTACATATATATTTGTCTTCATGCGAGAATACTGAGCTATACATGTGAATCGGGTTATGGCAAATATAAACCTGGCAGGAAAGACTAGAAAATTTTCGATAAAAATTTTACTTAATTTTTTTTATTGTAACAATTATTTTTTATATTTTATTAAAAAAATAGTAATATACGTAAACAGGGTTGCCAACTGTTAAGTGAACAATATTATATATTTAAAGATATTGTTCAATGAACAGTTGGCAACCTTTGTTTTAAATTTTTGTATAAATAAAAGAGATTAAAATATATGTGATCAGGGTTGCCAACTGTTCATTGAACAATATCTTAATATATATAATATTTTTCATCTCTTTTATTCATACAAAAATTTAAAAATTTATAGCGGTTCAACTAGTTACCGATGTGCGTTGCAGTTACTAACATTATTATGCTAAGAAATGGCAACCCTTGTCTTAAATATTTTTAAACTTAAGGAGGCGTTTATTCTTATTAAAATCGTTTGCCTAGAAAAACTATTTTAGCACTATAAAAATTCTGCTCTATAGCATAACAGTTCATAAACTCTAGCTTCAATTTTTATTATTAAATAAAATATTTCAAACTTTTAACAAAATTATCTTTAATAATTTGTTATGAATAAATCAACTCTCACGTGTAATATTACAAAAAAAATACGTTTTAAATAAAAAAAAAATATTTATAAGCAGTTGGCAACCCTACATAAAAATTTTTACTCAATAGTACTTGAAGTTTACTAATGCTAAGAAACAAAATATTCTTACAAGATATTATTTATTTATTTTTTTCGTCAAAATTATGATTGCTACAAAATTTATATCAGAAAAACATGGTAACCCTTAGCAAAATATAATTAAACCAACATTTTTGGCAACTTTTTGGCATTATTTTAAATTTCGGTTAGCATAGGCCTAAACTTTAACGACAATTTGTGTATTTATCGGCACATAAATAAAATTAGTTGGCAACCCTAACAATTTTTTTTTTTTTAATTTTGGTTTTGAAAGCATGGTATGTATTAAATCATGTTAGATTTATAATTTACTTCTTTTTTCAATGCATACATCGAAAATTTTGAAGCCCACGTGACCAAATTTACTTACAAAGATATAGCGAAATTAATATCAAAAATAGAATAACTGACATTTCTAAAAGGATGTATGTATATCTCAAGTCTACATAGCCATAACATGTCATTTGTTTAAAATAAAATCTTAAGAAATCGATTTTTTTACTTAATCGATTAGTCAATTATTTTTGTTAATTATCGATTAATAAAGGAAAATCGATTATTTAAAGAAAATTTATGTTTACTGTATATCATTTTAGCGATTATTCAAAGCAAACATATTTTATATAATATTTCGATTAAAATTTTTATCGATTAATAAAAATAATTTTTTGCATAAATATCGATTATTAAAAGCAAAAATATTTTTATATAATTTGATCGATTAGTCAAAGAAAACATATTTTATATAGTATTTTCCATTAATCAAAAGAAACTAGTTTTTATAATTATCGTTTGCTAAAATCTAAAATATTTTTGCATGCTTTTATCGATTGCTCAAATCAAACATATTTTAATATATATTGTTTAATATATAATAAATATAATATATTTTCATTAATCAAAAGATAATTATAAATATCGATTGTTAAAATCAAAAATATTTTTATATAATTTTATCGATTATTCAATGAAAATATATCTCAAAATAAATTTCGATTATTCTATTCTATTTCAACTACCCATGCTATTTTTAATTATCGATTATTAAAAGCATATATATTTTTATCGATTATTCAAAGAAAGCATATTTTTGGATCAAACTTTCTATAAATAAAAAAAAACTGTTTTACAATTATCGATTGTTAAAACTTAATATATTTTTATGAATTTTATCGATTATTCAAAGAAAATATATTTCAAAATAATTTTATCGATTACTCAGCGCAAAATATTTTATATAATATTTTCCATTAATCAAAAGAAAATATTTTTTATAATTATCGATTGTTAAAATCCAATATATTTTTATATAATTTTATCGATTACTCATACAACAGTTAATATTTCTACTAAGCTAATGCAATTTACTGCTGGGTGATAATATAGTATCTCGTCATATGTACAATTTTACGCTTGTTCGCATACGAGCATTGTATATAACTGTACTTTCATGCCGCTGGACAGGATATCCGCAATAGAAACAAATCATTCAGCTTAAGGCACAACCAAATGACAAATGGCTCCAACAAAACGCACATAAGTATTTTTCCGATTTATGTGCACACTGAAATGATACAGTGGCACTGGGCGTATGAGTGATATTTAATGAGTAATACACATGTTGGCCATATAAAACGGCACTCATACGCACTGTATGACCCACACATATTGCAAAGGCGATAGAAAAGCAAAGTTAAATAGATGGCAGTGAAATGGAAAATACTTGGAAAAGCATTGAAGAAATCATGACAAGACCAAAGCCTTATATGCAAGCAGAGAAAATTCATTTTGGGGTATACTGTGATATAAGGGTTCTTACCTTTTTCTAGCAATTTTTATTCTCTTTTTGGAATAAATAATTATTCAAAATCTGTTTTTTATCTTTTCATGCAGTTTAAAAAGAATAATAAATCCCAAAAATCACATATTTTGCATATTTCATAAAATTGAGGTTAAGTTTCAATTGAAAAAAATAAATTATTTTTTGTAATACCAAACCAGAAAATCCGCAAATAAATTTATTCATGAAGTTTACATTTCATTTACCTAAGCTCCACGCTTTGTTAATCAATCCATCATATATTAAAGTTTTTATTTAAAATAAATCCTATTAAAATCGCCGCAACCGCAACCATAGCCAACAATTCACATTTACATTTCGTTGCTTGTTTTGTTGGTGCATCTGTTTAACTTCCAGCAAATAAATAGCAAAACTGTAAATTGAAAATTGGAAAATTGCAGCTGTGTCACCACAACCACAGCTATTATTGGGTAGTATTGGCGTTTTATTGACAAATGCTATGGGCAATTTCAAATTTTTTGTTGTTCGCGGTTAAATCAGTGCTGCTAAAATTTCCAGGAATTATTACAACAACAACATGTATTACAAATTCGACTGGCCGCAAAAATTGAATAGCTTTTCTAGCTCTCTATGCCATACCCATACCATACCTACTGACATACACACATACATATATACATACATATATACATACTTAAATACATACATAGATGCATAAACACACACATATATCGCACAATAACACATTATACCTCGCATGACAACGCAATTCGAGCCTCGCACGAGCGCCACAGATTGCGAAATCAATTTTTGGTGCTCATAAATTGTCAAAAAAAAAATATTATTTGCCAAATTATTAATGAGTTTATGCGGAACACGTACGCGGCTGTCGTTGGCACAATTTGATACCACACTTCACCCTCTTTTCTCTTCTTCTCCCTAAACTCATTAGATGAATTTTAGATATTTTTTCCGCCCTACTATTTTCTACGCGCTCATGGCTCCTCTGTATTAAGTAATTTATTAATAAACAGTATGAAATTGTTATTGTATTCCGATATGAGTTATTGTTTTCAGCTGCGTAAAGCTCATTTTGGTATGCGTCGCCTGCATTGTAATTTGTAAGCACATGTTTGTGCGCGCATTGTTTTGGTTTATTAGAATTTCAGCTTGCTCCATTGTATGCGGGAGGCACCTACATCAACATATTACACAGCCTCGTCTTGTTAGCCTTTCAGGGTCAGGATAATTTAATTTTGACCTAAATGTGGCACGTGACATGTAACCACAATAAATCTGCCGTCACGTAAATTTTAATGTTTCCTCTCTGCCGTCGGAACTTTTGCATATTTTTGCATATACTTGTATATATGTTAGAGCAGGTTTATTTCTGTCTACCATAAAATTGCGTATGCGGGAAATGGTCTACGGATCATTCTGTACAACTTTGCTTAAGGAAGTATGGGTCTAAAACCCGTTACAAGCCAGCGATTTTTAAGACGAAGTTTAAAAAATCTGAATAATCGGTTGTATGGCAGATATGTGATATAGTTGCCCGATCTTTCTGATTCCAACAAATGATCAAAATAATATCAAAATTCAACTACGTACTAAATTTCCATAAGATATCTTTAAAACTGACAAAACAAATTTTATGAAGTCGCCTTAAAAATCGAAGGCCTTAAAAGAGAAACCTTAAAGAATCGCAACGAAATCGAAATCAGTTTTAGACTCACAGTCTTTTAGGCAAAGTTTCGTAGAACATTTTCCTTAAACGCCATTTCTAGGTTTTTTTTTGCTCCCTCTAAATCGACCCACACTAATTTAGTTAAATTAGTTTATAGCAAAATACATGCACCTCCTACTCAAAAGGCTGCATCCAGTATTTATGTAACAGAGTTTTATTTTTTTAAATTTTGACCTTCCACTGTAAATTTCGTAAATTTTTTCCACAAAAATTACTGAAAATTCCCACCAAACTTTTTAGTATCATATCAAGAGTAATATTGGGTAGTTGAAAAAGTCTTTCCGTATTTTGTCAATAGATGCAGTCGTATACCTCCAGTGCTATTTTAAGCTTCATTTAACAAAAATAAATAAGTTCGGGGAAGTTACAGCTGTTCAAAAATGAATGAACATAAAGAAGAAATTCGTTATAATTGATATTATATTATACAAACTTCAGAAAAATATATATGTTTTATAATGCATACTCGAAAACTAGAGTAGTCTTTCAGATTTCGACATACATACATGCTGAAACCGTTGTTGTCAAGGTAGTCTATAATCTATACTTCATGTTGAGAGTCATTTGATTGACAAACATTACTAACGACTTGCGCTGGTGAGAGACTTACAAATTTTTAGCCTTTAACTTAACTCTTCTGACCTTTAGATTAACCAAAAGGCATCAAGATATTTTATATTAGAATAAAAAGAAGAAGAATTCATACGCGACCTTTGACGTTCGCTAGATATTCGATGATCTGTTTCGCGTCAAACAAATAATTAATTAATAAAATATTTACAATTATAAAATTTGTTTCCATGGGCTAGATTATTTGACGATTAGTCATGTTAAACCTATAATTTGAAGCTTTAATGCCATAAAGTACAAAACTTAACAACAACCAGGAAAGTCACTTCTATATTGTTAATTATTTTTGACATATTATTGTCAAAAATTTTGTAATTTTAAAAACGATGATATTTCAAAATATTTGCTTCTAAATTTCCAATGACTTTTGCATATTTTGGGACCATGTGGAATAATGTTTCACATGAACTTAAAATAATAACGTCTTTCACGTTCCACCAAATCTTTGTACTTTTGCAAAGAGCAGATTCAAGTGCAGTTTTCATCATGTCAAATTTAACGACAATGATTTTTTTGTGAAGAGTGACAGCAATGTTTGCTTGTCAAGCTGACCTGAACTATGAAAGAAAAATTAAATTGACAGCTTATTACATTCCAGTCACTATTACTAACGTTAATTTAGTGTCACTTAGTTTGACATAATTTGACATAATGAAAACCGACATAATTTGACATAATGAAAACTGACATAATTTGGCATTATGAAAACCGCGCATAAGGGGATATTCTAGTCTAGAAATTTAAGAAAATCGATTTTTTTTATATTTTCAAAGTTTAACTATTCAAGAATATGTGTACCAGAGAATTTTTGAAAATTCAAATTATTTTCGGAGATATAGGCATTTTTCTGGCCCGGTATCCAAACTGGTTCGGCAGGAACGCGAAACTTTAAACGCGTTTTTCTCAAAACTGACTTTTTCGGAACGATACCCACGATTTCTCAGATTCTACTGAACCGATTTACTTGAAATTTTTATGGAGTCTTTTTTATAGGTTTGTCTATGGTTGGAACTAGCCCCATTCCTAAATCTTTATTTTTATTATTTTTAAAAATTCGAAATATTCAGAAAAAGTGATCCAAAAAACTTTTTTTTTTAGCCAGTCGCCATTTTGTGAAAATTTTTTTTCCCCACTTTTCCGTAGTTTCGGCCATTGATACTTTATTCTAGATTAATAATCTTTTTTTCTTTTTATTTTAAGATAAGATAAGAGGGTTGAAATCATGGGTGTGGTCACGTGGAAATTTTTAGAGACCCCCCACTTCGTCAGCTCATAATTTTTGAAATTTTTTATTTTTTTCTTTGTTTTTAATTGTTTCTCTACTCTTCTAAAATCAACAAATAACTTATCAAAAAATGGATGCTAAAAATATTAATTGCCTTTTTTTTACGACACTTTAAAAATTACCTGAAATTCATGCTTCTAGACTAGAATACCCACATAAGTTGGTATTTCTATCATAATAATATAGTAAATATTTGTAAAACTCATTAACACCAATGAAATGATATTTAAAGTACATTTTCAATACCTTTTGGCCGACCAAAAAATATTGTATTTTATGTGATTAATTAGATACGCATTTGCCCATGAAAGGAAAGCGTTATGCAGACGTAGAGGCCATACAAAAGGCTTGCACCGGCATACTGGCGGCCATACCGTCCAACGAGCTAAAACACTGGTTCAACATGCTTTTGGACCGTGCAAAAAGCTGTATTGAAGCAGAAGGAGACTATTATGAATAAAATAAATTGATTTTGCCAAAAAAAAAACCATTTGTTCAGTTTTTTTCTTTAAGTCCTGTTTACTTTGGAACGCACTTTGTATATCAATAAAATCAATTGGCAAATATAATATTAAAAATATTTGATATTCGGTGTTACTCTACTCGTTAAAAATTTGTAAACTTTTTTATTTCATTTGCGAAACTTGTGATCCAAATGTGTTATGAACCAAATCGGCAGGTTTTGATAGTTTCAGAAAGTATTACGACCACAGTATCATTCATCGAACAAAATATAAATTAAATTATAAGATTTGATATTTTTTTGTTGACCAACGCAAAAAGGGGTACTACTTCGGTCAGGGTTAAATCCGACTCTACTCTGCTTCTTATCGAGAACACAGTCAAAAAACTGATTTTCGAAATTTCATAAAACTCAGTTAAGGGCTTACATGGCTTTACGGGTTTCCAAAAATTTAATCCGCTTTACTGTCTTGTCTTATTAAGTTCTACAACACCTCTGGAATATTGTTTTTATACCCTGAACAAGGTATATTAACTTTGTCACGATGTTTGTAACACCCAGAAGGAAGCGTCGGAGACCCTATAAAGTATATATATAAATGATCAGTATGTTGAGCTGAGTCGATTTAGCCATGTCCGTCTGTCTGTCCGTCTGTCTGTATATATACGAACTAGTCCCTCTGTTTTTAAGATATCCTTTTGAAATTTTGCAAACGTCATTTTCTCTTCAAGAAGCTGCCCATTTGTCGGAACGGCCGATATCGGACCACTATAACATATAGCTGCCATACAAACTGAACGATCGGAATCAAGTTCTTGTATGGACAACTTTCACATTTGACAAGATATATTCACGAAATTTGGTATAGATTATTTTTTAAGGCAACAATGTAATCTCTAAAAAACTTGTTCAGAACGGGTTACTATAGCATATAGCTTCCATACAAACTGGACACATAGTCACTAACAGAAATGCACCTGTGAAGGGTATTTAGCTTCGGTGCAACCGAAGTTAACGTTTTTTCTTGTTTCGATTATAACTGTTTGTAAAAAATGTCGCGAAATTTTGACTGAAGTTTTAATTTTTTATTTGTAAAAATATCGGCCAAAAATCTAATTTTCAGTTTATTTTTTCCTTCGTCTAAGTTCTAAGTTAAGGTTTTAACTAAAACACGTGTTTTTTCATCACAATGGCCGCGTTTAAAATATTTTTTTTTTCCAAAAATTTCAGAATTTTTTTTTGGCTAATAGTGTATTTTTATAACAATAAAAAATTTTAATAAAATATTTAATTTTTTATATGAGAAAAAAATTTTAGATAAAAAACAGTTTTTTACCTCACAAAATCCATTTAACCTCTTAAGCACACTCGAGCAATTATTTTGTGTTATATATATAAAATTATATATTTATTATTATACACAGCAAAAATATTAAAATCAAAATTTATTTTATAAAATTTCATATTCCATTATCGTTTTGTAACAATTCTTTATTAAAATGTTTGTTCGTATAAACACCAAACTTTATGTATACATATCTATATTAGATATATAAAATTGTCAGTGTAAATGTACAAAGTCAAATATATACACATATACTAAATCTATAAAAATGTATATATAGTACATAGCTGTATGTATGCGTAAAATATTTGCTTACTGCAATAATGACGACAATGAGTAGAGCAATAACAGGGCTTTGCCGCACAGGAGGGTGCCTCGATGCTGACGTCGCTGTTGGCGTCACTGTCGACGAGCTGCAATTTTGCGCATGACCTTCAACTTTGATTGTGATTTTACGCTGAGATTTTAAAGCACAACAACAACAAAAAAAACCGATTTTATTGCAAGGGTGTACATTTTTATATAACAAAAACACATAGAAATATAGACATACAACACACACATATACACATTTATATATACAGCTACGTATGTCTACATATATACATATATAATGCACTTAAACCACCACTTTTATTGAGTGAATTGGAAGTTGTAGCATACACCTGGGCGCCGCTGGTTGACCGTATCTGTTGAGCTCACTGGCCGCTGGTGACTCGACTGTTTGGTCAGTCAACTGGATGACACGCGAACGGATATGCAACAGGACGCGTTGGCGTCATCATCCCAAAGCGGTGCTACTAAAGCAACTTTACCACCAGCAGTCCAGCCTGCCGCTCGCGCCGTCACTCTGCCTTAGCTATGTGAACTCTGACATTTCTATGCTGGGAGCTTTGCCCGGGCTCGTCTACGCACGGTTTTGCGTTGTTGCTGTGCCACGTGCTGCTCTTGAAGCGCATCGTCTCCGTACACATACCGCCCGCGCACAACGGTGCGCTCGTGTAATTGCAAAGCTGCATTGCAGCTCGTCGCGTCGTTTTAAATTTGGTTGCAACAGCAGATATGAAATTCTGTTGCCGCCCTTAGCTGCAATGGCTGCATGTGGGACGCAACATTGCAGGAAGTACATATGTATGGATGTGTGAGTGTGTAAGTGCATGTGTGCCGTAGATACAACTGTGATTACGTAACAGCAATTGTGTGAAGGAAATTTCACAGGAGATGGTATGCAAATTCCTAAACGCCTACGCAGCAAGGCGCATATACACATATAGTGTGAATGAGTGTGTGCATGTGTGTATGTATGAATGTGTGTGATGTGCTCCATACAAAGTTGCATATGTGTAGTAGTCGGTAGTGGCTTGGTACATATGAAATCATTGTTTTACTATTGCGTAGTTTTGTCAAGAGTATTAAAGTTGGCCTCCACTTTGTAGCGAGGCACTAGCACTCAGCGCCGCTTTCTTAGCTTATGATAACATTAAAGTAGATAAAGTAAAATTAAGTGATGTTAGTTCAAGCTAGCAATAATTGCTGGGAAAGCATACAGTGCGGAAGTTTGCTTATGAAACAAGTGTATAAGCAGGAGAAAGGAATGGAACGTAGTGCTGTGGGTGGGTTAGTCTATAAAAATGTATATACAAGTGATGGTTAGTATTGCAAGAAGTGCCATAGTACTCTAAAAGAGCAGGTTTTCATATTGGAGAAGTGTTTTTGTAAGTTAGGATCCATCGACTTGCTTTGCTTGCAACAATCGTTTTAAAAATGAGTCACTGCCTGTTTCAGATAAATTTTATCAAATGCGACGTGCTACTAATAAATCTTCACGGAACAATCTGTGACACAACTGGTTAGATGTTGTCATCGTCCATACCTCTGCATCATATACACAGTAGGACGGGGATGATGAGTTCGTTCATCGAGAGAGGACTTCACTTCTCAATTGTCTGCACAGTCGGAAGTAACATCTGTTGGCAAAAGTTGTTCTGCGTTGGATTTCGTAGCAAACGTTGTTGTTGGTGTTAATGCAGGTTCCAAGATATACGAAGTTATCTATGACTTCGTAGTTATGACTGTCAACAGTGACGTTTGATGACTGATGACAAGAGATATTGGGTAGTCGTATTTCTAAGCAAACTCCCACTTATTTTTTTATATTTATAAAAGAACTTTAATGAACCAAAGAGTCATTCCTTCAGTGTAACGCTTTTCTGGTTTCTCGTCGAAAAACTGCGACAAGTAATTTGCACCGATTTCCCTTGTAGCCAACATTACTTCATTAAAAGAGTTCTGAATTGACCAAAACAAAAGGCAGTCCGTTGGTGCAAGGTTAGGCTATATTATGGATGCATCAAAACTTTCCATCCAAGCTCTCACAGTTTTTGCCGAGTCATTAAAAATGTGCGTGTGGTCTAGCGTTGTGCTGATGGAAGACGAAGCCCTTTCCGTTGATCAGTTCTGACCGTTTCTTCAATTGCTTGCTTCAATCTCATCAGTTGTTGACAGTAAAATGTGGAATTAAACGTTCGACCAAGCTGGAGCAGCTCATAGTGGATATTTCCTTTCTAACCCCACCAAACATTCAGCAGAACTTTTCGAGTTGTCAATCCTGGTTTTGCGACCATTTGTTGAGCTTCACCACGCTTGGACTGTTATTATTTTCGCACATCATTGTCATATTTTATCCACTTTTCGTTTTCTATTACCATTCAATTCAGAAATGATTGGATTTGATTTCGTTTCAGCAAAGAATCGTAGATGTAAATTCCATCCATTAAATTTTTCATAGACAATTCATGAGGGGCCCAAACATTGAGCTTCTTTTTGTAGCCAACCTTTTTTTTAATTTGGTGATGAATGTTAAGGTCCTTAGCGATGTCAAGGCTGGTTCTGTGACGATCCTGGTCAATCTTTTTCATATTTTTATCGACTTTTTCAACGATAAGTCGACCAGAGTGAGTTGCATCTTTCACAACGCAATTTCTAGAGCGGAAGCGAGCGAACTGATAGAGCATCGTCTCCGCAAACTTCACAAAATGTGTGTCATTTGTAGCTTTCTTTCCTTTTTTATACAAAAATTTCAAAATTTAACGAATTTCTTCATTATTTTCACTCATTTTTGAACAGCTGTAACTTTTTTTCAACTTCCCCGAATTTATTTTATTTTTTTTGGTAAATGAAGCTTAAAATCTCACCTTGCCAACACTATGTGTGGTATGACACAATTTGATTGTTTGCACTGGAGATATACGACTGCAACGACATCTATTGACGAAATACGAAAAGACTTTTTCGACTACCCATTATTATGATTTGAGAGAAAACTCTACAATAGGAAATTTAATGTTAGTCTAACAATTAATTCTCAGAGTTTTCATAAAAATAATTCTTCAAACTTTTCATAATTTAATGTTAGCATGACTATTGTTTATCACTCGCATTAAAAAATATTCGTTTTCAAATACCAAATAAATTATCCAGTGCATATACAAAGCATAAAGTAGTATATACTGGTATCTGCGTGCATACAAAATTCCATCCGCTCGTGGGCGCGCGAAATTAATTGCATTTATTTTCGCCATAAAAAGTTTTGAATGCTATTTTCCGGGAGCTTGGTGCGTGTATTGTGCGCGTATGTGTGTTGTTGCTTTGGCGTTGCGTGAAAAAATAAATTTCTTTCATCTTAAAACAAATTTCGTTGTTTGGCGGCGCTTATTATACCCAAGCACAACACAGTGCAAATGAGTATTAACAACTCTTTTGGTGCGAGCTGCCAGAAAAAGAGATTTTGAACAATATTTTTTGGACTTTTTTAAGACTTTAGCTAGGAAGGCCAGAGAATTTCACATTGTGACCTTTAAAGCAGATATTTGAGTTTCAAAAAGCAAAAGTTCGGTGAGTTGCATTTGAGTTGACTTCGAAGTGACATACATATGTATATTTTTGTGCGAAGACGTACTTTTTGGACTATCTAGAAAATGTCACAAAATGCGCTCAAAAATAAAGTTTGGGAATGTAGTGTTTAATTATTTAATTCGAAGCAGTATGTATAGTAAAATGGAAGTGCGACAAATTGTAATCCAATTTACCTCATTTTAATTTTTTTTTAATTTTTTAAATAGGTGGCAACTTCTTTTCAAATTGGTTTTTGCTTAGTTTTGTCAATAATTATACATATTACAGAACTTGTTGCCATTATTATATTCTCCAGCACTTAATTTTTTCTTAATAAGATGGCAACTCTGGTTGAAATATTTTTCCTGTTTAAATATTTGATTGGTACAGCTAAGCAATATGAGTGGACAAATAAAAGTCCGACAAATTGCAACCCTATTTACCACATTTTATTTTTTTAAACAGGTGGCAACTTCTTGCCAAAATATATTTAACTTAAGTTTTGTCAATTATACTTATTATAGAACTTGTTGCCATTATTGTATTCTTTAGCCTTTAGTTTTTTTAATAATATGGCAACTCTGTCTGAAATATTTTTTGTTCTATATTTTATAAATCTTTTCTATATACAAATTCATATCCATACTATACATTTATTGTATATATATTAACATTTTTACCCAATTTTCTACATTTTAATTTTTTATATAGGTGGCAACCTCTTTCAAAAAAATATTTAGCTTTAGTTCTGTCAATTATACATATTATCGAAATTGTTACCATTATTATTTTCTTAGGCAATTAATTTTTTTAATAATATGGCAACTCTGGTAGAAATATTTTTGTGCTATATTGTTATAAATTTTTAAATCAAAATTCATTTCCACACCTTATATAAGTATTGAAAAATATAATTTTCATAACTGACATCCGCACTTTATGGCAAAATTTGTTAATAGCGAATATGTGGTAACTCTATTCCCAAATATTTTCAGCCTAAAGTTTCGTCAACTGTTTATATACTATTATAGCACTTGATGCCAATAGCTTTATATTTTTGTATATTGTATATAGTTTAGTACTTAAATATATTAATAAAAAGGTGGCAACTCTGGCTGAAATATTTTTTTTAGGTAAAATATGTCTTTGAAATATTTCACTTGTTATTCTTTTATATTTAAAATTGAAACGTTGTTATGTGAAATTTTTTTCAAGGATATAGTTTATTAATTTCCATTTCTTTGGCAGGTGGCAAGCTTGGTTGCACATTTTTTCATCTATTTGTTGTTAAATATAGCTCTGCTGTATATCTGCTTTATGCCGTATATACAGTGAAAAAAATAAAATGTTTTATTATTTTAAACATGTGGCATCCCCCTTAAAATAATTATTTTTTATTAAAGCGGACTTTTTTAAGCTTAACTTCGTAAAATTATGGGAAATTAATTTCGGTGAAAATTTGTATATCTTCCAATCATTTCGCTTGCGCCCGAATCTTGCCCTACTTTATTTATTTATTTTTTTATTTCTGCTTCTTTGAACACCAACTTTTTGTGCAATTTTAGATTTCAGCGCTGCTTTTGTTTGTTGTTATCTTTTTTATTTTTGACATCGCCTCTATTTGAGCCACCAAACAATTTTAATTAATTTCACAAGTGAAAGTTTTCGGGTATGCGTCGCCTTGGCTACCCAATTACAAGTAAATGCACATTAGGGCGGATCAAATGCGACAAAGTGCTTAAAATAAAAGCTGGTAGTAAACGAAAGCTTAAAATTTATTATTATTTTTTCGTTCAGCACCTTCGTTAACAAAAAATCAATGCTAGCAACTCGTATAAACAACCAAACTAAAAATAATTATTTCGTGTCGCAGTAAAAATTTTCTTTCAACCGTATACTTTCGTTACAAGGACTTGCAGCGAGCAATCTAGCACTCGTGGTTTTGCTTTTAGCAATCACTTCCTTCTATACAAAAGCATTGAAGTGCTTCGAGAGCTTTTTAGGGGGTTGCACTTAAGATTCATCGATTTTTGCCTTCACTCAACGACAGCAAATGTTTTTGTCATTTTTCGTGTATGTGAGATATGTACATATATATATGTATACGTACAATGAAAATGCATTAATATTGCTGTGCACATACTTTTTCGTTTCACTGTTAATTTCAGCACTGACCTTGAATATTTTGCTGGCACAATAAGCAAGCAGAAGGGTTCACCAATTTACATGGCAAGTAAATTTTATTTATGTATGCAAGCGTAAAGTGCTGGACATATTTATGTGTACATACAACATGCATGTGAATAAATATTGTTTTTGTTGCGCACATTTGTATGTGTGCACTTCAACTTCTACGGAGGACAGCTTTTGTTGTTTATGTGTGTGTGTATAGACGTCGGATTAAATATCCTGCAGTAAATGCAACTGGTTTCAGCTGGTGGAGTTTAAGCTTGGCGAATTCCTTTTCAGTTTTTTAAAGGATACTATTCGATTTGATGCAGAAATAGCAGAAAATTTTTTCTTAGCAATTTCGATTTTGTGTTATTGAATTTCAAAAACCTCTCAAATGAGTTGAAGACTTCAGTAAATCTCCTTTAATAAAATTATGTAGCATTTTCATGTTTTAAACAACCTTTTTTAGTCAAAATTTTGTCGTTTTGTAACTAGTTACGTCTACTGAAACAACTAATCTCATTTTTCAGTTCATGAGTTACTAGACAAACCCTTACACACATACTAAAGTCTTTTTGTTCACATAGTAATATATAAGATTGTATGTATTTGTTGTTTCCTAGGTAAATATTTATATGCACATATGATGGCAGGTCAAGCTTTGAAGTGGTTACACGTGCAAATGGCAGCTGCTTCATTGTGTACTCATCTTTTCGCTTCCTGTCTGACACTCAGTACCTAAATCGCCATCTTTCTACGCATACATACATACATATGAACGAAAACATATGCAGCAATCTTGTTGGCTTCAATTATAATGTTCACTTTGAAAAAGAAAAAGATTATCAGTTCTAACTTCTAAGAAGAATTTTTTATTAGAAATTGGAAAACGAGACTTTCAGAACCGAATATTTAAATTCTTAAATTATTTATGAAGAGGTATTTACTTAATGGTTAAACAAATTTTATTTTTGAAGCGAAATTTCTTTAAACTGCAACGTAAACGTGTTGCGCAACGAAATTCCGTCACGTTGACAGAAGCCAAAGCGTCCAAATGAAAGGCTGAATTAGTTTTCATATATTTTTCGAAATGTTAGTTGTAATATCCGGATAAAGAATAGTAAAATAGTGTCAAGGTTGCCACCTGTTTGAAATTGTCGAATTTTAAATGCTGCTGGAGAGAAAAAATAACTATGTGAAAATAACTAAGTAAGCTTAAAATTTAAATTTTTTTATAAAGGGTTGCCACCTTTTCGTATATTTGAGTAACAAAAAACCAAAAAAGTAAATAGGTTTAAAGTTTATAAATAAATGAATTGAAGCTTATATCTGATTCAAAATATTTTTAAGGGTTGCCATTTATAAAAAATTTGAATTTATCAACTGTTCGAAATTGTTGGTTTTTAAATACTGCTGAATGAAAAGTATTACAAAGTGAAAATAACTAAGAAGGCTTCAGATCAAAAACTAAAATTTTTGTAAAGGGTTGCCACTTTTTCGTATATACATATGTATGTATATACGAGTAACAAAAACCCAATAAATTTAAATAGGTTTAAAGCTTATAAATTAATGAATTAAAGCTTATAAGTGATTCAAAATATTTTTAAGAGTTGCCACTTATAAAAAAATTTGAATTTAATAAATTGATGTCACAAACACATTATTACGACTTGGGTATCAAACTACAAAGTTTCCTGAGGTATTAAATATATTTTTATCATTTATTTATTATATTAAAAATATTTTCAGGTTTGTATGAAGAGTTGCCAATATTTTTAAAACTTTATATTAAAGTTCAAATAGGCATTGGCAGAGTCCAAAGTGTCAAAATGAAAGACTGAAATGGTTTTAATATATTTTTGGAAATGTTGGTTGTAATATCTGTATAATTTCAAACAAAATAGTTTCAAGGTTGCCACATATTTGAAAATTTTGAGTAATACAAATTATTCAGATAAATATATATTTAACACTGAAAAGTCGAGACAAGATGTCGATGCAAATATTTAAACTATTTGTTGATGGTGTTGCCACCTGTTAGATACTGTTAAGCTTTAAATACTGCTGGGTTGAAAAAACATTATTATGTGAAAATAACTATGAAAGCTTCTGAACAAAAATTTAAATTTTTTTGTAAAGGGTTGCCACCTTTTCGAATATTTGAGTAAAAAAAGAAATATTTAGTTTCAAAGCTTATAAATAAGTGAATGAAAGCTCATAACTGATTAAAATTATTTTTAAGGGTTGCCACTCATTGAAAAATCTGAATTCAATGAAATTCTTTTTTAAAATAATTATAAAAAAAGCTTTCTTATTTCTTAATATTTCTATGCATCCATTTCATCTTCGGCTTTATTTTCTTACCCAAAAGGGTTTTAAGAGAATTTGTTTCTATTCCCGCCACGGGAAAACCACATTGACCGGCATGGTTTATAGCTGCACCATCAGCCAATTGCAAAATTAATGACTATGCCACTGCTATTGCCATAAAAACTACCGTCTCAGAGGTTTGCTTTCATTTCGTTCCATTTAATTGGACACCTACACAATTTTCTGACAAAGTAAGATGGTAAGCTTACAGTGGGCTAATTTTAAACTTGCGTTCCATGAATAAAAATGAATTTAGTGAGAATATCTGAAAAAAATCATGTGAATATTGAAAACGCTGAAAATTTTGGAAAAAAAAATTTTGGAGATTTTTTTCTTTTTTTTCTCAAAATTTTCAATATTCACATGATATTTTCAGATATTCTCCTGATTCTAAAATCGTGGGTGAATGGATAGTATCTGACATATCATCTATCGATACATGATGTACTCTTATAGGATGAGTATGGTAGTCATCGTTTCTTAGTCGGAAAAATATCTCTCAATTTCATATATTTTCCTTAATTTTCTCTATCTCTCTCAAAAAGCAACGTTTATAATTTCGAGCTGAGGAAAATTTTATGATTTCAGTTAGCAAATAATATCAAAATTCATCCTATCTAATAACTTATCTCAAGCACTTTCCTCGTACCAGTTTAGTCACCTTGACGTCAATACTAACAATAAAAACCATATAGTCGCTCATTTATTTGATGTGCACATTCTTACTTTCTGCTCTCCTCCATTCAAGCATCCTACATTACTATCTTGCCACCTTTTTGTTAACGTTGTTGCCATTTTAGTTAATGATGATGAACACAAATTATTGTTACAAGCTTTTTGCTTTTCTCATTGTCTCAGCGTGGCACTTTTCTTTTATTCCTGTTATCTGTCAAATCAAATGACCATGAGAATTTGGACTTCCCCTGCTCCATAGTCTCCATAGACCACTCACACATATACATATATAATATACATAAATATATAAATATTACATAGCTGCCATCATACATATTTACATTTGTTTTTCTCACTTCCAAGCGCAAAGTGTAATATTTGTATTTATTCGTTCATGTAACTTTTTTGCTCCTGCCAGCTGTTTTATTTACTTTTTATTGTATTTTTTCTCCCTCCCTCTACCAATATTTGCCGCCTTCAACATCAGAGCTGTCAATTTTAGCATTTTTACTTGAAAAGTGTTTTAAATAAATGATGCTGTCAGGGCAACAATCATCAACATGGTGTTAAGCGGAAGCGAAAGGATACGGAAACGGCGACTGTTACCGGCGCGCTGCAACACTGATGCTGACATTGTTGGTTGTTTTTTTTTTTCATCAGCCTCTTTAACCAACAGCTGCTGCTCTTATACAAGTACATATGTATAACTGAGTATCTGCATAAGTAAATATATAAAAAAATATTCCCAGAAGTACCCGACAGGAAAATGCGCTGTTCGATGTAAGCAACAGACGAGTTTAAGGTTAGAATTCACTAGAACGTTTGATAAACACGTCTTGTATACCTTTTCAATACTACAGAAAAAAATTAGAATTTGGAAAGCATGAATTTAAGTCTAACTTAGGTTAGGTTAAGTTAATGGCAGATCCAGAGATCGCAATTGGACTACTACATATATGCAGTTCTCTGTGAAGACATAAAAATAGAACTCCTTTAACTTGGACTTATAAGTCAGCGAAACGCCTCGTTGGCGTGAGCTGCCAAGTGTTTAAGCCTTATTTTCCTATGTTTCCTCCTCGACTTCTTCCCACCAACTTCTGCCACTGGCGACCGATGAGACAAGTCAGCCTTACTGCATAGACGACGATAAGGCAATGACCTGTTAGAACCGTCCACAACCATGGAGATACCAGCCTTACTGAAGACAAACAGCTCACTCGATCTCTTATGTTTAATCTTAGGCTCAAAGGATCAAGCTATAGCATATGCAGATATGGTAACCAAATGCAGGAAAAGTTTTCGCGAAGTGCAACTATCCTGTAGTAGAACACACGAGGAGAAGGAAGCAACCATACATTCCCATTCAACTGATAGCGGGGTTAGCCTTCATTACCAACTCATCATTCTTACAGTCGACTGCGATTGAGCTGGGGCTTAGCACGCAGTCTTATCACAAAGTGACTCGATGTCATTGATAACGAGTTCAGGCATTCCTTAACCTGCCTGAACGCAAGGGTAATAAACAAGGCTAGCATCGTCGCTCCGCTATCAGAGTGGATAGTCACTTCTCTGAAGAAAGCTCCACTTCAGAGCATTAGATCGCCTGCTTATAAACTCCTTCATCAAATCTTCCTTCAAGCTTTGGCAGCAGTAGAGCAACTGCCCATCTCCTCCAATGGCTTCTACCCCTCCACAACTCCTTCGAACAGAGAAATACCCGACAGAGTTTCTCTCCATGAACCAATAGATGCGGAATGTGGTAAACAAGTTAAAGGATGTGACGATTTCCGAAAATTCAGACATGTGTTCATTTAGAAACTCAGATTCACGGAGTCTAATAGCAACTTTTGCGGCCATACACCTTCAGACGATATCTTTTGGACATTATATGCAAAATGGCTCAATTTCGTGCCACTGGGTTAAGTCCTACTCTTTTAGAACCCCCCAAGGTGATCTAGTAACCGATGCCCAGAGCATACTAAAAATAAGGAGTGAAGACTTCTCCAGCCTGCTAAATGGCACTGAAGGTATAACATCAGGAGATGGCGAACCCGATTCCTTAATCGATGACTATAGAGCAGACGTTCCATTGTCCCGACCATTAAGAACTCTGAATAGCAAATACTCGCCTGAGGAACAACAAAGCGGCGAGGGCAGATGAATTGCCGGCCGAGTATTAAAACACTGTGGCGAAAAATTGATTCGTTATCATGCATCAGCTTCTTTGTAGAATATGGTCGGATGAAAGCATGCCCAACGATTGGAATTTAAGTGTGCTCTGTCCAATCCACAAAAAGGAAGACCACACAATCTGCGCCAATTATCGTGGCATAAGCCTCCTTATCATCGCATATAAGGTTCCATCGATTAAAGCTTTAGATCTGGAAAATCAACAACTGACCAGATATTCACCATGTGCCAAGTCTTGGAAAATACACGTGGAAAGAGAATCGACACGCACCACCTTATCGTCGATTTCAAATGTGCTTTTGACAACACGAGCGAAAGGAGCGAACCTTTATGCCGCGATGTCTGAATTTGGTATTCCTGCGAAACCAATGCGGCTGTGTAAACTGACGTTGTGCAACACCAAAAGCTCCGTCAAGATCAGGAATGACCTCTCCGAGTCATTTGATACCAAACTGTGCGCTGTTGTTAACTCGGCTATAACCGCGTAACGCCAGTAAAGAGGAAGGTTAACTCCTTAACGTTTGAAAATCCTTACGGTGTCATCATTATTCTCTTTACTCTAATGGCAGGATGAAGGATGGAGAAATGTAGAAGTTCAAGCAAGTGAAGAAAGTTTGTAGCTTGGGAGTGCCAGAAACGATTATTTAACATATGGCTCACGCAGCTCACAACTTCCGGTCTTAGACCAAGTATTCTCTGGGTTGCCAATCCAATAGTATCCGTTTTAAGATGAGCTAAAGTAAGAATGCGAAACATCTCCCAGGGTTGTGCCCTTGGTTCGGGTCTCGCCACATAAAAAACTTTATCAATGAAAAGGATTTGTTTTTTTTTTTTTTTTTATCGGTTTCAGCACTCCATTTCCTTGCAGGGTATGCTTGAATAAGTTAACAAATAAGAGGTAAAAATAAAACAGCCCTGCGTGGGCGCGTACAACCAACGCACTTTGATGCCGTGAGGCAACAGGAGGCACCATGAAATATTGTGGCGCAACAGCGAAGATAAATGAGGCAGCAGTTCGGTTTCATTGCGTGCAAGAAATAAAAAAATAAGTATTAAATCGGAGTCGAATTGCTGCAGTAATTTCAGAGAGTGGGAGTAAAAGGTATTAAATTTTACGCATATAATTTATATAAAATAGATTAATGGTTAGTTTTTTTCTTGATCTTTAACATGTCAATCCACGGAATGAGCTCACGAACACAGTTTGCGATGAACCATTGATAGCTGTCAACGATTGTTGTCAATTTTATTCAAGATTTTTAATTTCAGCATCAAGCGAACGCTAGAAAAGGTTCCACATTTAAGAAAAAACAACCGCCAATACAACTTAGAACATGTAGAATATATATTTCTGTAAACAATTAAATGCAAATATATCTATTTTTATAAAAAAATAACTCGAAAACCAAAGTATATCAATAACATGTTGTGTCATTGAGTACAGGCACCCTCCACTAAAAGAATTAATCCAAGGCGAGCACCACGCAACCAGACAACGGCCACGGCAACTCCGGCATATCCTTGAAGCTTCTGCGCGTTTTCATGCAAAACGTTTCCACTTTAGTCAGCGTGCACTTCTTGATGGTCGAGACGCCGCCAACAATAACAATTCGGTCATTAAGTGTGGCAATATCATGGCCATGTCTAAAGTTAGGGAAATACGGATATTAATGAATGAAGTGACTGTTGCATAATAAAAAAGAGTTAAGTACAAAAGTTAGTAAGTGTTTCGTAAAAACGCAAGTAAAAACGAAGTAAAAGTCTGCTTTTATACTCGTAACTAATCGTTTTTTAATGACCAACTTACGCTGCTCACAGGCCGCGGTTACTATGTAAGCAAAAGCCTATTAAAGCCGTTCATTAGTTATATTTTACATACCTGGCCCATTTAATATCGCCATAATGATGCCAATGACCTTCGCCAAAGTCGTAATGGTCAACGGAGGATAATGATGTGAGTATATTATTAGAATCAAATCCTATGCCACCGACAAGGTACAGTTCGTTGTCCGAAGGTCTGCAGAATTTTCCAAATAATCTAAAATAATTCGAGTATGCGTTAAAAATAAATTTTCCACAGACTTTGGATTCAAAAATGAAGCGCTCACAATAAATATTTATATAAAAAAATGCAATTGTAGGATTGCTCAAGATTAATATACTGATAAGACCCCATATATGACGTTTAAAAGTCTATTATACTTAGTTCGAAGGACCTGCATACATGAATCTCCATAAAAAATTTAATAAGTTGACTCTTATACATTCTCTTGACATTCGGAAGATCTTCTTTCGTTATTTGAGATGGGAAATATTTTCAATAATGTTTTTTTACTTGCCGATGGGTCCGCACCCCTCTATAAAAATAAATTAATTTTTTTTTCTTGGGAGCCAAATGGCTCTTACTACTCGCGACTGTACTACTGTGCCCAAAAAATAAGGTGACATTTGAATTTAAACTGCGCGCGTTAAAGGATTTGGAGAATTATTTTTTTGTTAGGTTGGTGGTACTGTCAGTCGCATTTATGTCAAATTTCATGTCAAAATATTTATTAGTGTTTGAGATACAAGTCGTTTTGTGAGCTGCTAAAAGTGAGTTTTTCGTTTTTTGCGATTGCGAAATTTGTTGAGCAAAGAGTTTGCATTAAATTTTGTTTACGGAATCAATTTTCTGCTGCGGATACGTTGAGGATGATGCAGAAAGCCTTTGGTGATAAGGCTATGTCTAAAAAAAAATGCTTACAAGTGGAGTAGTGAGTTCCGAGCCGGCCGTGAACGTGTCGAAGACGAAGAGTGTCCAGTACGACCATCAACCTCAACCGACGAAGCTCACGTTCAACAAATCAAAGATTTGGTGTTGAAAACCGTCAATTAACAATAGAGACCTTTCTGATGAAGTTGGCACATCGAACGGCTCAGCCAATACAATTTTGAAGGATGCTTTGGACATCAAGCGCGTAAAATCTCGACTGGTACCGAAAACATTGAATTTTTTGGAAAAAAGGCGCCGCGTTGAAGTGTGTGAACGATGCTTTCCGACTACCAGGGTGTCATGAAATGCATTATAACTGGCGATGAGACTTAGATCTATGCTTACGACCCCGAAACAACCAATAAATCGGACGAATATCGTGCCAAAAGAGAGCCGAGACCAAAAATATCGCACCAAAGTCGCTCAAAAATCAAGGTCATGTTGACTGTTTTCTTCGATTATCGTGGTGTTATTTATTATGAATTCCTTCCAACCGGTCAAACAGTCAACAAGGAATATTATTTGAAAGTTATGCTATCCGCCTAAAAAGGCCGGAATTGTGGAAAGACAATTATTGGTTTTTACACCACGATAATGCACCATCCCATCCTGCCCTCGTAATTCGCCAAAAACACAACCCGTATCGTTCCGCAAGCACCGTATTCACCTGATCTGGCGCCGTGCGACTTCTGGCTGTTCACCAAGCTCAAACGACCGCTCCGGGGACACCGTTTTTATACGATAGAGTAGATTCAAGCCGCAGCAAAGACGGAACTGAAGGCCATCCCGGAAAGTGACTACAACCAGTGTTTCGAAGAGTGGAAAAGTCATTGGCATAAGTGCATTGCATCGGGAGGGGATTAATTTAAAGAGGATTTGGAAGAATAAATAAAGAATTTTCAAAATAAATACAATGTCACCTTACTTTTTTGGACACAGTAGTAGAAAGCCGAAATATTCGACTCTTCGGCTTGCACAAAGGAGAAGTTTTAGAACGCTTTAAGAGATTTTAAAGTATTATTGGTGGTCGAAATATTCCATTCCTACACAAATTTCACAGCTTTCGGATAACTAGTTAGTTAGTTCTTGAGATAACAACTGATCAAATTTGACCCGGACTGACAACTTACGCACGTATTTAATACAAATCTTTATTATCGATGCAGGGAATTTTGTTTTTTTTTAGTTTCGGTTCATTTTTGGAACCCCATTCGCTAGATTTTTAGACAGTTTCGCCGTCATATTCATAAACTCACATTGCCATGACCAATATAGCAAAAACAAGAAAGGATGAACTTGGTTCGAGGTTAAACGAACATTTCCTACCCACTCTTGAACTTGCAAGGATCAAAGCCAGAAAGTACCTTAAGGTATATGAGGCTTTTTAGTTATATAGGGTCTAGGCGAATTTTTACCCGATTTTATTCAGTCTAAGCACAAAGATGTACCGTTATAAGAAAAACACGCTCTCTCAATTTTATTAAGGTAAAGAACATATTGGCCAATATATGAGGTATAAAATCATCCGGAAGTTCGATAATCACAATTTTAGGTATATGGGGGTTAAGGGAGGTATTGACCCGATTTAACCCATTTGTAACACACAGTTATATTCTTATCGGGAAAAGATTATCTCCAAATTTCAATTATATGTCTCACAAATATACCGATATTTTAGGTAAAAGTCAGCATAGGGTCCACATATTCAGTACCTAGGGGCTTGAATAGTATTTGGTTCGATTTGGACAATTTTTAGTCATAAAGTGGCACGCCTCAAAGGCACTATTCATGCAAAGTTTTGTCAAGTTATAATAATTGCTTCTCGATTTGTATATTGGAAAGTGAAAGAATCAAATTGAATTTAAAATTGTGTTATATGGGAAGCAGGCGTGGTTATAACCCGATTTCACTCATCTTCACACTGTAACATAGGAATGTCGGAGGAATGCTATTTGCTGAATTTGGAAGAAATCTGTCGAGCAGATCTCGAAATATGTGATTTCTCCTAAAAGTTGATGGTGTCACGTTCATCGTCCAAGTTTGACCACACCTACTCTAGAGCCTTCTCATGACTTGTACTAGTCGTAATTTCGTAAGCCTCGAAGGCGCTGAAAAACTGCACGTTTTCGACATAATTGATAATGAACTGATGATAATAATGATAGGATAATGTTGAGCATATCACTCATGAATATTTCGATGTGAGTTACATATCTTGTGCTCAGATCTCAAAAGAATGGTCGCTGGAAAAAAACCCGATTTTTCGGAATATAATTTCCTTCTAGAACAGAAAATGTAATCGAACCCTTTTTTTGCTTCAACTATCCTACTCTGTATCATATATATAATTTCTGGTTGTCTTCATCAAACAATCTAATAAGTTGCATCCATTGCAAGGAAGGCCTTCCCCAGATATTTTTTTAATATTGTCAAGATCTTTTTTAATACACCACTCTCTCTCACGCTCGATATAACTTTTTATGAATCTACTCGCTCAAAAGCCCTGCCCGTCATAAATAAATCAACAATTCCTGCTCTGAACAAATGTCAGCATTGAATGCGTTCCGTTCTCTGACTCCCACCAACCTCACATCAAAGTTAATCTAGCGCAAATGCCACTCAATATTCGCTGAAATCCACAAGAGTATTTTGTCGTAAAATCGAAATTTAAACCGCTTACCGGGGTATGCGCAAACGCTGCTTTGCCTTAATCCAACGTCCACTCTCAACGCTTCTACCCAACCGTCCAATGGTGGGTTGAGCGCTAGCGCCAGCAACGGCGACAGCATCACCATTCACATCATTGACTTTAGCCATTGGCACATCCGTAACGTATTCGTCGCTGTAAGCACACTTCAAACTGTAATACTCCATCGTATCGGTGATTACATCCACGACTGCACTTTTTGTTGCCTCGACAGCAAAACTGTCACCACTACCATTGTCATCTCTGGCCCCGCCATCATCAGCACCACCATCCATGCCACCAGCACCCTTGCCACCTTGAGTATTACCATCGATGGTCGGCATTGAAGTAGCGACGAAGCCATCATAGTTGTCGGATGCTCTCGTTTTGGTTTCGATTATGCCGCCAGCTATCCAAATCTCGTTATTCACCATAGCAGCCATCAAGCCGTAGCGACCCACATGCAAAGGGGCTTTCTAAAATCCATAAATGACAGGCAATGTAGTTAAACAGTCATAAAGCAGTGTACATATGTGTTTGTTTGTGTTGGTGTTTGTTCTGTGAGAGGAAGAGCGGACCGGATATGAGCAAACACTCGTGCATTTATAGATATTTAGAGTCCATATGTATTATTGTTATATTTTAATTAAATTATTGAGGTTATTTGTCATGACAATTAATGCGTTCAATAATTCGAAGTCACTCAACGAAAATAAAGTGAATTTTTTTTAGTATTTAATTAATATTTTTTTTTTAATTTGGTATTATGAAGAAGAATAATAGAGCTATAATTGTGTCAAGCCATAAAATAGGTAGAACGAACTGTCAAACTTCCATAGCATAAGTAAATAGAGCTTTCACGTCGCTCATGACGTCACTAATTTTTGAATTTTTCTGTGGAACCCGAAGCAAAATAGTAAGAACAGAGAGTATTTATTTTCTAGTTCGTCTAAAAAATGGACTTCGTTAAATTGTTTACCTTCTTCCATGTTTTGCGCAGCACATTGTAGTACCACACTGTACGCAAAGCCGTACCATTCACTCCTTCGCCGCCAATCACGAAGAAACCGTTAACTGCTTTGACATTCCTTTGCTTGTGCTGTTCTCTTACGCCCTTGCAATGCTCGCACGCCACCTCGCCACCACAATACTCATCAGACACAATCGCCGCAAAGTCGCGTCGCAACTCTGGTAAATTGCTCTCGAATGTCCACTTCAGAGTCAGCGGATCGAAGCTCCAGACTGATTTTTCGAATATCTATATAATTATAAAGATTTTTAGGTTAATTCGTCAATCTCCTCGTTTTTCCACGGAATCAAGTGGTGAATATATTCGTTTTGTATTCTCTTAAGTCCCCTAAGGAATCATTCAAGATAATCTAGTTAAAGAACGTAGAGGATTTTATCAGTTCCACTAGAGAACTAACTTCTCATCTCACGTACTATAAATATGTATGGTGTAGGAATTCCAAGCCTTTAACAACCTTTATCATGGGCGAATTCTAATATCATTCGATAAACATACAGGGTTTTGTCCGGAAAGTAATAGGACTGAGTAGATTAAAAAAATTTAGTGAACCAATCGTTACAATTCTTAAAAAACTTTCAGGTGTCACGGAAGGCATTTTCCGGAATAGCCTTGAGAGCCGAGGCGCATACTGCTTGGATCCCCTCTGACGTCTCAAAATGCTTGCCTTTCATCGGCCATTTTAGACAAAGAAACAATAATATTCCGTGGGGGCTACATTTGGGCTGTAGGGCGGCTGCGGAAGCGTTGGAACGCCGACCTTGGTTAAGTACCTGTTCACAAGAAAGGCGGTGTGAGCCGGGGTTGTCGTAGTGCAATTTCCAATCGGCTGCGTTGTCTTGTTGAACCTGATTGACCCTTCGTTTGAGTCTCTTAAGGACTTCCACATGATACTTGACCATGCGGAACTAATTAATGTTGGACGATGCCTTTGATGACAAAAAAGACAATGAGCATTTTTTTCACTTTGGATATGGCCATTCTTTCCTTTTTTGAGCGAGGCGACGCCCGCATGTTCCCGACCCGCCAAAACATACAACTTCTTGCTAAAGCAACATCTGAGTAAGCCTGCTTGATAATATCAAACGTCTCTGTCGCAGATTTACCGAGTCTCACACAGAATTCAATCGCGAACGCTGCATTTTCTGCTTGGACCACTTACAGAAACACGTCGCGCGAAAATGAGTCGGAGACAACTAGCCAACCTCTCGTTCGTTAGCTAGGAACGCCCTCTGCCGAATCCAGTCGGTTCCCGCACGATCCGAAATACAGTCGCGACGGAAGAAAATCAGTTCTATTACTTTCTACACAAACCCTGTAGAAAGTACTTTCGACGAACTCTGGATTTTAAAAGTGTTCATAAAAAATCAAAATGTGGTATACTTTAAAGACGGAAGTTATTAGATTAGTCGAAAGCGGGAACCGCCAACTGGATCCGCGGGCGACTCTACTTATATCAAAAATGTAATACATGGGAATCCCACAGCATCTCAATAGTTCTTAGAACAAATTACGATGCACTCGTAAACCCGCTTCTCAGTTCCCACAAATTCAACCGAGATATAAAAATATTCAGATAGAATATATGCAACTTACCGACTTCTTAGTGCAACCCAGCGCCGTCTTGGTGCCACCTATAATATAGATAAGTCCATTGCAAACAACAGCTGCATGGTGATGACGTGAACCGAAGGGCAGGTAACACAAATGTTTCCACTGCACAGCGCCAGCGTCGTAGTACAACACACGATCGCCAAAATTATCCAGCTGATTGAGCTGCGGATTAAGACCGCCGCAAGCGCTACAACCGCCCATACCGTTATGGTAATGCAACGGATCCAAAATATCAGCATCGCTGCCACCCAACGACTGTATTCGCTTGCGTTGCTGTTGTTGCAGCGCCATAACTTTATCGTGCTGGCAATGCTGACAGTACGGATCAATGCCACCAAATATGAGAAGCTTGCGACCCTTGATGCTTTAAAGTCGTAAAATGAAATCTTTGTGTAAAATATCAAAACTTCGGAACTTCATGGCACTCACGCTTTAAACTCCACTTCGACTGTGGGCAAACCAAACTGTGGCGCTTGCACTATTTGTGTCATATGTTGCTGCCGCTCCTGCTGCCGCATAGGCGACTCGTTGCGACATTCCAGTCGTGGCAGAACTGTCGTCTTCGAGTCACCGCCATTGTTACAAGGCCTTTGTGAGCGCTTCGTATGCAAACGCGTCGGCTGTGCCATTGTCTTAGGGCCGTCGATAGTGCCATCGGCGATGGTACTGACGCCACGTTGCATGCAACCATCCTCAATACAATGATGCACTTCAATGTTTTGTTCGCAGTCATCATTCAGTATGCGGTGGACGTCATATTTCATCTCATGCAACTCACTCGGAATTGCATTGTCCTCGTTGGTGTTGTTGTTTGCATTGCTGCATTGATAACTGTACTTAAATGGCTGTGGATCTAGTTCTTGAAATTGTGCATAGCGTTGCGGATATCGATGGCGTTTGTGGTGCTGTTGTTCCTGTTGCAGCCTGTAGGGAAACTCATAGCAGCTGGACGCGGTGGAGGGCAGCACTTGACTTGTTGTTATTTTGCTGAGGTTTTTCAGACTTGCCGAATTCACCATGGTGGTCATGTGGTCGCCAAAACAACGTTGATCTGAAAATTGTAGAAATATATTCTAGATGGATAGCGGATCTTTGCTGGAAGCTTAGCTGGGTTTATGCTCATATTCGAAAAGTACCTCTAAATGTTGTGCCAAAAAAGGAGGAAAACGAGAGTTGTTCAAGTCTAAGGAGCTCTTAACTCAAGCTAGATTTTATGAGAGACTTTATCACTTAGAAAGTAGAGTCGAAGTCTGGCGAAGTGTGGGTGTGATTCGCGCAAGAAGTCTATATTTTTGGGCCAGATAGATCCACTGTCCTGTTCAATCATAGTATTTACTACATAATGCCATAGTTCGACCTTTTAAAACCTCTCCAGTATGTCTTCCACCGTCACAATCACTATATACTATAGCTATCTTAATTCTATATAATAACTCACAGCAAGAGCTCGCGAAGGAACCACAATATATTTGGCCTTCTGAAACCTTTACAGATCAGTTTCCACTTCAAAAAAGAAGAACCGGAACAGCAAATGCGAAAGTCACTGAAACGATATACAATTGAATTTCCGACAGACGGATCAGGGCGAGATGGAATGTCTTAAGGACATACAGGGTCGTCAAGATCATGTACAAGAGCCCCTTAGGAAAGCAGGCATGCTTTTTACTCACACAGTCTCGAAAGGACTGCAGTACGGTTATTGATCTAATGACAGATCACATTCTACTGGCATCACCGTCGAGCCATGGGACATTCTAAACTTGTAGGAAGTACAAGGAAGAAGACATGAAAGCGATGCTAGAACACATTCTGTGATTCTGACCGACATTCTCCAAAACTCGGCTTAATATCTAGGAGCTGCGGAGTTCAAGCGGCTAGATGAAGTATCAAAATTAGATATCAAATCGCTCTTAAGGTTCGCAAAAATCGTTGACAAGTATTTTAGCTCAAATTAGACTGAACCTTAATCTGGCATTATTAAGGACCGGTAAGTATAAGTATGGCGTGCTAACCGGCCGGTATAACCTAACCGAAATCAATAAGATCTGTAAATGTGTTCTAAAAACGAACAACTTTGAGCTGTGACTTTAGAATGTTGTCTTCGAACCACTTTAAATCTTATTTTAGACAGAGACAACTGCCTGTGATTTCAAAACTCCCCAAACTAGTTTTCGGTTTAAGAAAATCCAACTCGAACTGAATACAACAACTTGACAAAGTATTTCTTGAGACAAAGTGAGCTTTACGAGCTCTTTGGATAAATAATGGCTGATCCAAGTAGCGGTACTCAACTTATGGTCAACATATTCGGCCTACTGAGCGTACTAATCGCAACACCATCACCCACCTAGAGACCCAGCATTCATTATTGGATAATATTCAACCGAATAGACCACGTCCAGCACGCAGTGAAGAAAATATTGCAGTCGTAGCTGAGAGTGTACACGAAGCACGTGGAGAGACGATTCGGCGCCGTTCTCAATAACTCGGACTGACGTATGGCAGGACTTGGCACATTTTACGTGGAGATCTTAAATTGAAAGCGTAGAAAATACAACTTATGCAAGAACTGAACCCGCTCGACCTTCCCAAACGACATCGCTTAGCTCTATGGGCTCTTGAAAAGTTCCAAGATGATCCATTATTATATTGCAAAAATATTTTAAGTGAAATAAGCACTTCCAGCACAATTACTACTCAACACTTCCGACAAAAAGTTCAACTTAATTAAAGTACTATGGGTATTTACCTCGAAGAACCGGCTGGCGTTGCCTTAAACTGGTCTCAACTTGTACACCCTGATCGCGACATTGCATTGTGAAAACGGTGGCCTGGAATGCAGACAAAAGAAAAAGAAAAGCAAATGAAATCTCGGTCTCAATTTTAATCATCAGAGTCTTTATTTAATTTTTTGATTTTTTATTAATTTAATTATATATAAAATGAGTCACAATAATTTTCGTATAAATGCCAAATCACAGATTTCAACAAAAATTTTCATTCATCAAATCTTCTAACAATATGTACTTGCAATCGGTATATATTTAGTTCGTAAACGCGTAAGTAGTCTTCGAAAATAGGTGATTTGGTGTTGTTGGTAAGTGACTAGAAAATATATTAACATACTAAATTTTGCTCGTTCAATTTGCGGCAATCGGAGCGCACGCAACACTGCATCGACTTCTCCACACCCTTAGCCATTTCCAGCGAGCGCCAATAATCCTTGCCAATCGTATGGATCATCTCCAGATACTCCAGAAACGATTTGTATGTCACATACTGCATATTCGGGCATTCGAGCCGATGATGGTAGCTGCATTCTTTGTCGAAAACCCACTGACGTTGAACCGGTGCAACGAGCTGGTAGCGTTCCAGGAAATGCAAGAACTCTTCACGATTTTCACCATAGTATAATTGAGTGGTCGTATAGCTGGAAAGGATGGCAGAGCATAAAAAATTGTGTGGAGTTTAGGAGTGCCAGTGGCGGCTGCACTTACGATATGCCGTCGTTGATCATGCGTTTCACCTCCGGATGACTGGCAATACGATCGATTTCAACGCAGTCAATATTTTTATTGAGTGTCACCAGGAACCACGGTGGCATCAAGCTGAAACGTACACACTTGACAACTTGCAACATATCCGCCTCGCGTTCATCCCAATTGTAGTTCAACCAACGCACCACCGACATGAAGATCTTCAATAAGAGAGAAAATAGAAATATTAGGGGTTTGGCTAAGATCACGGAACTAAACAACAGTTGTATCTAGCTATGATTAGGAGATTTGCCCCCGAATGTTATGAAAGTTCAACTAATTTGGAGCCCTGATGAGCTTAACAAAAGCTGCAATAAATCCGTGAATCTTTCGAATACAGCTTCATTGGATACATTCATAGGGCCCTGCAGTTATCAGTAATATTGTCCGGAACCCTAGTCAATCTACTTTATTGTAAAAATAGTCACATGGTATTCTGAGAAATAGCAGGAAGTATATTTGTTCCCAATAAAAGCTCTAATACCTCGAAACCCCCAGAAGGCCGTCGATAGTTGTATAATTATTGTACTCAGTTATATTTCTAATATTCACCGTACTTTTACCTGTATGTAAATTGGTCTTTCTCGACTATCACTGACGTAAAAATCCTTGTCTTAATTTGGATCTCAACTTGAAAAACTCAAAAAGCATACGAATACCCTGGAAGAACTATTCTAACAAATCCATTCGACATTGGGATATTCGGTCAAGTGATATATATTACAAATTCCTAGTCTAAAACTCTTTATAAGGCACTTCTTCACACTCACCTCAATTTCCGAATTCACGCCAATTGTATTGGAACTCAAAAGCGTGCAAATCTCCTTCGTCGTCAGCTCCAAATACTCTTTAGAGGCGACCAGTGTCAAGAAAAATTTACAAATGCGTGTCAGCATTAGCTGCTCCAAACTCTCCAGACCATAATTGCGTGCCTCAAGATAGAGCAGGAATGCAGTATCTTCCCGGAAACGCACGTCATCGTCCAAGCAGAGCCAACATTGATTCACCAGATTCTTAATGCGCAGAAAATTGGCCGCATTAAATAATTCCAGTATGCCCTCGCGCTGCACCAATGGCTCCTCGGCCAACATCCAATCGTAGACCATCATAAAAGCGCCGGGAGTTATCTTCTCTTCGGGCAATTGGATCAACACCTCATTATTGCATTCCATGAAGAAGTCCGAGTAACACTGCAGCACCATCATGTGACAGTTGAAGGTCACACCACCGATACGTATCTGCACATTCGGTTTGATGTGGTTGTCAATCATGTTACGTAGTAATTTGTAGAGATTCTCTTTGGGCGGCTGGACTATGTCTTCCCAGCCCTGTATTTCATTCGTTTTGAAACCCATTTCGAGTAGAGATTTTTCTTTGAGCGTGCAGACTATTTTCGGTTTTTGACTTTCAAATTTGCCTGGTAATGGTATATTGGACGGCAGTATCTTGCTGGGTGGTGGTTTTGCGGCCTTAGACGCGGCACCATCAAAGGTTTCTATGAAATAGAGGAGAAAACAACTGAAAAGCAGAGTTTATTGGGTGGTAACTTACGTGGCAACTTTTGGAAATCAATGCCTTGGTCCTTAGCTTGACTTGAAGACTCGGAATTGTCGACGAAATTTAAACTGGAAGAGTGTAAAGGAAATATGAAGCTCTTGTGAATCGGAATTAATTCCTTTCAACAGTTACTCACTTCATGTACTTGACATTGTTCTCTAATGTGTCGGAGAACTGTGGTGAACCCGTGGTACCGGTGGTGGAAATGCTCGACTCATTACTCTGTAATGCGTAACTAGTTGTAGTCTAGTTGTCTTTTCAACGTTCGGCAAATGCCATTATATGATTTTACCTGAATTACCTTATTCAGGGGCTTATCCATTTGAAAAGGTTTCTACAGCTAAAAATTGAATTAAAAATAGCTCTAACTGGTAAAAATGTTGTTTAATTTGGACAGCAAAATCAAATAAAATATATTTTATTTGAATTAACTGAAAATGAAAAAATCGACAAAATTTCTTGGCAGCAAAGTTTCTTTTAAAAAATTTTCCCAATATGAAATGACATACACGATTGAGTAACTAACGATAAGAAAAAAGGTATATTTTCCTAAAACGATATTTCTATTATTTTGTTCTTCGAGTAAATCGAACTCGACTGAACCGAAGATCTTATAGTGAACCTAGAGGTTGATTGAAGTATTTAGAAGAGTCTCTTTAAGAGACTACTGTTACGTACATATAGAAGATCAGTGCAATTGATCATACTTTGGAGCACATCAGTTGGACCTAGCTAAGAGGGATGCCGCCTGCGTAGAGTGGACAGTGAGCTCTGATCTGGAACGAGATATGTATATTCTCTCCATTTTCAAACTCTCCAGAACTGAAAGATCAAACTTCAAATTTAGACGATCGAAAAGAATTACGGCGTCTACAAGCTCACGCATCCAACCGCGGTTTCGCGGGATCCGATACTGAGTGTACACCTTCCTAGTTCTTAAAGTTGGAGAGGCTTCGAGTTATGGAAGGAAATTTGTATGAAATTTGAGTAATATTGCCAATTCAAGTGTTCGAGTTTTGGAGAACTTCGAGTCAACTGTAGATGTTTTATGAAATTTTTTTTTCCTAAAGACAAATCTATTCCTTCTTAATTTTTATAATTTTGTGGCATATTAATGTCATTCACAACAATTACTTAATTTTCAATAAAGTTTATTTACAAAATTATATTTCTGGCATGTCTTTCAAGTACAAAAGCTTAAACATCTACATATGTATATATGGCAACGCTGTAATTGACTATTTACATTCAGGACGTAAACAATAAAATTGCATTTGGACCAGCTGGAAATGTTCGAGTTTGTAAAACATTTTTTTAAACTACAATTCCTACTAATAGTGTTCGCCATTTTTACCGGTGTTTATTACAATGAAATTATAAATTGGGCGTTGCACAAATATACGGATCCAGCAAGTGAAAGTATAGCGATTAAATTCCAAAATCCCGAAGAGGCAACGTTAAGTGAGCGGCTTTTCACGCGTGATGATTTGGCACAATTCAATGGCGAAAATGACGCACCACTATATTTGGCCATAATTGGCACGGTATTTGACGTGACTAAAGGTGCAAAGCATTATGGACCAGGATGTGCATATAATTTTTTTGTGGGACGCGATGCTTCTGTGTCATTTATAAATGGTCAATTCGAAAAATTTGACGAAGATGAGGCCGATGACGTCGTCTCGTTAAGACCCAGTGATCTTATTAGTCTAGAAAATTGGCAACAATTTTACAGGAGAGAATATGTATACAAAGGTAAACTAATAGGACGTTTTTATGATAAAAACGGTGAACCAACGGCATACAATCACAAATACATGATGCTTTTGGAGCAGGCTAAAGCTGCCAAAGCGCAAGCCGAACAATTGCGCGAAGTGTATCCAGATTGCAATATTGAGTGGTCAGTAGAGCGAGGGTCACATGTGTGGTGCACCACAACCAGTGGTGGCAAACAGCGTGAATGGGTGGGCTATCCACGACAATTGTTCGAAATTGGTGCTAACAACTTCCGCTGTGCTTGTGTGCAAGACAAGGACTTGGACACAACGGAGGTGATGCTCAAGGAGTATGAGAATTGCGCGCCACATGCACATGAGTGTTACTACAAGGTGGATTAACAAAAGTAAACGTACATGTGTATGTGTGCTTCTAGAACTGTTGTTATACAAAGCAATTTATAGTAAAGTGTTTTTTATAAATTTTAGTGAAAAATCAAGATTTTTATAAATTTTAGTGAAAAATTAACAAGTATTTAACCTGTTAAACTTTATACTAAAGCATTTTATGTACTTAATCATTTTATAAAAAACAAAAAAAAGTATTTGCACTTAACATATCCAACAATAAGATAGAGGCCTTAGTGTTCAATTTTTGTACCAAATAATAAATAAAAAAACATATTTACCCAAGATATTGAATATTTTATTTTCATAAAGTTTTTTTATAGTCAAAACATCATAAATGAGCATCAGTTATAATAAAATATTGTTGTTTGTATTAATTCTTGATTTGCGTTGATGAAAATACTTTGGTTTATTTTTATTTGAAATCATAATAGTATACATAAATTATATTAGAAAATTTGACAGCAATTTGAAGTTTTCGGACCAACATAATTAAATAAGAGTGTTCACTAATATTCTTGTTAAAATCATAATATGAGAAATATTTTTTTTTTTATTTTTATGAAAATGCAAAATGTATATATTTTTTCAGTTTACAACACCACTTCATTCGAAATGGCGTTAAGGTCCATATGTTTGAATGACATTGGTCGGTGTCTGCGATTTTCCGCCCATTCTTTTGGATGCTTCCTCTTCCTATGATGATGCATATTAGCATTCACTTTAAATGTGCGTGGGCAATGTGGACATTGATACAAGTCCTCGCCTGTATGCGTTGTCATATGCTCCTACATGAGTGTAATATTAATTACGAAAAATAATGGACATATTCCGAGTACATACCTTTAACACTTTTGATGCCTTAAACGCTTTATCGCATACCGTGCATTTGTGTATACGCTCCCGTTGATGTACGTAGCGTTTATGTGACTTCAGTGCATCCTCGGTTAAAGCTACTTTTCCGCATTCGCCGCACACGTACACGGTGGAACCGTCATGATGGGTTATGCGTTTATGTCGTTTCAAACTAAATTTGGAATGTAATTTGGCATCACATTGGTCGCAAGGCCAAAGTTGTTTGCCCGCTCCATCATGCTCTAGCAAATGATATTTCAGTGCATAGCGTCCACGGAAAGATTTACCACACTGGTCACAAACACTGTGATAAGCTGTACTATGCACATTGCGTATATGAATGTTGAGACGGCTCTCTAAAATAAAGCTGCAAAAGCAGAAAAGCGGTTGTTTTGACAAATAAATATATAATGACAAATAATAAATGTTTTTACCCCTTTCCGCATTCCTTGCAGATGTGATCGGGATTGCCCTCCGCATGTGTCTCCATGTGAGTTTTCAGTATAGGTAATTTGGCGAATTTTTTATGGCAAACTTCACATTCGAAACGACGTTCTAATGACTCAGGCTTGTGCATAGAATTCATATGCGCCACTAAACTTCTGCCATTAGCACTGCATTTGCCACATTCGGCGCACTGAAACTTTTGTGGATTCAAATGCACTTGCAAATGTTCAACGAAATGAAACCGTTGACTGTATTTGTGTTTGCAGCACAACACATAGCCTTTATTACTGTTATGCACTTCGCGGAAATGTGTGCGTAGTTCTGTAAAATCAGCAGATTGATGACCGCACAATTCACATGGTAACTTATCCTTGAAATGCTGAGCAATAAAGGCATCAAACTCCTTGGTTTTAGAGCTTTTCTCTTTGACTTTTTCAACACTATTAGCTTCATCTTTATCTTCATTCTCATTATAATCCAAATCAGTATCTACATCGGAAGTTTTCTTGACAACTTTTTTCAATTTTTTCCGCCTTCCAGCCTTTTTCTTAGTTGGCGCTGATGCTTTGGTTTGCCTTAAATTCCTTCTTCTTAACAATGGCATATCGTCATAGAGACTGTCATTATCGTCATTTGCAACATTTTCTACGTCTTCATTGGGAGGTAATTTCTTTGACGACGTTGAGAGTTTGGCTTCACATATAGCTACAGGATCTTCAGTGTCTTCATTGAAATATTCGTCGTTATCACATGTGTCATCAGCAAATGATTCTTCATATATATTTAGGTTGTTTACATCAATTTCCATTTCCAATTTAACACTCTCCACCAGTTCCCTTTGATATGGTTGCTGTAGTAATTTCAGGCGTTCATCTTTTAAGATTACTAATTCTTTTTGCCATTGATGAAAATCGTCTATGTGCCGCCAACAGTTCGCGCAAATTACCTGTGACGTATGCTGTGTGGCTCCCTGGCACTGTTCAGCATCTAATTCTGCTTTTACTTCGTCCATATTTTTTATCTAATGGTTTTTATATACAAAAACATTTTATTAAACGTGGAAACTATAATTTTAAGAACATACCTCGTTTTCAAAATACTTCGCAACAACATTGTAAATTGTTGTATTTTTTCCACCAGAATCAAATAATTCTAATGAATTGTGATCACAATCACTAATGCACAATCGGCATAACATCTTTTTCGATTTATTGTTTGTTACAATTTTGTAAAAATTTGTTGTTTAGCTTTCCAAGGAGAAGACATAAAATAACATTGGCGCAGGGTTGTATCAAAATGCACTGACTTTTATAGAAACATATAGACGTATTCACACAGACGTGAATTGTATGGTGGTTTATATTACAATTTTTGGATGCCTTTAAATACCGGTTTACATATGCAGCTGCGAGATCATCAAAAACCAAATACACTAAAAAAAATACAGTAAAAAAAAACTTAAATATTATTAGACCAATAATGCAAATCGTTCATTTCCAAAACCCAAAAATTCGTTATCGGAAACGCACTACTTTCTGTACTTACTACCAAGTTCTAATTTAGAGAAACCCTAAGCCCTGTCACTAACACACTAAATAATTTCAAACAGATTTGTTTTAAAAATTTTATTTTTTAATTTATAAAACTACAATCATTGGATTTAGTTATCTGGCAATGAGCGGATGATGTCCGAATCACCAGGGTCGGTGATGGACATTGTGCACACACGGAAGTATTTACCGCAAGCGGTACCCAATTCGATGTTGGTGCCACTGTAATGTTGCACTTCGGTCTTGGCCAACATAGCGTAGTATTCAATCTCAGATTTCCTAAAAGAAAAAAATTTCACTTTGTTATATATATAATATACAATTGATCTGAGCGATAAGCATTAAGCCATCTCAGAAAGAGTCTCTAGTAGTAATTGTATATCAACACAATAGGTCTGATTCTAATACATTCATCATTTAGAAGCAATTAAAAGCTAATGAAACTAAAAAATTTCATTACCTGTATTACCACGCTGGAACCATTTGGATGTCTGTGTTATTGCAAGGTAGATTTAAACCACAAAATTTTCGAGTACTATGCAACATTGGTCTGAGAGTATCCACTCCGTAGCTTCCGTTGCAAATAATTAAAAGAATGCAAACAAATATGGGAAACTTGTGTGGGAGCATACTTCTCAGTCTCGTAAGACTCCATATGGCTCCAGCAAGTAATTCTACTTTTACATTGCAAATGGATGCATGTGCGGCTCACCTCAACGCTGGTGTGTTGCTGGCAATCAACACCAATTTCGCTTTGCCTTGACGCAAGGTCTTCAAAGCTTGTTTGTAACCCAAGCAATATTTGCCCGATTTCATTACCAAAGCCAAACGGGCATTGGTGCTTTCCAAAGCCTTTTTCTGTAAACAGAAGAAAAATGCACATTGTTAGGTTATGTTCAAAAAAGGCGTCGGAATAGATCACCACGTGTCAATAAGCAAATTAATTTATACCTGTTTCTTTACGGCAACCATGTTTGCTGATCTCTAGTTATGAATACAAAGTCAGATGGAAATCTGTAAAATATTTTAAAATAAAATTTTATTAAATTTTTGAATTATTTCGGAATTGTTGAAAAATGCACCCACCTCCAAAGACGATTTGTAAGAAAAGAAGGAAAATTGAGTTGACAGCTGTCAAGAAAACTTCAACTGCAGGGTTGTATTTAGTTTCATCCATATAATTTTTATACAAATACTTTTCTGTGAAGTTATTTTAGTAATTATAATTTTATTGTTAAATTAAACAGAAATAGAAAAATATAATTTTTAAAAATAAATAAAATTTATGTAGAAAGTATGTCAATATGGTAGACAAGGCAATAAGAATAGAGCAGCAAATATATACTAATAATCGATAACTAAGCAATTTGTTCGAGTAGCACAAATAAATAGCATTCTTTACAACATGTGTTGGGGCATAACGAAACGTCAAAATATTTTGTTTTGATTTCCACAATACAAGTCGTCGAATATCTTTTAATTTTATTAAAAATATAAGTATAAAAAGATGAGCAAAATAAAAAAGCCAAAGTCTTTCCAAAAGCCCCCTCCATTAGTAGCGCCACGACGAGAGACATTTGAAAATGAGGCACAAATAGAATTGGAACTTTGTTGGTGTGTTCAACAGTTGGAGAATGCACTTAATTCAGGAAAGCTGTCCCAAAAAGTAGGTTAGTATTTATCTGCCCAAATCATTTGAGTATCAATAAATTGTTGAGTTACTATCACAGCCGATGACACGGTGAAGAATATAAGGGTGCTTAAAAGTTCAACAGCACCGCTTGTTAAAAAACGCCAGGTTATGAAGGCCGCTTTGGGAGATTACCGTGCTAAAATGAAAGAAGAAGAAAAGAAGATGGCTCTTGGTATGCAAATATACATTTGATTTATGTTTCTGCAGTTTATTTTATGTTTTTTCTTCTTATTTTAGCGGCTAAACAAATCAAATTTACACAAACCATGGAAGCAAATAAAAAGTCAAGTTTTCTCAAAAAAGCTGCCATTATACAAACGGGGAAGGAGTTCCGCTTTAATTTTTCAACTCCCAACGGCGCGGATGTTTCGGAATTAGCCGAAAACGATACGAGTGCCAAAAACAATACGGATATCAAAAACGAAAACAGTTCAAACATATCCAAAGACTTAAATTTAACTGGCGGTGGTTTTAAATTTAACTTTGTTTTAGATGAAAATAATGATGATTTAAATTTAAGTGGACTGTCCATTAAAAGCTAAAATTAAAATCAGCTAGTACATAAATCTATATCCGTGTCTATATATGTATATATATGTATATAAAATTTATGCCATTGAATTTGAGATGGAAATGATTTGTCCATGAGTTTATTATAATAAGACCTAATATACTGTTACTTTTTCTTATTATTATGTTTTCTAATCAAATAAAATTTATAAAAATAAATTTTATATTTTTCAGAATTAACCCTTGTGGTTAGAGTCGTTTTCCTTGTTTTATATATTTTCTACGTAGTGATATGGCAACACGAAAACAGCAGTCAAGCAGATATCGAACGAGACAACGAAACGAAAAACGAGAAAATTTTGCAAGATTTTATTTGATAGGAACCGAGAATCGGCGAAAAAATTGGAAAAGGATAAGTTTAAGAAATACTGATCGGTTTATATTGGCGGCAAATTTTTAATGAAAACATAATAATAAAGTGCGTCGAATATTTGCACTTTAAAATGTTTTAGAAAATATTACCAAATTAGGAGAAAAGTGACATTTGGGGTAAGTTAATGTGTTGCGAGCGCGAGCCCACACGAAACGAGGTAGAAAGCCAATCAGAAAATAATAGGTAAATGTGTATGGAGCCGCGAAAATTCCAAATTTGGGAAAACTCAAAATAGGCTTAGGACGGCAAAACATCAAAAATTAACGCAGAAAAAATTGTTGGAAGTCAAAACGTCCAACCAAAACTCGCATAAAGTCGAAAAAGGTCGATTGAGCAGAAATTCGTACATCCTTGGTAAAAATTATTTCGCACCTGCACACCGTAATCGTTTATAACTTAAAAAATGGCTGGAAGGCAAAGACCCGGTTTCAAATTCGTTATCCAGAAGGAACCCGAGCCGGAAATGTATGTTAAATATTATATTTATTTATAGCATCTTGTTTTGATTTTAATCTGTGCATTCACTTGCAGTATGCCGCCAAGAAATTTAGACTCGAGTGCTACAATTAATATAGGTAATCAGCAATTTGAAATCAATGCAGACAGCTTGGAAAAGATTGCCGATTTGGGACGTGGAGCTTATGGTATTGTGGAAAAAATGAGGCATGAACAGACAGGCACGGTAATGGCTGTGAAACGCATAACAGCGACAGTAAACCGAAATGAACAGAAACGCTTACTTATGGACTTGGACATATCCATGCGTTCAAGCGACTGCCCGTACACAGTTCATTTTTACGGTGCACTTTTCCGGGAAGGTGACGTTTGGATTTGTATGGAAGTAATGGATACAAGCCTGGATAAATTTTACCCAAAGGTGTTTAGAAACAATCTAACCATGGAAGAAAGTGTGCTGGGCAAAGTATGGATTTAAATGCCTTTTTTCTTAAAAGAATTTTCTTAAGTAATTTTTCTTATAGATTGCCATGTCGGTGGTGAATGCGTTGCATTATCTGCATGCACAACTAAAAGTTATACATCGCGATGTTAAGCCATCAAACATTTTGATCAACCGAAGTGGTGAAGTGAAAATGTGTGATTTTGGTATCTCAGGTAAGCAGAAAAAAAATAATGGAATTAATGCCGTTGCCCATAAGGGTCCGAGGTATATTTTACATTAGTACAGCATGGTTGAAGCGAAAGCAATTGCATAATGCTTCTAAATGTCACTTATTTATGTTGATATTGAAATAATTTTTACTATATGTTTATATCTTAAGGTTACTTGGTTGATTCTGTTGCAAAAACGATTGATGCTGGATGTAAACCATACATGGCACCCGAGCGCATCGATCCACAAGGCAATCCTGCTCAATATGATATACGCTCTGATGTCTGGTCGCTGGGTATCAGTATGATTGAAATGGCAACCGGCAGATTTCCATACAATCACTGGACTACACCATTTGAACAATTGAAACAGGTATTTTTTTGTTTTTGTAAATAAATTTTATATAATTTTAAAATTGATGAAACAATTACAGGTGGTGAATGAGAGTCCACCGCGTCTCGAACCTGGTAAATTTTCACCCCAATTCGAAGACTTTATTGTGAAGTGCTTGCAAAAAAATTACAAAGCACGTCCCAATTACGAACAGCTGCTGAAACACGAATTCATTGAAGAACACATAGAACGCGACACGGATATTTCGGAATTTGTGTCCAGAATATTGGATTTGCCGGAGTAATGGGTTCGTACATTGGCTACTTCCTTACAGAACTGTAAAATATTAATTATTGAAGAAAAATTCAAATAGTGGTTAAGTAAACGATTTATAATAAACAGTTAACTTTCCTATAAACGCTTTAAAGAAATTTAGCGCAGTGAGTTAAAAAATATATAAGGCTTACATTACGAAATGAAAAAAAACGATACTTACTAATAATGCCTTAGAAACAAGTGTATCAGTTGTTACATTATGTAAGACTTGAAGATATAATTGTTACATAGTATTTTGAAAACTGTTGTCTTATAAAGGAAAAAAACATACATATATGTTTTATCAAAACAAAACAAGTAATGATGAGAGATTTGTCATTCGAACACCAATAACATATTATTAATAAAAATATAAAGATCTATGAATATTTTAAATTCAATCTTGGAGAATTAAGTGTGCCTATTTAGATTTTAATAAAAAATTGTTAATCATGCCGTAACAAAAACGCATAAAATACTACAAGTATATGCTGAAAATAAAAATAATATCGAAGCAAATAATCAAAAAAAAAAAAAAAAATACCTACATATTTAGGTAAGAAAGATGTAATGTGGTAAAATAATACTAAGCGCATAAATTCATGAAAAACTGAAATAAAATGTGTGCTAATCGCCTCAAACACTGTAGTTGTTCTATTTTTTAAGGGAGTAAAAAATGTTAAACATTCACGCAAATCTAATTTTTTATTTGTAAAATATGCGTAAACAAAAAAATTTGCACCGGCGCATTGCATCTGCTGCATCGTGTCCTGTCAATTATCTGTCACTTTATGCAATCGCATACATATGCAGGAAATTTGTTGGTACAAATTTACAAAATACGGAAACGATAAAAATCAACTTTAATTTTCACTTCATTTGTCTTGAAAGGAAGAAAATCAAATTGTCATTTGAGCTCCAATTGGAATTATGAATTTTGCCGGACGTTTACAATTCCGGCGTCTCATGTGTTTGATGGTGCGACAAAATTTTGCCAGCGAATGCGAAAATGCGATTAACAAACAAATACATTTGGAATTAAAGTCTAGCTACGATTACATGGCTATGGTAAGCATAGTGTTGAATTTACAAAAAAATATTGTTTCTACATACATATACGTATAATGAAAATTTAAATTCTTTACAGGCTTACCATTTTGACCGCAGCGATGTCGCCTTACCTGGACTATATGGATTTTTCAAATCTGCTAGTTCAGAAGAGCGTGAACACGCAGCTCAATTGATGACATACATGAACAAACGAGGCGGCACCATATGCTTGGAGGAGATACCAGCGCCGCAGTTTAAGTTTACAACCGTCAAAGCGGCGCTAATTGAAGCTTTGGATATGGAAAAGACGGTTAACGAGGTGAGCTCCATTACTTTTTCAACCTGTGCATATAGTATTTGTAAACTAATATTTGATTTTTCTTCGTTAAGTCCTTGTTGGCGTTACATGCATTGGCAAATGAGCACAGCGACCCACATTTAAGTGACTTTTTAGAAACAAATTTCCTAATTGAACAAGTGGATGCGCAAAAACAGTTGGCCGATTATATAACTCAAATTGAAAGGTGTGAAAAGGAATTGGGTGTGCATATATTTGATAATGATATTAAGGGCAAGGATATGCATTAAAGTATTTAAAATACGAAATCAAAGTGCAAACAAATTAATATTTTTCGTAAAAGAGCAACTAATATATTTGAATGTTAAGGTGAAAAAAAATCTACAGGCATAGTATTGCTTGAACACGCTACCTACATATGTTTACCTATATTAAAATTTTGTGATATGTACTGTGAAAATATATCTTTTAACAAATATTACGCAAATTTTATGTTGAAATTTGTGCTTTAATCGTTATTACATCTATTTGTATGTATGTCAATTATGCACTTTTATTTTGATGAGAAAATATTAAGAAAAGCTGGTGGTAAAAGTTTAAGTAAGTTAAACTATAAAAAATATATGTTAAAAGCAGAAATTAGTCAATAATAAAACGGAAATTAAAAAGAGTAGTAAAATCATCTATCATTTGCAGTTAACTTTTAAAATAAATAGAAGTTATTCAGTATATTTCTTCAAGGCAATGCTTTCAGGACGATGTTGTTGTTGTTGTAGCGGCAGAATTCTGCCGAGTTGACAGTCCTTGGCCGGATAAAAATACGGGTCCGTTCCGGTTACGTAGACCCGACTGTCGTGGGAATGGCTTTCAGGACGATAATGATCCCTGCCTAAGAGAAAAGTTTTAAAAATGACCTTCGGCAACGTTCAGTACAAAAACAAAAAAAAAAAAATAAATAAATACTATGATCAAAAAATTTCGAAATATTAATACTAAAGTCCTTTATTATAACATCCGATTTCAGGGTTAAAAATGGTATGGTTGTACTTAAACTCAGTAATTAAAATTAACAAATTACTTTATTTGTAAATAATTTAAAAATTGAACAATTAATATTTCGTTTGTTGGTAAGATATTTTTTTTTTTTTAAAAAAAAAAAAACGATTAAGAAACAGCACTGGTTAATGCATCGGTTACCGGGTGCTCAATCGGTTTTTTCTCTTATCAGTACAAATATGCAAACAGCTGATTTCGCTCGTCAACGCTTAACAACTGCACTTGTTGTTAATTGTTGTTCTTGATCGTATAAACAAAATCGATAATAAGCCTTATCTTTAGAAGTATTTTTTATTATTTCTCGTAAATTAGGTCTATAGTAAACTTGTCTGCACATAAATAACTTGTTTCGCGAACACCAGTACAAACAGCACAAAGCACTTGCTCTGCACGAAGTCTCAAACAGCATTTCAAAAATTTGGAAAATTTGTTGGTAAATATGTCACCGCGTTCGCTTTTCTTGCTCTCCTCTTCACGTGTGCATGGTTATGAATTTTTGGAGCACGCGAAGGAACATTTAAAGGAATTTCTAACTAAGTAAGTACAAGTTGCGAATAACACACTCTACATTTTAAACAATACACTTTTACATACTCTGTGTCTAGACGCAATGTGAAAACGGTGCTCTTTGTGCCCTACGCACAGAACGATTACAATAAATACACAGAACTTGTCGAAAATACACTTTCGCCATGGGGTTTCAAAGTTGAAGGCTTACACGTTAAACAGAATCCCATACAAGCAGTGCTGCAGGCGGAGGCGCTGTTCATCGGTGGCGGCAATACTTTTGTATTGCTTAAAGCACTTTACGATGAAAATCTAATACCTATAATACGTGAACGTGTACTTCAAAAGGGTATACCATATATTGGCTCCAGTGCCGGCACTAATGTGGCCACACTTTCCATACACACAACAAACGATATGCCTGTGGCGTTTCCACCCACATTTGACGCTTTGCGTCTGGTGCCGTTTAACATCAATCCACATTATCTCGAACCCGACGCAGCGACACGTCATAAAGGTGAGACGCGTGACGAACGCATTAACGAATTTATTGAGTACCATAAAAAACCGGTGTTGGGCTTACGCGAGGGCACCGCTTTGTTGGTGGAAGGCGATAAGGCCGTTTTAGTAGGCGATCGCAATGCGAAATTGTTTATGGCGTAAGTAACGTATCTTTTTGCAGCTTTGTAAAGTTAAATAAATTAAATACCTTTTTTACACGTTTCTTTTGCAGCAATAAGGAGCAAGTTGAATTTGCACCAAACACCGACCTGAGTTTTCTTTTAAATCAATCTTAAATTGTATTAGCGTATGCAACACTATTTTTTAAATTTAATTTAAACGTCAAATTGAAGTGTTTACATCTAGTGCATTTGTTGTGTTTCTCGCTGACATTGCACGTACTTATGAATTGTTCTTGCATTTGTGCTTAGTTGTTGTGCTGCTGCTAGCAACTCTTATGTTTAACGTACAATATTTGACAAATAAAAGGCATTTACTCAACATGTTCGTTGTTTGTTTTTAATATTATTTTATTAGCTTGTATCGAAATTATAGCTGCGTTTTATGTACATACAAATGTTTGTATGTATAACAAAGTTTATTTTATAGATATACAAATGTAAAATAATTTAAACAGCTTATTATTTATTTATTTGTTTTACGCCGCTAATTCTAGTGTCCTGTGTTCGTGTTTAGTTACGAAACATAACCTTTATGTATACGCAGATTGGTATTATGAATAAGCGCTGCAATACACATGCAGATATTCGACAGCCGTGAAATTTAAATTTATGTTACTTTAGGCACTAATATAAGAATTTATTAAACTTCTACAAATCAATATACATTTACATATAATTTTATGAGTTATTGTGACTTCAGACGTTTGACACATAATTTCTTGCATAAAAATGAGTATAAATTATAATAAATATTTTTTTTTTTACAAACTGCAAGATTATACTAAAAATGTTTAGCCATAACATTTTTAGCTGTCACAACAAATATCGTATATCTTTTCGTAGGCATTGGATGCGCGAAATATTGAAAAAATTCGCACATAAAATTTTGTGAAATTACATTTATTATTTATTTTTTTTTATATATGAGTTTTAAATAAAAAAAAAATTATTTAACTATTTTATGCACGTAATCTTTGCGTTTTGTTTACTTTTGCTGCCCTGTTAATATAATTCGTCTATTACTAAATATAATACTTTATATTTCGTTGTTCATTTTCTTAAAACAAATTAGCGCATATCAAATTAATCGAAATTTAAAAGCTTTGGCACCTTTAATCATACAATATAACATCTAAAATATTGTGTTTTAAAACTAGACATAAAACTATTTACAAATTTCTTTATTTTTTTTTAGTTTTATATATTTTTTTTTGTAGCTTCCTATGGAAAATGTGAAAGAGGTAGAAAGAAACGGAAATTCACTTAATTACAACGGAAACTGCAAATATGTACATACATATGTTTGTATGTATATAGCACTCTCCATTTTACATAAGGAATGAAATTCATTTACGTACAATATTTAATTACAATCAGTTATACAAAAATATATTAACATACGTATGTGTGTATGTATGTATGTGCATACATTATATTTTTTAAAATTACACGTTTCATGCAAACTGAATACTTGGCAGTCATGGCGAGATGAATATACAATACTTAAGGCACTAAAATGATAGGATACATGCGAGAGGCTAACAAATAGGGTGCAATTTGAAAGTCGCATATTAGTAACTGAACACCAAACTACTCGAAAAAATGCTTGCTTACAAATTATCACGTATATATGTATGTATGCGTAGTTACATGTATGTAAATATATAAATATTTGCAATTGGAAAGGACAAGTTCGGGCATATTTCTACTTCGTTGACGTAGATAAAACACACTTAACAGCCATTATACATACAAAATAACTACATACATACAATTCCTGCGCCACTTACAAAACTACATACTACATATTTACACTAGATTTTCGTATGCTAGCGCTAATGTACTGGTAAATTACATAATTACATACAAAAAAAGTCATTTCGTTACATTCAATCGATAGGAATCAACTGTAGCTCAGCCGTTTAAATACGAAAAATAAAATGTTTATTATAATAAATTAGTTAAAACTAAAATACAGACACAACTCACATGTTATATAATTTAAAAAAAATTGTGCAAGCATTTTGGCATAGTAGACTAAGTTACAAAAGCACTAACTTTTTTCCTTACTTAAGAAAAAATATGCTTAAACGAAAGCTTTGCAAGTATTAAACTAATATTTACATAATCATGCAAATGTTTGAGCATTAAAGTGTTAGCATGCATTTGACGCGCGCAGTTTGACTGCGCAATAGCCAAGCTGGCATTAAAAAAAGTTAAAAGAAACTCAGACACAACGCTCCTTCACAATGAGTGCGTGCACATTTTCTTTAACTCGCTAAAATTCAACCGTTATTGCTTTGTGCAACTGTACATTTAACTATTTATGCAGAATACTACGATCCTCGAAACGTATGATCGCGTCGCCGATCTGTTTGCGCGACGCCAGGTGTATGCATTTGCGACTGTCCAGGCCGTACGCATGCGCCGTGTCACGCTCAGCGCGCAACGCATCGTAACGTTGTGGTATTTCGTTGTATAACTCTTGTTGTTCCTTATTACGCGATACGGCAGCATTCGCTTGTAGCGCCGGACACGTTGGCACCTCGGCACCTTTACTTATATGATTCCTGATCGCGTAGCCATAACGCAAATTGGGCTCGGTGCCGCGCAGTATATGCACCGACAGCTGCGACGCCACAAACATATCCAAAATGGTGTTGATTTTGTGATCGCTGCGACTGAGCAGCAGCTCAATGTCATTGTCGGTGCGTGTGATGGGCAATGTTGACTCAATCAATTTGCGCGCTGAAATGGTTAAAAGCATTAGAGCAGGTAATAAGTGATTTTGTGTTGTTATATTTTGGTATGAAAAATACCTTGCACGTAATCACGACTGTAGAAGGCGATTAGATCATAATTCCACTTGTCGAAATAGCCAGAGCTTTGGCTCACATCGCAGCTCTCGCATTGTTTACAAAAGTGCGCCAGTCGGCAGGGATACATCATGAAGCCGATGGGTGAGTATATTTGGAAACCCTGTATGGTGTTCATGCGCACCTGCGGGTAGCAAGGAAATGTTAATGTAATGCGTACTAACTACCGTTGTGTAACTGTAAACCTACTCTGTTTAAGAAGTCCGCTTTGAAGCTAATATCTGTGGAGGCCATTAGTACCAGACTATCCAGGCCGATTTTCGGCAGCGCCAGATCAGCGACTGCCACGCTTAAAATATCATTGCGCCCATATATGGAGTTGAGCATAATATCCTCAGGTGGCGGTGGCTTATCACTAAGCATTGGCGGCAGCCGTATGGACACCCAAGCTATGCGTGAGCCATCGCTTTTGTACTTTGTGGATAGATCCAAGGCGAGCGTCTTGAGACTTTTGAAGGGATCTTGCTCACCTTTGCTTATGGAGTCGTAGCGATAAAGGAAGATCTGTAAAGTAAAAAACGGTAAATAATTATCAAAGTCAAGTTCTTGCCATTCTAACGTGGATTAGGTACTCTATACAACAACAACAATCAAAGTCAATGCGTTCTCTGCACACTTACCATCAGCAGAAATGTGTTGTCTTGATTCTGCATGCAAATGCGTTCATATTCCGTTATGAAATTCACACCATCCGCCGCCTGATGTTCAAAAGTCGGCACCATGATGGCGATGCGCGTGCTTTCGGTGACATATGGTGATGGTATCACCTCGACGCGTCCGAGCGGTTTGACAACTTGAAAGCTCTGCGTCACCAATTCGTCGGAGTAGCGTGTGGTGTCGCGCATATTTAAATGGAACTGATAGTCCATGCCACGCGTTGCATCGAATTTCCTGTAAACCGTATGCAAATCAACATATTGCAAGTGTGGATGTTTCCGCTTGCCGTAGGCAATTGCAATTTCAAGCACTTTGTCGAAATCCAACTTGTCGGTGTGACTCAGCGGTTCGACGATATTTTCGGCGTTGGGCAGGAAGATGTGTGTGCTGTTGATGAGGTGCCATGTTATGATGTCATGTCGCGTTTCGGGCGCTGAGCCAAGCGGCACACCGAGTGGCCAGCGTATTTCGAGTATGTTATTCGATATTGAACCGTTAGCTATTTGATATGATTTGCGCTCCAAGTCGAAGCTGCGCTGCTGCACCAGTTCTAAGTGATGCTGAAAAAAAGTAAATAAATTATATCCGTTTTGTATACACATACATATGTACATATAGTATATTCGTTGTTGGTTGGTGTAAAGTAGAATGCTTACCCGCGAATAATAGGCATGCAGTCGATAGAAGTCATCCATCGATGTCACCGGATACACGGCAGCCGCTTTTCGGAAAGCTTCGTCTCTGGCAAGAATATTTAAATCCTTGAAAAGTTTTATGTGTGGCTGCAAACCGTAAATGTCTTCATGTACACCCTGAAAATATAGGTGAAATTGTGGTTAATTATCTCATTGCTGAAAAAATTGTATAAAAGTTTAATACAAAAATATTTTTAAAAAAATATGCAAAGCCAGAAATCAGTTTGGTTGACATAAGCAGTGGGTTTAATTCCTTTGGTAAGGTACGCTACAAAAGTAGAACGATAGGGACAGCAAAAGACGCCATATTTTTTCCCGCTCTTTTGACATTTTTCTTCAGTAAGGTTTGCCATTCCATCATGGATAGATATGCGATCCCACAATGAATCGAAATTTTTAAAATTTATTACCGAAATTCAGTCAGTGGCCCTTCACTATAAGAGCGCCACGTCCAATTTATGGTCGTCAATTTGAGTATCTAGTGAAAAAATTTGAAAACACAGGCCGTGTTCTCGTGCTAGTGCCCGTGGCGTCGAGAATATTGCTGCCGCTAGCGCGTCCATTAAGAGAGACCCAAATCAGTCTCTCTTCTCAGGCGTTGGGCATCTCTGTCGTTGTGGGAATTTTGCGAAAAGATCTTGGCCTACATCCTTACAAGATCAAACAGAAGCCGCTTGACTACTAGAATCGTGGTATGTTCGTAAATTGTGCTAAGCAACAACTTGAGAATGTTCCAGATTTTCATCGAAAAATCATCTTCAACGATGAGGCTTATTTCTGGCTGAATAATTTCGTCAATAAACAAAATATGCATTATTGGTCAGGCAGCAATCCACACGAACTCCATGAGTCACCATTGTATCCAGAAAATAATACGGTTTGGTGCGGTTTATGGGACGGCGGCGTCATTGGGCCGTACTTCTTCTGTGATGATCAAGGCCGGCACGTTACTGTGAATGCGAATGGCTACCGCTCAATGATAACCGAATATTTGTGGTCCGAGTTGGATGATATGGACTTGGATAATATGTGGTTCCAACAGAACGACTATCGCAATTGATTTATTGAAAACCACGTTTGGTGAACGTGTTATCTCACGAAATGGTCCAGTCAATTCGCCGCCTCGGTCGTGCGTTTTGACGCCGTCATACTTTTTAATGTGGCGCTACGTATAGCTATGGTCTGTGACAAAAAGCCAGTGACGATTGATGAACTTCGTACGAATATCGAACGTGAAATTACTGCAGTATCGGCCGATTTATGCTTAAACCGCTTCGAGAATTAGGTTCAAGCTCCGGACTTCTGCAAACGTACCTGTGGTAGTCATGTAAAAGGCATCGAATATACTTGCACAGGAATATTCCAGCGCTCTTATTGAAAAACTTCAACTTTTTTGCCTTTTGGAAATTCAAACGGCGAGATATCTGATTCAAGGATACCTACTGAAACGATCGACAATCGGGTTAACGCAAACGGTTCTCTCTGTATGATTAAGATCTAGAAAAAAATAGTTCTTTCTGAATGCGATCGTTCCACGAGATTGTCACAAAATTCATTAACCTTTCAGGTAGCCGAAACTGTTGTAGGTCCCTCAACTTCTCAGACTCCTTTACGATTGATAATCTCGCAAAAACGCCAAAGAAGCTTTAAGTACCAATTATACGTATTTTATTGTCCTATAGAACATTAAATGTAATATTAAATACACTGATTCCGCGATAGTCGACGCAAATTTCGAGTTATTGTTCCCGCACAACACGCTTAATGTCATTTGGCTGGAGCAAACTAAAGCCATGGATCAACTTCTTGTCGCCTTATTTGAATAGTTTAGGTCAGGTATTGGACCGAACAAATATTTCGTGAGATAGGGTCCTGTAAAAAAAATAATTTATCTTTTTTCGACGGAAGCCTTAAAAATCGAAATATTTGCTTTCGAATTTCTAAATTATTTACTACAGAATATAATTTTCAAAAAAAGCATTCACTATACGACTGATGCTGCAATAGGATTACACGTATATTTTTGAAATATAAAATTTTTTACTTTTTTCGAAGGTCCAATTTGAGCAAAGAATGTGAAATAAGAGGAAAACTTTAATTATGTCCAAATGTTTACTTTTTTTTTGGCTTGGTGCGATGGTACATTATCATCGTGTACAATCCAAGAAAAGTTCTTCCACAATTTACGACGAATGTTCGCACGGAAACGACTCAACACGTCTAAATAGAACCCCTTATCGACCGTCTGTTCCTCCGAAACAAAATCATTATACAACAAACCACATATGCGTAGTTTTTTTTTGGTTTCGGTTCGTTTTTCCCCCTCCATTTCGATGATTGTTGATTTGTTTGCCTGTCAAACTCATAAACCCATTTCTTATCGGTAGTTATAATGCCCTCCATGAATGTGGTATCGGAATCCGCACGATCAAGCATGTTCAAAGAGGCATGTTTATGGTACTCTTTTTGAAAAAAATCCAGCTTTATTGAGACTGCATCTCATACCCAAAATATTCACCAAAATCATTCGAGTTGATTCGAGAGAGATGTCGAGCTCCCTTACCATCTCTCTAACACTTGCCTAACGAATTTCAAGCGCCATATCCTTGACTTATATTTAATATTTTCATCAGTTGAAGACGTCGAAGGTCGTCCAGAATGAGACATGTATTCAACGATTTCTCGGCCGTCTTTAAAAGCTTTGTACCACGTGTAGGCTTGTCTTTTTTTTCCCACATTCGCAACGATTTCTCATACTAAATTTGATTAGAAATACAAAATTTTAGACAAATTCTTTCTTCGATATTTTTATCCATTGCAAAAAGTCGCAACGCATTACTGAGGTGTACCGCATTAGGGGTAGTCAGAATTGTCAAAAAATTATATTTTTTTTTGCATTTTCGTTAAGTGTAATATCTTAAATATATATTGAGTTACTCAACAAATAACAAAGAAAGCTCGGACACTTCAAAGCGCTAGTGTGAAACTTTAAGGGGGTATTCTAGTCTAGAAATTTAAAAAAAATCGATTTTTTTTTATATTTTCAAAGTTTAACTATTCAAGAATATGTGAAGAAGAGGATTTTTCAAAATTCAAATTATTTTCGGAGATATAGGCATTTTTCTGACCCGGCATCCAAACTGGTTCGGCCGGAACGCAAAACTTTAAACACGTTTTTCTCAAAACTGACTTTTTCGGAACGATACCCACGATTTCTCAGGTTCTACTGGACCGATTTACTTGAAATTTTTATAGAATCTTTTTTATAGGCTTGTCTATGGTTGGAACTAGCTCCATCCCAAAATTTTTATTATTTCTAAAAAATTCGAAATAGTCAGAGAAAGTGATCAAACAAAAAAAAAATTTTCAGTCAGTCGCCATTTTGTGAATAAAATGTTTCCGACTTTTCCGTAGTTCCGACCATTGCTATTCTAAATTAATAATATTTTTTTTTGGTTTCAGATAACTAGGAGGGTTGAAATCATGGGCATGGTCACGTGGAAATTTTTAGAGACCCCCCACTTCGTCAGCTCATAATTTTTGAAATTTTTTACTTTTTTTAGTTTTTAATTTTTTTCTGTACTCTTCAAAAATTAATAAATAACTAATAAAATAATGGATAGTAAAAATATTAATTGCCTTTTTACGACACTTTAAAAATTACCTGAAGTTCATGCTTCTAGACTAGAATACCCTCTTAAACGCGTTTTTCTCAAAACTATGGTTTTTGAACTAGTGACAACTGTAACTCGAAAACCGCTCAGTAGATTTTAATGAAATTTATACAGCTTTTAGAATACATAATAAACTCGGGTCTGATCGAAGGATTTTTTTTAATTTCGATTTTTTAAGACCAATTAACTTTTTTCCTTATTTTTGATTTTTTCCCAACTGGGTCAACACAAACAACTATAACTTTGGAAATCAATTTTTTTTTTGAAATATTCGTGACTTCAAGTCAACCATAATGCCATATTACTGCTTTTGTAAAATAAAACGCTTTAATAGCAAAAAAAAAATATATATGAAAATTCTCATTTTTTCGTGCCTCCGACTGCCCCTAACCCCTTAAGCAGCTGCAGCAAAATGGTTTGACACATCGCTCTCATATTTGGCATAGTAATTAAAGACAGTCCTTCCAAATTAGCGAAATTGCTGTTTTTTGAAATATCATTTCCACGAGGAGTTTAATTGGAATTTCACTATAAAATATAGCTGCCGTACAAGCTGAACGATCAAGATTAAGAAAAATATATTTTCATACGTAACATGTAACCCTTTTTATCAATGATCCGAGAAGTGAGCCATATTTACTATACCGGATAGATTTAGCATTTTTCAAACAAAAACGGAAGAACTTTGTTAAAAAACAAAGTGAAGGGCTATAAGCTGATCTCGTTTATGCCTTTGGACCTAAGTAGCAATTATATATGTATGTATGTACATATATAGAAAAAAAATCATTCCGATGCTATAATTATATTATTTAACAAATTTGTGGTACTGTGAGCTAAGTACATACACACATACATATATGTATGTATGCAAATACCATGATTACTTATGTACATACATACATACATACATACATACATCTGCGTTGCATATGGCTTCAAAACAAATACACACACTCTCCATGTACAATTGTGCTTTATTAGTGGGCTGGTGAGATCTGCGCCAGCTCAACCGCCTTTAAAGCAATGAATTGAAAACTTTTGCGAGTTATGTACTCGCTTTATGAGCATTTTATGTTAACCTTGAGTTAAATGCCGCCGCGACACTGGTCTTCTTTATTTTTTTACTAGGCGACAGACCTTTAATGATTTCCGAGAATCCTCCTTTTTGTGTGGTTTCTTCTGCTGCTGCGCTTGACGATAGCACTTTTTGGAGAATCTTCACGCGTTGTGAACGATTTGTGTGTGTGTCTTCAACTTCGCATTTCATCTTTTGTGCTATTTTATGCTTGCCATAAAGTAAATAGATGCGCGAAAGATCAAAATCAACAACAACAGCAACAACAAGAGCAATCGCTTTCTGTTTACAAATGTTTATGCCTCAACTATGAAGTCAATATTCTAGGCACACACGTGGGGGCCTTGTTGTTGGTGGCTCCATATTTCTATTTCGAATTTGTGTTTTAACAAATTTTCCGCAAGAGAAGTTCCATTGTTTAGATTGCCAAAGTAGAACGCTATAAGCTATGCTGGGAATCTAATAACTTAAGAAATATCTACTCATATGTATGTATGCATGTAAGTGTGAGAGTGCGTGATTAGTTTGTCAGAAGAATTGAATCATCAAATGGCAGTGTTAGGAGTGTGCGGGGTAGTGGTCATATCAAAAGGCGTAAACTTCGAATTTTAATAATGACTCAGCAGCAGGAAGCCTTTATGATTTTGCAAAAATACAAATAAAAATGCGTTTATGGTAAACATTATGCATCGTGTGTATTTGCTTTTTAATATTTGTTTTCGATTGTGGCGTGCAGGCATTTTTACTGTTTGTTTTCCACTGAAAGAGTAGTGAGTCTAAGGCCACTAATTTTGAGTTGAACAAACCGGAGAACAAATGTTGAATTCATATTATGACTTGGCAACCCTGTTCCATTTATTTTGCTTTCAAGGATGCAGTGTTAAGGGAGAAACTAGATAAAAATGATTCTTTGCCTTTTCATATTAACAGATTCGTGAGGCCACGAATAATCCTACTTGGACAGCTAGAAACGTCTGCCCGTTGTGACGCTCAGAGCTTTCAATTCTCACGACAGCCGGTTCCACGTTACCGGAATTGACTCGAATTTCATCCTGTTTTTGTTTTTGGAGATCTAACCCTGTTTGGATCGGTACGTTATAGATTAGGTTTGTCATCACTGCAGTAACTCTTTGCAGCAGGGTTGTTACGTATCCACCTGACTGGTGCTGGCATTGAGTCCAACCCGTGCCCGCAGGAATTTTTCTGCAGTGTCTGCGATAAAAGGCTCCACCTCGATTAGGTGTAATACATCCAATGGATGGAGCCATCTTAAGACCCGCCTAGCCCTTTAGACACACTGGGAGTGGACCACGAGTTACATGGGCGCCGCCACTCCCCCGAGTGGCCAATAAAAGACCCCTACATAAGACAATGCATCGACCAGGCTTCAGACGGAACTAACTTCAGACATGCCCTGACCGCCATTCGCAGTGGAGGCATAAACACTTTCACCGACTCTCTCTCAGTGAATGACGTACTTGGAGTCAAACCAATACTCTTTGCATGCCGAGGATTAAATAACTATTACAACAACATCGCCCAGAATTCCTAGGTTTGATCAAACAGACCGTCGTATATCAACAAAGTGTCTATAATCTGCTACAAATTTATTGAGGCGGCTAATATCTACTCCAACCAATTCGTCCTCAAAAATTTGTAGTCTCCCCGCTTGAGTATCAGTGGAACAGAATCCAGTTAGGACACCTATCATTGTGACAATGTGAACCTTGAGAATAACTAGTAGTTCCCTGGACCTTGTATACTCCATTTTGGGCTAGAAGACTTTCTCAAGAAGAGAGGGAAACACCTGCTCGGTACTATCATGGTGCGATTTGGGTAAAGGTGTTCTTTCTTCAAGTTCAGCGGGTGTTTATTATAATTTATTCCAAGCTCGCCACGCCGCTTTTTCAGCAACTCCGCCTTACACACATATCCCTCGTACGTGGTCGGAGAAGATATCGCTAGGAGTAGGTTCTGCGGTGGAGTGGTCCAAGTTATCAGGGATGTAATCGAAGTGAGATCGAATTTCGGAATGTCCCTCTCTCAGACCCTTAATATGTCTGGCTTTCCAGAGTCTGCTAGCAAACTTGCATCTGCCTGCTATTTGTAGAATGCCAATATGAGCTCGTTAAATATGCTTTTGCTACTTAGCGCGTGTGATTTTCGACGATTTTCCAGCATAAATGGGCCGATATTGTGCAACTTCACGTTCGATATTCGTATGAAGTTCATCAATCGTCGCTGGTTTGTTGGCATAGACCATAGACTTGACCCAGCCCCACAGGAAATAGTAGTCTAACGGCATCAAATCAAACAACCAAGGGGGCCAATTAACTGGACCATTTCGTGAGAAAACACGTTGTTCAAACTTGGTTTTCAATAAATCGATTGTGACGTTCGCTGTGTGGCTTGTAGCGCCGTCCTGTTGGAACCACATATTGTCCAAGTCCATATTATACAATTTGATGATCATTGAGCGGTAGCGATTCCTATACACAGTAACTTGCCGGTTGTCATCATCAAGGAAGAAGTACGGCCCAATGATGCCGCCGGGCAACAAATCGCAGCAAAACTTAATTTTTTTCGGGACGCTATGGTGACTCATGATGTATGTGCTTGGGATTGCTGCCTGACGAATAAAGCATATTTTGCTCATTGAAGAAGCCATTCAGCTTGAAATGAACCTCATCGTTGAAGATGATTTTTCGATGAAAATCCGGATAATTTTCAAGTTGTTGCTCAGCCTAGTCAAGTCCTGACTAGGGTCTTTCTCAATTGACTCGTTGTTGGATCGTATATCTCTACATGATGAAATGGCAAAGGTTACTGAAGAGAAATGCCAGAGAGCGTCCCTATCGGTCTCCTTTGGTAGAAAAATCAAAAGAGGAAATTACACTCCACATTTGTAGTGTTAGCAGCAGAGAAAAGGCATATACGCTGCTAATAAATCAGGTGAATCAAATCAATACATTTATACGGTGTTTGGGGTTTGAAGCCTGTCCTCTCAAAATACGCAACCAAATCGTGAAAATGTAACTTCTGCAAAGAGTTTGTAACCAAAGAAATACAGTCAACGCACGGCCATTACATTCGCCTTGAGCCGAATGGCGATAAGTGCTTCAAGGCGATCTAAAGAAGTCTCGTACTTTGTTCGAGATGCACAAAACCACACGTTAATTGTAGAAGATTTAATAATACTTTATACACATACATACATATGTATATATCTGTAATCATTTCAACGAGTAAATGCGCTCGTAAAAGTATTGAGCTATTCAGACAAACAATAATTTTCCGCCATTAAAATTTAACGATTCAAGAATTAAGTGCAATAATAAATTAAAAATCATTATCCGCTTATATCAAGTCCGATCTAAGCTTGCTTGTAGTAATACAATTAAGTTGAATTATTATGAATTTTAAACAAATTGTTTTGTAATCAATATTTACTGCCGCCGCGTATGCATTTCATTGACCTTTGCCGATGAACGCGCAGCCGTTGGTGCAGTTCAAGAGATCACAATCGTTGCAATAAAAATTGCAATCAGCAGCTTGCTTTTTAATTAAGCGCGCCAGCTCGTCAGTTCGCCCAGCTAACGGCTCATTGCAATTTCGCTTGAACAATTTGTAGAGTGCAAATACATTTGACGATAATTACATTAAGCATGTCAAATGCCAAAGCAAACACCATTAACTAATGCGCGAACGAGTGACGGACGATTGGCGATTGCGCTCCGAGTGCGAGCGACGCGCAACGCAAAAGAGCGGGGTATCGCTGCAGCACTGTACCCGCACTTGAGAGACACGCGGAAGATGCGCAGTCGTGCCTCCACAGCCGACGACGCGACGTTGCTCCGCGCATTTGACTCACCAGCAGTGCACCAAACCGTTATCAACGCCGGCAATTCGAGCAATCAAAATTAATTGAAAATACAGAAATAACTGAAGAAAACGAATAATAATAAACGTCAGATGCAAATTAGTTAAGTACTCTAACATTTAATTGAGCAGCCGAAGCCAAATGCCCAGTCGGCCTCGATTTAAGTTAAGAATTCGTTGAGTAGAGCGGCTGCGGCCGCCGACACTTGACTGAGCCGTGCATTGCCTGTCTGTCCTCGCGTCTGCTGGTCGTTTATAGTAGCTAACGATTTATGCCGTCTTTAAGAGTCGTTTGGAAATTCTGAGGAGAAAGACACAAAATTCTCTGCTATCAAATTCTAAATTTTATATACTGACAGTGTGGATGAGTAGGGAACTCTGTTGGGATACAATTTCAAGAAATTACTGTTATATATAGATTTGTACGTATGCACGTACGAGGGCGGTGCGATAAGTACTTGGTTTAAAAAAGAACACAGAAGGAAAAGAAAATTTTAGAAAAATCGTGATTTAAGGCTAAGACAGCCTCATTTTAACTCAATACACTTTCTTCTCCAAAATTCACCATATTTTATGTAATTCAGCAACGAATAGTACAGTCCTGTGACCTTTTAGTCTTTCTCTAAATAGTCTATGAAGATCAAACTTTGTGAATCTCAGAAAATGAGCATCTTTCTGGCCGTTTGGATTCGTCTTTTTCCGGGCAGGCTCGCTGGTGATGGTCCATTGTTTCTACGGGTTTTTAGCCTACGGTGTCGATTCTTGTTTCGTTGACGCACAAAATTTTTCGGATTAGGCTTAAACAGCATCAAACTCTGCTGTTGTGGTTTCAAATATTTGATTTCACTGTGCGATTTTTCTTCGAAAAACAGGAATCGAAACACCGACCGATATTGCTTTATCTGAATTCGTCTAAAATGCATGGTCACGCCTTCAAAACAAAACTCCGTGTCCGATTTAGCGGATAGTAGACAGGATAGGTAGGAACCACCAACAATGTCAGCCTGGAAATCCAACGCAGGATAACTCTTGCCAACAGGTACTACTTCGGACTGAGTAGGCAATTGAGAAGCAAAGTCCTCGCTCGACGAAACAAAGACCAAACTATACAAGTCACTCATTATTCCCATCCTGCTATATGGTGCAGAGGCTTGGACGATTACAACAACTGATGAGTCGATGTTGCGGGTTTTCGAGAGAAAAGTGCTGCGAAAGTTTTATGGTTCTTTACGAGTTGGCCACGGCGAATATCGCAATCGATGAAACGATCAGCGAATTAAGATACAGCGGCTCCGCTGGCTAGGTCATGTCTTCCGAATATATGGAAACACTTCAGTTCTGAGAGTATTCGACAGAGTATTCACCAGTGGAAGCAGAAGAAGACGAAGACCTCCACTCCGTTGGAGAGATCAGGTGGAGAAGGACCTGGCTACACTTGGAATCTCCAATTGGCGTCCGAATATATGGAAACACTTCAGCTCTGAGAGTATTCGACGAAGTATTCACCAGTGGAAGCAGAAGAAGAGGAAGACTTTCACTCCGTTGGAGAGATCAGGTGGAGAAGGACCTGGCTACACATACATAGCTTATCGAATTGGCATCAAACAGCGAAAACGAAGAACAACTGGCGCGCTTTTGTAAACACGGCTATAACCGCGTACGCAGTGTCTACGCCAATAAAGAAGAAGAAGTATCTTCCGTGAATATTGCGCGGGCTCGAGGTTTAAGTACTTATTGGTCCACTCTCGTACCTACATATGTACATATGTACCTAAGTACGTATATTTACTTGCAATATATATTTTTGTAATGAAATGCTTGGTGGCGTTGCTTCTTGCTACATATTTTCAGGGTCAGCAATAAATCAATGAACTCGAATAAAAGATCACCAACGAATTCTCACCTCATATTTTTGGAACGGTATCGAATTGTCTTGTCTGTTAACAGTATATGCATAACTATAAGTACATACTATGCACATTACGACATACATACATATGTATGTATGTACTAGTAGTATTTACGTTAAACTGAGTGGTCGCAAAGTGGCATGACTTGATTTACGCGCCCGTCCATTGGCCTGTTCGCCTGACTGTTTGATTAGGCTTGTGTAATTTCACTGCTGGTTTGCATGTGTATGCTTACTCGGGAAGTCAACACATAATTTATAGAACAAATAAAGTATAAAATTGAATTAAAGCGCAACTAAAACCGAAATATAGCTGATGATGATAAACGAAAAAACGCAAAAGCGTGGCACGAGCAACTTTTTAAATGTACACCTAGCATATATACACAGATTTACATAATCACATATGAGTATGTATGTATGTAAATGTTCACAAGTCAAGAGCATGCGTCCAAAATTCTGCTGTCATCACACTTTCCAGTCGCTGGCACACAGAAGATTGCCGATCGAGCTTTTTGATTAACGCCTTTCAATGGGCTGCGCGTATGACCACGCGGAGAATATGTCGACAGTTTTTTCACCCATTCGGTTTATTTTTGATTAAAAGATAACAGAAAAATATTTGCTTAAAAATATTCAAATAATCTGAATGAAAAAATTGAAGAAGGAATATGGTTAAAAGGTCGTTGGCCAAAGGAGGGCGTAAATAAAACCGAAAATTGAGAGCAAAATTCACATTTCAAAAAAATATTTAAAATTTAATTATTCATATTTCGACATTGGAAACGTCAAATACCATTCGGAAAGTGACAGATATTCAGTAAAAAGTCTAAAATTTACGAAATGGGTCGCTATTCATTAGAAGAAAACTGGCAAATATTGAAAAAAACCGAGGATGATCAATTTTACCGTAAAATCATCTTTTCGGACGAGGCTCATTTCCACATCGAATCATCGGCACATGGAAAATGAAGAAGGAACCGCCGTAACCATCAATGGTGAGCGATATCGCGCAATGTTAACCGAATTTTTCTTCAAGAAAATTGAAGAGGAAGACTTGGACAACATTTGGTTAAAGCAGGACGGCGCTACGTGTCATACAGCAAACGCTACACTCAATCTTTCACGTCCTATCTTTGAAAATCGCATAATTAGCAAAAAAAATGATGTGAATTGGTCTCCCAGAAGCTGCGATTTAACTCCGTTGGACTATTTTCTGTGGGGAGCTGTTTAAGACAAATGTTACGCCAACCATCCAGAAACAATTCAAGATCTAAAGTACGAGTTTCAAGCTGCTGTAGCTGCCATAAGGCCTGAAACCATCGAGAGTGTACTCCAAAATTGGGTGGATCGGATAAGCTACTGTAAACTCAGCGGTGGTGATCATTTGTCCGAAATTGTTTTCCACAAATAAATTTCATAAAACAAGCTTTTAAATAAATGTTAGACCTTTGAAAAGCCGTTTTTTTTTATTGACTTTTTAAATTTAATATTTTATATGACCCACCCTTTATAATATAAATATATAAATACCTGCATTTTTATACTTCCGTCGTACTAAAAATATGAATTACATTTTTTATGGCTTATTTTAACAGCTCCGTTATCTCAGTATTGGAAACACTGTAGAACGTTGAAAATATTGGCCAAAGTGATATTCTTAATCAACGCCTCACGGCCACGTGACGATATTACAGTTCAAACGTCAAACCACTCTTATCAGACCAACTCTTCGCTATTTTTAACATGACAGTATTATTTATTATTAAGTATAGACTATATTGTTATTTTTTTTAATTTTTTATACTAACAATAGAAAAGACATTACGTGGAACCAAAGGAGGTATATTTTAAGTTTGTAACACTTACAAGGAAATGACGGTTACGCTTTAAAGTATAAATGATCAGTGTGACTAGCTGCGACGATCTAGATTGTGTTGGTCTGTACTTCTGCGAATTGATTTCTAAGTTTTTTAGACCTCTATCTGAAATTTTGCACATTTTGTTCTCATCAAGAAGCTGCTCAGTTGCTGAAACTGATATAAGACTACTAAAGTTATAGCTGTCATCCAAACTGATCGATCACAATTAAATTATTGTATTGAATCTTCTCTATTCTAGTTCAGATGCAACCAAATTAATTAATTTTGTTCAGTATTGTGCGGCATTTTCTCATGGAAAGACTTACTAAGCCTACTAAGCGTACTATTCGCAACGGCATTCCCTATAGGAAAATATTCGACTGACTAGACCTCGTTCACGCGACTTGGCTCTCACGTCACTGTTGACAGTCATAACTTTGAAGTTGTAGATAATTTCGCCTATTTAGGAACCAGTATTAACACCACCAACAATGCCAGCCTGGAAATCCAACGCAGGATTACTCTTGCCAACAGGTGCTACTTCGGACTGAGTAGGCAATTGAAAAGTAAAGTCATCTCTCGACAAACAAAACCCAAACTCTATAAGTCGCTTATAATTCCCGTCCTGCTATATGGTGCAGAGGATTGGACGATGACATTAACCGATGAGTTTACGTTACGAGTTTTCGAGAGAAAAGTTCTGCAAAGGATTTATGGTCCTTTGCGCATTGGCCACGGCGATGAGCTGTACGAAATATACGACGACATTGACATAGTTCAGCGAATTAAAAGACAGCGGCTACGCTTGCTAGGTTATGTTGTCCGAATGGATGAAAACACTCCAGCTCTGAAAGTATTCGATGCAGTACCCGCCGGGGGAAGCAGATGAAGAGGAAGATCTTCACTCCGTTGGAAGGACCAAGTGGAGAAGGACCTGGCTTCGCTTGGAATATCCAATTGGCGCCACGTAGCGAAAAGAAGAACGACTGGCGGGCTGTTGTTAACTCGGCTATAATCGCGTAAGTGGTGTCTACGCCAGTAAAGAAGAAGAAGAAAGAATTCATCCACCACGCAGTGAAAAAAATATAGCAGCCGTAGTTGAGGGTGTACACGAAGACTATAGAGAGTCGATTCGGCGCTGTTCGCAGTAATTCAGGCTGACGTATGGAAGGACTTAGTGCATTTTATACGTATGTCAAGACCTCAAATTGAAAGCGTACAAAATACAGCTTGTGCAAATTTGGTGTTAACAAAATAGTTTCACTTCCCACACATCGCATCAATCAATGGATTTTTAAAAGAACACTTCGGTGAGCAGGTAATTTCACGTTTTGAACCGGACGATGGTCCACCAAGATCTTGATATCACACCGTTAGACGTATTTACAATATCGACCTAATTAGCTTTTAAAATCAAAAAATTAGAAAATTATTTATTTTGCTGCTATCTCTTTGGCATCAAATTTGTAGTTCGACAACTACTAGCGCCACTAAGTGATGTCAGGATTTTTGTTGATTGAGTTGAGTTGTTATCTTAATAATATATATAAATTGAAACCAGATGACATTGCAACTTATTATCTTTGAAATAAATTGCGTATCGATTATTTTGACAAGGAAATTAAAATACTATGTACTACTGTGCCCAAAAAATAAGGTGACTTGTATTTATTTGTAAAATTCTTTATTTATTCTTCCAAATCAATTTCTTCCCCTTCAAAGTAATCCCCTCCCGATGCAATGTATTTATGCCAACGGATTTTCCAATCTTCGAAACACTGGTTGTAGTCATTTTCAGGGATGGCCTTCAGTTCCATCTTCGCTGCGGCTTGAAACTCCTCTATCGTATAAAAACGGTGTCCCCGGAGCGGTCTTTTGAGATTGGTGAACAGCCAGAAGTCGCACGGCGCCAGATCAGGTGAATACGATAGTTGCGAAATGATATGGGTTGCGTTTTTGGCGAAATGATCACGAATTACGAGGGCAGTATGGGATGGTGCATTATCGTGGTGTAAAAACCAAGAATTGTCTTTCCTCAATGTCGGCCTTTTTAGGCGGATAGCGTTCCGCAAACGACGCATAACGTTCAAATAATATTCCTTGTTGACTGTTTGACCTGTTGGAAGGAATTCATAATGCGCAACACCACGAGAATCGAGGAAGACAGTCAACATGACCTTGATTTTTGAGCGACTTTGGCGCGATTTTTTTGGTCTCGGATCTCTTTTGGCAAGATATTCGCTCGATTTATCGGTTGTTTCGGGGTCGTAAGCATAGATCCAAGTCTCATCGCCAGTTATAATGCATTTCATGACACCCTGGTAGTCGCAAAGCATCGTTTCACACACTTCAACGCGACGCCTTTTTTCCAAAAAACTTCCAACTTCATCAGCAAGGTCTCTAATTGTTAATCGACGGTTTTTCAACACCCAATCTTTGATATGTTGAACGTGAGCTTCGTCGGTTGAGGTTTATGGTCGCCTTGGACGCTCTTCGTCTTCGACACGTTCACGGCCGGCTTGGAACTCACTATACCACTTGTAAACATTTTTTTTAGACATAGCCTCATCACCAAAGGCTTTCTGCATCATCCTCAACGTATCAGCAGCAGAAAATTGATTCCGTAAACAAAATTTAAAGCAAATTCTTTGCTCAACAAATTTCGACATCGCAAAAAACGAAAAACTTACTTTTAGCAGCTTACAAAACGACACGTATCTCAAACACTAATGAATATTTTGACATGAAATTTGACATAAATGTGACTGACAGTACTACCAACCTAAAAAAAAATGATTCTCCAAATCCTTCGACGCGCGCAGTTTAAATTTAAATGTCACCTTATTTTTTGGACACAGCAATACATATATATTTATGACGTATATTTCTATTTATATTTGCTATATAATTATATTATCATATATTTTTCGCAGCACCGCGCGCCTTTTTTGACTACCCATTATACTTGTATGACATAAAGCTTCAGCTCTTCAACGCAGTCTGCATTTATAAATACTTATAATGCTACCGCTGTCAAACTGACGCTTGTCTTCAAGACTTATTTGTTGCAATCATCATTAACCCGTGTTAACATTCAATTATTCCTTGTAGTCAACTACATTTGGTTTCACTGAGTTCTATGAAGGTTACTGCTTAGTACGACGTTTGCATGCTTGAATTACGTTTTAAAGTCACCTATTTTCGATTGCAATGCGCAGAAGATCATCACTAATATTTTTAGTGAAATATTTTGGAAAAGCAAAGCTTGCTTCCTTCGCATAATTCAACTCATTTCACTTAAACATTTTCAATCACGAGCTAGTTGCGATAATGTTATGCATACGATTATTACAGAAAAGGTAAACAGGCATGTATAATATGTACAATATTTACAAATTCACTTAACTGCTATTATTTAGTAGAGATCTATTTAAGTCAAGTATGCGCTCACCTGAAAGCTTGTCTGACATCCGGACAAATTACTTGAATACTTTACACAACGACCAATATTGACGCTATGCACATTGCTGACGCCATTACGCACACACCAATCCAGATTGTTGCGCATCTTGCGTATGACGCTGCTACTGAGCAAAATGCCGGCATTTAAATCACAGTAATTACGATCACTTTGACTGCCGAGATCATCAACACCATTGGAATTCGAGATACGTCTGGACGCCGCAGCCGCCGCCGCAGCTGCCGCACTGTCACCACCATCCACGATATTCTGCTCCAGTCTGGCACCCATATATAGATCGAAAGTGATGCTGATATGATAGAGCAGCGCTTTCAGTTTACGTGCATCCACGTACACTGTATCTGGCATAATCAGAAAGTAATCGTAGTCATCGAGATAATTATCCGCAATGTATTTTATCACATGGAATGGTCGCAGACTCTCGCGTGTGTCTGTGAAGCCGACAATATTCTTGAGTTTATAGTTCGTTTTCACATTGTCGGCGTTAATGAAAAACTTAATTTTATTCACCAAGTGCGCTGTGGTGCGATTTATCGCTGTCGCCAAAGTATTGATGTTGTCCTGTGACGTCATCACGCCAATGAAGAGCTTCTCGCGTATACCCAACTCGGAGGAGTAATAGCGCGGCCGAATGACATTCGTGGCCTGTAAGGGAAGTAATAATTATTTAATAAAGCATATGAGTTATGGAGTGTAAACATAATGGACATATATGAATATACCTATACCAAATTATATACCTTCTTTGGAAAGTAAGAAAAAACCAAAAGTGCGCTATAATTTATTGCGCTCAAGCGGAGAATATAAAAAGTGCCAAAGCATCAAAAAATCCACACTTAATAACTCTGCTATGAATTGTATAGTGCTTGCCCTTCTCGTCTCTGCATAAACCGACTTGCACGGATCTTGTTTCAAGCAGATGATAATGAGATATAAAATTTTTTTTACTTTGTTTTTGGGGATAACCGGCAATGTCACAAAACAAACGTATAATATAAGTAGATTTGCAGTTTTCTTTTAAGAAGTGATGCAGGTAGATAATTTTTTAATTGGTTTATATTTATTCCCGCGCACCACGTGTTTCTCAGAGTATTAAGCACATCGAAGTGTTTGTGTTAGTTTCGTATGCTTGGAAGATCAGTTCATAGGTTTTTTGGACGATGGGGAAAAATCACGCTAATAACAGGCAGACCGATCACTCACCAACAAAGCAAGGACCACAATTTATTACATGATGAAACATCTATGAAACCCTTCTCAAATATGTCTCTATAAAAATGTCTCTACCTTTGTACCTTTAAGGGGGTATTCTACTCCAGAATTTTGAAAAATTCGTTTTTTCCATATATTTAAAGTTTAGACTTTCAAAAATATGACCTTGAATTTTTCAAAATTCAACTTATTTTCGGAGATACAGCCGATTTTGTGAGGTGGCGTCCGTGTTCACTAGAATTGTCTGCTAAACTTTAAACGCGTTTTTTCGAAACTACTTTTTTTCACACGGTACCGGTATTATTTCGACTTCTATACAATCGATTTACTTGAAATTTTGTGTGAACCTTTTTCATATAATCCTTTATCGTTCCTACCAGCATCGTGTCAAAATTTTTGTTTTTAATATTAAAAAAAAAATCAGGAATTTCAAAAAAAAGCGTAAAAAATGATTTTTATTTTCAAGCAGTCGCCATTTTTCAAAAAAAAAAAAAAATCGTGTTCCCTGAGGTAGGGACTATAACAGCATTCTTACTGATTAAGAATTTCTTTAGATTTTTTTTTTTCAGACCACCAGGAGAGTCAGGATCAATGTCACCAGGATGCGCCATTTTTTTTTTACACCTGTCTCTACAAACCAACCCCACCGTAATTATTTTAATTTTTAATATTTTCTTGTAAAATTTTTTTCTGTATTCTTGAGATATCAATAAAAACACCATAAAAAATGGATGGTAAAAATATTTTTAGTTTTTTTAAAATAAAATTCAAAAAACTGCCCAAAATTTGATTTCTAGAGTAGAATACCCCCTTTTCATAGAGAATGATTGAACTGGAATGCCCACAAAATATCGATGAAATTAATATCCAAACCAAGCAGAACAATTTAGTAAGATTTACTAATGCAAGAGTGGCATTCAATAACACCCCCTAATACTGGATTATAGTTCCCAGTGTACTTCTGTTGGATACTAACTGTATTATTTTCTTTTACTCCGGTTGAAGGCAGTGAACTTGAGAACGAAGATAACAACCTTGAGTTTAAATTTTTGGGAAACACTGTTCAAAGTGAAAAGAAACTCAAATAAGTGGAAAAGTGGCTTTGAATCAAGTTTCAAATAATTGGTGATCCAAGTATTTTTTTGACAGATCACGCGTGAGATCGGCCTACTTGACGTTTTTGGATGATATTCGATCGAATAGAGAACGTCTAGCACGCAGTGAAGAAAATATAGCAGCCGTAGTTGAAAGTCTACACGAAGACGTGGAGAATCGATTCGATGCCGTTCGCAGTAACTCGGACTGACGTATGGAACGACTTACGTCGAGATCTTAAATTAAAAGCGTTCAAAATACAGCTTGTGCAAGAACTGAAGCCGCTCAACTTTTCCAAGCGACATCGCTTTATTGGCTCTTGAAAAGCTCCAAGAAGATCCGACGTTTTGGAACCAAATTTTGTTCAGCGATGAGGCCCATTCTGGCTCAATGGGCATGTAAACAAGCAAAATTGTCGCATTCGAGACAAAAAGAAACCTGAAGATATTCAAGGGCTGCCACTTTATCCAGCAAAAACAACGGTTTGGTGTAGTTTCAGTCCATATTTTTTTAAAAATGATGTCGGTGAGAACGTAACCGTCAATGCCGGCCGTTATCACGCTACAATAACTGACTATTTGATGCTTGAAATTGAAGCTCGTGATCTCGGCGACATTTGGTTTTAACAAGACGGCTGCATTTCCCACAGAGCGCATCAATCAATGGATCTATTGAGAGAATGCTTTGGTAAGAAGTGAATTTCAAATTTTGGGACAGACGATTGCCCACCAAGATCGTCTGATATCAAACCACAAAACTGTTTTCGGTGGGAATATGTAAAATCTGAAGTATATACGGGCAAACCGCCTCGATTCAGGCCTTTATTTAGTTGAATTGAATTAATTTGTACGTTAAATACAATATTGGTAAACAGATTCGTCATAGGGGCGTTTGAATTAAACTATTAAATCTATGCAATCCTGATTCAGTCGCATAAGTTTTACAAAAATAATGATTCTTTCGCCAATAAAAAACTGTCATTCCTCATACTTACAAAAGCAGACAAGAAAACTATAGAGATGCTGGTAAATTTTGATTTTAAAGTAAGTCTTAAACGCTGATTGCGCAAAGGTGCCATCCAATTAGAGTACTTTTGCTCGTTTTTCAACTCTTTAATTAAAGTTATTACTTTCCAAAAGTTCCAAAAAAAGTTAAGGTTGGTGTAAGACCTCAGCGTTTGAATTGGGTTCGCTATGCTATACAATTATTTGACCAGTTTATGGTAAACCTGAGATAATCTTTCAGGCGAATTCTAGATGAGTTTGGCTAACTTGAGACAGTAGGCACTAGCAACCTTTTATTTCATTCGGAACTGATATATTTTTTAAGCATATGATAAGAGTTCACAAAAAAAACAGATTCTTTAGTCATTGCCAATAATTTTTCTCTTGTATCAAGTTGATGCCGCTTGATTTTTGTTGCCTTTTGCAAGCTAAAATTTATAGACTAGTAATGCTACTTATGACACTTGGAAGTGACAATTTCGAAAGCACCTTTAAGTGTTAAAATTACTTTGTTGTTACAATTGTTGAATATGACTTTCCATTATAATTAAAATGATTTTAATCGCCTTAGAACGTCAAATATTTGATTGGTCTTTACATTACTAAACAAGCCCTGACATCACCTACTAAGCAAGCTGTTTTTCATTTCAAAATAAATTAATGTCGACCATAAAAACTACTTAGTTCTACAATAAAGTCTGAAAAATAATTTGTAAAAGAAATTTATATATTTAGTATTTTACTATTTAATCGATAAAATCTCCATCCGCAAAGGCTTAGAGAGTAACGGATCGACCAACTGGCGAAAATAATTTTTCAGAGATAAGTAACAAGCATACCCTCCCTCATGTACATTTACTTTTCCTGGTAAAAATATGGAACAGAAAATTTGTCTCAAATTTTGTATTTCAAACCAAATTTCGTATGCGGAATCATTGCAAATACTCGAAAAGGGTTATGTTCATTCAGTTTTATCAAAAACAAAAGCCTACGAGTGGACATGGTGCTTGAAGATTATCAGACAAGTATTAGAGAGACGACAAGAGAGCTCAACATTGGTGGATATTTGGGTATAAAACGCTTCCTTGCTCGACTCGTTCCGATAAAGCTAAATTTTTTTCATAAAGAGTACCCGTAAACAAGTCTCTTTGGATATGTTTGATTGTACGATTTTCGATCCCACATTCGTGGAGAGCTTTAAACTGCCGATGAGACTTGGGTTTATGAGTTTGACATGCAAACAAGTCAACAATCATCGGACGGAACACATTTTCAGTCAATCGAAGAGATAAAGCAAAATTCACTTAAGGAGCTGAATACCATTCCAAAAAGTGCTTATGAAAAATGTTTCGAGGACTAGAAAAATCGTCGACACACGTATATTACATCTGCTGGGGATTACTTTGAAGGCGAAAAAATAAATATTGATGAATAATCAAATCAAATATTTTGCGTTTCAGTTACAATTTCCGGATACTTTTTTGTCACAATGTATATCTTTATTGACGCAAAAATAAGTAAGAACTCAATTCCCATGCATACTACAATAGTTAGTATGCAAATGTCAAGACTGTCATGATCGATCAATCTTAAAGCGGTAAACAACAAAAGCAAAATATTGTTAAAATAAAAAATCATAAAATTATAGAAAGGCGCACAATTTGTATAATATGCAAATTTTAATTAAAAAAAATATATAACTGAAAAAATTTTGAAAAATTGAACACGCATAAATTTCATTGCATTACAAGTGACTGTATACTATATTCAAAAATTGGAACAGAATATACATACATATATACACTAATATATGTATGTATGTACATACTATGTATGTACATATATGTATGTATGTATCTTTCAGCATTTGCTCCATTTTCTCACCTGAGCGCAAGCGTTTCTTTCGTACACGCGCTACGCAAAGTAGTTCCAAAGCAAATATAAATGAACAAAGTCTCGTAATGTGGGTTTCGTGGAATTTCGCTGAGCAACATGCGAAATATCTATTATTTATAAATAAAGATAAGATAAAAAATTCGCAAATTGACCAACTATGTTCCGGCGAATTTGTGCTTCTGGGCAAAATCTTCTTCAAGGATAAACAAAAATTAGCTGAAAATGCGCAGACGTCTGTAAATGCGTGTGTGTATGTATGTTTATATGTGCAACATTATCTACATAATTAATCGCAGCATTATCGAAGAATAGAGATGTTTTGTTTTTAATTGCAAAACTCACATTGGCAAATCATAATTCAAGGCCGACGCATGAAATGTGATAAGTACACATACATATGTATGTATACACAAGCGCGTGTTAGCCATGGGTTATGCGCAACGCCGCTGAACATTAGTAGTTTTTAGCAGCAATTGTACTTTTTCCACTTAATGACTGCATAAATAAACTAATTTGCGTAAGCTAATAAATCTAAGGCGAAAAAATGAGGTGAACTCATTTGATGAAAATCAAATAAACATATTTATATACATCTAATATATGTATGTACATACACAATACATAAATACTACTGCGGAGAACAACAAATACTAGCCATTTATTATGTATTATTTATTTATTTATATTGAAAATCATGAGTTCGAAATATATAAACGCCGCATGCGTACACAACTGTTGAATATATTCCTATATAGTAAGTATATTTTTACAAATATACACGTATTTGTGTATGTATATTAGTGCAAAAATTTTCAAAACTGAAACCAATTGAAAAATAAACATTTGAAATATTTCACTCATAAATAAACTGGTGCGCATACAAATTAGTAACACAAAGTAACATCTGGCAACACTAAGAAAGGAAAAGTAAAAGGATAAAAAAAACCGCATGAAAAAAAAAAATTGAATTCAAGTTGAGCTAATTTTCAAGTGTTAATTCATCAGTTTATATTTATAGTGAATGATATAAAAAAGATGATTAAAATAAGAAATATACTCATGGTGTGCAATAAATAGTCAATTTTATATTAATTTATGATTATAATATGGTGAAAATTTGTAGAAGGCATTTTCAAATTATTTCTCGTTTATCTGCTTGGATTATTAATCTAGAGATGTATTTATATTTATCATATTTATAGGAGGATGGAGCCATGTGTAGAAGTTCACGCAAGTGAAGAAAGTTCTCTGAGCGTCATTCACTAGGGAGTGACCATAAACGATTTTTTTACGTATCACACAAGCATCTCACGACTTCCGGTCTTAGACTAAGTATCCTCTGGGTAACCAAAAAACATTCGTTTGAGAGCGAGCTAAAGTGAGAAGGCGAAACTGGTTTGGGATGAAAACAAGAAAACAGCCTCGAATAAGAGAATCCCATTCTATGACGGCCACTGCAAACTTATTAAGGATTACGATTTATGGGCATGCACCTGGAATGTTCGGTACCTTAATTGGGAAGGTTCCTCTGGCCAGCTATTTAATGTCCTCGTAGGAGTAACCATCACCGCCGTTTAAGAAGTGCGATGGATGAGACAACGCTGAGACGAGTAGGTCTTTGTGGCATTTACTACAGTAGCCATATAATAGGGACACACTGGAAATTCGGTGTGAGATTCCTGGTGGGAGAGAGACTCCGTCGCCGAGTCCTGGCATTCACTCCGGTGGATGAACTTCTGGCTACAACCCGCATCTAAGCGAAGTTCATCGCTGATTTGCGCCCACGGCCCGTACGGAATAGAAATACGATGTGAAATATGTATTCTATGAGCGCTTGGAGTGCACCCATGACTGCCCACAATTAGCGCGCCGTGAGTTCTGCTTTTTACAGACTGGATAAGGGCGAAGCAAAATGATCTGGTAGTGAACGAGGCACAACGAAATATCTCCTGTCGTCAAACAAACAGTAATCGCACTCGCGACTTGGTTCCCACGTTACTGTTGTCAGTCATAACTTCGAAGTCGTAAATAATTTTGTCTATCTTGGAAGCAGCATTATCACCAACAACAACGAAATCCATTCCAGAATAAGTCTTGCCAACAGGTGCTACTTCAGACTTCCGTCCTGCTATATGGTGCGGAGGCATGGACGATGACGAGGATTTATAGTCCCTTGTGCGTTGACAATGGTGAATACCGCAGTCGATGGAACATTGAGCTGTACGAGATATACGCCAGCTCCGCTGGCTAAGTCATGTCGTTCGAATGGATGAAAACACTCCAGCTCTGAGCGTATTCAATGTAGTACCGGCCGGGGGAAGCATAGAAAGAGGAAGACCTTCACTCCGTTGGAAAGACCAGGTGGAGAAGAATCTGGCTACACTTAGAATCTCTAATTGGCGCCAAACAGCAAGGAAAGAGGAACGACTGGCGCGCTAGTATATGTAAACTCAGCTATAGCAGGGTAAGCGGTCTCTACGCCTATACAGAAAAAGAATTTCCGTTTATCCGCCTATTTCTATTTCTAATTTTTAGTGCCTCGATCGATTGTACAAGCAATTTTAGTTTTTTTGGAAAAACACGTCAACTTCGGGAAAATTCTAGCTTACACCATATTCTCACACATACACTCACTAATCAACGCTTTCCAGAACCTTTGTTTTGAGAACAACGACCAACATTATCATTAATTGGAACTTCTGATCAGGTCCAGTATAGAACTGTTAAACCCTTTCCAATCCGGCAAAATACGATAACTATGCGACCATCAAATTCGGAGATAAACTATAGCGGGCTTCCAAAATTACCTTCGATCAATCTGACATCTTTAGTTGAGCTTCTAAGATAGAAAAAAACGCAACCAAGAAAGTCTATTACAACAAACTCAAAGTAAAAAAATCAAAATAATCCATCGAAATCTCTATACTCTTTCGCAAAAATTATGAAGATCGGTCTTCATTTGCCTTAGAATAATCTCATTACAGATAGAAGGTAAATAAATGGCCAAGTGGTAGTGCATACCTTAAGCTCTGAAAAAATCTAATCAGATTATTGTTTCCTTACGTATGCCATATTTCAATTTTGTTCATTCATCGAATTAATACGACAGAGTTTACCACTTAACCTTAAATATACACAAACATATGGTTATAAAGAATTATTCCCAAAAATTTGAAGTTTTTAATAAATTTCTTCGAAAACAATGTTTCAGAGTGCCCACTCAACTGAAATTGAATCGTCTGACGCCAAAATTCCAGCTGAAACACTTCACTTCAATAACATGTGCACATAAGTACATATCCAATGAGTAAATACGAGTGTCTTCGTAGGCTCTTGCCGGCATGTCTGACGCCATAAATACACAAACAGCCGGCGACAAGGCCAACAATGGGTATCACGCTCGGAATCTAACTCAGCAAAAGGTGTGTCTTTGGCTTCAAGTACTTTAATACTAATCCATTAAGCATAAGAAAATGAAAACGGGACTATTTACGTATGCCCACAAAGGTATAAGTGCACTCAAGTGTTTAAACATACAGTTAGTGAATATAAAACCAAATTCCGCTATAATTGCTGAAAGAGCTTCTTAAGTCGCTGCATTGTCAATCAGATGATTACGAACACACACGAAAGCCTTAACGATTATTTAGAACTATCGAAGAAACAATATTGATTTTGAGAACAATGATAACAAATCTAATGCAACGAGGGAAGGCAATTACGCTCGTGGGATAGAGGCTGAGGTGCGCTATTACGTATCTGCTGGCATGAGTATATATTCGTAGACACATATGTCTGTATTGTATGTGTGTGCCGTACTAGAAAATAGACAATGAATAGATTGCGAGGGGAATTCTCTTTAAATTGCACATTTTAGTTCTAAGAATACATATAAAAAAAGTACTTTGCATTTCGATTTTATTTATAAAATATATGGAAATACATGTGTAAGTGGACTTTTTATTAAGAAAGTTATTCATTTAATAAATAATAAATTTGCATAACAATTGTTGAGTGGAAAAACTAATCTTGTTTGCTGGCATTGAAAAGAACTTTTGTAGCGGGTGATCCAAGTAGAGGTACTTTTTTCCAATAGCCTCGTTTTGAGAGATCATGCGTGAGTCGTGGTGTCAAGCTGTCATTTTATTTTTGTTCAGTATTATTTGGCATTTCATCATGGAAGGACTTACGCCTGAATAACATTTACAAATCGTTCCACTTTAATACGGAAATTCACTTTATGTAAAGAATGTATTTCGCGCGCTTCGCTCAGCTTACGGTCAATATAATGGGCCTACTGAGCCTACTATTCGCAAGACCATCACCCATCTTGAGACTCAACATTCATTATTCGATAATATTAGACCGAATAGACTATGTCCAGCACGCAGTGAAGAAAATATAACAGACGTAGTTGAGAGTGTAGATAAAGACCGTGGTGAGTCGATTTGTCGCCGTTCGCAGCAACTCGGATTGACGTATGGAACGACTTGAAACATTTTACGTCGAGTTCTTAAATTGAAAGCGTAAGAACTGAAGCCGGTCGACCATCTCAACAGTCATAGCTTCTTTCTAAGAGCTCTTGAAAAATTCCAAGAAGATCCGAAGTCAAATTTTGTTTTGCAATAAGGCCCATTTTTGGCTCAATGGGTTAGTAAAACAGTAAAATTGTGGCATTTGGGAAGAGCAACATGAATAGGTTCAGGAGCTGTCATTTTATTTAGAAAAAATAACAGCGGTTTTATGTGGTTTGTGGGCCGGTGGAATCATCGGTTACAAAAAGACGGTGCTACTTCCCATACATCGCATCAAACAATGGATTTATTGAGAGAACACTTCGGTGAGCAGATAATTTCCCGTTTTGGGCCGGTCGTTTAGACACCAAGATCACGTGATATCCCATCGTTAGACTTATTCTGTGGGGATAAGTAACGTCTGAAGTGCGGACGATCCTGCTTGGACTCAGCAAAACATCACGCGTGTCATTCGCCAACTACCAGTCGAAATGTTCGAACGAGTCATCGAAAAGTGGACTCAACGGATGGAGTATGAGAGACGTAGCCGCGGCCAATATTTGAAAGAGATAAACTTCAAAAAATAAATGAAAAAGAATGTTCTTTCAAATGATAATAAACATTCCCCATTAATTTTGAATTTCTGTGTTTTTTTTTAAGTAGGAGATATTGAAATGGTTTACATGCCAACTTCTGTTAAAATGAGTAAGTTTGTATTTAGTCGTATGCGATTCTAAAAGTTTTGAATGGTAGCGAATCGAACAATCCTGTGGTAGAAACACAAATACTGACATAATAAAATAGACAGAAAAGAGAGCGAATTATTTGAATTTGTCACATAAATTTTGAGGTTATGGGAAAAAGGCGTATTTTTATCACATGCCACTTTGCCGTTTTGAACACTAAAAATTCAAACACACCTCTTCTTCTTCCCGAATGAGGCTGTATCCGATTGTACCCTGAACAGGATATATTGTATTAAGTTTGCCACGATGTTTGGAGCACAAAATATAGTTATATGTACAAAAGATAAGCAGGACGACCGTGATAGCTGAGTTGATTTAGCCATGTCCGTCCGTCTGCTTGTTTATATGCAAACTAGCCCCTCAGTTTTTAAGATAGATACCGTTTTGAAAGGCGTCTCTCTAATAAGCTTTGTAGGAAAAGTCGATATCGGATCATGAAAGTATAAAAGTATAAAAACCATAAAAACTGAACCCTCTGAAACAAGTGCTTAAATGGACAACTTATTCATTTGAGGAGATATTTATAAAAAATTTGGCCAAAGCAATCTTCGAAAAATTTGTTCAGATGAAATACCAATTGTCCATTCAAAAGTCTCGAAAAGAATCGTTTGTATTTGTGAATATGATTTTTTTTTATCTTTTTCTTCAAAATAGGTGTCGTTGATCATTCTCTTGGGGGTTTCAGCTGGCACAAAGCACAAAGCCGCAGTAACACTTATCCAGCTGATATTTATATATTTTTTTTTTTTCATCGAAAAACAGTGTTTTAATTACTCACGAAAGCCCCAATGTACTATGTGTATTTTTTCTATTTCAAAACTAATTTTCCGATAATATTTAAATTTAAGGTCATGTCTTTTGAAGATCAAAACACAAAACATTTGGAACCAACTTAGTAGCTCCTTCTCATACGAACTTTTCAGACTTTGGGCGTTAATGAAATTTTATGTTGTGTTTCGGACGGACAAACACATTTACTCAAGGAAAACATATTGTATTAGTAATATAATTAGCCTGGAAAGATGAATCAACTTATATAAAATTTTTACTGATATACCAATATATCAAAGTATTTCTAATCAGTTAGCACTGTGTGTGTTTAATTTGTTAGGAGTGTGCATTTTTTAAACTTTAATTACAGTTTTGTGATAACTCCGTACAATAACCTAGCATCACACACTACTGTTTCTTGATAAAAAATGCCTCATAGATAAATGTACGAAATAATAAACGGACGACTTATCGACAAAGTAGTACAAAGACAGCTGCAGTTAAAAGAAAACCGCTTTATTTAGTAATTTCTACAAATACGATGTATGTATGTATGTATATAAATATGTATTTATGTACGCGTGTACTTAGTACTATGCAGTATGAATATGGGTAAAGAGCAAATTCCATAATTTTACTTATCACACCTCCATATGTACATATAAACAGTGGACAAGGTTAAGGTGAATTCCACACACATACTTGTATATAAAATACATAAACACCACCATATCAAGTCATTCTTTTTTGCTTAAAAATATAGTTCTTAGTGAATTTTTTCTATTTTTACGGCCACACTTTGATGCCTGCCGCATAAACGCGTGAATTTGCAACTAAAATAACCATATATTTATGCGGCATGCAACACGACGCTTAGCAACATTTTATTGTTGCATTTAGAACACGCGCCAGAAGTGATCTGCAGTCTACAAATCTTATGCAAATATCAATTAACCGCTGCATAGCAATTGCCTCGTTCGCACATCGCGGCCACTTTAGAAAAAACTCACACACAGCGAAACAACAACAAATAAGTAAACAATGGCACAGAAATCCGTGCAGCCTGCAAAGCAATCAGTTGTAATCTACGTGAATTGTTTGTAATTGAAAAATTCGAATACCCATTCATAAAGGCAGCCAACGCTGCCGATTCCGTGCAATTTGCGACTGTATTTCAATTTCCTTCTTCAACGGATCCCAACGGATTTGTGTGTGTGTGTGTGTTTGGATGCAAGTGCACAGTGCCGGAGGCGACACGATCGACGGTTTGTACTTGCGATCGGTATGCTTTTGCACGACACACACACATACAAACATTTATGCGAAGTGCACAAAGCTCAATATTCTGGCATTCATGGATGCAAAAATACGAAATAATAACAAACAATAAAACACAACAAACACTCATCTTGCTGCTGAAAGAAATCTGAATCGGATTTGTTACTTTTTGTGGTTAGTAACTGATGAAGCAAATCGAGCATTGGAGCGTTTGACGTAATTCTTAAAAGACTCCCATATGTAAAAAAAAAAGTTTAGTTATCGAAGCCAAATCACTAGATGTTGTAAGGTTCATAGATTTGACAGAAAGTCCAAAAAATTATGAGTTTATAAATCTCAGTTCTGATGGGAGAAATTTTAACATCTCCAAGTTTTTAAGTCTTTTGCAAGGTTTCAAAGGCATAAAAAAACGACTAATGAGTGCAAAATTTTGGATGCATTCATTCTAGAAACAAATTTCATCGACAACGGGTCGTATGAAGCCATAGGCACATTCTAAATTCCCTAACACGTATATGATTGTATAATTGCAAACAGAATTTGAAGTAACCCAACCGCCTGGTGCAGCGCTGATCCCATCAATACTATTGATTTATAGAAGATCACTATTAAAATCTTCAGTACCAAAATTGTAGACTATATTGTCTAGCTTGTAACCAAACACAAAAAAAATATTATATAATTGTGATCTGGTTACATGAGATAGCATTAGAAAGTTAAGATTACGTACGTCACGCTCTGAAAGGGCAATTTCCGAAAATATCGATTAAATAAAAGAAAAGGTCCAGTCCGACCGTCCTCTAATCACTTTTTCATTTAGGAACCATGTAACTTTTACCCTGGATACAAGCAAAAAAGCTCGATATATGGCTTTCACACGAATTCATGCAAAAAACAGGTGATGAATTGCAGAAAAATTTATCCACTTCGGAAGACGATAGCTCATTTTCTTTACTGGCACCGTTTACGTACATATATCTGCGTATCATGCAAATTTAGTCAGTCATTTCTTTTTTTCGCTATTTCGTGCCCATTCGAGATATTAAATGCAGTCAGGTCTTTGTTCATCTGATCTCTCTAACGGAGTTCTTCCTTTACTTCCACCGAAAACTCTCAGAGTTGAAGTGTTCTCTTGCATCCGGACAACATGTCCTAGCCGCTGCTAAACTTTTTTCTCGAACATTTCTTAGGTCGATTCATCAGATGATGTCATTGTACATGTCTCTACACCATATAACAGGACGGGAATGATGAGGACTTGTAGAGTTTTATCTTTGTCCGTCGATATCGAACTTTTCTTCTCAAATGCCTACTTAGCCTCAAGCTTGGCAAAAGTGATTCGGTGTTGACGCTGGTTGCAAAAGATAGACGCAACAAACTAGGACTTCAAAGTTATGACTATAGTTACTGGCGATAAAAAGCGGGTCACTTACGACAATGTCAACCGAGAACGGTCGTTGTAAAATAGCAGTGAGCGAACCAAACTAGAGTTGACGATTAGTAAGGGTTTTCTACGTGTTGGGTGGGACTGACGGGAATCATTTATTATAAGCTGCTCCTCTCATGTGTTTATCCTTAAAAAATCGCCCAGAAGTGGTAAGCTTTGGCCAATGATAGAGAACTGGCGTTCCATCAGCAAAACGCCAGGCCACACATGTCGGTAGTGACTCACCAGGAGCTCGATGGGGAGGTTTTTATGATTTTGTCTTATACACGGGATCTGGCACAAAATTATAGCTGTTTCTGTCTGTGGTGAATGATTTGTAAGTGAAAAACTTACCTAACGAGATGCTTGTGAAAATCGACAGTCCCAGTTTTTGACAAAAGGGAAAGGGTTTCAATGAAAGAGGGATTATGCAATTAACTTTAAAAAGGCGTCTACTTCATATAAATCGGATAAAAACCTTCAGTTAAATGCAAAAATAATGATATTAAATGAAATTTTTAATTAACGCAGAAAAGGTCCGTCAAATTATTATTCCTATCTTTTTGATTTTTCAGTAAAATGGCAATGATTAATGCTTGTTAGCTTTATTGTTTTTTCAAGCAAAGTTTATAACTAAATCTTTGACAGAATTATATAAAAAAAAAATAATGGATGTTGCAAAACTACTAAAGGGTGATCCATTTCGAGGTTCTCTACTTTTTTTAAAGAAAAAACACAGAAACTTCAAAATTAATGGGGAATGTTTATTATCATTCGAAAGAACTTTCTTTGGCATTTATCTTTTGAAGATAATCTCTTTCAAATGTTGGCCGTGGCTACTTCTCAATTGGTCCATCCGTTGAGTCCAAATATGACACCCGTGATATTTTGCTCCGAGGCCTGAATTGAAGAGGGATTATCCGCCTACACTTGGACTTTACATATCCACACAGGTGATAACAAACGATCTTGGTGGCCAATCGACCGACCCAAAATGTGAAATTATCTGCTCACAATGAAATGCCAAACAATACTGAACAAAAATAACATGACAGCTCGGCTCAGGCGTGATCTGTAAAAAAATGCTATGAAAAAAGTACCTCTACTTGGATCACCCTCTATAACCAGTTCAAATAATTGAAAATTAAGTAAACACTTTAATAAAAACGTCACATATTTTATATCTGAATATAGTCTTTCTAATTAAATTAAAAACATACATACATACATAAACATTTTTTATTATTTTACATAATTGCAAAATTTTGGATTGCTACTCCACAGTTTCTCTTTTGTTAGAAGTAAATAAATGACTTATGGCCCTACCGGCTACATTGTTGTTATATATTTTTGATGTTACTTCTCACTAAGTCAAGTACATACATATGTATATATGTACAATAAAAAATAGTGAATAGTTTTCGCGATAAAGTTATGTGAATGGCGTCGAATGTATTTACAGAAATAACTCTGTCACACTATTTATATCTAGTCGTAAGTACGCCAGTTATACACCAAATTACTGCGTATAAATTATGATGGACTTTGACTCGAAAAGCGACAAGGAAAGAGATCGGTGACTAGGGTTGTTACTTGGCAGTAGTTGGCATACCTACTTGTAGATTGTATACTATATATACACACATATCTATGCTTAGTTGCTATAGTTATGGATAAATGAAGCAATCAGACATACAACACTTAATATAATGAAATTTGAGCGATTTGCCCGGCGTGAGTGCGTTTAGATGAAGAAATATTTAAGCTGGAATTTAGCTGCAACTACAAATGTCTGTACTCGCATAAGATGAGCAGCAATGAGGGAAATCTCACAGTAATTCAGCTGGGTGGCACAGACATACACACATTCATATGCTTAATAGACTGATTTTTATTTAGCTACTAATGTTATTTATAATTTATACAATTTTACAGAAATATGTAGGTCAAGTGGAGACAGAGATATTTTAACTATTAAATAACACAGTTCCGCTAAGTAAATCTGAGCTCTTTTCAATGTGTTTAATGTCATTTTAGGCATATGACAAGGTATTGATAGTAACCTTAGAGTTATTATTGGCACAAGGAAAGTAAAAATGATATACAGTCGTGGTCTTACAATTAAGTAAGACTTATCCGTTTATATTTTTGTTATGTTTAAAATTTCATTCACCAAAATTAAAGGTGACATTGTATTTATTTTGAAAATTCTTTATTTATTCTTCCAAATCAATTTCATCCCCTTCAAAGTAATCCCCTTCCGATGCAATGCACTTATACCAATGGATTTTGCAATCTTCGAAACACTGGTTGTAGTCACTTTCCGGGATGGCCTTCAGTTCCGTCTTCGCTGCGGCTTAAATCTCCTCTATCGTATAAAAACGGTGTCCCCGGAGCGGTCTTTTGAGCTTGGTGAACAGCCAGAAGTCGCACGGCGCCAGATCGGGTGAATATGGTGGTTGCGGAACGATATGGGTTGAATTTCTGGCGAAATGATCACGAATTACGAGGGCAGTAAGGGATGGTGCATTATCGTGGTGTAAAAACCAAGAACTGCCTTTCCACAATTCCGGCTTTTTTAGGCGGATAGCGTTACGCAAACGACGCATAAATTTCAAATAATATTCCTTGTTGACTGTTTAACCGGTTGGAAGGCATTCATAATGCACAACACCACGATAATCGAAGAAAACAGTCAACATGACCTTGATTTTTGAGCGACTTTGGCGCGATTTTTTTGGTCTCGGCTCTCTTTTGCACGATATTCGCTCGATTGATCGGTTGTTTCGGGGTCGTAAGCATAGATCCAAGTCTCATCGCCAGTTATAATGCATTTCATGACACCCTGGTAGTCGGAAAGCATCGTTTCACACACTTCAACGCGACGCCTTTTTTCCAAAAAATTCAATGTTTTCGGTACCAGTCGTGATTTGACGCGCTTGAGGCCCAAAACATCCTTCAAAATGGTATTGGCTGAGCCTTTCGATATGCCAACTTCATCAGCAAGGTCTCTAATTGTTAATCGACGGTTTTTCAACAGCAAATCTTTGATTTGTTGAACTTGAGCTTCGTCGGTTGACGTTGATACTCGCCCTGGACGCTCTTCGTCTTCGACACGTTCACGGCCGGCTTGAAACTCACTATACCACTTGTAAACATTTTTTTAGACATAGTATTATCACCAAAGGCTTTTTGCATCATCCTCATTGTATCCGCAGCAGAAAATTGATTCCGTAAACAAAATTTAATGCAAATTCTTTGCTCAACAAATTTCGACATCGCAAAAACCGAAAAACTCACTTTTAGTAGCTCACAAAACGACACGTATCTCAAACACTAATGAATATTTTGACATGAAATTTGACATAAATGTGACTGAAAGTACTACCAACCTAAAAAAAATAATTCTCCGAATCCTTCGGCGTGCGCAGTTTAAATTCAAATGTCACCTTTTTGGGCACAGTAGTAAATTATCGGTATATTCTCGAAAGAACACAGTTACATTAAATTAAGCCTCGAATCGGATGGTTCGCTGAAGGAGCATTCGGTTTTTTTCGGCGTCGGCTTAGTTTTGGACGAATAAGACCGCTAGATTATTGAACAATCTTGACGTCATATTAAAAAATCCACGTCTCGTCACCAGTAATGATGCTTTACTCGGCGACGTGTTGTTGCGTGTTTGCAAAAATTCAGGGTTTGCGATACAAGTTCAGCACTGAAACGCTTCACATACACACACGGTTTATGGGTTTTAAAAATCGAGTTTTTTATTGTCTTTTTTCTTTACTGTACTACACCTCCAGAATATTGTCTTAAATTTTCAAGTTGATCTAAGGCCCCGTCTTTAAATGCGTTTTTCTCGATACTGTGTTTTTGAAGTCGATTGGCAAGATTTCTCGACAACTACTCAATCGATCTTCATGAAATTTTACACAGGTCTTTGAGATACAATGTCGCTAAATTTTCTCTGAAATTTTTAATTTTTTTGTAAAACTGTCTGCCAAAAATCTATTTAAATCCGAATCGTCCAAGTTCAAAGTTAAGGTTTTAATTAAAAAACGCATTTTTTCACTGTAGATGATCCCGTAAGGAGTTATCCTGCCAACGCGGGCGAAACTTTTTTCCGAGAAGTCACCGCGAATGGCTTCGCAATGGTCGAGTTTAAAATATTTTTTTTCCAAAAATTTAAGGAATTCTAATAAAATATTTAATTTCTTATACTATGAGAAAAAATTGTTGATAAAAGGTTGTATTTTACTCGAAGAAACCCATGTATCCCTTGAAACAAAATGTGTGGATCCACAAGAAATGTTGAGGTCCTATGGAAACTCTCGAATGTCAACACCACAATTTTCAAACAATGTTTCTTTGACTTTTTCGAAATTATTGCCATTAACAGAGGTGGATGGATGACTCGCCTGAGGCAAGTTTTCTATGACTTCATAACTTTCATTGGTGAATGCTTTGTGACACTTATATATTGCTGTTGCTGATAAAGTAGGCTTCCCAAAGCACTTCTGCAACATTTTTAGCGATAGCCGTGATTCCATTGAAAGTCAAAATAGTAAAAATACCACAGACAAACTTTTCGCGGTCCAAACGAACAGGTGCCAAACAGACAGTAACTGCCATATGGAGATCAAACTTCAACAAGGTTGTCCCAACCTAATAATTTTTTTTGATTTATTCCGAGTCAAATTTGTTCAAATGATATATTAAAATGGATCCCTTATTGGTTGTATTCATACAATTGAAGAGGCACACAGTGAGGATATTTCGTCCCGGCATATCGTTTCTAATTAAATAACCACCACTGTACATTTTGAGTATTTATTTTAATGGCTTGCACAAAATCTTGTCTGCTGTCAAATCTTTAATCTTACCAAGAAGCAATAATCTCTATAATCTGCCATAATCACGGCAATTGATTGGTTGGTATGTTTGGGAAAACCCTACAAAACTATTTTGCTTTGATTAAATGAAAAGAATGGATTTTTTTTTAGCGATAGCCGTGATTCCATTGGAAATTAAAATAGTAAAAATACCACAGACAAACTTTTCGCGGTCCAAACGAACAGGTGCCAAACAGACAGTAACTGCCATATGGAGATAAACTTCATACGAACATACAACCAGGTTGTCCCAATCTAAGGATTTTTTTTGATTTATGCCGAGTCAAATTTGTTCAAATGATATATTGAAATGGAACCATTACCGGTTGCATTCGTACAATTGAGCAGGCACACAGTGAGGATATTTCGACCCGGCACATCGTTTCTAATTAAATAACCACCACTGTACATTTTCAGTATTTATTTTAATGGCTTGCACAAAATCTTGTCTGCAGGAAAATCTTTAATCTCACCACGAAGCAATAATCTATATAATCTGCCATAATCACGGCAATTGATTGGTTGGTATGTTTGGGAAAACCCTACCAAACTATTTTGCTTTGATTAAATGAAAAGAATGGATTTATACGAGTAATCTAACTAAAAAGCAATATAAAGTTATTTATTATAGCATTTAACTTAATAGTAATAAAACACAAAGTATTAGTTTTAGCGATGTTTAAAAAGTGCCATATAATCTATGAACATACAGGTTGTAGGTATGATCATATATTAAGCTACAGCAGAACTGTCAATGATAACAGCGATGAATGAATGCGCGGCGTTTTGACGTAACCATGTGCGAATATGTACAAACATATGTATGTATGTATGTGTGTATGCAAGTATGAATGTAGAAAAGCGCTTTAACTAGCCTATATACATATGTATGTATACATATGTAAATATGTATGAATATATATTTATCGAGGCGATCGGTTTTAACGCATAATTGTGTGGAAGCCGAAGAACAAATTAAAGGTGTCCCGCCTTTGCAATATAGATAACTACATGGCGTTTGGCCACACAACGAACAACGCGGTATTTATCTTTACCGCGCACAATATTGGCTATATATCCACACACACATAGGCATTCATAGTTCATGTTCACAGTCACCTATTCCGCCAAAAAAAAAAAACAAATAAATAAGCTAAAAAAGCTAGCGAAGAGCTAAAATAAAAATATTAACGCGTTCAACAGGCGAATTGAATTGAAAAGGAAATTGGCACAGTATAATACGAATATACACACACGCATACATACATACTATATGTCCGTACATGTGTAATTGCAATGAAGCGTAGAAGGAAGACGGAGTGTGACGTGTTCAATAATAAGACAGATAAGCGGAAGGTCAAAAAGCAAGAAGCAAATAAAAAAAAAATATAAAAAAAAAAATAAAAAAAATAAAAATAAAAATATAAAAAAAAAAATAAAAAAAAAAAATAAAAAAAAAAAAATAAATAAAAAAAAAATAAAGAAAAAAAAATAAATAAATAAAAAAATAAAAATAAATAAAAAAAATAAAAAAATAAAAAGCTAAAAAATTAAAATAAAAATATAAAAAATATTAAAATAAAAAAAATTAAAAAAAAAATAAATAAATAAAATTCTAAATTATATTTTTATGTCTATACTTTTTTGTGAAACACACGAACACATTCGCGGCGTGAAACGTTTCAACTGAAAAGTAATGCGTCGATATTTGTGAACTTTGGTGTCGCATTGTATTTCTCAAGTAGTCCGAGTACGAGTAATGGATTGTTAACAAAACACGTGCTTTTCGCCTAATGAACTTCACACTTACACACATGTATGTATGTACATACATATGTACTATGTATATATGCAGGGGTATTTACAGAGTTGTAAATAGCGGTGTCATTCTACTTATTTGCAATGCTCTTAACAACAAACCTCGCACAATATTCATATTTATAACGGAAATGGTATTAACAAGGAGGATAATTGTTATTTGCATAAATAGACACTTAAGTTAATTGAATAACTGCTATAAGCTTACACGGCATATTTCTATATTTTTAACTACTAATTATAAAAAATTATAATTATTGCAATAAAAACAACAACCACCATTAATATTATATTATACTCGTACTTCGTCTACCAATGGGGCTGAACGCAGAGCAGAAAAGTCGCTCGTCTTAAGATTTTAAGAAAGTAAACAAATAGACGAAGAACAAGTGGCATTTCGCCTTCATTCATGCCTACATTCATACATACATATGTATGTCATGTACATATGTAAGTACTGCACATATCTGCTCGTATTTGTGTAGGCAGACTTCTGAATGGCACTAAAGCACATGGTGACATACTATACATACATACATACACACAAATAGAAAATCAAGTCAATTAGAAAAGTACACAAACGGCAAATTTAATAGCGTGAGTTAAGAAATTATATGTATTTATGTGCATACATAACTATGTATGAATATTTAAGTGGCTTTTGTTTATCAATTATTATTGAATCCATTAAAACAAAAGTAAAGTTGAAATAGAGCAGCATAAGGGCGAGTAAAGAGTTGTAAGTCAATACAAAAAGTTAAACTAAATCCACGACGAAATGTTATTAAAACATTTAATTATATATTTTTTGTGTAAATATTTATAAAACTCAATTGAATTGGAAATAAATATGTTTGAGAGCTGAAGTAATTGCAATGTCGACTCAAAAGCAGGGTTCTAAATAACGCGTTCAAAAGACAATAGAATAAATATTTATTTTTGTTATTTTTAATAATTTCGAAAAATATTAATTAAACATAATTTTATAATTGCTAACTCCGAAGACCAAATCAAAAAAATTAAAAAAAAATTTACCTCAACGAAACAAAATTAAAAAAAAAAAATTAACCCAAAAGTCGTTTTAAAAATTTTTAAATTAAAGCTTAATTCAAAATACCGGATTAAAAAAAGTTAATTTATACATAAAGTTTTTATTTTAATATAAAACCAATGGCAGTTGAAATACTTTGGTAATTTTTCAACAAATACAAATTATTTATGTTCAATTACTTTTAATTATAGTATTTTAATTAGAAGTATGTAAGAAAATCTTTCCTTTCTTCCATTTATTCCATTTTGTTTCGAACTTGTTACTCCAATTTTTGAATTAAAAAATATTTAATCATTTAACAATTTTTTAATTTTGGAGTTAAATATTGAAAATTTAAACTTTTAATTCCAAAATCTGATTTACAAACTTAAAATTCCAAACTTAATCTAACTTTTTTAATCAGAATTAAAATTAGAATTTGCAAGCCTTCGCGCAACGGACTCAGATTCCTAGTTGTAATTAATTTCATAAAAAAGCTATCAATTTAAATATATACCTTACACAAACAAACACATAATTTAAATTCTAATGCCAATCTTCAACAAGTACACTTACCGGTTTCTTAGCCGCTAAAGGTTTACTAATTAAATTCAAATGTGGCTCGAATTCTTCGCCGAATTTTTCTATCAGACTATTCTCGGCAGCCTCTTGGGGGCATTCCTCTTTTTGCACCAGATCCCAAACATCCTCCGGCAAATAGAAACTCAACGCCAAACCTACGAGTATGCCGAATACGAAGTAGTGATTTCGGCTAAGCGCTGATCTACGCATGATCAACTTTTGTAAAATTTTAAAATAATAAATTCCAATTGGCACGACAGTGTGCTGCAGTAAAACAGCTGATTGGTGTTAAACAGGGCAATAAGGAGGACGTTCGGAAAAGAGCAATACCAGCAATTTTAAAGCACAATATGGTTAGCTAACTGTAACTATGTTAGGTGTCAAACGTTGGGCGTAAACATCATCTTGACGAGGAACAATTAAAGGCTGCACTGTGGGTATGTATGTATGTAGTAATTTATTTTTGCTGCTGTTATTGGCGAAGAGCTGCTGTTGCTGCCAGCAAAGTGTGCGCTATCACTTTTGCATCTGCAGCTTGATGAACGCCAGCGCAAGATGTTGATCTGGCAATGAAGCTCGCCACTTGCTCCACGCGTTGCACCACACGTACGCACACATGCATATAATTATCACGCAGTAACACAAACACACGCGCAAATAGCGAACCACGCACGCAACAGGCGAAGAAGCACTCAAACCGGCAGACGCAAACCGATCGACAAATCAGCAGACAAAAACACGATACACATTAAACAGACAATTGGATGCGCCAGCAAAAGATATTTTGCCGATTCTTTTTCTGTCACGCCACTCTTTACACACTTTTTATTTTGCACAATCGTAATTTATTTATCTCTTTTTTTTTGTGTCACTATTTACATGTGCTGCTTCTTATTTATTTGTTAATTTATTTATCTTTTAATTTTTTTCTAATTTTTGGCACAAACACAGGCATAATACTCTGCACTGATCGGTGGTGCTCGATAAATCACGTTTTACCGGTGTTTTGCCGACATATTCCATTCATATTTCACAGCACGGTTTATTTCATTCAATGGCAAGCTTAGAGCAACTGATTAAATTAATTTAAAAATCAGCATTAATTAACAGCAAACAAGGCAACAACAACAAAAGCGCACGGCAAATAATAATCAAAAATTTAATGCCAAAGAAATCGCGACATGCCGCTCGGAAAACACAACCGCACTCCACAACAGAATTAACAAATCTATTCACCAGCGAGGTGAATAACACAACACTTGTTGTTGTTTTTTTTTTTTTCTTCTTTTCATTTGGTAGGTGCTTCAAGCATGTTTAACCACGTTCAAGCATGCAAGGGTGAGCGACATCCGGCGGTGGTCGGCAATGCTAGCGCTGGGAAATCTCAATACGATCTTCATTCGGTTCACTTACGAACAAAATACTTTTTAACCGTACAATATGCATGACAAACCATGCATAGTTATTTGTAAAAATAGAAAATTAAATTTGTTAGACTAACATTCATGTTATTTCAATATTAAAAACATAAATATTTTTCCATTTTCTTTTTAGCCAATTCTAAAAGGAAATGTATGCTACGCTCGCATATTCAAGACAACAACACCGTTAGTAGCGGCACCTGACATGCGCCACACGTAACGCAAAGTAGGCGACATCTTGTGTGCCTTTTCGTCGTAAACTCAACTTGGCAGCACCGCGGAGAGCTAGTCATGTATTAGCAGAGAACGAAAAATATTAGTTTTTCTTTCACATCATTTTGTCGCGGACGGGGAAAATTTTTGGTCGCAGTGAAATTGATAGTTTTTTGTTTTGTGAAATTCTAATTGGAAATTAACTAGAACTAAATAAAATCAACTAACAGTGTTGAATGTGAGTACATTTAAGTTGGTCAAGTGTGTATTGGTGATTTGAATTTTGCAGGAAATGCAATGAAAATTTATCAGCAGGCTCCAGAAAAAATTAGCAGAAAGTTGAAGTTCGAAAAACGCAACGGTGAACGAGAAGAAGCACACAAAAGATACATTTTAGGACAGGAGATTGGATTTTCCTTTACTTAACTGTGGTGGTGTGAAGGGACATTTTCGAAAATTACAGCCCCCCACCGCCCCCCTTTAGTAGGGTGGTTGACTGGTGTGTAGCGACTGCGACTGAATATGCTAGCCAACGGTTGCTTGGTGGTTGCCGAATGAAATATGGGTTGCGTGGTGCCTCACATATATGTATGTATGTATGTACATACACACATACATATGTAGCTGCAAGCAATCGTATGTTGTTCGTGTGTTTGCAAGTAGGAGAACACCCCATAAGCTGCGCTAGGTGGGTCGTTAAAAGCAGAGTTAGTCAGTCAGGAATTTTTCAATGCTTCCCAATTTTGTGTGCGCATACCCAGTGAGCGCAAGGATTAAAATTTTACTCGCGCAATGCAGTGACCTGGATGTGGTTGTTAATATTGCGAGTGGGAGAAGAAGTACATATTGGTGTATGCCGATATGCGCACAAATTACCGTTGCCTTTATATTTGCTTTTCATATTCTTGTGCTGTTTTTGTTTTTTTTTTCTTTTTTACTTTTGCTACTTATTGCAGTGCTTGTTATTGTTTACGAGTACAAGCACGAACAACGTTTCATAGAAGAAAAATGAAACAAGAAGCAAAAAAATGTCTGGGCTGACCGCATAGGTACATAGTAGCACCGATATTGACACGAAAGTAAGGCAATACAAGCAGGTAACAGGTAATAATGTTTTAAGTGGCAACACAATGGAAAGCAGGACACTAGTGTTGTTGGAAAAAATTGGCTGAAATGTGTGCGTTTCGGCTGCGCGTTGTCAAATACAATATTATTACTGCTGCACAAATGATTTTCCACCAACTTTTTCATTTTCATATATGTAATAGCATATGTGTGTGGCTCATAAAATTTTAATTACAAATATTTCTGTTAAGCACCTAGATGCCTACATACAAATATGTACTCGTGCCTGCGTTTATTGTGGCGTTGAAAAAGTGGCTGCCACCCAAAGTAAACGAAAGTTTTGCGAAAAATGTCGGTGAAGTAATACTTTTATGGCCCCAAAGTACATACTTTAATACAAAAAAATATGCAGATATACATTTAATGTGCACACACAAACGCACATACACATTTTCGCTAAATGTATGGCACTACATATGCGGGTACGAGTAACTGTGCTGAGAATTTGGCATGAATACAAATGTGCTGCTTCTACTGCTGCTGCTGCTGCTGTTGTAGGCATTGGCGAACAGAAAGTAAGCAAAGCGTATCGTAAAATAATTGAAGAAATTAACAACAGCACTAAAAATAAAAAATAAAAATAAAATAAAGTAAAGTAAAATTAGAAAACTAAACTAAATACTTGTGAAAATTTTTTAAACAAAATACAAGCAACAAAAAAACAACAAAAAAACGAAAACAAATGAGCATTTTTCAACCTTACTGCGTTGTGGCCGACGCTGTTGCTGCTACAACACGCTAAAAATAGCAGGAACATTAGAAAATCTAACACGGTTTGGCTCAAATTAATGGCGCTATATAGTAATTTTGCGTTAGAAGAACAGGAGTAACGTGCTTTTTTTTTAAATTCAAATGCTTTATAACTTCACATTCCGTCATACGCGCTGCTTCCAGGTAAAAAGTGTACATATGTATGTATGTATCCACATACATAGCTATAAATAGTATTGAAAGCAGCAACAGCTATGCAAATATCGCAGTTATTTGCTAGGGTCGGGCGTAAATATGTATGTATGTGTGTGTGCATGCAAAAGCTTATCGGCAGCTCTGAAGTCGCTTCGATATCCAATGAATATCCACACGAATTTTCACAAACTTATGTACATACATACATACATACACATATTGAGCAGGGCATGCTTTTATGTATTTTGAATATTTTTACGCGTTCGAAAGCAACAAGTTTGATAATTATGCTGCGCACTGATAAACACTTATGAAACACTGAAACCAGTTTGTCAAATTAGCTTGAACGCGTGTATTCCTACTCTAGAAAACGTGAAGATTTCTGGTGTTTATTTATTTATTTTTTTGTTTTTTTAGTATTATTTATTAACGTTTTAGCGTTAATACGTAAATATTTTGTTAAAAAAGTTTAGAGGATGGTGTGAAGAGTGAATTTTTATATTGTTTATACCCCTGAAAAGGCTACTTCAAGCTCGGAGACCCCATGAGACATATTAACTATAAATAATCAGCGTGAGGAGCTGAGTCAATTTAGTCATGACCTTCTGTCTGTCGGTCAGGTTTTGAGATATCGATCTGAATCTTTGCACATGTATTTTTCTTCTTAAGAAAACGCAAATATGTTAAAACCACCGATATCGGATAACTATAGCATATAGCTGTCATGCAAACGGAACGCCCAAAATGAAGTCCATGTGTGGAAAACTTTTTTGTTTGACAAAAAATCTTCATGATATTCCGCAACAATTATTGTCCAGGGAAATGCCATATTCTCCGAAAAAATTATTTAGATCGAACCACTATATCATATAGCTGCCATACAAACTGATTGACCAAAATGAAGTCCTTGTATGGAAAACTTTTTTATTTTACAAGATATCTTCACGAAATTTGGCATGGATTATTGTCAAAAGTAACGGTACCATCTCCGAGTAAATTGTTCAGATCGAACCACTATATCATATAGCTGCCATACAAACTGATTGACCAAAATGAAGTACTTGTATGGAAAACTTTTTTATTTTAGGAGATATCTTCACGAAATTTGACATGACTTATGGTCCAAGGCAACAGTACTTTCTCCGAGCAAATTGTTTAAATCGAACCACTATATCATATAGCTGCCATACAAACCGACAGAACAAAATGAAGATAAAGCGCTTTTTATACTCTTTTATGCTATAAGAAATGCACATGTGAAGGGTATTATAGCTTCGGCGTTGCCACAAATTTCTAATGTCACAACTAAATTCTTCAAAATAAAAAAAAAAAAACAATAATATAAAATAACAAAGCCAACTCATATAGTTAAATACAATTAGCTTAATTCGCTCAACAAATAGCGTTATCTAATATTTTTATCGCAATAATCTTCAAGTTAGTTAAAAAAATATATATGAAAATTAACGCTCAGCGGAGATGAAGCGCAAATAAAGCTTTTAGACACTTTTTCTCCGCCTTTATACTTTGATAAGTGTGTTTCGTATTGATTTTTGCACAAATAAGCAACAGGCAAGAAGCAAAAAAGCGCAGAAATTTGATAAACACGTTAAAACGCTTGAAATAATTAGCTAGCAAATAGCAAAATTCCAAACAATTTTGATAAACTTTTGTCATTGTGGCTTATACTTTTGAATAAAGCCACTTGATTAGCAGAATAGTTAGCGTTAAAGCTGGCAAAATAGTTTTATTACTGTGACCTTGTGTGTGTATGCGCAAATACATATGCGTATACATATATGAATAGGTGTATGTGTGTTTCATGTTGAAAAATAGTTTAGTTAAAACTTTTTATCAACAGTTGTTCTAATAAGCGAGTTTTTGTTTTAAACCAAAAAAAAAAAAAATTGATTTTACAAAGCGGCTAGTGTGCCACTAATAAACGCTTACCCGCTGCGCGTTGACGGTGTTGTCTCATTTCGAATTGTCTTACAACGCGCCAACAGCTTTTGTTATTATTTTTTGTAAAAATAAGTATAAAACAGTACGCGCGCACATAACAACAACCACCGTGACACCATATGCAAGTGAGCACACACACATAAATACATACATATATACCTACATACATATATAAGTATGTACATATGTACGTACATGTGTGCTGTATGTACCAGATATTTTGCCAGAGTGTCGGCGGCACACAGAACGTTGGCCACCCAACTTCCCACTAACGTGTCAGCGTTGGAATGAGCACAGCTAAACAAGTAGCTTACTATATTCGCACTAGTATAGGCACAAGGAATATACATAATATACTTTCTATGCATACAAATAGCAGCGACTGATGTACATACATACGTACATACCAACAAATGAGTACACAATGAAGCATGTAAGAAACATACATACGTACATACATACATATGTGTGTGCGTGTGTGATTAACTATGCAAGTGTGTGTATGTATGTATGTATGTATGTTTGTATGTATGTATGTATGTTTGTTTGTATGTACATATGTATTCAAGTGTTTGCATGTATGTGTGTGTGTGCTTTCATGTCATCGTGCAACAGTAGAGCAACACTTTACTTCAAAAACGATAAAATTAGACAAAGTGTCTGCCTGCTAGCTAGCCTACCTAAGTATCTGCTGGCGTCCAATCGCTAAGTCTGCCATGCGTACGCGTTTGTTTTTCCTGGCACAATGTTCGCCACCTTTTTGTTGCCACACCTGTCAACCCGCAAGTGTTTGCAAGTTTGCCGTTATTCGTGTGTTGTTTTTTTTTCACTTTTCCTTTATTTGCACTGCAGCGCGCAGCCGAACAACGCGCAGCAGCAGCAACAGCAACAAGCCGAAAGTGTGCAACTGTAAAAGTTTTTCGGTAAAACAAAACGGACTATGAAGTAATTAGAGAGATGTGCTTTCTTCGGTCACCTACATATCCAAAAATTGTAGAATTATATGAAAATAGATTGCGGTTGTTGTTTTTATACTTTTAAAAATACAATTAAAAGAAAAGAAAATCTTCTTCTTCTTTACTGGCGTAGACACCGCTTACGCGATTATAGCCGAGTCAACAACAGCGCGCCAGTCGTTTCTTCTCTTCGCTACGTGGCGCCAATTGGATATTCCAAGCGAGGCCAGGTCCTTCTCTACTTGGTCCTTCCAACGGAGTGGAGGTCTTCCTCTTCCTCTGCTTCCCGCGGCGGGTACTGCGTCGAATACTTTCAGAGCTGGAGTGTTTTCATCCATCCGGACAACATGACCTAGCCAGCGTAGCCGCTGTCTTTTAATTCGCTGAACTATGTCAATGTCGTCGTATATCTCGTACAGCTCATCGTTCCATCGAATGCGATATTCGCCGTGGCCAACGCACAAAGGACCATAAATCTTTCGCAGAACCTTTCTCTCGAAAACTCGCAACGTCAACTCATCGGTTGTTGTCATCGTCCAAGCCTCTGCACCATATAGGAGGACGGGAATTATGAGAGACTTATAGAGTTTGGTTTTTGTTTGTCGAGAGAGGACTTTGCTTCTCAATTGCCTACTTAGTCCGAAGTAGCACCTGTTGGCAAGAGTTATCCTGCGTTGGATTTCTAGGCTGACATTGTTGGTGGTGTTTACGCTGGTTCCAAGATAGACGAAATTATCTACAACTTCAAAGTTATGACTGTCAACAGTGACGTGAGTGCCAAGTCGCGAGTGCGACGACTGTTTGTTTGATGACAGGAGATATTTCGTCTTGCCCTCGTTCACTGCCAGACCCATTTCTTTTGCTTCCTTGTCCAGTCTGGAGAAAGCAGAACTAACGGCGCGGGTGTTGAGGCCGATGATATCAATATCATCGGCATACGCCAGCAGTTGTACACTCTTATAAAAGATGGTACCTTCTCTGTTAAGTTCTGCAGCTCGAACTATTTTCTCCAGAAGCAGGTTGAAAAAGTCGCACGATAGGGAATCGCCTTGTCTGAAACCTCGTTTGGTATCGAACGGCTCGGAGAGGTCCTTCCCGATTCTGACGGAGCTTTTTGTGTTGCTCAACGTCAGTTTACACAGCCGTATTAGTTTTGCGGGGATACCAAATTCAGACATCGCGGCTTTTCGTGCTGTCGAAAGCAGCTTTGAAATCGACGAAGAGGTGGTGTGTGTCGATTCTCCTTTCACGGGTCTTTTCCAAGATTTGGCGCATCGTGAATATCTGGTCTGTTGTTGATTTACCAGGTCTAAAGCCACACTGATAAGGTCCAATCAGTTTGTTGACGGTGGGCTTTAATCTTTCACACAATACGCTCGACAGAACCTTATATGCGATATTGAGGAGGCTAATCCCACGGTAGTTGGCGCAGATTGTGGGGTCTCCTTTTTTGTGGATTGGGCATAGCACACTTAAATTCCAATCGTTGGGCATACTTTCGTCCGACCATATTTTGCAAAGAAGCTGATGCATGCACCTTATCAACTCTTCGCCGCCGTGTTTGAATAGCTCGGCCGGCAATCCATCGGCCCCTGCCGCTTTGTTGTTTTTCAGGCGGGCAATTGCTATTCGAACTTCTTCATGGTCGGGCAATGGAACGTCTGCTCCATCGTCATCGATTGGGGTATCGGGTTCGCTTTCTCCTGGTGTTGTGCGTTCACTGCCATTCAGCAGGCTGGAGAAGTGTTCCCTCCATAATTTAAGTATGCTCTGGGCATCGGTAACTAGATCACCTTTGGGGGTTCTACAAGAGTATGCTCCGGTCTTGAAACCTTCTGTAAGCCGCCGCATCTTTTCGTAGAATTTTCGAGCATTACCCCTGTCGGCCAGCTTATCAAGCTCTTCGTACTCACGCATTTCGGCCTCTTTCTTTTTCTGTCTACAAATGCGTCTCGCTTCCCTCTTCAACTCTCGGTATCTATCCCATCCCGCACGTGTTGTGGTCGATCGTAACGTTGCGAGGTAGGCAGCCTGTTTTCTCTCCGCTGCGACACGGCACTCCTCGTCGTACCAGCTGTTCTTCTGCACTTTCCGAAAACCAATGGTTTCGGTTGCAGCTGTACGTAAGGAGTTTGAAATGCCGTCCCACAGTTCCCTTATACCGAGTTGTTGACGAGTGCTCTCAGAGAGCAGGAGTGCAAGCCGAGTAGAAAAACGTTCGGCTGTCTGTTGTGATTGCAGCTTCTCGACGTCGAACCATCCTTGTGTTTGTTGGCGTGCGTTTTTTGCTGCACAGAGGCGGGTGCGTATTTTGGCTGCAACAATATAGTGGTCCGAGTCGATGTTAGGACCTCGGAGCGCACGCACATCTAAAACACTGGAGACGTGTCTTCCGTCTATCACAACATGATCGATCTGGTTGGTGGTTTTTCGATCTGGAGACAGCCAGGTAGCTTGATGTATCTTCTTATGCTGGAATCTAGTGCTACAGATAACCATATTTCGGGCCCCGGCGAAGTCGATCAGCCTCAGCCCATTTGGGGATGTTTCCGCGTGGAGGCTGAATTTACCGACCGTAGTGCCAAAGATACCTTCTTTGCCCACCCTGGCATTGAAGTCGCCAAGCACGATTTTGACATCGTGGCGGGGGCATCTCTCATAAATGCGCTCCAAGCACTCATAAAAGGCATCTTTGGTCACATCGTCCTTCTCTTCCGTCGGGGCGTGGGCGCAAATCAGCGATATGTTGAAGAACCTCGCTTTGATGCGGATTGTGGCTAGACGTTCATTCTCCGGAGTGAATGATAGTACTCGGCGACGGAGTCTCTCTCCCACCACGAATCCAACACCAAACTTGCGCTCCTTTATATGGCCACTGTAGTAAATGTCACAAGGACCTACTCGTCTCTGTCCTTGTCCCGTCCATCGCATTTCTTGGACGGCGGTGATGTCAGCCTTTATCTTTACGAGGACATCTACCAGCTGGGCAGCGGCACCTTCCCAATTAAGGGACCGGACATTCCAGGTGCATGCCCTCAAATCATAGTCCTTATTTCGTTTGCCGTGGTCGTCATCAAAAGGGGGGTCTCTCATCCGAGGCTGTTTATGACTATTCATTGGGGGTGTTTTTTTACGTGGCGGGTCCCAAACCCAGCGCACAACCCTATGCAGGGGTGTTTCGCCTTCTCACTTTAGCTCGCCTTCAAACGGATGTTCTTAGGCTACCCAGAGGATACTTGGTCAAAGACCGGAAGTCGTGAGCTGCTTGAGTCATATGTAAAAGAATCGTTTCTGGCCACTCCCAAGTGAATGGCGATCAGAGAACTTTCCTCACTTGCGTGAACTTCTACACATGACCCCATCCTCCAAAAGAAAAGAAAATACAAGAAATAATTAAGAGCAATTTTTATTTGAACAGTTGTTATTATACCCTGAACAGGGTATATTAACTTTGTCACGATGTTTGTAACACCCAGAAGGAAGCGTCGGAGACCATATAAAGTATATATATAAATGATCAGGATGTTTAGCTGAGTCGATTTAGTCATGTCCGTCTGTCTGTATATATACGAACTAGTCCCTCAATTTTTAAGATATCCTTTTGAAATTTTGCAAACGTCATTTTCTCTTCAAGAAGCTGCTCATTTGTCGGAACGGCCGATATCGGACCACTATAGCATATAGCTGTCATATAAACTGAACGATCGGAATCAAGTTCTCATATAGAAAACTTTCGCATTTGACAATGTATCATCACCAAATTTGGTATGGATTATTTTGTAGGGAAAAAATGTAATATCCGAGAAAATTGTTCAGATCGGTTAACTATAACATATAGCTGCCATACAAACTGAACAATCGGAATCAAGTTCTTGTATGGACAACTTTCACATTTGACAAGATATATTCACGAAATTTGGTATATATTATTTTCTAAGGCAACAATGTAATCTCCGAAGAAATTGTTCAGAACGGGTTACTATAGCATATAGCTTCTATACAAACTGGACACATAGTTACTAACAGAAATGCACTTGTGAAGGGTATTTAGCTTCGGTGCAACCGAAGTTAACGTTTTTTCTTGTTTTTTGTTTCAGATAAAAATAAAAACTCAAAAATTTGGTTATTTGATGTGTTAACAGAAATTTTGAGGTTATGTGAAAAAAGTCTATACCGTCGACATTGCCGTATTACTAACTTCTATAGGTCTGGTAGTTTTGCCGGAAATCGAGATAAACCATTCTTAACCCTGAAAAATTTAGCCACATCCCCTTCTTTTTACAGACCAATTTTAATGTTTATTTTACTTTCCGTTTCCGATTACTATGAATTTTTTAAAATTTTCAAATGCTTTTGCACTAATCTAAAAAGATTTATAAAATTTCGAAAATTCACGTCGTAAAATGATTTAGAGTTCTTTAAAAACAAAATTGAAACCGCCAAAAAGGCCCCAAAGAGTGAGGAAATTTAAAACTCCCTACTTTTTTGAAGAAAAAACACAAAAACATCAAAATTTATTGAGGAATGTTTATTATCATTCCAAAGAACATTCCTTGACATTTATTTTTTGAAGATTATTTCTTTGAAATGTTGGCCGCGGCTACGTCTCAGATGGTCCATCCATTGAGACCAATTTTCGATGACTCGTTCGGACATTTCGACTGGTAATTGGCGAATGACAAGCTTGACTTTTTGCTACAAGGCCTGAGTCGGAGCGAAATTGTCCACATAGACTTTAGACTTTACATATTCCTACAGGAAAAAGTCTTAGTGGCCAATCGACCGGCCCAAAACGTGTAATTATCTGCTCACTGAAGCGTTCTCTCAATAAATTCATTGAGTGATGCGATGTGTGGGAAGTGGCGCCGTATTATTGAAACCAAAAAGTCGCCGAGATCACGACCTTCAATTTCAGGAGACAAATAGTCGGTTATCATGGCGCGATAACGGTTGCCATTGGCGGTTACGTTCTCACCGGCGTTATTTTTGAAGAAATATGGACCGATGATTCCACCGGCCAACAAACCACACCGAACCGTTATTTTTTCTGGATGAAATGGCAGTTCTTGAATCTCTTTAAGTTGCTCTTCGTCCCATATGTGGCAATTTTGCTTTTTCTCATACCCATTAGTCCAGTAATGGGTCTCATCGCTGATCAAAATTTCGCTCGAAAAAATTGGATCTTCTTGCAACTTTTCAAGAGCTGATAGAGCGAATCGATTCGCTTGAGAGGTCAATTGTTCCATACGTCAGTCTGAGTCGTCACGAACGGTGCCGAATCGATGCCCCAAGGTCTCAGCTACGCAGCCATTTTCTTCACTGCGTACTGGACGTAGTCTATTCGGTCGAATATTATCCAATGAATGCTAAAAAAATATTGAAAAAAGGACTTTTCACACGTTAGTCATTAATGTCCTACTTGAACCTCGGTTCGTTCTGATCAAACATATCGTCAAAGCGTATTGAGTCTGTCACAAATTTCTTAAGGCGGCTAATATCAACTTCAACTAATTTGCTTGGTTCTTAGAAGGAATGTCTACCAAGTTGCTACAATCTTAATTAGCAAAACGTGGACAGTGTAATAAAATCATCTCTAATATTCCAACTAACTTTCTTCCACAGAGCTTTGACAAGATCTTTAACCACACACCGTAAGTACATATGGCACAATGTCTACAAAGAATCGTTGCGTTGAGATGAACCTTGTTAAAAGCAAGACCTTTTTGCTGCCTCTTTGGACTAGGAAAAGCCCGCTGCCGCTCAGATGTTGCTTGTTCACTGAGCTCACAGTCCACAGATCCACTGCTAGAATGCAGTAGACCAGCGGCGCACCAACCCAATCTGATGAGATTGGGGTAAGGGTGTCCTTACTCAGCTCGTCAGCTTTGCAGTTTCCAGTGTTTGCGATATGCTTAGATAACCGCAACAGTATGAAAACGAAGATGCTATTGGTAGTGAGGTCAGATATTCATTGACTAACCTTCAGCGCACTGCCAGTGAGCTGAAGGCCAGCATTGCTGCTCTGCTTTCAGATTGAATGCACACCCCTCTGAATGAAGCAGCACTTCGAAGCAGTGCATTTACTGGTACTTTTATTGCGATCATTTTTACTTATTTTTTACTTTTACTTTAAAAATATTACCGTTGTCTGGTGCCTGAAGCAACAGTTAAAGCTCAGCGCTCGCAGAAAAAGAACTTTAGTATGTACGCAGAGAGGAAAGAAGAAGATAGAAGTTTTTCGAACTCATTTTATAGACCAGGGTAGAGAGCAAAAAAATCAAAACAGGATGAGACCCATTGAAAACAAAAGATGAGAAAACAAGCATTAAGGGGTTATATACAGTTAGAAGACCGAGAAAAGTGAATTTTACGCACTTTTTTCAGAGAAAGCTTTTAAATTTGTTGATCCAAATAATTGTACACATATTATGGTATCTTTTTCCTCTGTTTTAAAACTTAGTATTGGTAAAAAATATTTATATGGAATATTTATTTGGAAAGGACCTACAACTGATCTCCGGGAGTTCCTCACAAAAAAGACGTTTTGCGGTGACCACTATATCTTTGAACTGGATCCACTGAAATTAAATAAGTAATGTGTAATCTAGTAATTAATCGAAGGAATAAATAAATCAAATTTTTTGACAAAATGTCGGTTTCTAAAAAACAATCGATTTTAAACCAAAATTCCGGCCTTAACAGTTAATAAAAAATATTTATGGGTGAGAAAAAATATTCGATTATTTTGTTAAAAAGTCGATTAGCAAGTAAATATGCAGACAAACCACTTTGCCATCATTGTTATTTGACAATTTTATTTAAGGGGGTATTCTAGTCTAGAAGCATGAATTTCAGGTAATTTTTAAAGTGTCGTTAAAAAAGGCAATTAATAGTTTTACTATCCAACCGTTTTTTTATTAGTTATTTGTTAATTTTTGAAGAGTACAGAAAAAAATTAAAAACTAAAAAAAGTAAAAAATTTCAAAAATTATGAGCTGACGAAGTGGGGGGTCTCTAAAAATTTCCACGTGACCATGCCCATAATTTCAACCCTCATAGTTATCTAAAACCAAAAAAAAAAGATTACTAATCTAGAATAATGCCGCAATGGCCGTAACTACTACTAAAAATGGCGACTGCCTAAAAAAAATTTTTTTTTGATCACTTTCTCTGACTATTTCGAATTTTTTAAAAACAATAAAAATAAAAATTTTTGGGTTGGAGCTAGTTCCAACCATAGACAAGCCTATAAAGAAGACTCTATAAAAATTTCAAGTAAATCGGTCCATAGAACCTAAGAAATCGTGGGCATCGTTCCGAAAAAGTCAGTTTTGAGAAAAACTCGTTTAAAGTTTCGCGTTCCGGCCGAACCAGTTTGGATGTCGGTTCAGAAAAATGCCTATATCTTCGAAAATAATTTGAATTTTGAAAAATCCTCCTGTACACATATTCTTGAATAGTTAGACTTTGAAAATATAAAAAAAAAATCGATTTTTTTTTAATTTCTAGACTAGAATACCCCATTAAATTTAAAATGACAGGATTAGCTAATCTCAGTTGACGTTTGAACAAGCAGACACATACACACATACGCATACAATATGTTCAAATGAAAATTTTGTATGGTTATGCGATCGTTCTAATAAACTCGCTGCATGTGTACATAGCATGTATGTATGTATGTATGCGTGCGATCAATCACAGATGGACGAAAGCGAAGGAAATGCCAAACTGCTGACCAATGCGCGGTGTACTCGCGAAAATAATAACAGAGCAACAATGAAAATAAAAGAAAATTGCAGGTGTTTGTACAAAAGCTAAACAATAAGTTGGCACACGCACCCACACACACATACACACGCACAGCGAACACACATAAGCGGGCCGTATAACGGTGTCTTGCAGATAATTGTGTATTTCCTTACATGTGTTCGAGTAATTAAAGTTCATACATATTATACATATGTATGTGAGTGCTGTATGTTTATATATTTGCGAATAAAAATAAATAGATGCCTGAAGAATTTGTATTTTATAAACGCCTGAGCTTTTATGCGACATAAACTGCTTATGAGATGGTGCTGTGCGAAAAAGTGTATTTATATACATACATATGTATTTACTTACAGGTGGAAGTATGCATATGTTTGTGTGTGTGTGCAATTGAAGATCGTTTGCGTTGTAGTCGCGAAGGCGCAGTTTACTTGCGACCCCATACATGTGCATGTGCATGTGTGTGCAGAAATGTAGGTGCAAATTAATTGTGCAAACACGCGCATGTATTTATAAACTTTATTTGCCCACTTTACACTCGTGCTCAGATAAAAGTGCTCAAATGCTGGAATGCACGCCGAAAAAAAGCAACTTTATTGCTGAAACTTCTTCAGAGTTCGTTGCTGCTATTGCCACTTGTTATGTGTTATGTCTGAACATACACCCTTTTTATACCTTTCTACAGTGAAACCTCAATATAATGAGATGAGGTCAAAAAATATCGCTTGAGAAGGGCTCTTATTCTCTTTCTGGTGGAAGAAACTAATATTTTAAAATTATCCCAAAGTGTTGTTGCATTTTATAACATTTTTTATAAGACTTGTCATTGTTTGGCGAGACAATGGGTAAATATGAACTATGATGACCTTCCCTACCTTTCATTGAACACAAATTTTTTTGCCATAAATCATCAAAAAATAGCGATAGTCAACGAAGAAATAGTGCTTCGGACCTTTTTTTGCAAAATTTGTTCAAAAATAGTCGAAATCGGTTCGAACAATAACCTAGTACTCGTGTATTAAATATGAGGATCCTCGTATTATCGGTTAAATTTATGCTGAATATAACGGTTAGTAAAAATATCAATATTTCACTTTGAACTATCTGAGCTGATAACATAAAGGGAGAAAACTTTACTTTAGCTCAAGTAAGGGGTGGTCCATTTCGATATTCCGCACTTTTTTAACGAAAAAAGGGCAGAATCTTCAAATTGAATGAAGAATGTTTATTATCATTCAAAAGAACATTCTTTGACATTTATTTTTTGAAGATTATTACTTTCAAATGTTGGCCGTGGCAACGTCTCAGATGGTCCCTCCTTTGAGCCTAATTTTCGATGACTCGTACTCGTTCGACTGTTAACTAGCGAATGACACGCGTGATATTTTTCTCCAAGGTCTGAACCGAAGCGGTATTGTCCGCATAGACTTTAGGCTTTAATATCCCCACAGAAAAAAAGTCTAACGGTATAATATTACACGATCTTGGTAGCCAATCGACCGGACCAAAACGTGAAATTATCTGCTCACCGAAGTGTTCTCTCAGTAAATTCATTGAAGCAGTGCCGTCTTCTTGAAACCAAATGTCGCCGAGATCACGACCTTCAATTTCAGGAGACAAATAGTCGATTATCATGTCGCGATAACGGTCACCATTGACGGTTGCGTTTTTACCGTCATAATTTTTTAAGAAATATGGATCAATGATTCCATCGGTCCACAAACCACACCGAACCGTTGTTTTTCCTGATTGAAATGGCTGCTTTTGAAAATCCTCAGATTACTCTTCGTTCCAAATGTAGCAATTTAGCTTGTTTTGCGTACCCATGGAGTCAGAAATGGATCTCATCGTTGAACAAAGTTTGGTTCAAAAACGTGGGATCTTCTTGGAACTTTTCAGGAGCCCATAAGCGAAGCCATGTCGCTTTTGAAGTACGAGCGGCTTCAGTTCTTGCACAAGCTGTATTTTGTACGCTTTTCATTTAATACTGAATACCAAATTTCAATTCTTTCTATTCGTTCTAAAGTATTAAACTTTTACAATTTTGGAAAGTATTAAGTGTTCGAAAATCCATCGTTTCCAACTTTTCCCTACTTCTTTTAAAGCTTTTTTTCCCAGCACATAAAGATTGGCATCACACATGGCACCAATACAGTGCATGTGTCTTTAGACTTAACGCATAATCTGTCAAACCTTCTCAAATTCATTTCATCGAGTTCTCACTGTCAAATCTTTCGTTACCTTGCATTATTCATTCGCCGATCGCCATTATTATTTATACATACATAAATCTGTGACTTTTCTGAGACATGAGTGTACCGAAAGTTACTCATACCACACGGCGAACATGTGTCAGCTCAAAATATAACACCACCTGTCAAACATGTGGCAACTTGTTGAAATCATATTTCAGTGGAAATGGTAAACAAGAACTTTATTTTATATGTATGAGTAGCATTATTTAAATTTAGTTCTTGTTTAGCTTTGGCATCTTAGTCTTTCACAGCAAAATTATTCATAGACACAAATATTTAGCTTCGCTGACTTTTTCGCACGATCGTTCTAAAACTTAGTACTGCTTATCTACGTTTACAAGAGGGAAGTTTTATTTTGTTTTCGTATATTTATTCTAGTTTCATGGCAAATTAGTTTTATTCGACAACGAGAAATAAAAACCGCAATAAAATAGAATTTCAATAATTTTAATTTGCTGAGAAGTAATTAAAATCAATAACACATGTGAATGAAATAAAAATTACATAAATGTATGTAAATAAATGTATACATATGTAAACGTATATGTATATTTTTATAATTTTAAAACATTTACATTTACTCCGTCTCAACTTAATGGTGCCGTTGACGTGAGGAATTCCTTGAAGTATTTAGTTATATGTATTAATTATTTACACTTCTCATTTTGAAATCTCATTTTTATAGTGTGCTAATAGACATATATTGCTGTATATATAAATAATTGAATAAGTGTTCAATTAGCAATCATTAAAAGTTCAACTTAAAGGCTGAAAGTCCGTACTGTTTCTCGGCGTGATTACTGCTAGAATAATATCCATATGTTTTGTAATAAAACATTCAGAAGGCACAGGTATGCTACTATGAGCAAAAAAATAGTAAGACTTTATTTATAATTTTAAATTTCTTCATTTATTCTTCAAAATCTATGTACGTCCCCCTCAAAGTATTATCCCTTGTCTACAATACACTTGCGACAATGCTTTTTCCAATCCTCCAAACGGTCGCAAAAGACAATTTCCGGAATAGCCTTCAATGCGCGTAGCGATTCACGTGTTATGTCTTTAAATCCTACGAGCGGTCGTTTGAGTTTGCTGAATAGCCACAAGTCACAAAGAGCTAAAGCAGGAGAAAACGGTGATTACGGCTTGATATTGGTTGAAAATTCAGTGAAAAACTCACGAAGAATCAATGCAATATGCGACAGTGCGTTATCGTGCTCCAAAATTCAAGAGTTTGCGGCTCATAATTCCGGCCATTTTTTACAAAAAATTTCACGAAAAAGATGTATATAACACTCAAATAGTATTCCTTGTTCACAGTTTGGTCGAACCGAAGGAATTCGTAGTGCACCCAACCTCGATAATCGAAGAAAACTGTTCATATAACCTTGATTTTTGACCTGCTTTGACGTAGTTTTTTCGGCTTCGGATCACCTGTGCCAAGTTATTCGGCCGATTGGTCGTCTGTTTCCGGATCGTAAGCATACATTCAAGACTCATCGCCAGTAATAATACATTTCATGACATCCTGGTAGCTGGAAAGCATTGTTTCAAAGACGTTAACGCGACGTTTTTTTTTTTTTGAGTTTATAATTTCAGTAAATTTTGGAACCAATCGTGTTTTCAATTTTCTTAGGCCCAAATGATCTTTCAAAATGGTTTTCACTGATCCTTCCGATATTCCAACGATGCCATTAAGATCTCTGACTGTTAATTGTCGATCCTAAGCATCAATTGCTTTATTTTATTGACGTGTTGATCATCAGTTGTTGTTGATGGGCGTCCTCGATGCGGTTCAACGTCAACGCGTTCTCGACCCTCTTTGAATAATTTGTACCTATTTAAACACTTGCTCGCAACAAAAAATTATCAAAGAAGGCCTTTTCCAACATTCCGATTATTTCGGCACCAGAAAAATGATTTTACACAAAATTTAGTGGAACTTCTTTGTTGAATCGGTAGATGTATGTAGCATTTGGCATTGACAGTCATACAAACCTGAGACAGTAGTTCTATGCATAAATTTCCGCCCGAAATATAAATTAAAAAGTCTTACTATTTGTTGCCCGGAGTAGTATATTTCACAGCAGTCGAACATTTGTGGGAAATTTTGGCATTTAATACAACACTTTTTTTTTATGAAAAGCTGATACACCAAAGACATCAAAGGAACGCACATCCTTTTTGAATATTGAATTCAATGAAAATGTTGCCAAAATTAATACACCTTTTTAAAATTATCTTAAGCACACATCGCATAGTTCCCAATTGATTCTTTGACACTAGAAACAAATTACAGAGACAAACACTTTTTTTTAGTAAAACTCCAATTCTGCTACAAAAACGGTATCGAAAATCGGTATTATAATCGTATAGTCTTCGATGGAAACTTTGATCAATAATTAAATCGAATTTCACACAATAATGAATGATTTTCTGTGAAACCATACCAACCCTCCAGCCGGTCTGTTACGTCCAAAAATAATCGAGTAGAGAAATTGTGAAACACAGCGTAAAAAGAGGGAACTGTCGACCTTTCATAGCAATTCTAAACAAAGCTTTCCACTTCTTTGGTTTCAAAGTTTTTTTCTTTTAAGTAAATTGAATCTTGAAGCATTCCTGATTGAATTGAAGCATTCTTGAAGACTAAGAAGGCACACCTTAAGGAAAATTTAAGTTTAAGTTTTACAAAGCTGTAAGCATCTGGGGTCTCCACGGTATGATACAGTGGAGGAGGTATCGAGTGAGGTCGCAGAGTCTGTTAAAATTCGCGTCAAGCGCAGGCATACTAACGATGACTAAATTTCTTGGACCTAGGAACTGAACTCCAACTGGTATTGCCAAGGACCAAAACTGGTCTATGCGTGGCTTGTCGGACTACCAGTTTAACCTAACCTAAACCAAGTTTTAACAAAAATGTTCTCTCTATCAAATATGATCAGGTCAGACACAAAAAGGACTATATTGTTTAGTATTTTAATACAAATCTTTTTTGTTGATTTCAGGCTTTTGAGCATGTCAAAATTTAAACAAAATTTTCAGAGACTTGTTATAAGCCTCGGCAGGGATCGCCATTAATGCTTTCAGTGAATTTCGGTTTCGGCGCATTTTTGGAGTGTCATTCACTGGATTGTAGAATAGTTTTGACGTCGTATTTATAAAGTCATCAGTAATGATGCGATTAATGAATGTAAGATGATCAAATATGTTGTGAAGCACCCCTTTGCGACTCTACTCGACGTGGTTTTTGTAAAATATTGACGCTTTTTGGTTCGAGTGTATTATGGACACATTTCATAGCCGAAACCTTAATCAAAATGTATTGAGTCGTTCCATTAGAGATGTTGAAATCCTCTGCTATTTTTTTGAGGAGTCGACTTACTCAATTAAAACAAGAGAACAATTCTTTTTCTGCACTCTTAACAATTTTACGATGAAAAGAGAAAAATGTTTATGCAAAATCCGGGATGGGAACATTCTTAATGATGAAATGACAGCACTTTATGACTATAAGCTTACTCTTTATAGAATAATTCCATAACTCTTATATTCGAAAATTCTGAAAAGACAATTAAGAACGCTGTTCCATCTTTTGCCTCGGAAACTTAATTATGCCCACGACTGTACGTGAAGAATCAGTAAGCGCGTGCAAAAAATTAAAATCATCAAACTATTAAGATGATAAATGAATTGTTTAACTTCTGTTCAGATTTTATTGAAGTCACAAATACATAAATGAATTTTTTTGTATATATGTGCAGACGTGTTTACACATAAATTAACAATCAATTCAAATTCATGGCATTGCATTCTAATTGATTTCTTTAAGTCACTTATTTCGAAGGGAAATACTAGAATTTCATGTTCAAGCACATTTTTGAAAGGAGCAAATTTGAGAAACTATTGTAAACCGAATCAATTAATAATAATTGTAGACGAGAGATGTGAAGCTGGTGCATACATACATATATGTATATGTATGTATATGTACATAATAATATTATAATGGTTGTTGACGAAATTGTAAAAAAATCATAAAATTTTTTTTATTTTCAGTGTTGACAAACAATTTTACACTTTATTTGGTTAATGGTAGAAAACCTAAAGCCGGACATTTTAATTTAAGCGGAAGCTGAGATGAAAGTATTAAAGAAATATGACATAAAAAATAAGAAGAAGAAATTTTAACTTGAAGTATAATACCCATCACGTCATAAAACTGCATAAAAAGTTCTTTATCTTGATTTTGATCGGTTTGTCAGTTTTGTATGGCACCTACATATATGTTACAGTGGTCCGATTTGAATAATACATTTTGACAAAAAAGTGCCCGGAAATTGTAATTATTTTCTCTGTCAACCTGTTTGCTTACAGCAGCTGCTTAAGGGGTTTCATGGGTTTTCTCGGGTAAAAAATAGACTTTTTTAACAAGTTTTTCTCATATAAAAAATTAAATATTTTATTTAGATTTTTTTTATTATTACAAACATACACTATTAATAAAGAAATTCTGAAATTTTTGGAAAAAAATATTTTCAACTCGACCATTGCGACGCCATTTCTGGTGACCCCTTGAAAAAGAGATCCCTGTTGGCTTCACATAAAACGAAAAAAATCAGGTTTTAGTTAAAACCTTAACTTAGAACTAGGACGAAGAAAAAAAGACTGGAAATTAGATTTTAGGCAGCCATTTTAACAAAAAAAAAATGAAAATTTTAGTGAAAATTCGCGACACTTTTTGTTTTCAAATAGTTGTAATCGAAAAAAAATCCGTCGTCCAAGTCTTTAAGAATTGTATATCAGAGATCTGTGTGAAATTCCATGAAGAAACTTGCCAACCGACTTCAAATACGGAATACGAAATCCAGAAAAACGCGTTTAAAGACGGCGCACTAAGCCTACTTGCCTCAAGCGCACACCTTCTCAAGGCTTAAACTCCGAAACTATTACTCGAATCAACTTGAAAATTTAGAACAAAATTTCAGAGATGTTGTAGAATTGAATACGACAATAAAAAAATTAAGTCGGTACACCTATAATTTGTCTCAAATTTTGTATTTCTTGTCAAATTTCGTATGCGGAATCATTGCGAATGCTGCAAAAAGGCTTACGATGATTCAGTTTAATCAAAAACACAAGCCTACGAGTGGTGTAAAGCCTTCAGAGGCGGTCGAGAGATCGGTGAAGACATGTCCCGTTCCAGACGACCTTCAACTTCTTTAAACCTCTTCAACTGAAGAAAATATTAAAAAAAAAAGTGAAGGATATGGTGCTTGAAACTCGTCAGGCAAGTATTAGAGAGATTTTGTTGGATGTTTTATTTATGAAACATCTTCTGGCTCGACTCAACCCAATAAAGCTGATTTTTTTCAAAAAAAATACCGTAAATATGTCTCTTGGACATGCTTGATCATGAGATTTCCGTTCCTACATGCATGGAGAACATTATAAATTCCTATGAGACAAAGATTTATGAGTTTGACATACAAACAAGTGATGCTCCTTGCTTTTTTTCGATATTCGTAGTTTGGTGCATTAAAACAAAATTTTCGGAAGGAGCTGAAGGCCATCCCAAAAAGGGCCTATGAAAAGTGTTTCGAGGACTGGAAAAATCGTTGGCATAAGTATATTACATCTGGTAGGGATTACTTTGAGGCCAACAAAATAAATATTGATGAATAATTAAATAGTTTACGCGCAAGAACTTGAATTCAACAGATCAGCTTTTCAATAGTAGTGTAATAACCGCGATTTCTACAACTGAGCAGCTTTTTGGGGAGAAAAGGTGCAAAATTTGATATGGGCACTTCAAAAACTGAGGAACTGGTTTGAGCATAGATAGACAGATGTACGGATATGGCTAAATCGACACCTCTCGTCACGCTGATAATTGAAATACACATTTCACATTTCATAGGCTCCCCAAGGTTTCCCTCTGAGTGTTGCAAACTTCGTGGCAAATTTAATATACACTGTTGAGGGCATAACAACAATAAAAAAGTGTCAAAATATTGTGCAATAATATTGTTGCCTATTATTTTACATTACATAGTGTGAAAGTTAAACAATTTATGCACTATTGCATACGTCTTCATGGAGAAAAATATGCACATTTGTTTTGGTATATAAATAGGCTCGTAAATATGTGCGTCAAAGCTATCTAAATTGTATTCTGTATATGTATGTGCAGCTATATGGTTGCTTGCTTAGAATTTGCATTGCATTCTGCGCCGGAGACAAATAAATTAGCAGCAAATATTTATCTTGCACCTTTTATGCGTCTCCACCGCAGTCTAACGCAGCATAGATACAAGCAGACAGACGAGCACATATAAACAATTTATGAATTTACAGGCTTTTGGAGGTATAAAGCACACATATGTACGCATTACAACGCCATAACAATGTGCGTGACAAGCAAACGTTGTGATTTGAGTTGAAAACCCAACGGCAGTAATATTAAAAATTAAAAAAAAATATATATACGACACACCTGACCGGGCATAATCATACCGTAATGTGATCATAAAAATCTTGCTTGTCATACAGAGCCGACTTAACGAGTCATTTGGGGTGTAATTTCAACACGCGCGGAACGAATGTTGGCTGACAAGCTTGACCAAAGGCCTAGAAAAGTTAGAAAAGTATATATGAAAATGCAAGGTAATCGTATGTATGTAGATATGTATGTGCATTTGAAAATCGTTGCCGCATCGTTTGTTAGGCTTTACGGCACACAGGTATGTCGCCGACAAAAACACACCACCAAAAACTAACAGTAAAATAAATTATTTTAAAATTATACGGTAAAAGTAGAGAACCAAAAAAAAAAAATTAAAAAAAAAACCAAAACACGAAGAACAAAGTCACTATTGTTTTGCGAGAATTTCAACAATGGAAGTTTCTGCTCAGCTGCGGGCCACATGTCGTATAAGTAATATGCACACAAACACACACACTGAAATACATATCGTATGTGCATAGATAGACACGCTAAATGCGGGTGCAAACGTTAACGGTGCCAAATACACATTTGTTTAAAAGAAACACATTTCCATACATACATACATACATACATACGCACAGATACACAAGCAAACAAGCAGTAACACACACATGCATACATAGTAAGTCCATTAATATGTAGCAGTTTGTATACTTTGGTAGGCAGTGCATATTATTTGCCAACAAGTGTGCGCTCGCCTTCGTGCAACTGCATGCATGTGCTCATCTATACATATACATACATATGTATGCATGTTTGTGTGTGTATGCGTGAAAGTGTGCTTTAGCAAATCGTTCTCTCATTACGTTCTAAATTAATTGAAATAATTTACTTGGGCTTGTGCAAATGAATATGCATTGCTGCATTTCACCTCACTCCACTACCCCTCGCCCCCCTGCGCTCACCGTTCCGCTGTTCGGTTGTATGTGTGTGTGTGCGAATTTTAAAGAGGATTTGCGGGATTAAAATGCAATCGCCTATGACACCGCATTGCCATTGTAAATATGCCGAATGTCAGCGTCGCGATGCATAAGCGACCGCTTAATGAGAAATATCGCAAATGTGTTTGCTTTGCGACGCCAGTGTGCACACAGCGTCGCCTAATTGATGGTGCATTTATCAAACAAAGAAATATTTGCAATTGCTGTTTTTAAATGAATAATTAGAATTAATAAGGGATATGAGCCGCAAACAACTTTGGCAGGAAGGCACAAGGGAAGCGCCCCGCACCACTTATCTATCCTATCGTTTGTTGTGCCCGCCGTTGAATTTTACTACAAATGATCACCGGGCACTGGCGCTGATATTGCGACATCACTTTGGTGTATTGTTTTGAAACACCTGACACTTTTTAATTCGTCTAAATATTATGCAGCGTTGCCAATTTAATTAACTTATGTCAAGTGTCTGCGCAGTGTCATGTCTCAGTGAGGTGGTACATTAAAAATTGTCAAAAATTGAAAGGTTACAAAGAATTCAAAATATTTCGAAGTGTCTGCCAAATTAATAACAAAATAAAAAGAAACCCTAACTTCGGTGGCACCGAAACCATAATACCCTTCACATGTGCATTATTAATAGCCTTTTTTTGACAGATCACGTGTGAGTCGTGTCAAGCTGTCATATGTTTTAGTTCAGTATTGTTTGACATTTCATCGTAAAAAGACGCACCTCGGACTGACACATGGAACGACTTGGAGCATTTATGTCCAGATCTTGATGTTTCTAAGTCAAACTTTGTTCAGCGATGAAGCTTATTTCTGGTTCAGTGGCTACGTAAGAAAGCAAACTTACCGCATTCGGGATGAAAGGCAACCTGAAGCGATCCAAATCTGCCATTTCGTCAAGAAAAAGTAAAGTTTTGGTGTGGTTTGTGGGCCCATATTTCTTCAAAAACTATGCCAGTGAGGATGTAACCGTCAATGGCGACTCTTATCGTGCCTTGAAAACTGACTATTTGAAGTCTGAAATTGAAACTCGTGATCTCTGCGACATTTGGTTGCAACAAGATGGCTTTTTTTAAGTATTTGATTTTGATTGATAAGCTTGTATGACAGCTATACCTAATAGAAGTGCGATACCGGCGGTTCCGACAAATGAGCAACTTCTTGAAGCAAAAGGGGCGTGAGCAACTTTTCAGAGCAATATCATAAAAACTGAGGGACTAATGCACGACTCACGCTGATAATTTTTATTCCAGTACATATGGTACTTTAGAAGTTTAGGATCGGCAAGATTTTTAACATACCCGCATAGACGTCGATTGGACAATAGCAACTCAAATCTACTACTAATGTGGAAATGGTAGGGGTTGACCAGTGGTCGCAAAGCTCGCGAGAGGCTCAACCACCCAGTAGCAAATCAAGAAAATCAAAGATAACTTGGCAGATAAACTTGGACTTGTGCCCATACTGCTGCTAATGAAACTGAAGTGCGTTTCCCGCACTAGCTTTAAAATTCCTTTTGGACCCATGTTGGCCAATACCCATACTAATTTTAGCATGAAACCGCCGACTATAATAATTATTATACTATCCGACTATATATAATTATTAGATAATTTAGCAAGTCGAAAGACAGAGGCCCGTAAAATCGATGTTAGGTCTAGTAAAAAGCTTTTCTTTTAGCCAATTTAGTTGAAGTATACACCGTTTTGTTCGACAACTGTTCCCACGACAGTCGGGTCTAAGTAACCGGAACGGGCCCGGACTTTTATCCGGCCAAGGACTGTCAACTCGGTATTATGCCTCGAAATTATTTCAGGAATATTTTCTGCCGCTACAACCAAACAACAACTTGTTGCCATTTTGAAAGTTATTTTATAATGCTACTTGCATATAAACCTTTGTCCCTATTGGCAAAAAATTATTGTTAAAAACCTGTTACAGATAAGTTTCACAAGCTTTCTTTGAGACGAGTTTTTTACCAGCAAAATTATTCGCCATAGAAAAGAGCATGTAGTAATCACTTGATGGATTCATAAGGTTATCCTTTTTTTTGGAGCTTCTGTCGAGTCCTTATCGATAGTGTGGCCAGGCGTTGTTTAGACGAAACACTGCCATTGGACAAACCTGGCAACTTCTGAGCGATTGCGTACTTCAAACGTTCCAATTGTTGACAAACCAGATCTAAAATGAGAGTTTGGCCATAGAGGAGCAGCCCATGGTAAATGATTTCCTGCCAATCCCACTAAACACACAACAAAACCTTCCTCACTGCTAATCCTTGCTTGAACACCGTCTCCGTCGGCTTATCGTGACTGTTTTTAATTCAGTGTCCTAAGTTACTGACTTTTCATATTCAGTAACCATCCGCTTCAGGAATGAACTCTTTTTTATGGTGATTCAGCATCACTTTCCAGAAATTCGGTGCATGCGAGTTTCTGCGTTGCGCTTGGGCAATCGAAACAGTGGTTACATGACCGATAAACTCGACGATTTCTATTATTTTATCAATATTATCGACATTTCTGGACACTACTAGGATTTCTGTGGCCTGATGCATCTTTGCCATAAAATTCTTCCGAACGAAATTCGATAGATTTTATACTATGTTCGGACCGACATTGAAAACATTTTGAAAACACATTTGTATGTTGTGGAACGTAAGTCGTTCGGACCGACAATTTGTGTTTTCGCCGAGTTTTCACTGACAACTATCAATACGGGGATTCTCTTACTCTTTCAAGATGACACAAAATGCAAAAATCCTATACCGAAATATGCTTTACCAAGACAGTACCCATTGCGAATCTAGTGATATATGACGGCACGAAAATAAACATGGATTTTGGTCTGACATATTTTACAGCCATTGCAAATAAATTTTTGCGTGTGTTTGTTGTGCCGTTGCACCAAGAATAAAATTCTGCAATTGGTGCACCGTGCAAGGGTTTTGCAAGAACAAGAGAATCCCCTTAACAGTGAGCAGCTGTATGTATTTGTATATGGAATGTAAACAAATATCAAGTGACAATTTAGGGCCGGCAAAATATGTCTTCCAAAAAAATCGATTAAACTAGAGCAGGCACCGATTATTATGAGTGGAATGTAAGTTTTCAAGCAGTTTCAGCGAAAACTGTGTTTTCGTTTGACAGATTTTACATGGACGAAACACAAGTTTTCGTGCGAAAACCACTTTTTCCCACGAAAACATGTCTTCGCTGTCGGTCCGAACATAGCATTAGGTATGGAAACATCTTAGGTCTTAGGTGCATCCTATTTCTATTTTTCGCACACTGTTTTATGTCTGCGATACGAATTCAGCAATTTCCTTCTTCATTATATGGGACTAAGTTTAATCTATGGTCCTATTTCTATCCATTTTTGGTACCGTCATTCGTTGACCGCTATATGTAGGAAGGCAAATAAATTTAATTGATTTATAGGGACTATGAGATGTTATAGATTTTGCAAAATGTTAGTGGTGCATGAGAAAAACGAAGGATGGAGCCATATGTTGAAGTTCACGCAAATGAAGAAAGTTCTCTAAACCATTCACTTGGGTGTAGCCAGAAACGATTCTTTTACATAGCGCTTAAGCAGCTCATGAGTTCGGAGGTCTAAGACCAAGTATCCTGTGGGTAGCCAAAAAACATCCGTTTGAAAACGAGTTAAAGTGAGAAGGCGAAACATCCCCTCCACAGGGTTGGGCACGGGGTTTGGCACCCGCCACGTAAAAAACACCGCCAATGAAAAGAAATTAGCCTCGGTTTTGCAGTTTCGAATTTTACTTAAAAGCATATAAAGCATCAATTATATCAACCTCTCACAAAACATATAATTAGCTTCAATGATCGATGACATTAATGAATATTTCTGCATGTATATATACATATGTATATATATAATAGTATTCCATCAGTTCCACAATTTCTCTGATAATAATTATTCAGCATTTTTTACAAAGAATCATTTAAATTATATTATAGATTCAAACTTAGTAGAAGCCTTTGCTTACTTGCCTGGCTCCCAACATCGCGACCACAAAAGCTTTCATTATAAAAATATTGCCATTGTGATTGCAAAAGTTCATCTGTTTGCTATTTAATTATTAACCACAAATGCACTTAACCTTATCTGTAAATTGTTTTAAATCGAAATTGAATACAAAATTAACAAGAAAGTATACACACTGCACATGCTGATTACTCATATGGCGAATGCTCAAATTATACGTTTAGGGCAGGAATTATTGGTCCCTTTGAAACAAAGCTTTCATGTTCATATATAAATAAGCATGTACTTTACACATAAGCAAAGGCACCGCCAGGATTTTAGAAAGGAGGAGCATAATGTATAAAGCTCTGCAAACCTAGATGTGCAAGCTTCATATTCAAAGTATAAATTTATGAGCTTAAATATAAAAAACTATATTTTTCATTCATTTAGTTGAAAAAAAAATAATATCTGAGGTACCAAAACCCTCATTTCAATGAACTCAATGAGCGAGGTCCATGCAACATTTCATCAATCATCGAAACCCCTTTGGCTGAGCCACTGCATACAGTTGTGATTCTAGAATACAGTTATTTAATTTAATTTCTTTGAAGTGATTTAAGATAATATATTTATTTATTTTTATTTTTTTTTTTTTTATTTTTTATTTTTTTTTTTTAATATTACTTTAGTGCCAGACATTTGCATAAGCATATCAACTAAAAATATGTAAATTTCTGTGCTTGCAGGCAGATTGTGCATTACCACTGCTAGCGACGGCCAAAAGTAGCCGCACCGCAGACAGTTTCTGGCAAATCGCTCACCAAGTCACAGCGTATAACCAAAGCGAATTTAAATAGAAGCAACAAACATGTCTTCGGTTACACAGCACACGGGCAATCAGCCGGTGGCGCAACAGAATGGTAAACAGCAGCCAAATGCAGCCAACGCAGGTGGCACAACCGCCACCAACAACAACATACACGACAAAGTAGCCGGCGGCAATGGGGCAGCGGGCAATGGCGCCGGTGGTGCGAACTCAGACACGCCATCCCAGCAAAGCCCCACCAAAAAGACAGGTCTCTCGACCAAAGAACGCGTGATTGACAGTGTGCCCTTTCCGCCGAGTCGCAAACTAACAGTGGCCGATGTATTTGATGCACGCACCGGTAAGCCACAACATGACGTACTTAAGCAACATTTCATACTCGAGGGACGCATCGAGGAGGCCGCCGCTTTGCGTATTATACAAGAGGGCGCCGCTTTGTTGCGCCAAGAGAAGACCATGATCGATATCGAGGCACCGGTAACAGTGTGTGGCGACATACATGGTCAGTTCTATGATTTAATGAAGTTGTTCGAAATTGGCGGTTCACCCGCCTCCACCAAGTATCTCTTCCTGGGCGATTATGTGGATCGAGGTTACTTCAGTATTGAGTGTGTTTTGTATTTGTGGTCATTGAAAATCACATACCCGAATACATTGTTCTTACTGCGTGGCAATCACGAGTGCCGACATTTAACAGAGTACTTCACCTTCAAACAAGAGTGTAAGATCAAATACTCGGAACGCGTTTATGATGCATGCATGGAGGCGTTCGATTGTTTACCGTTAGCGGCACTAATGAATCAACAATTTCTGTGTGTCCACGGTGGTTTGTCACCGGAAATCCACGAACTGGAAGATATACGTCGTTTGGATAGATTTAAGGAGCCACCAGCTTTCGGACCTATGTGCGATTTGTTGTGGTCAGATCCGTTGGAAGATTTTGGAAATGAGAAAAATTCCGACTTCTACACGCACAACTCCGTGCGCGGCTGTTCGTATTTCTACAGTTATGCAGCATGCTGTGACTTTTTGCAAAATAACAATCTTTTATCGATTATACGTGCACACGAGGCGCAGGACGCCGGCTATCGCATGTATCGCAAAAGTCAAACCACTGGGTTCCCATCGCTAATTACCATCTTCTCGGCACCGAATTATTTGGATGTGTACAACAACAAAGCGGCGGTGTTGAAATATGAAAATAATGTAATGAACATCAGACAGTTCAACTGTTCTCCACATCCTTACTGGCTTCCCAATTTCATGGACGTATTTACTTGGTCATTGCCGTTCGTAGGCGAGAAAGTGACTGAGATGCTGGTGAATGTATTGAATATTTGCTCGGACGATGAACTCATGACCGAGGAGAGTGAAGAGCCATTGTCCGATGACGAAGCGGCGTTACGCAAGGAAGTCATTCGAAATAAGATACGTGCCATCGGTAAAATGGCACGTGTATTCTCAGTGTTACGTGAAGAATCTGAATCCGTGCTGCAATTGAAAGGACTCACACCAACCGGTGCACTGCCTTTGGGCGCACTATCCGGTGGCAAGCAGTCATTGAAGAATGCGATGCAAGGCTTCTCGCCCAATCACAAGATCACTTCGTTTGCCGAAGCCAAGGGTTTGGATGCTGTGAACGAGCGCATGCCGCCGCGACGCGACTCGACGCCATCGCCCGCCGAGGAGGGACAAAAGTCATTGTCGGCCGCTGCTGCAGCAGCGGCGAATGCCAATGCCAACGCCAATGCGAATGCAATCAATGGATAATTCTAAGTCCATAGTGTTTTAGTAGCCATGTATGTCTGTATTTAGCCTAAGCGGCCGATTGCAACGTTACGTTTCATAATAACATTGTGTTTGTTGTACTACGGGTAATACATATAAACGAGTAAACGAGCGGTCTAGCCACCCAGTCATGAGTGGCGCGAAATATTTGATGAAGCGATGAAATGAGCGTAACTCTTAAGTTAAGAAACAATTCAAAAGTTTAAAAGAATGAAATATCAAAATACAAATTGAATGAAGCGTGGAGTTGTGTCAAAAGTATAACAGAAGAAGAAGAACATATTAAACATAATTAAATTAAATATAAATGAAAACAAAAGCAGAAAAAAGGAAATGAAAGAAGTACATAGAAAATTTAATGAATATCTCGTCGTTGTTATTTCATCTCGTCCTACTTTCGATGCACGATCGGTTGTACGCTAATTTCTTCAATGTAACTGAAACTGTGAACGCATGCGTCGGCGATGCACAATTGCATTGGTGATCCGTGCTATAACGGTAATATGTTGTATTTCCCGTTAGTATGTAATACGAGCAGTTCAAGTGCATACACGCCCGCCCACACACATAGCCACATAGCATGTATTTGTGTCGGGCAGGTGGGCGTGTGTGTGGAGGGAGCTTCACGCATTGTTGGCGTCGGCGTCGTGCACACTCATCTGGTGATCGTTTTGTGGTCTTATACGTGCCATCTTCAGTATAGTCATACATACATACATACATATGTAATTGCTGCCTTTATTCGTTCTGTTCGCTCGGTCCTACATATACATAAATATTTTATCTAAGTCATATGTGTATGCATTTTCCAAAAATGCCTAACAATTAGAAGAATAAACGTACTTGTAAAGCGATTTATTGATTGTAAAAAAAACATATATATATATTTTAGTTAACATGTAGTTAAAGAAATAGTATGTGTACACCCCCGTTAAACTGGCAGGGATGTTGTTGCTAAAATTGATTACATACATACATACATACATACATACGTAGTATATATGTAGTATCTATAAGATACATATATACAAATTTTCTACTTTCTAGCGCTTGCGGAGCGAAACAGTGCATACTCTCGTTATAAGAAGTTTGTCCAACGGCACTCACTACGCTCTATACATGTATAACTGCATATTGCCTAACTCTCACACAAACACACACTCTCTCTCTCTCTCTCTCTCTGTATCTATCTAACTCTCAATTACTTAGACCGAGCCGAAAAAGAATCTCGAAATAATCATAAAGCTTAGCAATTTTTATTTTGGTATTTTTATAATGATTACATGTAATCTATATTGATCTACAAATTAATATATATACAAATACTATGCATAATAAATATGAATATATGAATAAAGAATGATTGTTAACCAATTGTGTGCAGATCGCATTAAAAATTGTTTAGTTAATTGTTAATCAATGAATAGAGACTATCATTTTTTGTTTTTGTATAATTTTCTTTCTATGTAAGCGAAATGTAACTATCTACTATAAAGAATTTAATGAAATTTTTCTTAAATAATATTACATTTACTTATAACTGAAATGTGAATTTACAATTAAGATTAAAGCTAAATAAATAAATAAAAATCAAATAAATAATAAATAAATAAGTTAAATACAAGAAAAATACAAAAAAAAAAAATAATAATATTTGCAAAACAAAGAAAAAAATGTTGAAACTATCAGCGCAATCAGCAAAGCAAATGCTAAGTTAATAAAAGCAAAATACATGCATACATACTTTTTCATTAATTCATAATTATTAAATATAAAATATAAAACTTATAGCAATTTGAAGTACTTTACATTATAGAAATACGTACATATAACTTTAAATATCGCCCAAAGTACAGCAAAGATAAAACAGTTTAAACCCATTGCACGAATACACAAAATTAAACAGAGACTTTCGGCATACAAGCGCTGCGAAAGTGAGTTTTCAAACAAAAAAATACTAAATGTCTAAATTTTCGCAAATTTTGTTTAATATTGTTATTTATTTTTATTTTGTTTTTGTCAGAAATCACTAGGCACACGCAGTCAATAAAAACGCAGTTATCGTTATCGACTTTAATATTTTTGTTTTGTTTACAATTCGTTAAGCAAATAGCAGTGAATTTAATTAAACATTTTTTAATTAGCTAATTTATACGCAACATTAAATTAGTTTTGATTTATGAATATATTAATTGATGGACTCACAAATCTTGATCGTAAGTTTGATAAAGCAATATGGCAAGAAATATTGCTGCGATAACAGCTGCGTATAATTTCCATTAGGTTGTGATCAGTGATGATTGATTAATAAATTTTTTGAAATTTGATATTGATAATAGCTTTAAAGAGGGAAATTTAAATAAATTATATATTAATTTTTTTTTTAATTGGCCCAATTTATTTTCAAACAAACATTTTATAAATTCAATTTGTGAACAGTGATGGTTGACTAATAAATTTTCGCAATTTTTGTCTGTCCAAATGGAATACATAATTAATTTATCCAAAGTTTTTTTTTAAATTTTAAATACTAAAAATTATATAAATTATAAATTATTTAAAAATTTTATTACTGTTTTTTCTAAATTGACGCAGGTTATTTAAAAAATGATTATATTTGGGAAATTGTTTATTATTTTTGTTTTTAATATAGCTCTTAGAAAAATTAACGATGCACAGACTTAACTAATCAAATAAAAGTAAATTGATTTGCCGATCGAAAAAGTAATGAGAAAACTTAAAGACAGCAGTAAAAGAGAAAAACTTTTTTTAAAATTTGTTAAAAATTAGAAGTTTCAGGTTTGAAAAATTTACAATATTTTGACAGAGATATTACACATCTTGGGACATTTATTATTATTTCTTTTTGAGTTCGCGAGTAGGAAATTTAACGATGATCAATGTCAAATAAAAGTAAATTATAAAACTTATAAAAAGGAGTAAAAGAACAGAGCTTAAATTGGTTAAAACAAATATTTGTTTGTTTTAATTTGTTAAAAGCAGAAATTTCGAGTTTTAAAGCTTAACAATATTTCAAGAAATCTAATCTTCAATATTTTTTAGTAAAAATAGTAACTTTGCATATTTAATGAAAATTTCCAAGGAAAAGTTTATATTTGTTTTCTGCTATGCATTACTTACATATGATGGATCATTTGTTCACAACATATGAATAATAAAATAATGTTTAACTTATTTAATGCCTCAAAATATTTGCATATTAATTACGTTTCTAATTTAACGGAAAAACATATTTTAATTATATATATTTTCATTAAATTTCAAATAATTTTTATTGTTTTTCCAAAACAGACCACGCAAAGAGAAAAACAAAATTCAATCGCAATGACTCCGTTTTTATAGCAAAAAGCAGCTGTGAAAGTCTCTATAGTAAAGTAAAGCAACAAGTAATTCAAACACATAATATCAAAATATAGCATACATGCATACATATATATATATAACAAATATACATATTAGGAAATTATTATGAAAAAGTGTGTATTCGTCAGAGAATGTTGCGAAAAAAAAGAGTCGCTTACGAATCAAGCGTAAAAACTTATAACACAAAAAGGTAGTTTGAGTGAGGGAACCCATATATTGTGAGAAAAATAAAATCGAGAACGCCATAAATAAAAAAAACAAAACCAAAAATTGCAAAGTAGCAGAGAGCACATCTTCATTTCTAGATAAATCTTAAAAATTTTTCAATTTTATTGTAAAAGTTACATATTAATTACGTATATCGTAAAAAAAAAATAAACAAAAATAACTTAATAACAATCCAAATCATATTGCAAAGCATTAAAAAGTCATGCAAAAAAGAATAAACAATTATTATAAAAACAACAAATAGCAAAACCAAAATAAAACAAAAAAAAAAAATCAACAAAAAAATATTTGCGAGCAAGAAATTACCTTTTAACGGTATACAAATCTTAATGCAATCCCTTATAAAATTTTTAAAAATTTAAGTAACAAAACCAAATTATCAATGTTATTTAAATAAAAAGTATAATAAAAAACAACCAAACGTTTACAGACTACAAAATTGAAAACAAAAAAATAATAACAATAAAAAAAGAAACAAAAACAAAACAAAATATAAGTACCTATCCTCAAAATAAAATGCGCACATTTATTTATTTCCTTTCAAACGATTGTTTTATATCTAAAACTATTTTATGTTTCCTACAATATCAGCTATTTTAAAAAATTTAACCTAAAATTTGGGCGTTTACTTCTTCTGATGATTCTAAAATTCTTTTTATATAATCTTTAACAAAACTTGCTTTGCAATATTCTCTAGCAATCATTACTCTCTAACGTTACTGCATTTCCGCTTTTACACCTCTAAGTTAAAAAATTTTACAATATTCAATTTTCGAAAATTTCAAGTCAAATGTGTTTTTGTAAATTTCCCTTTGACAGCTGGTTGTTTTTCAGATTATAAAATGTCAATGACCGACTAGACAGTTACAGGGATTTGACCGTAAAAGCTCTTGGTGGTAAGTATAACAATAGTAATTTATAGAGTTTTTGACTGTGGCAGCGTCATTTTTTGAGGTTATCGACTAGTTGCTTTCGGATAATATAGAGACTCTGCAATTTTGTCTCCCTTCTGAAAGGTTACAGGCTTTGTTAATCCAGATATTGGATATGTAAATGATCGGTGCCTTGAGTGATGATCGCCAATAGATTAGATGCTGCAAAATATACACTGGAATTCACCGTATTTGGACTCCGAAACTATGACTCACTGAGTGCTAGTTACAAAATTAACTTACATCATGCAATACTTGGATATAATATAGTTATTAGCATTAATTAATAGATATTCCATGGTATCTTAGATATACTTGCCTTGGATTAGTGCTAAAGACAAAGCTAGCATCGCCGAAGAAATTGTTCAGATCGAACCGCTATGACTGAACTTTCATACAAACTAACCGATTTTCTGGTGTGTAATCGTAATCGCTCGTATATTTGTATGAAAGCGACTATATTTGTACATTCAATTAATTTCCATTACAAAAGAGTAGATAGATATAAATAAATATTTGGTTAAGTGATAAAGGTTCCTAGAGGCTTCAGCCGCTAAAAGCTTTGTTTTCCGTTATTATTAGACTCATGATGATTGCACATAAAGTAATTCTAGAACAAACAAAACTTATTTTCATTACCGCCTTAGAAACAAAAAACCAATTGGATGCTGCGCAAGCTAATTAATCGTGCAATTGTAAATAAAATTTACTTTATATTTAACGCATTCAGTAATTAGATTCGTAGGCACGTAATTTCCGGTGGAAAATACAGATTGTGTAAATTAGTTTTACGATATTTGCCACAAGCTTTAACTTTCAAGGTTTCACGATATTAGTAAGTTTTAAAGGTCAATAAAAAACTTCATCAAGCAGCGTTTGGATGATCTACTAAATTACAACTAGAAACATGGAAGAAAATATACAAAATTAAATATTTGCATTATTTAATTAGCAATATGCATAGATCAGCTGATTATACTTTGGATTTTTCTTATATATTTGAATTGTCAAATAATTAAGAAACAATAAGAAACCTTTACTAATAAATGAATTAATTACTATTTTTATTTTTTTATTTTCATCTTTTAATTGCTATTGTTCTTTCTGAAATGAACTTATAATATTGACAATTTTTATTGTAAAACCACCCTTATATCAAAAACAAACCTTAACATGCGACCATGTAGTAAGAAAGCGAGTCAGGCAACACTGTAATATTGGATTGTCAAATAGAAAAGAGATGAAAATTTTTTCACCATTTAGAACTTGAGCAAATTACCACAAAAGTTGATAAAAATCGTTGAGAAAATTATATAAAATAGTGAAGTTTAAACACAAACAATGCAAAGATGAATTTTTCGTAAAAGCTAGAGAAACTAACGTAGCCAGTGGAATAGAAATTTTTTTGCAGAAACTGGCAGTGGGCAGAGTGCAAGAAAACGATAGGTAAAAAAAAAATAAGGCAAAGAGCAATAGTAGTGCAGTGGCGAGCAGTAGTCAAAAAGGCAAAACAGGTACAAGGCAAGCAAGTAGTGAAAAAGGGAGACAGTGCAAGAAAACAGTGATTGAAAAGAGACCTAGAAAAGGAGTATACGTACAGAAACGAAAAGAGGAATATCAATAAAGCAGTGCGGAAAAAAATGAAACATCACTAAATACGGAAAAAATCAAAATTACGCAGACACAGTAAATTGTATCACAAACAAATTCGCGCACCATATTATATTAAAAATTTCAGAGGTAATACCTCTATATAGTGGTGTAGTGATCAAGATAAGTGCTCGAAATTTGAGCAATTTATTTTTAGGCTCATAAGTAAAAACAATTGTATAAGAAAAAAATGTCTTCGAATAATCAATCATCCGCCGCGCAGGGTGTAAACCCCAGTTCAAATACTGCAAATGCAGCTAGTGGGGCAACAAGTGCGGTTTCAGATCAACGTAATGCTCCAACAGACTCTCCATCTGCTGCTGGCGGCAGTACCACTACAACGACTGCTGGTGGACCAGCAGATAGTCCAACTCGAGTTGCAAAAACACCTGCTGTTAATACAAAGGAACGTGTAATTGATAATGTTCCATTCCCACCCAGCCATAAGTTAACTATGGCCGAAGTGTTTGATCTGAGAACTGGCAAACCTAATCATGACATATTAAAACAGCATTTCATTCTTGAAGGTCGCATAGAGGAGGCACCTGCATTACGAATTATTCAAGAGGGGGCTGCTTTGTTGCGGCAAGAAAAAACTATGATAGACATCGAGGCGCCAGTGACCGTATGCGGTGATATACATGGACAGTTTTATGACCTCATGAAATTATTTGAAGTAGGAGGGTCACCAGCCTCTACTAAATACCTCTTCCTGGGTGATTATGTGGATCGAGGTTATTTTAGTATTGAGTGTGTTTTGTATTTGTGGTCATTGAAAATCACATACCCGAATACATTATTCTTACTGCGTGGCAATCACGAATGCCGGCATTTAACAGAGTACTTCACTTTCAAACAAGAATGTAAGATCAAATACTCGGAACGTGTTTATGATGCATGCATGGATGCTTTCGATTGTTTACCTCTAGCGGCTTTAATGAATCAACAATTTCTGTGTGTCCATGGTGGTTTGTCACCGGAAATCCACGAATTGGAAGATATACGTCGTTTGGATAGATTTAAGGAGCCACCAGCTTTCGGACCTATGTGTGATTTGTTGTGGTCAGATCCCTTGGAGGATTTCGGCAACGAAAAAAATTCAGACTTTTACTCGCACAACTCCGTGCGCGGCTGTTCGTATTTCTACAGTTATGCAGCATGCTGTGACTTTTTGCAAAATAACAATCTTTTATCGATTATACGTGCACACGAGGCGCAGGACGCCGGCTATCGCATGTATCGCAAAAGCCAAACCACTGGGTTCCCATCGCTAATTACCATCTTCTCGGCACCGAATTATTTGGATGTGTACAACAACAAAGCGGCGGTGTTGAAATATGAAAATAATGTAATGAACATCAGACAGTTCAACTGTTCTCCACATCCTTACTGGCTTCCCAATTTCATGGACGTATTTACTTGGTCATTGCCGTTCGTAGGCGAGAAAGTGACTGAGATGCTGGTGAATGTATTGAATATTTGCTCGGACGATGAACTCATGACCGAGGAGAGTGAAGAGCCCTTGTCCGATGACGAAGCGGCGTTACGCAAGGAAGTCATTCGAAATAAGATACGTGCCATCGGTAAAATGGCACGTGTATTCTCAGTGTTACGTGAAGAATCTGAATCCGTGCTGCAATTGAAGGGACTCACACCAACCGGTGCACTGCCTTTGGGCGCACTATCCGGTGGCAAGCAGTCATTAAAGAATGCGATGCAAGGCTTCTCGCCCAATCATAAGATCACTTCATTTGCCGAAGCCAAGGGTTTGGATGCTGTGAACGAGCGCATGCCGCCGCGGAGAGATCAACCGCCAACACCCAGTGAAGAGCATATAAATAGTCAGGGAGGCACAACTGCGCATAATGGGTAATTAGACTAAAGTGTGTAAGTTATGAATATTTCATATACAATAGTAGATGATATATGTATGTAAGAGACATGTAGAGGGATGCATAAAACTTTGAAAGTGTAATACCTACATACGTTCAAAATGTGCAATGCAATTAAATTATGCAAAATGTTAAATACCATTTATTAATTCATTCAAGTTTAAAGTTAATGAAAGAAATTACATATAAAATAAACAATAAAGCATTATTTAAGCCAAGCACCTATTGCAAGTTACAACTTTTGTTGTTCTAAAATATTGAAAAAAAAACAAATTGCAAGAAAAAATATGCCAGTCATTACTGTTTTTATAATACTATCTTTAGTTATGGTCTACATTTTAATGTAAACATACATTTACTTTAATAAGCGACGTTAAAAATATATAAAAAAAATTAAGGACCCTGTAAAAATTTCTTGAGTTTTATTTATTTAAAATGGCATTCCATTTTGGTACTCCATCTACATTATTTGACTTGTACTCAAAAAATATTTTTTTCACAAAATATGAAACCAGTGATGCTCCTTGAAACTTGCTGCTCCTACATTATCTTACCTACCATTCACTTGATATACTTTTGAATTTGGAAAGTCCCCGAATATCTGCTTTTGGCTCATTTTGGTGTGAAACCCATACAAACGTATGCATTTTATATTTCAACTTTCTACAGCATGATTAGATCAGTCAAGCTGTTATGTTCTGCTGTCATCATTAACTGCAAGATTATTTATAATGAATTCTTTAAACGGTATGTTGGTACTCAAACATTTTTCCAACGCCCCATAGGAAAGAAAGCAGGGTGCAAAGTTGGTGAAAGTTTTTGGAGAACTTTTTAAACACATATAAATTGTACACATGGGGAAAATTTGTTAACTTAGATAAAGACATAAAAAATTAAAATAGTTACAAATAGAAAATTATGATGAATATATAATGGAGTTTAGGTATTAAAAACAGTTTTATTGTATTGAGCAAGTACAAGTTCTTTAAGAAATATATGTTCTGTTAACTTTTGAATGAAAGGATCAGGGCATATTAAAAACCAGTGACATTTTTATCGTTTTTTCAATATTCATCAAGCTCATTCCGAACTTAAAGGAAATGCAGTTGCGTTTAGATTCGAACTGGAACGTTTTAATAACAATTAAATATTTATTTATAATGTTTACAAACCACTTAGTAACATAGAATTATAAACATATGTTTAAAAAAATCAACAAAGTGGGCAAAGCAAAAGCTTAGTGTAAACTACATAAATTATGTATTATGTTCAGTAAAACGACAAAACTGTGAATGGCATAATTGAATGACCGAAAGAAAAGTTGGCAAAGCAAACTGCTTGTTGTTGGAATATTTATGGTGTTAAAACATAACGTTGCTGATGGCGAAACAAGCCAAGTCAGTTTTACAATCATATTCCCCCCACTTGTAAAATTATAAAATGTTCGTAAAATTTTACTTTCTTAACTTTAAATTTGTATTTTTAAGTAAAACTTCGACAACTTGAGCTATCGGCAACAAATGTCACCTCTGTATGTATGAATATTTCAATGAAATGTGTACGGCAAACGAGCGAATGACAAATGCATAACATATGTTATAATCAATGTATAATGACAATGCAAACATATACATATACTCGCAAAAGAAAAACAACAAACACAACAAAAAAAAAAATAAAACCACACATATAAATATTAAATTTATAGTTAAAAGGAGCTGTACGAAAGATCAAAGTAAACGGATTTACATTTAAGTGTGTTTCATGTCAAAAGGCTAATAAAAAAACTACATACAATTACGATTAATATAAATTTGATGCCAAATCAAATTAAAAATTATACAATACATGTAGTATAAGGTCCCAAGCTTGCTAAGCACTAATTAAGCAGCATAATTATTAAATAACACTAAGTCAAAAATGTTTATGAATGTAATACACACTGAATTTCTCCAAAAAGCAAAGCAATTTAAATTCCACGTCGACAGTGTTACAAGCAGTGCAAGTATCATGTAAAAAATGGGAGTCGTGAAAATGTTAAATAATAATTATAATGAAACACTTAAAATCAATTAAATTAAAAATAAAGCAACATACATATTTATATAAACGTGTGTTTAATAACGCTGCAGTTTAATACTAAAATGCATTTTAAATATTTAAACTCACCATTGGTTTATGTGTTTTTCCTTTGCAATATAACAAATAAACATTGCCTTCAATTTAATGGCAAATTATAGGAGTATTTTTACATTTCAAAATCAAATTAATTAAAATTATGTGAATGTATAGTTAATGTTTAAAGCAAATAGCATTTGAGCGCATTTAATTTGAAAACAAAATAAGAGCAACAAGTGAAATTAAATCAAAAATATAAATAAAGAATTTTAAACTACTAGGAATGGTATGGAAACAAAATCAACATAAATGTAATTAATGCTTACAAGATACATATATATGAAAAACATATATACTGCATTTCATGTATTGTAATATCTATTTAAGTGTAAGTAATGAAATTATTTTTTATGTTATTGTATATAAATAAATGCTGTACTCTGTGCTTAAACGAAACTTTTTTTTAACAACTGTTGTCATTATGTTATGCCATTTTAAAAGAATTTTTAAACATAGATAATTATAATAATAAAATCGAATAATTGTAATTTATTTAATTTTTTACAATTTTAATAATTAAATTATTTGTTCGATAAATGAATTTACATGTACTTATTTGATAGGAAATATGAAATGCATAAACTAAATAAAAAATAACTAGCAATTATTAATAATTATCTAAAAAAAATTAAACATAATTTAGTAATAAATTGAAGAGACAATTGCAAGCAAGATAAAGTGTGATAAACACAGAGTTGAAGAATTGGATTTTCGAAGTTAAACTTGAATGAAATTGAAATTAGAGCATGCAGAATAAGCCTGCAGTGAAATGTGAAAGCAAATTGAAATTGTTTTGGCTTGCCAGAACCTGCACTTCAAACACACTTGTTCACACACTCATTAAGAGCCGACAATTATGCGAATTGAATAGCTGAAATGGATAAAATTTAAAAACATCTTTAAGAAAGCGAAAAACTGATTAGAACAAAAAGAAACACAGTGTGTCATTGTCGGTGCCACTTCTAATTAGCGATTATTTCGTACGCACTCTTAATGTGTATATAATTTTCAAAATATGGAAAAGTAATAGAATCTTCTTTGACATGGCCTACGGTTATGAAGAATTAAACAACAGTTAATCATGCTTTACCAAATATCGAATCACATTGAACCAAAAATATATTGGCATCTTCAGCGCAATGCAAATGTTTTCAAAAGAGCACTACACACACAGTTTTTTGAAAAATAATTAAAACTGAAAATAAACATACATAAATGCGGGTATAAATTAAAGAAAAATAGTTGTTTATAGCGACTTCGTACAAAGCTAACAACTAGATAGTGGTTTTGAAATATATTTCCAATGTGCAATACTGAGTATTAAGCCGAAACTGGCAGAAAATAATAATATATCAGATTGCAGTTGTGAAAGCAAACAAATTTGTAGAAATAATACCAGGGAAAGAAAAAAATTCGCTTTACGCTCAACTTTTGTTTCGCGCCCGAACGCTGATATTTTATACACGTTTGTATAGGTATACCCAATCAAAATTTTGAAAATTTTAGATATGCAATGTAAAGTTTCCTTAAAAATCTAAATACACCATATGTTAAACAGTGACCATTGAAGCAGCATTATACACCTTTCTAAACGCTCGTACAAGCACTACGAAATCGTAATGGATTAACAAGTTTCACATATAAATTACATAAATTGGAATGTAAAATGAAATATAAATAGAGTTGACATTTATTGTTGCCAGAGGTTTGTTAAAAAATAATAAAAACTGCACTTTGTAACATTTTAAAGAAATCTAGCATAAGCAGCAATTAAATTCGCAACAGTTGAAAGGACGTTAAGATGTGATTAGTGTAAAGCCGCATATGAAATTATCCAAATATCAAAAAAAAAAAAAAAATTATATTAACAAAACGAGATCATTGATTAGTACTAATGATAATATTCGACATTTTAAAGATATAGCAAAAGCACATTTAATTCTAAAACTAACAGATATCACAATCACAATACTATAAACATACTTATAAATACTTATGTATATTAAATATATGTACGTAAATACATACAAAATTAATACATATTTTAATACATATTTTCTTAATTTCATAACATAACCCTCTAGCACAATCTCCTTTGACTATTGTTAGGATTGTTAAAAATTTGTTTATTATTCATGCATACTTTTGTATGTAGCTATAACACAGTCGGCCATATAATTGGATAAAAAGGTTTTTAGTTGCAAGTTAGTATCAGCAGTTACGGAGTTTTCAGAAATATTGGTATCGTAAAAAATTAGGTTGAATTTGTTTACAATTTGAAATTGAAATACAATTTGCTATAACCTTAAAGTAAATTATTAAACTAAGACACTATGAAAGTATGCCTCATACAAATTTCTTCCGCTGTTCGGTGTGGAAATAACTTTACTGTTTAAATCTCTAAAGAAAGTTGTGTTCATATTTCAATCTATCACTGCAAATTAAACTCTTTTCTGCTAAGTCACAACTATTTGTAAACTATTATATCTTAAATAACCAGCTGCTTTGTGCCATATTTGTGTATACGAATTTTGTATGTATTTGATTGAAAACTTCACTATATCAACACTTCAACTACCAGTGATTAAATAAGAAATGTACAGAAGCAAGTGTCAAAAAATAATCTTCATTTAATATTTTTTATTTCCATACTCTTTGTCATGCAGCTCTTAGTAAATGTTAAAAGTTAATATATATTTTAAAATTAATTTTATTTGTACATATTTCAATTTCAAATTCTAATTTAAATTTAAATTTTAAACGATCCATAATTAACAATTTTTCGTTACATTTTAGTGTTAATACTTTGATTTTACAGCATGTTGACTTTTATATTATTATTTTAAAAAATAACTCCTAGATTACAACTAGCATTCGCCTACTAAAGCAATTCTAAAAGTTAATAAAAATATATATAAAATAATTAAATTATATATATACATATATAAATTGTAATTTATAAGCAAGATAATGTTAATTACATTTTAAGTGTCTATGGTATAAGATAATAAAAATGCAAACAAATAAGAGTACACGCATGCATTGTATCATTGAACAACAACTACAACACCAATATCACGATTCCTTAGCTGGACAATTTCCTCAAAAGAAAAACAAAAACTATTAAATAAAAGTTCACTACTGAAACCTATTAGCACTTTTACGTCACCTACATATTTATATATATCGAGCACTATGTATGGCAATTATGTAGCTACATAACAAATGCATAACATGTATTGTACTACAAGTGTTTACATACATACATACTAATATAAATACATATGTAAAATTACTCTCATTACAAATAAATTCATAATTCAACATACTCTAAGGTCAATCATTAAAAATCTACAAACGCAAACTTCTCAAACTCTTTCCAATTTAGTCATAAAACCTTAAGGGCAAAGTTGCGTACGAACAAAAAAGTTATTAACCTAAGCTAATACAAAACAAAGGAGGTGAAAAGAATATAGTTGCAAATGAAGTCAGTATAATATATAGCATAAATATTCATTCCGTATTGGGGCTTTAATAAAATTAAAAAACAATCTCTTCTAAGAGAAGTCATTAAAAAATTATAAGGTTACACATAAATAAAATAAAATAAATCATATGTATCATAAAAAATATAGCAACATGGTAAAGCTGAGAGGAATATTGATTTAATGAATAATGAACCTAGTTACATTTCTACTAAACTAACTTAACTAAACTATTGTAACTTAACTTACTAAACTATAGAAACAAAGGAATGAAGAAATACCAACTATGAAAACGCTATGTGGAATACATTTTTTTACTTATACATCTACTTATATTTTAAACTTAATATATTCAATTTTATGAATTTAAATTATATACAAATAAAATAATCAACAACAAAGCAAGATATTGATGAAATCCGAAATAAAGAAAAACCAAACGTCTTTTACTTACACGGCAACCAATTTTGAATTTGAACAAGTCACTTCTAATAGTTTAATGAAAGCAAAAATGGCATAAACTGGCCATTTCCTTTGTGAAGCAACGCTTATTGCAGATATTCACTGTGCACTAATTCAGCATATTAGTTAGGTAATGCTTTTATATATAGTTTAATTACTAACTTCCAAATGTCTATGAATTAATGAACTTATAAAAAAGCCGCGATAAAAATTTATTTTTCACAAATGTCATGAATAACGGCCATGCCACGTTTTTAGATTTTGTTTTTTACATTTTTTGCTTACACACCGTCATTTCATTTAAACGCCTCAGTCGCCCAGGAACCGGAAACAAGCAGACTTAATGAACGAAGAACGTACATATTTTAATAAATTTCAAAATTTACGAATAACTTAAACATGTCAAAAGCAACTCTGTAACAACGTCGTAAATATATAAAAGGCAATGGCAACTCTTATCAAAAACATTTAGCTGTCAATTTCGTCAACAGTTGTTTTAGCTAATTTTGTGTGTGAAAAGTGTAAGTTTATAAAATTCCTGCCACAAAAAGTAAACAATATGCCGTGCTGGTACTGGGATAAAAAGGACCTGCGTGATACACCTTCTATTCTGGATGGAATATCATTTGAGACTGAACGCCGCTACCGAAAGGAGGGTGCGCGCTTCATAATGAATTGTGGCACAGAGATGGGACTAGGTCACAACACTATGGCTACCGGTGTAGTGTACTTTCATCGTTTTTATATGTTTCATTCCTTCAAAAGTTTCCCAAGATATGTTACTGCTTGCTGTTGCCTCTTTCTTGCCGGTAAGGTTGAAGAAACACCGAAGAAGTGTCGTGACATAATAAAAATAGCAAGAACTTTGCTGTCCGACAACTATTTTTATTCCTTCGGAGAAGATCCCAAAGAAGTAAGTTCCCTAATTATTTATGTTTCGTTTAATGAATACTTTAAATTTATATATTTTTGTAGGAGGTTATGACATTGGAGCGCATTTTGCTGCAAACTATAAAATTTGACTTGCAAGTGGAACACCCCTACACATTTCTTTTAAAGTATGCGAAGTGTTTCCGTGGTGATCAAGTGAAATTACAAAAAATGGTGCAAATGGCTTGGAATTTCGTAAATGACTCCCTTAGCACGGTTGTATGCTTGCAATGGGAACCCGAAATTATCGCAGTGGCACTTATACATCTTGCTAGTAAGTTGAGCAAATTTACTGTAGCCGACTGGGCTGGACGTCAGCCGAGTCATAACCGTTGGTGGGACATGTTTGTATCAGATGTAACAATGGAGATACTTGAGGATATATGCCATCAAGTTTTAGACTTATATCAACCCAATCAAAAAGAGACACCTGAATCCAATAGTCCACCACAAAAACCACCTAGTCGCGCAGATAGTCCAACACCAACCAAACCTGTGGTTACCACTGCTAACACGAGTTCACCCGCTGCAAAACTAAAGCCACCACAACCTAGTACCTTTAACTCCGTCACAAATGCGCAACCCGCGATACCAGCTGCTAGTGAGCTGAGTAATATTCAAACCATTAGATCACTGGCAAATTCTGGCCCGATTGCACCCACAGTTGGAGAGCCTGCCGCTATACCTACAGTCGGTATGGCCTCAACTTATCACAATATGTATCCGATACCTTCTTCAGTAACCGCACATCCAATACATTCGCTTTATAATTCAAAAGTTCCTGCTCCACCTCAACCGCCACCACATAATTACGCAGGCCCTGGTGGACCATCAAGTGTCGTACCGCCACCCCTTCCACCACCCATAGCACCATATAATATGCCACCAGCAGCGCCATGGGGAGGCCCAGCTTTGAATACGAATTCACATTATCCATCAAATGTACAACCGCCTATGCCACCTGGACCAAGTGGTGGGGGTTCACAGCACGGATACCAGGGAACGTCCCAATATGCTCGACGTAATTACATGTGATTTACATTTTCATTAAACGCGAGTGTCTATTCATGCAAAGCAGATTTAAAAGGATTAAGAGCTCTACTAATCACGGTAATAAATTTTTGATACATTTAAGGATAATATACAATAAAAAACAGAATGTAAAGAAAAAATTGTGTAAAATATGTTTTCTTTTTCGAAAACCTGGAAATTATGAAATTAGAGGTTTAATTATGTATGTGCCTTATACGAGTTCAAAAGCTTATTTATAAATGTATTTTGCGGCATCTGGCAGCTTTATGTGCATATGTCATCAAAAACATGTATAAATACAGACGTAATCAGTTTGCAATTATTAGTAAAGTGCTCAAGAAGTGAATAATAATACTAAAAATCCAATTAGGTAAAATAAATGATATTAATATAACAGCGGCAATACATATAAATAAAACAATTAAAACTGACAATTGTGCTGCTGTAATAAAACTCGATTGCAATTTGTGTGTACTTCCAAGATTTTAAAAAGTGAGTGCTTCGTGGCTGCAATTAGCACCGACTTGGTGATGAAAGGGTTATAGCAGATTAGTAAAAATTTAGCAGCAAATCCGCCTCTGATTCGTACAATCACCATTAGCCATCGCTTCCGGTGAAGAAACAATGATAGGCGTTGTGCAATTAACAAAAAGTACTGACGTAGTACATAGTATTTATTACAAGCATTATTTTGTAACTTCTTTCATGCTTTAAATCAATAGAAGTGCGGCTTGATTGTCAGAATTATGAAGTTAAAATGCTTTCAAGCTATTTTTGTTATTTTTAATATGAGTGTCATTGAATAAATCATGTTGCAAAGGATTTTTATACTTGTAGTTGACGCATTTCATGCAAACATAAACAAACTTTTGACAGTTCACACTGATGCAATAAAATTATAGCATGCTATTTTTTCAAATATCATGTTATATCTTCGTATATCGTAAACGTAATATACGATATATTTTAATTAAATAAATAAATAAATTGAAAAAACTCTTATAACTTTTAAAACTATGTATATAAATTTAATAGAAGATTGCATAATTGTCAATTAAAAATATTATGTCGAACATATTTATTTTATAAAGTAAGCAACCGTCAAATATTCATTAAACACGATTTTTGAATTCCGTACTTCGAATATTAAGTATAGTTTGTACGTTATTTTGCTGTCTTATGTTGTTGTATAAAAATTCTACAAACATTTATATAATATCTTGAAATTATATTTTAACATTTTGTAACACATATCAGCAAGCAAGAATTATTAAGATTGCGATGGAATAGTTTATTTAGAAATTTCTGCTTTGCAGGTAAATGCATACATGCCAATTTATGGATCGATATTCGGAATAGAAGTGAAAGAACAAGCAGCTACCCTTATTTTCCCTGGATTTTTTCTCCAAAGCAGCAGTCGGGCTAGATACTTTCGCAATTAAGAAGATAGTCAATAATTGAATTCTATTTGTGCAGTGTGTAATACCAAAATGTCCTATGTAGGTTGAATAACAGTTTCATAAGTCAATTGCGGTGTTAAAATTAATTGCCATATATTTTTTACAGCGTTTGAAAGCAACAAAATGTCCCACAGACGAATTGTCGGTAACAAACAAGGCCATCGTGAATATTAACGATTTTCCAGAGGATGTTAAGTACGTATTGAAAAAAAATTTCAATAATATACAAACTGCATACAATCATTTTCAAAGTAAATAACGGTAATTTGGTACGTTCTCAAGGTATGCCGACATATCGCCTGGTCCTGGACAACATTACATATTTGCATTATTGCATACCAACGAAGTGGCACGGGGTCATGTTGGATTTTCGCTAGTGCAACGAAAATGGGCCATACTATCCATCAATCAGGATATCGATGTGAGACCTTATCGTTTTGATGCCAATTCCGATGTCATAACACTTGTCTCCTTCGAGACAGACTTTTTGCAGAAGAAAATGTAAAGTAGTTTTTATGCAATATTTCACATTATCGATTTATTTACTACCCTCCTTCGTAAACAAGAACAAATAATAGTTATTTTTTTTGTATTATTTTATCTACAGTACCTCCCAGGAACCCTATGACTCTGATCAGATGGCTAAAGAGTTTTTAATGCAATTTGCTGGCATGCCATTAACTGTTGGTCAGACCTTGGTCTTCGACTTTCAGGGCAAAAAGCTGTTGGGACTTGCCGTCAAAACATTGGAAGGTGAGTTTGAAAAAAAATAGTAGTAATAAACAAAAGTACACTATATTTTAGGTGAAATTCTTATTTTATTTAATATATGTTTTCTTTTGAAAATTATAATAATTAATTATTTCACGTTACAGCTGTGGACCCCAAATCACTTGGCGAAGGCAAGGAAACAAGTACCAAAAATGTACGCTTTGGCCGCATACTTGGCAATACAATCGTACAATTTGAGAAAGCCGAGAATTCCTCGCTAAACTTGCAAGGCAAGTCAAAGGGTAAAATTGTACGTCAATCAATTATCAATCCCGATTGGGATTTCGGCAAGATGGGTATCGGTGGTTTGGATAAGGAATTCAATGCCATATTCCGACGTGCTTTCGCGTCCCGTGTCTTCCCACCGGAACTTGTGGAGCAGCTGGGCTGCAAACACGTTAAAGGCATACTCTTGTATGGCCCACCTGGTACCGGTAAAACGCTGATGGCACGTCAAATTGGCACTATGTTAAATGCGCGCGAGCCGAAAATTGTTAATGGCCCACAAATTTTGGACAAATACGTAGGCGAATCAGAGGCCAATATACGACGTCTCTTTGCCGAGGCTGAGGAAGAGGAAAAACGGGTAAGCAGAAAATAAAATTTATAATAACAACAACCATAGAATTCATATTGCTTTCTCTTTGTCTGCAGCTTGGTCCCAACAGCGGTTTGCATATTATAATTTTCGATGAAATAGATGCGATCTGCAAAGCCCGTGGTTCGGTCGCTGGCAATAGTGGCGTACACGATACAGTGGTCAATCAATTGCTCGCTAAAATCGATGGTGTCGAACAGTTGAACAACATTTTGGTGATCGGCATGACAAACAGACGTGACATGATTGACGAAGCTTTGCTGCGACCCGGTCGCTTGGAGGTGCAAATGGAAATTAGTTTGCCCAACGAAGAGGGTCGTGTGCAAATTCTGAATATTCATACGAAGCGTATGCGGGAGTTCAACAAGATTGCCGGTGATGTTGACTCAAAGGAAATCGCTACATTAACGAAGAACTTTAGTGGCGCTGAGCTGGAAGGTTTGGTGCGTGCAGCACAATCTACCGCTATGAATCGCCTGATTAAAGCTGACGCGAAGGTGCATGTTGATCCGCAAGCGATGGAGAAGCTTAAAGTTACACGCTCTGATTTCTTGCACGCGTTAGAGAATGACATTAAGCCGGTAAGTTGACAACTGATAGAAATAAAAGACTTTTTAATAACTAATATTTCATTGCATTCCACTAGGCCTTTGGCACAGCACAGGAAATATTAGATAACATGCTATCACGTGGCATAATCAACTGGGGACAGCCTGTGGCCAGTCTACTTGAAGACGGCATGTTGTATGTGCAACAAGCGAAGGCAACCGAAAGCTCTGGCTTGGTGTCGGTGCTCATTGAGGGCTCACCCAATTCTGGCAAAACCGCATTGGCTGCTAAATTGGCAAAAATGTCCGATTTTCCATTCGTTAAAGTGTGCTCACCCGAAGATATGGTCGGCTATACCGAATCAGCCAAATGCTTACACATTCGAAAAGTAAATATAAAACAGCTGATCGCATGAAAAAAATAGTTTCTTAACATTTTTTTCGACTGCTTTACCATAGATATTCGATGATGCTTACCGTTCCACTTTAAGCTGCATTGTTGTCGACAATGTCGAACGTTTGTTAGACTACGGTTCAATTGGTCCACGCTACTCTAATTTGACACTGCAAGCGTTGTTGGTTTTGTTAAAGAAACAGCCGCCAAAAGGACGCAAACTGCTCATTTTGGTCACTTCAAGCAGACGGTAGGCTACAACTGTTTATTTCTTAAAATATTATTAAATAATTGTGTACTTTGCATGGCCTGCATTTAGTGCTGTTTTGGAGGAAATGGAAATGTTGACGGCGTTCACTTCCATCTTGCATGTACCCAATCTGTCTAGTCCAGAACATGTATTAGCCGTGCTCGAACATGCCGAGATATTTAGCAAGGGCGAATTGCAGGCTATTGGCAAGAAGATGTCTGGCAAAAAGTGAGTAAAATACGAAAAATGTGTTTTTTTTTGCTAATTCCCATTTGTGTTTTATTATTGTATAGGATATTCATTGGCATCAAAACATTGCTTGGTCTGATTGATATGGCGCGACAAACGGAACCACAGCATAGAGCCATCAAATTCCTCTCAAAAATGGAAGAAGAAAATTTCTTAGGATTGGCTAAGGATCAGTAACTAGTACGAAAGGAATTCAACATGTCAATAGTGGAGCTTAAGGATATTTTCTGAATATAAAGACAACATTGTGTTAAAAGTATGAACTAACAAAATGCATATATACATATATAAAAACGAAAAATTGCGTAACATTAAATTAACTTATTACACATTATAACTTATGCAAAAGAGCAGCACATATGCATGCAAAAAAATTGGAAAAATGGTGCGTAAATATTGCAAAAGTGAAGCAATTGTTGACCAACGGTGTTGGGCGGTTATTGAGCGAGCCGTACATGAGAATAAAGCGTATAAACGAGTAAAACTTAGCATGAACAAAATAGTATTGATTTGTAGGCTTTTTAACAAACATAGTTAAATTAACGGTGAACGTATTAAATGCTAATATTTGGCACAAGGGACAGCGGTTCATATGTGATTGATTTATAGTTGATAAAATAAGCAATTGTAGAAGAAGAAAAATTAATTAATAATTATTGAATTAGCACATTTAAGTCCCTTGTTTTGCAAAATCTCTCCACTAAACACATCAGCATACTTCATTTAACCTAAACCATAATTTTAAAAATCTTTAGCTTTGCATCGTTCAAACCGTCCTACTATCAATTGGCGCTAGTAAACACATATTTCCTACAAATATTGTATTTAGTTATGTTTGCATTAATGTTAAAAAATATAAATATTTCTTAGAATTCCTACATTCCAAACTAAAATCTTAATATACTAGCCTAAATGAGCCATGAAAAGTATTTAAATCACAGCATTTTGACATACGCATGAATAACTGTATAGTGCAGTTGGATTTTGCTGCCAGCAAAGCAAAACAAAGCAAAGTGCATTAATATCGCATGAGTGTCAAAATGTCTGCACACACGTCATATTCACAATTTCTCGAAATTAATTTATTGGCAATAAAAATTAATTTTTATATAACGAAAGCTTACTTGTGTTAATTACAATTGGCTAAATTATAATAGCTTGCTTGTTTTTTCATAAAAAATTGCGAATTATTATAAATGTCTAATTACGGTAAAAGGGCCGCAGAAACTTAACCTCAATTAATAGCATTAAGGAAACCAACGACACTTTGTAGTAAAATTTCTCTTATAATATTATTAATAGTGTGTAAATATAATTTATGTTGTTATACAACTCGAGTGCGAGCTGTTAGAAAACAAAAACTGGATGAATCGCTAGAAGTAGAGACCTAATTATTTTATTTTGTTTGCAATCAAAACACCGAAACTAAATGTTTATGCGTTCTAAAGGTCTAAATATCGCACTGTTCACTTATATGCAGTAGATTTCTCAGAATAACATGATGACCAAAAATTAAGCATTATTATATGACTATGGTTGGAGTGCGATGTTGTGGATGGTAAACCTTTCAATAACATTTTAGTAGCTAATATTATGAAAACTTTGAAAAAAATGCAAAAAATTAAACATTTAACTTTTTATAGGTTAGGAAAAGAATTTTTTGATATAGCATGGTGAAAGTGAAAATTCTAATAATTTATTTTGGTGACAGAAATACTAAAACGAATAATTTATGCTTACATGCTCTAGCGATTTGTTATTTGGCTTTATATTTTACTCGAAAGCAAGCGTAATAATGCTCCAAAAGGTAGGGATGTTTTTATCCACGTATTGTTTTTAATAAGGTATTTATGAGAAAAGTGTTTGCATAAAAGTTAAAATGTATTAAATAGTTAATTAATGAAATTAAATGTAAAAAAAATGTTATTATGCTGTTGACTTCCCTATAAACCATGTTAAAACATCAACTTATTTCAATATATGTATGTAATTAAAATTTACAACTAACGTAAATATCTATAATCAAATGCTACTGCATAAAAAAATACAAAAATAAATAAAAACAAAATAACAAAAACTCACGATTTTGGAAAATTACTTCGATTAAACACCAGGATATGCCTATAGTTCGTTGAAATTGTTATATTTTTCGAAAACTCGGGCGCTGCACTTGAAATGTATGACAATAAACAGCAAACAACATGATTGCTATGACGGTCCTTGGTTACCGCGTGTAAGCAGTCAGAGCAGCATTTCTTCGCACCCTTTTTGTTATTTGTATAAAATATTTGAACACAACGCATTTTTAGTCACAAATTTAATGGTATTTTTAATTTCTTTTTCATTACAACAAATCAGTGCACTGCTTTTTTTTATTATTTTATTTACTAAATTTTAATTTCACTATATAAATATATTTTGAACAAATAAATGCAAGGTGGTGTGGCCTCTCCATTTAAATAACGGTTTTACTATGGTTTAATGACAATTTTCCTGTGCGTACACGACGTTGTAAACGCTACAAAAAAAATAAACAAAATAAAAATATAACAATATATTAAACAATATAAATTAATTAACGATAAACAAATCAAATAAAAGCACCTGATTAAAGAGATCTCTGATTAGGCGGTTGCCTTGTCGACGTCGCTCTTCACGCTTGCGTTCGCGCTGCTTCAAGACCTCTGGTAAATTCTCACAATGCCGCTGTGTCATTGCCTTCATTTCTTTGGTGGCAAAAATACGCAAACGCTCTGAAAGTGAAATGGCAAATTAATTTGAAAAAAAGTTATATGCACATCTAGGACACCTACTAGTTGCGGGTGGCGGCAAATGTTGCAACCGCGTCTCCAACGAGTTTTCACTGGCATTCTCAATAATGTCGCGCAATTCCTTACCACGCTCCTGACGCAGCATTTGTATTTGATTGAGTATGGCCTTACGCTCCTTTGTGTGCGCAATGAATTGCGGTTTGGCACGTACTAGATAGTCCTGCAATGCGCACGCTTCTGCATCTTCACGTAGCAAATCGTTGGACTCGCTGTTGGGATGCGGTGTATTATACTGGTTGCTGGCGACTGATGTGGCGCTGGTTGTTGTTGTGGTTGTTGTAGTTGTAGACGATGTAGTTTTCTTTTCGAATTGTATAACATATGCAATGGCTTTCGGCTTCACTTGCACGCAAATCGATTGGCCAGAACAAACGGGTTGTGGATTATAAGCGAAATACTGTGGTACATTCATATGCGTCGAGTTGTATTGTATGCGTTTACCGAAAATCGGCTGTGAGCGACGTAAAGAATCGCCAGTTTGTACAGCTACTCCTTGAGCAGCAGCAGTCACGGCAGCCACGTCGTCATACTGATGTGTAGTTGTCGTGGTGGAACTGGTTGTGCTGCTTGAGCCCATCGGTATGGAGACCTCGGATGAAATGCAAAATATTGACGAGGTCGATTGCTCGCTGTGTATGGTTTGTGTTTTATGGGAGTAATTGATTGCATTGCCCTGCTGGGACTGCACACGCGGTGGACATGGCGGTGGGCAGGGTGGCTGTGCCGGTTGGGAACACATAATATTCGTTCGCGCTTGCGCTGTACACATGTTGTTGTGCTGTTGATGAAAATACGCTTGATGATACGCTGGACGCTGCGTTGAGGCACACTGACAATAGCCATTGGGGGGTATATTGCGGGGCACAGAATAGTGTCCAGTTGTTGGCACTGCTGGTGTATGCGTGATTGTGTTGCAACGCTGCTGCAACTCATGTATAATCTGCTGTTGTTGTTGGATTAACATTTGTTGTTGCTGGTGTAGCAATGACTCGTAATGACTGCGTTTCTTCAGGCGATATTGTTCTAAAAACTCGCGTTTACGTTGTTGTGCGAATGAGCCAACACTCTCGCCGTCGTTACTATCTCCGGAAGGTGTGTCAATTTTGGAGCGTTGCTGCTGGCGTTGTTGTTTGGCACTTGGCAATTGCTTCGGTGGAGCTGTTGGTGCGGATTCGTCAGTTAATTTAACAGCTGGTGGCAGTACTTGTTCTTCTTTAGTGGTCACCGTCTCGGTCATAGTGCGGAAAAGCGCTTTCCCCGGCACTAAGTTGTCATATGTGTTTGTAGTTTCAACGGGCTTGTCGTAAATGATTTGCGTTTCCCGCTTGCGTTGTTTCGTCGACTTCGTTTTCTCATCTAATTTAATAACATCCTCGTTTGACTCCTCAATAATCACTTCGATTTCCTGCATCGCTTTTCCATTTTCACTGCTATGTGCGCTGGTGGTCGCCGAGCTGGTCGTTGAAGCCAACTTTGTGTCCGTAAACACAGTGTCGTAAAGTTTTTCTACATTTTGTGGAATCGATTCATGCACTTCCAAAAAATTTTGACGCTCTATATTCGGCTTTAGCAAGAGACAGCGTAGTGTTTCTAAGCGTTCGATTTCCGATTGTATCCACTGGAGTTGTGATTTTCGTTCCGGCTCGATTTTTTCACTTGCAAAGCATTTGGCTAGTTTATTTTTCTTGGCGGCTACCTTTGCTATTTCTAACTTCTTCTGTTCATATTCAATTTCAGATTGCGTCATAGGATTCAGCCACTCGCGCATTGTAGAATGCGCAGCTACGTCTGCATCTGTGTCAGAAGCGCCACCACTTTCAATATTTATTAAGGCCTTCTGTGTGGTGACATCTTTGGACGTAGAACTAGCTTTAGAGGCTGAAGAATCTTTGTCCGTGCCTTTATTTACATTTACTGTTTCATTTGGCAGTGAATTTTTCTGTGTTTCAGCACTTTCGGGAATCTCCTGCATATTACTGTATTTCGGTTGTGGGACATCTGTCTCTTCCACTTGGGTGCCAGCACTTATCCGCGTGTGCGCATACTCGGTATTTTCAGCGGCCAGTTGAGCTCTTGCCTTGGCAGAAGTTGTAGGCAGCGATGATTTCTTTAAAACTTGAAAACAATAGGAATTAAAAATTAATTTGCTTAAATGTCAATTTCATTACCATCTACACGCATAAGACGTTCGTCAAGTCCTTCACTGCTTGTACTCGAAGGTAAATTACTCGCTATATCGCTCATGTCCATCGTAGCTTTGCCAGTTCTCGCCACCGTAACCGCAGAACTTGTTTGTGGTGTTGCTTCCATATTTTCATTTTCATTCTTACGTGTTTCAAATTTCTCCATTTGTGCCGTCAATGCATTGCTAATATGTGCGGCAGCAATCTCCGCGGCATCACCTTCCTCGTCGGCATTGAGAGTTGATATGCGTTTTACGATATCTCGTACGAGTCTTTTCTTTTGCTTTTGACTTAAGCTTCTGGCATCTATTAGTGAACACAGTAGTTGTATGCCTAAATTCAGTTGTGGCGAGTTGATGAGCGATGAAGTTGAAGAGTTTTCTTTATTTTCACTCAGAACTTTTTTCAAAGTATCGTGCACTTTTTGTAAATCCCCTACTATACTCTCTTGTTTGGAACTGTGTTTTCTCGAGTCAGCTATTTTACAAGACGACAGCATTTCATTAATTTCTGCTACGAATGGGTGCACGGACTCTTCGCTAACTTTGGACTTCACAACATTTTGATGGACACTTTTCAAAGCGCTTTTCTCAACACGTTTTTCTTCGTCTGTTGTGGATCGTCCCGAACGGGAGGAATAATAATCGAAACTACTCGGTGTTGCAGTGCCCGCTGCGGTCGAAGATGAAACAGAAGGCGTATTGGACAATGTCACTTGCACTTCCCGAGATATGTGCTGTGGCGGTACATATGCAGAAGTTTGCGCATATTGATCATATCTCTTTTGTAGTGACATTGATGTGCTTCTAGAGACCAATTTCGGTAGGGACTTGTTGCTCTTTCCTTTTTCCAATTGCATCATTGTGCTGGAAGCTAAAGGCGGTGTATTACTTTCGTGCATATGTTGCTTTGAATTTTTCTCAGGTTTCTGTGTTTGAATTTGTTCATCGATATGTTTTTTCGTTCTTTTCGAACACTCAACAGTATTGGTTTCCTTTTTCGAACTGCTCATAGATGAAATTTCTTGAAAATATTCTTTAAGCACAGAACGTTCTAAAATGCTGATATTGCTAGTTGATAATGACTTTTTATAACCGACATCGCCTAAAGAATCCCATTCGAGACGTCTGTGTGACTTTGCTATGGATTCAGGAGTTTGTGTTTGTTTAGTTTGACCTTTCCTATGATTACTGGGTGGAGGTGTATGCAAGTCAGGAGCAGATGATGTGCACTAAATATTAAAAACGTAATTGTCAAAAACTAATTGGTATTTTTCTTGGTTGCCTCACCTCGTCTGCTTTCGACTTCAGACCCTTTCCAATAGTGTTATTAGTCTGCATTTTTATTGGCACTATAAATTCTTTCGGCGCACAATCACTTTCTATGGTCGTATCCGTTTCTTGATGAAACAATCGTCTCATACTGCGTCCTTCATCCTCACTACGGCAACTGCTGTTTGTTGTTGTACTGCTACGACTTTTGCAATCGCTGCGACTTCCGCATGGTGAATATAGACGCATATACTTTTCTAAATCACGATCCTGTCCAAATTTTAAGTAATATTCGATTATTTTCTCATTAACTCGGGATGTGCGAGGAAGTTGCGCATTTTTACGCATTTTTATTTATGCTTCCTTTTGCGCCATCGAGCGCTTTTACAAAATTCGAATAGTTTTTTCTTCTTCTACGTTGAAGAGCGTATACAAATTCACAATGAGGATCAACTCAATAATATTGACACATATCTTTGAAATTGTGGTGAGAATTTAAAGTGCAATAATATTAGCTGAGCTGCATATTTGAAGGAATGTTGACAAGAAATTGGTAAATTTTATAAATTCCCTACCATTTAAGGTACAAAATAAGAAATATTTCTACAATTTATTATTACATTTATTAATTATTGATGTATTTAAGTTTATATCATATAAAATAAAAAATCTACACTTCTGAGCATATAAACACATGTTAATCGAAATCTACAAGACATTAGTTCACCATCGAAAACAATTTCACAGTTCGGGCACTGTTTAGATTCTATAGGTGAAATTTTGATAGAAATTAATTTCGGATTCAGCTGTGCATATTTACTTACAGAAATGGATATACAAGTGTATTGCTAAAACTAATTTTTTATATTGCTGCTATATAAGAATACAAAAAAATATAGTTGTAGTTTTAGCCCCTTTGTTTACGTCGACTAATAAATACTAATATAGTGCATTCGGTTGTGTTTTTTACTCGTATATACTTGTTAATTTTAGTTTAATCCGCAGTGCGAAAATCGTAGGTAGCTTGAGCCGCTATTGCGACACGTCGACAGATTTTAATGTCGGCTGAAAGTGGAATTGTAGCATATCAAGTAACATAGTACTAAAGCAGTTGGAAGCATTTATTTTATAATATAACTTTTGTTTGTAAAATGCGTGTAAGTAATATTCGTGGAGGTCGATTATGTCGCATAGCGCTGTGCTGTTGCATTATACTGCCGCTAATATTTCTACTGGTCACATGGGGTGATACAAAGCGTGGATCAAGTAGTTATCACGGCAAATTCGCCAGATTTAACCATCTACGTTTAGAGGGAAGGCCGCGTGAGGCGCCAAAATTGGTGGAAGGTAAGATACCATAATTTGTAAACATTTTAGTTTGTAAACTTGTTTTATTTACTTTAACTTCGCCGGTAAAAAGTTCATTGACTAGTTGTGACCTTGTTTTATTTTTAATACAATGTTTCGGTATTATAAAGAGTAAAGCGCATGCAGCAGTTTTTTAACCAAATGTAAATTTACTTTTTGAACAACCTGTTTTACTAAATTCAAGTACAAATTTGTGCCCGCGTATAAGCAATATTTGTTGCAAAGAATACAGCAATCATAAATATACTAATTAATTTTTCCAACATCAAAAATATTTTAGCGCTCAAAGTTGATAACAAAAAAAAAAAAAAAAAAAAAAAAAAAAAAAAAAAAAAATCAATTAATTTTGTAAATTTTTTTACCCGCTATCGAAACGTATGCATTAAATTAATTAAACACAGAAACTGAAAAGGTGTGCTCGCAGAAGCAATTCGTGGCCAAAATTGCCTTAAAAAAGTAATAATAATTTAAACAATGTTACGCGTTCTTTTTCGCTCGTCTGCTTGCTCTTATATTTATATTAGACCTTATTGTTTTTTCTTGTTTTCTTATAATTCTATTTTCTTGTTTTTAGGTCTTGGAAATTTTGAGCCAAAAAATGTGGAAGAACGTGTCGGACCCGGCGAGAATGGTGATGCACATCAACTGTCTGCCGACAAAAAAAATCTCGCAGATGAATCTGAAATGGAGTATGGCATGAATATTGCGTGTTCAGACGAAATATCAATGCATCGCTCTGTGCGGGATTCACGATTGGAGGAGTGCAAACATTGGGACTATCCCTATGATTTACCTAAAACTAGTGTTATTATTGTTTTTCACAATGAGGGTTTCTCAGTCCTCATGCGCACAGTGCATTCGGTGATCGACCGCTCGCCTAAACATATATTACATGAAATAGTGCTGGTGGATGATTTTTCGGATAAGCGGGACTTACGAGAGAAGTTGGATAACTATTTGCTGCAATTCAATGGTTTGGTAAAACTTATACGCAATGACGAGCGAGAGGGTCTAATTCGTACGCGTTCGCGAGGTGCCCAAGAAGCGAGTGGTAAGCAAAATATTAAACATGCCAACCTTTTAATTTTGAAAATAGACATATTAACCAATTTACTTTTCGCTTTGCAGGCGAAGTGATTGTCTTCCTCGATGCACATTGCGAAGTGAACACGAACTGGCTGCCACCGCTGCTGGCGCCCATCTATCGCGATCGCACGGTGATGACTGTGCCCATTATTGATGGCATTGATCACAAAACCTTCGAGTATCGGCCAGTCTATGGCAGCGATGCACATTTCCGTGGCATTTTCGAATGGGGTATGTTGTACAAGGAGAACGAAGTGCCCAAACGCGAACAACGACGACGCGCACACAACTCCGAACCGTACCGCAGTCCCACACATGCCGGCGGCCTATTTGCCATTAATCGTGAATATTTCCTCGAATTGGGAGCATACGATCCGGGCCTATTGGTTTGGGGTGGTGAAAACTTCGAATTGAGCTTTAAGATCTGGCAATGTGGTGGCAGCATTGAATGGGTGCCATGCTCACGCGTTGGACACGTTTATCGCGGTTTCATGCCCTACAACTTTGGCAAATTGGCGCAAGCCAAGAAAGGACCACTGATAACAATCAATTACAAACGTGTCATCGAAACATGGTTTGACGATACACACAAAGAGTACTTCTATACACGTGAACCGCTGGCGCGTTATCTCGATATGGGCGATATTAGTGAACAATTGGCGCTGAAGAAGCGTCTCAATTGCAAATCCTTCCAGTGGTTTATGGATAATATAGCATACGATGTGTATGACAAATTCCCCGCACTGCCAGCCAATTTGCATTGGGGCGAATTGCGCTCCGTCGCCACTGATGGCTGTCTCGATTCGATGGGTCATCAACCACCTGCTATCATGGGACTCTCACATTGCCACGGCGGTGGTAATAATCAACTGATACGTCTAAATGCCGCCGGTCAACTGGGTGTGGGTGAGCGTTGCGTGGAAGCGGATCGTCAGGGCATTAAATTAGCTGTATGCCGTTTGGGCACAGTGGACGGTCCGTGGAATTATGATGAGAACACCAAGCATTTACTGCATCGCACACACAAGAAATGCATGGCCGTGCATCCGACATCGCAGCAGCTATTCTTGGCACATTGCGACGTTAACGATGGCTATCAGCAGTGGTGGTTCAAAGCAATCAAGCCCAGGTGGTAAACGGCATGCCTCAACAGCAATGCAGCACGGGTTTCATTAGCAACGAGGAAATTATGAAATGTATTTGTTGAATTTGAACAGATTTTTAAGATTTTAAAGTGAGCAGAGACGCAAATTGCAGTGAAGTTTGTCTACAATGGGATTGATTGTATGTATTAATACATACATATGTATGTATTACTTATGAAAATATATGCTTGTGAAAATATACGAGCTCTTGTGCATGTTTATGCATGCTTGCTCGTAATTTTAGTTGTGTAAGCGAAATTATAATGCAAAATTATAAAACCGAAGCTTGCGAAGAAGAGCACACGAAGTATGATATTAATTCTTATGGCTAAAAGTGCTGACGAAACGTAAACAAAAATCAAGCAATAACTGTAACTATGTTATGAAACGATAGAAAAACAAAAACAATCATATTTATGTGTATGTATATGTGGAAGTCACTGCATCGATAACCGTTCCAAGCGTTTTAACGCGCTCAAGTTTATTAAGTTTTAACTAAGTACTGGTTTTTGACGTGGGTGAATATGAAAATGGCCTTGAACATTTCAGATCACGCTGACTTTTCGGCGCTAAAGACCTATGCTAACATTTTTTATATGTATGTAGGTATATTCTTTTTTATAGATACATAATGAAATGCTTCAACATTGCCAACTATACATAGAGAATTTTAAGAAATTTTATCTTCCAAATGTTATAATTTATTACTAAGAGCATATGGGACGTTAGTTTCTGGTACAGTACTATAATTTAAGTAAATCATGTAATTGAATCTGTAACTTTGTAATTTATATCATATTTGTGTATATTTCGTGTGATACATAACGTTCTTTTCTTGAAACGAATATATATATTTCATATAAATTATTATGTATGTATGTGTGTACCTCTTTACACACTTTTAACCATTTTATTTATTTCTTATTTTTAAAGGAATTGCAAAAGTAGAATATAAGTCTGAAAAAAATATGCAATAAATGATTTTAACGTATGCTATTTGTTTATTTGTTTTGGTTTTGAGGTTAGGATATTTATAATAATACTAAAATATTAATTTAAACTTCATAAAAAAATATTATTTAAAAATAATTTTATTAATTAATATAATTTTGTTTAAAAGTGCCATAAAACAAAATACCCAAAACTTAAGTACTACAAATTGATGTATATACATTCATATTTGAGCAGCCGAACGGAAGTTGTTCGTCATTTACAGACAACTCTAATATCTACGGTTATCTACACCACTTCACACAATGTCTGTCAGCTATGTCACGGTTCCTACGACATCAATTATGGCTGTCAAAAGCATTACAGTAGTCGGAAGGCCTGATTTTTAACACTTGATGAGCTGGAGTGGCAGGCATACATGTTTTAGACTAATGCAGAAGCCCTTGAAAATTATTAAAAAAGAAAGAGTTTCATAGTAGATTGAAACCTATCGGAAACTAAAAATAAAATAACAAATATTAAAAGAAAAATAATTTAAGTTAGAGCGGTCTGAGGTCGGAAAAGGAAAAATGGTGGTTAGTTATATGCAAATCTTGTAGGTAATGAAAAGGTCTACATCGTTTGTATATAGAGTTTTTTCACATAACCTCAATTTTTTACATTTGATTTTTCAATTGAAAATTAGCAGTATTTGACACATAAGAAATTTTGTGAAAAAAATGTTTTGTACTTAAAAAAACCCAGGTAATTGGTTATTTGAATTTTTTGCAGAAAATTTGAGGTTATGTGAAAAAAGTTTGTTTACAAAAGATATATACCTTTCCATTAGCTGCAACATTGCGTTATAAAAAATTTTTTTTTAGGACTCGTAGTTTTCCAGAAATCAAGATAAATCACTCTTAAACTTCAACACCGTCCCTTCCCTTCCTTTTCCCGACCTCAGATCGCCTGGCGGCGGTTGTGGACCTTTTCATTACCCGCAACAATGCCTTATAACTGTTTTCTAAGGGATCTGTAGTAGAAATCACGCCCCTCCTCTTCCTTTTCCGGCTCTCAGTTCGCCCATAAATTATTCTTCCCTTAATATTTGCTATTTTATCTTCGGGGTTTCAGCGTACTGTGATTTTTTTGTTTTGTTATATAGTGCATTTCATATAAAAATATTGACAAGTGATAAATACATATGTTTATAGTGATATGCATATTTATGTGTATATATGTATGTATGTATGATGTGAAAATGTAAGCGAAAATATTGATAAGATCGTGTTTGTATATACTAAATATACGTATATACACATACTTATATACAATTGTTTATAAATACTAAACTTTGTATGTAATGAGTCATTTGATAAGCTAGATAATGTCTATAAATCAGTAACGGTAATCGAAAGTCATTCACTGTGATTAACGGTGGTTGAAGATTTCCTAGAATTGAATTGTAAATATGCGTCATTGTAGGAAAGATATTTCGAAAAATTTCTAAAAATAGTTCGAGACGACTTTCAGACCTTTCGAGTAAGATGAAGACACCCTTCCGTGCCAAACTATTACGCATCGAAGAGTTCTTGCTAATTGGAAATACTTAATTACTCCATACATTTATGCGTAAACAAATCAAGTCTATTTCAATGATAAGTCAAGTTTACCTTTTAAGGGTTCCCTGTTATTAATTGATATGAAAATTAAATTAACCTGCCATACGAAGCTTCGCACAGTGATGAAATAAGTTTTTTTATAGCAAATAAACTCGGTGAGATCGGAAGAATAGTTAGAGCAGACAATCGGCTAGTTTTTATGGTGGTTTGACATAGATAGTTCCCACAAATGATCAGCCTCCTTGGAAGAAAACGACGTGTGCAAAATTTCAAATCAAGATCTCAGAAACCGAAGGACAAGTTCTCTCAAATACGGACAGAAAAACGGACATGGCTGAATCGATTCAGTTTGTCGCTTTGATCACTTCCTCCTTTCGAGGTGCTGTTCTGATTACGCAGATGCTACTGTCATTGGTAAGAAAATCGATATCTTCTACGGATAAAGAAATGGAAATGTCTAGATCGATTCAGCTCGTCGAGTTGATTACTTATGTATAGAGCTTATAGCATATCCGAGATCTCCTTCTGCGGGGCTGTTCTGTCTATGTAGATGAGACTGTCATGGGTAAGAAATTGAGGTAATATTATCTTGGTTCGTCTATTAAGTAAATAGTATTTCCCTAACTCATTTTAGATAGATCATTCTGTACTGCTACCTAACTAATACTTTCTAAGAAAAAATTTTCCTCACTTCTCCAATAATCGTTCAGTGTATGAACTGTACTGGAAAGAACCAGAAGTTTAAAGTTTGGTGATCAATAAAAAATCAATAAAAATTCCCATAAATCCCGAAATCGCACAGTGAGAAGACTTCACAACGCTATTGCCGGTGTTTTTTTTTTGTTTATCATTCGTTGTATTTGATAAGATTTCTGTCGCTTTAATTATAGGCTCTTCATCGATGTGGTATAAATGGGCGAATTCCCCGCATTAACTTATCATTCAGTGATAGTAACTGTAAAAGTTTCAACAAGTTTTCTTTTTTATCGAAAATGCCACGTTTCTACGCTTTGGCTGGCTTTATGCTCTGCGCCATTTTGGCTGTTAGTGTCGTGAGTGCCGGTATTGTCAGGGATGACAGCATCGAAATAGCGCCGGAGAAAGTGCGTCAAATAACGGTGGTCAAGGATATCAATGAGTTTAAGAAAAATCATCCAGGCCTGTCCTTGGTCGCATTGAAGAAGGTGAGTGGCCAGGCGAGAAGCGGCTCCACAGTCGAGTATAAATTAGGCGGTCGTGTAGATGGTAAGTTGATTGTGCAGGAAACCCCCTCAAACACTCTGATTAATTATGGTTCTCTCGCTCACATTTTAGGCGATACGTTAGTCGCTCAGATCGCCGATGCTTTTAACTATGAAGATGCGAAGGATGTGACGGTCCAATTGACCTACCCACAAGCTGGCACCGGCAGCATAGTCACCTATGTGTTAATCCATTGCGAAGCGGACTCAACTGAGGGCAATGCTTACGTAGTTGCCGGCGGTATTGGCCAGCGCTTTATCTCCATTGTATTGGAGTCGACGTCAACGAAAACGTTCTTCTACAATGCGCAATTCTATGGCTCAAGTTAGACGAATTTCAAATAAATAAATAGTACTTTTTTATAAGCGGAAACTTTGTACAAATACATGAAAGTATTAATGGAATCAAATTCTAGCTGTCGTGTTTCAAATTATTCGTAAAGGCACTGAAGTGCTCATAACGGACTGTAGTGTCCCTTGTAATCTCATATGTACATTTGTAGTATATGAAAAAGACTATATCTTCTTTGGAAAGTTTTCTGATCGATTAGCAAGTGCAGCCAGATCCCGCCTCTCCTGATCTCTCCAACGGAGTGGATGTCTTCCTCTGCTTCTACTGAATCTAATGTCGCCGCATATTTCGCACAACTCATCATTCCATAGACTGCGTTACTTGCCGTTGCCAATGCGCAAAGAACCATAAATCTTCCGCAAAACTTTTCTCTTGAAAATTCTTAAGGCCGACTCATCTAATGATGTCACGGTCGGGACGGGACGGGATGATGAGGGACTACAGGAGTTTTGCTTGTATTTGACAGCTATCAAAATTTTATAAAACCAGTTGTGTACAGAAACGTTTGGTATTGCGAGTAGAACTACATAGGTGTTTCGTTTCTTTTGTTGCGTCGATTTGTCGCGCATGTCAATGCATTAATTTTTCAGCAGCCGCTTTCGTATTTTATTCTATTCTAGTTTAGGAGCATTTCAGAATTTCAGGTAATTTTTAAAGTGTCGTAAAAAAGGTATTAATATTTTTACTATCCATTTTTTTTACTAGTTATTTGTTCATTTTAGAAGAGTAGAGAAAAAAATTAAAAACTAAAAAAGTAAAAAATTTCAAAAGTTATGAGCTGACGAAGTAGGGGGTCTCTAAAAATTTCCACGTGATCATGCCCATGATTTCAACCCTCCTAGTTATGAAACCAAAAAGAAAAAAAAATTATTAATCTAGAATAATGTCGCAAAGGCCGGAACTACGGAAAAGTGGGAAATTTTTTTTTCACAAAATGGCGACTGCCTGAAAAAAAAGTTTGTTTGGGTCACTTTTTCTGACTATTTCGAATTTTTTAAAAATAATAAAAATACAAATTTTGGGATGGGGCTAGTTCCAACCATAGACAAGCCTATAAAGAAGACTCTGTAAAATTTTCAAGTAAATCGGTCCAGTAGAACCTGAGAAATCGTGGGCATCGTTCCGAAAAAGTCAGTTTTGAGAAAAACGCTTTTAAAGTTTCCCTGAAGCCTTTTGTTCGATTAGTTCCGGCCGAACCAGTGTAGACGCCGGGTCAGAAAAATGCCTATATCACCGAAAATAATTTGAATTTTGAAAAATCCTTTTGTACACATATTCTCGAATAGTTAAACTTTGAAAAAAAAAAAAAAAAAATCGATTTTTTTAAATTTCTAGACCAGAATACCCCCTTAAAAATATATTTTGCTAAAAAAGTACACTTCTCATATTCGATTTTGGAAAAGATAAATATTTAAAGGTGGAATTATCCCGCGTTGGATTTCGCGACATTCTGACATTGTTGTTGGTGTTCATACTGCTTCCAAGATAGACGAAATTATCTATGACTTCGAAGTTATGATTGTCAACACTGACGTGGGAGCCAATTCCCAAGCGTTCTTTTTTTCAAATACTGTGTTTTTAACGAGGCGGGTCCCGAACCCAGCGCACAACCCTAGCGAGGGATGGTTTGCCTTTTCACTTTAGCTCGCCTGCAAACGGATGTTTCTTCCTTTTTTATCCCAGAGGATACTTGGACTAAGACCAGAAGCCGTGAGCTGCTTGAGCCATATGTAAAAAATCGTTTTTGGACACTTCCAAGTGAATAGCGCTCAGAGAACTTTCCTCACTTGCGTTAACTTCTACACACGAATCTATAGGATATATCTACTATAAAAACAGATCGGTCCCACTCCAGTCCCTGGATGGAAAATATTTTTATTTGACAAATACCTTCACGAAATTGGACGCAGATCATTCTCCAAGGCAACTCTTTAATCTTTGAACCAATTGTTCAGATCGGGACATTTAATCCTTTAACTGACCGATCGATATCAAGTTAAATATCTTTATACCACTGGGTAAAATAAGGTGACATTGTATTTATTTTGAAAATTCTTTATTTATTCTTCCAATTTCAATCCCCTTCAAAGTAATCCCCTCCCGATGCAATGCACTTATGCCAACGGATTAGTCACTTCCGGGGTGGCCTTCAGTTCCGTCTTCGCTGCGGCTTGAATCTCCTCTATCGTATAAAAACGGTGTCCCCGGAGCGGTCTTTTGAGCTTGGTGAACAGCCAGAAGTCGCACGGCACCAGATCAGGTGAATACGGTGGTTGCGGAACGATATGGGTTGAGTTTTTGGCGAAATTATCAAGAATTACGAGGGCAGATGGGATGGTGCACTATCGTGGTGTTAAAACCAAGAATTGTCTTTCCACAATTCCGGCCTTTTTAGGCAGATAGCATTACTCAAACGACGCATAATGTTCAAATAATATTCCTTGTTGACTGTTTGACTGGTTGGAAGGAATTCATAATGCACAACACCACGGTAATCGAAGAAAACAGTCAACATGACCTTGATTTTTGAGCGACTTTGGCGCGATTTTTTTGGTCTCGGCTCTCTTTTGGCACGATATTCGCTCGATTGATCGGTTGTTTCGGGGTCGTAAGCATAGATCCAAGTCTCATCGCCAGTTATAATGCATTTCATGACACCCTGGTAGTCGGAAAGCATCGTTTCACACACTTCAACGCGACGCCTTTTTTCCAAAAAATTCAATGTTTTCGGTACCAGTCGAGATTTGACGCGCTTGAGGCCCAAAACATCCTTCAAAATGGTATTGGCTGCGCCTTTCGATTTGCCAACTTCATCAGCAAGGTCTCTAATTGTTAATCGACGGTTTTTCAACACCAAATCTTTGACTTGTTGACCGTGAGCTTCGTCGGTTGAGGTTGATGGTCGCTCTGGACGCACTCACTATACCACTTGTAAACATTTCTTTTAGACATAGCTTCATCACCAAAGGCTTTCTTCACCATCCTCAACGTATCCGCAGCAGAAAATTGATTCCGTAAACAAAATTTAATGCAAATTCTTTGCTCAACAAATTTCGACATCGCAAAAAACGAAAAACTCTAATGAATATTTTGACGTGAAATTTGACACAAATGTGACTGACAGTACTACCAACCTAAAAAAAAAATAATTCTCCAAAACCTTCCACGCGCGCTGTTTAAATTCAAATGTCACCTTATTTTTTGGGCACCGTAGTATATTCATTTATGTTATACCTGTGAAGGGTATTAAAAGTTTGGAAAGTGTTTTTTTCTTGTTGAAAATCATATTTTTCGATTTACCGATCGTTTAGCTTATGCGTAGTGGATCAGAATATTATACTTTAATCTTAGCTCTGGTTTTCTCCGATCATATTCGGTATATGAATTTATTTTGTTAGCTCCTCTCTTCTGTGGTTAATGCATCCCTTTCCGGCTTCTATTATTCAAACTTCCTTGCAGCTTTTCTTTGGAGGTTTGAAAGTACACAGGTCTTGAAATCTATGGGCAGTTGTCTTTATGTCTCATATTGATCCCACATGAACCATATGTATAGGGTTAACTACCTCCAAACGTTTAGTAATTATACTAGTTCTATGACAATTACGAAGTATTCTTCCCAGTCCTTTTATTCTACAAGAGGTTTCACATAGATTCTCAAGGTCGAACTTTAGGGGTTGATGATTTTGGGTTTTCTTTGTTTTCAAATTAGTGGGAACATTTTCTTACAATAAAAAATATTATGTCACAAGTTTTATAAACCAAATCATGTACATACTTTTTGGTTAAGCAGATCGCCTAGTGGAAGGATTGTCTGTTTTAACAGAAGTTCTCTCTCAGTGTGTTTTTTCTTGCAAATTCTTTTTTGTACTGATATTGTGGTCGCCACTGTCGATAGATTGGCAAACGTATTCTTCAAACAATACATGCGCATACTTGTATATGTTGTTCTTAGCCTGAAAGTATGCTTTTATTGGTATATATCATATTACTTGCAAAACTTTTAGGTCGAGACAAGTTCTTTTGTATATTGAAAAGAATAGCGAAAGCACACACATCCATCAAATATTTAATTATAAGATCGCATTCTCACCAATTATAGTATGTATATATATATATTTTTTTTTTAAGCGAATATTTTCTTTGGGTCGGACGACTGGTAAAAGTCGTTGGAGTAATATCTGGAGGATATAATGGGTGTTTAGATCTTCGTTGGTATATTTTGTAAATTTAGCCATGGTTTTCATTGATTTGTGATGAATCGGGAATAGGTTATGTTTCTTAGATATCTGTAGAGTATTAACTACTTCGATCTATCTGATGGACATCCAAAATATTTTTTGGATTTTTTTTGATGTTTTCGTTTTTTTCGGATATCTATTGGTTAGACATCCATAAGAAATATTCCAGAACTGTTAAGAGGCCTACAATTTCTGAGAAAACCTTGGTCATATCTATTACAAAATGGTTTTAATTGAAAAAAAAAAAAAATCATTTAAAATACTTGCAGTCACCGATAAGCCCACATGAGGTCACAAATTTTCCAGCTTGACGACAACATTTGTAATTCATGCATGATATGACGAAAACGGAAGCGAAACTATATGATTAGCTGTAAGTTAGCGGCGATTAGCCTCCATTGATAAAGCTACTTCCTACTTATGGTACCAGCGATTGTGTTTCGAAGAAATTAACTAAATCGATTCTAATAATGAAATGTGTCTTCAAGCATAATAAATTAAACCCGGTAACATTCGAAATTATTTGATTACGTACCCATTTGCTTATGTTATCTACACAAAACTGAGGTTAAGTACCGTTCCATATGCTTCTTTTACGTCATTTTTCCTCAACACCTAAAAATACTAATTTCTTCAAGTGTTACCATAAATATTCAAAATCCTTACCTAATATATGAGCTGTGGTTCTGAGAGTTCTTTCATTTGTTTCACTTTAATTAAATCTCAAAAAACACAATCTGGCTTGTAAATATTAAATAACTACTTCACCTGAAGCGAATTCGTCAGACCACGTGACAAGCATACACTTAGCACGCTTAGGTAATAGAAACTTTGTGCATTTAATTTGCTTATAAAGGGTGATCCATTTCGAGGTTCCCTACTTTTTTGAGGAAAAAGCACAGATATTTTGAATTTAGTGGGAAATGTTTATTATCATTCGAAAGAACATTCTTTTCTTTTTTTTTGGAGATTATCTCTTTCAAATGTTGGCCGCAGCAGATGGTCCATCCCTTGAGTTCAATTTTCGATTACTCGTTCGAGCATTTCGACTGGTATTTGTTTTTTATTTCGAAGGCCTAAGTCGAAGCGGGATTGTCCACATAGACTTTAGATTTTACATATCCTCACAGGAAAAAGCCTTACAGTATGATATCAAATGATTTCGGTGGCCAATCGACCCGCCCAAAACGTGAAATTATCTGCTCACCGAAGATAATGCGGCAATTTTGCTTGTTTACATACTCCTTGAGCCAGAAATGGGCTTCGTCGCCGAACAAAATAAATAAAAATTAAACGTCGTATCTTCTTGGAACTTTTCAAAGAGCCTACAGAGCGGATCGATGTCGATTGGGAAGGTCGAGCGGCTTCAGTACTTGCACAAGCTGTATTTCAATTTAAGATCTCGACGTAAAATGTGCCAAGTCGTTCCATAAATCAGTCCGAATGGCTGAGACCGCGCCGAATCGACTCTCCACGGTCTTCGTGCTTACTCTCAGCTACAACATTTATTATTTGTATATTTTTAGTATATAACTATGTATAAATTATGCGTCACTAAATCGTTTATAACAAGTTAATTTTGATTTATCCTTGATGTAAAACCGTTATATTGGCGCGGTGAAATCTGTTCTCACCAAATCAATATTTTCGATAAGACAACATAAATAACAACAAAGTAGATAAAAGCCAACTTTTGTATAACAAAGTTTAATGCTTCCATCGGTTAAACATGTTATGGGCGCAAGTATACTATGTGCTAAATTTGCCTATGAGGAGTAATCACTAATGGTGTAACTGATTATGCCCGACTGAACTGGTAATCACCATAATCAATAATTTATCAATTTTTTAATAATAAAATACACTCTTAACGTAATATATCTCTGTGAGAATCAGAATGACGAATATACCAACTGATCAAATTTGAGTCGGACTGGTCCACAACTGTTCAAAAATCTAGCGAATGATGCTCTTAATGTTGGATTAAGCTTGGAAAGCTTGTATTGTACATTAAAGCTTATAATAAGGTCTATGTGAAAATGTGCTTTTTGTCAGTCCGGATCAAATTTGATCAGAGATTTATGGTTCTTTGAATAGTTTATCAAAAGCGTGAGCTTTAAAGTCAGACGCATTTTTCTTCCATCCTTCTGATGTCTGATGAAGATAATTCCGACGTACTATAGTTTAAAACTCGAACTCGACTATTCGAAGGGTGTGAAGGTTGTGTGCCTAGATACAGACCAACTTGTCTGCTTTTCATAACCTTCAATGCTTCGCTAGTAGCTTCTTCTATACGTTGAAGCTGACTTTTATAAAATAAATGAAAACTATTTTTCTTAGGTTGGTAGAATCTCTTTCATGTTTGTTCAAAGTTAAAACGCCGCAAAGAACGGGAGGTTACAACCTTGCAAGGTTTAAATAAATATTCAACCACTCCCGAGGCAAACTCTGCCTCCCTGTCGGGCACTATACGGGACATTGCAGGCTCAGGAAGACTTGTCCAACAAGGATATAGTCTCTTTCACAGACTGGCGGTTTTGCGGCATGGAACAGGAAGCTTCAGTACACCTGATTCTAGATTGTACAGCAATTTGTAGAAGCAGACTCAAGGTCCTATTTTTCATCTACGTGGATAGGAATCACATCGCCTTAGTCGCGCTCAGCAAGCTCCTGGAATTGTTTAGAATGCTGGACCTGCGTGACCTTATGTGATATAGGAAAGGCCATAATAGACCATATACAATAAAGCAAAGTCCCAATTTTCTACCTATCTATCTATCTAGATTTCCATATGTCGAATTGGGGGTTTGGCAACTGTTATTTTACGACGCAAATTGGTCTGGCGATTTTTACCATAGAAAACAATAACAATGAGTTTGCTTGGAGTTTTGTGTTTCCATAGAAAGAAATAAAAATGTTGCAAGAAGGCCTACCAAAAGTCCTGGATCTATTGTAAAAATGATGTAGAGCAGGTGACGAGACGTGAATAGTGAATGGCGCTCCACTAATGAGCTAATTAAAAAAAAAAAACAAATACGCTGAAGCTACTGAAGGCCATCCCAGCCGTGGCTTATGTATTATGTGTTTGGAAAAATGTATTGGTCTTAAGAAATACGTGAAGAGTATTTCTTTTGTCAGTCCGGGTCAAATTTTACCAGATAATTTGTGACATGTACTGGAAGGTCTCCTATTTTTCGTCACAATTCTAGATTTATATTAAGTGGATGGAAGTTAGATACAATCTACTGCCCAAAATTAAAAAAACTGTCTTTTAAGGGGGTATTCTACTCTAGAAATCAAATTTTGGGCAGTGTTTTGAATTTTATTTAAAAAAAAAAAACCAAAAATATTTTTACCATCCATTTTTTTGTTTTTATTGATATCTTGAGAATACAGAAAAAAAATTTCACAAAAAAATATTAAAACTTAAAATAATTAGAGGGGGGAGAGACAGGTATAAAAAATGGCGCATCCTGGTGACATTGATCCTGACTCTCCTGGTGGTCTGAAAAAAAAAAGAAATTCTTAATCAGTAAGGATGCTGTTAGTATAGTCCGGAAACACGAAAAATTTCGTGTATCGTGTGCAAAAAAGTAGTTTCGAGAAAAACGCGTTAACGCGTTTAAAGTTTAGGAGACAATTCTAGTGAACACGGACGCCACCTCACAAAATCGGCTGTATCTCCAAAAATAAGTCGAATTTTGAAAAATCCTTCCAAGGTCATATTTTTGAAAGACTAAACTTTAAATATATGAAAAAAATCGAATTTTTCAAAATTCTAGAGTAGAATACCCCCTTAAGGTTTTCGAAGAAGTAATCTCGGTCATGTCGTTTCTTCTATTTGTTCGGAGAGTGGTTTAAATTATTATTAGAATAATGGAAGGAAAATTTGAATAAATGATATGATAATGTTCTGGAAATTCTACAAATAATGAAATATTATTTTACGAGTGTTGTTGCGTATTTATTTTGGTCGTGGAAATGCAAAGTCATCGAAATGTGCGAACATTATCTTCTCTAACACTTGTGCTTTATCATTTACAGATTAAGATCTTCAAGAGAAAGAATGACACACCTGCGTTCCTACATCTGTAAATATTGCCTGTTAACATTCACAACCAAATTTTTGGGTGCTGACTTTCAAGTTTCCTGGTATTGAAGATTAAATAATGATATTGAAAATTTATAATGGCGTTTATGTAGGGAAACACGACGCCTTAGCAGACTATTCGAGTACAAACTGTTTCTAATGTGAATGACATCTAGAACTTTTTTTGGATAATCCCAGCTTATCTCATATCAGCCTCACCCTCGATAGATCAAATCTCCGATATCATACTATAGTAAGGTATCAGCCTCACCCTCGATAGATCAAATCTCCGATAGCATACTATAGTATGTAGGATTGAACTTTTTTTACAAAATAGACCTTTATCTTTATGAGCATTATTTTCAGTCTTGAGATAGCAAAAAATGGTTGGGGATACATTTGGAGATTACGATGAATGCGAAATCCCTTTGATATCTGGTTCGCAAATGGCTTGGTCAAAAATACTGCATCTTGAAAATGGAGTACGTGGCCCTCAACAGAGAGTTTATTACGATTTTCGGATTTTCCTCTTCGAAAAGCGCCAGCCACTCCAATTAGGTGGAGTATGTGAGCTATGGCTGCAATATAATTTGTAGAGCATACGCCGATATAGCCGGTATTCTAAAAATAATTATTAGCGCTTTTTTAGTAGCGTATTTATAGGTGCACACTTCAGTTTTGATAAGAAAAAATTCGGTAAAAATTCACGCCAAAATATTTTAATTATTATTTATAGCCAATACCTAATTAAATTATTCGAATACTTCAAGTGCAGTCAATTTGGCAGGAATGATTGATATATATACGAGTACAGCCAAATGTCACGGTTTAAGATGCAAACTGATAATCAGCAGTCCATTGCATGCGTGAAGTGATAAAAGTTTATAACCACTCCTATCAGGTCTTGCACGCCTAAAATAATTAAGAGATGACAAATCGCTACTTTTGGATTGTAGAGCAGGAAATTGCTTTTGCTTTGTCAGCAATAGAGCTCAACCCTATTTGAAAGTGATTATAAAATTTAAAAATATTTGAGTGTCATTCTGAAGTCCCAAGTAGAAAACGTAAAATATGGTTAGATATGATAAGAAGGTGGGGAAGATTGGGCTTCCCAATAAAAATCTAAATTACTTAGCATAGGTTAGGTGGTAGGGCTGAAACACGCACCAAAAGTAACGCAGGATCCCACTTAGACAGCCATCCTCTGGCAGCTAATGACAATCCCGGCCACTTCGGAATATTCGCAGAATGCGTGTCTACTAAGACATTTTAACTTCAGTACGGCAAAAGCTGTACAGTTGAGAATAAAGTGTTGGATTTCATCTTTTCTCCATTCATACAGCTTTGACCAGAATCCGACAAAATACGAGTTCATATCTAACTGATGATCCATTTCTAGGTACAATGCTTTTTTAAAGAAAAAAACACAGAAAATTAAAATTTAATGGAGAATGTTTATTATTATTCAAAAGAACATTCTTTGGTATTTATTTTTTGATGATGATCTCTTTCAAATGAAGATGGTTCATCCCTTGATTCAAATTTTTGATTACTTATTCCAGCATTTCGACTAGTATTTGAATCGGAGCGGAATTGTCCGAAAAGAATTTAGACTTTACATATCTCCACAAGAAAAATTCCAACGGTGTCATATCACATGATCTTGGTGGCAAATCGACCCTGAACAAAATTTATCTCGAAAACGTCGGATCTTCTTGGAACTTTTCAAGAGTTCATAGACTAGCACTATAGTATAGCTTTAGTTCTTGCACAAGCTGTACTTTGCATGTTTTCAATTTAAGATCCCGACATTAAATGCGTCTACTCGTCTCATAAGTCAGCCCGAGTTGCTGCGAATGGCGCCGAATCGACTCTCCATAGTCTTCGTGTACACTCTCAGCTACGGCTGCTAAATTTCTTTACTGCATGATGGACGTGGTCTATTCGGTCGAATATTATCCAATAATGAATGCAGGGTCTCAAGAGGGTGATGGTGTTGCCAATAGTACGTTCAGTAGGTCTATTATGTTGACCAGAAGTTGAGGGAAGAGCGCGAAACACACAACGTGAATTTTCGTAATAAAGTTGAAGTAACCGGAACGGACTCGGAATTTTATCCGCCCAAGAACTGTCAAATCGGCACCATTCCTCGAAATTACTTCAGGAATATTTATTGAACTCAACGGATGGACCATCTGAGACGTAGCCGCGGCCAACATTTGAAAGACATAATCTTCAAAAAGTTAAAAAAAAAAAGTTACGCAAATAGAAAGAAGCAAAGCTGCGCTTTCTTTAATTGATATTCCTGTAGAATGCTGTTATCTTTTAATTAAATCGTTTAATATTTCACCACCAGATATGGACAGATTATAATAAGTCAAAAAATGTTTTGTCACGCTTTCACAGAAATCATTGCTCGTATTTATTCAATATTAGGGGTGTCCTTATTACTTATTACTCATAATAGCTATATTCATTTCGAATTTGTATGAAAAATAAAAAAGTGTCTGTGGAAGGAAAAATGAAAGTAGAAGAGATACTCTAATGTAAAAATGCTGAAACATGTTGATTTCGATATGCGTCTCTGCTATATGACAGGTAGGTTAAGAAGTCCTCGGGGTCTCTTGACTCGCTTAAAATTTAGAAAATTCATATAAACCTCTTTTAGGAGTTCAGTGATTCTTCCTTCGATCATGTTGTGATACATGCATAAGAATTGGTCTCGCTTACTTTCCTTAATATCTGTTTTTTCGATAATGGGTTGTTAAAATCAGTTATTAGATAAATTTTGTGATTTATGGGCAGCTTCTTTTTGGTTGGTTTAAGGCTTGGCTGTTGGTGTGGGAATCTACTTTCGCCAATGCAATACCTTCAGGCTTCTAGAAGACCTGAAGAGTTAGAAAATCTTCTCCATTTTTCACAAAAACACGAATTTGTGCTACAAAGCGCATCCGTTTTTGACTACAGAAGCGTATTGTGATGAATGAACGACGCTTTCACCTGTGCTTGCGAGAGTTCTTCTATCATTTCCATTATCTTATCAGCAACCAACACATACACAGGAGCGTGTATTCGTATTTATTACCGAATTTGAGAAATTAGTGAGAGTCATAATTTTCACATTGATAACACAATAATTTACCTGGAAGCGTCTGGCCGATGGCATGAAGATAACAATGAATGGAGAGTGGGAAATAGAGAGTAGAATACTAAACGTGGTTTGATAATAGAAAAATGTGCCGTGATATGGATACATATGTATAGTACATACATACATGTAACTGCAAATGCTTGAAGGTGTATTGAGCAAGGTCTACCTGTTCATAGAAGAGTTGATTTATTTGCAAAATTTGTGGTTGAGTTCCAGCAATTGCCTATCTACGCGAGCTTTTGCTATAAAAACTCACAAGAGTCACTCGAGGAACAATTGATTTGGAAAGCGTTTAGTCGACAACGGACGCGATTGCCATATAGATGAGCTAGACCGAATATTGTTTGAGAAACCAAAAACAAAAAAAAAATCAAGTGCTGAAAGTGTGTTTGAAATTTCAAAATAAAACAAAAAACATTACAAAGATGCTTGATCTATCGAGAAAGTGCTTTATTGTCTTAATCTGCGTTACTTGTGCTTTGGCGGTCGATTTGGAGTACTCGGAAATAGTAACGGTTAACAATGAAACGCGCTATATTGTGCTAAATCCAGATGCCGCTTTGACTTTGTTCAATAAAAATCATTACGTCGGCGGACAATATGTTTTCACATCCGGCAAGAGAATTACAGGTGAGTGTCATTGGTTGCGGTTGTTGTTACGCGCCGAAATTTTATGGCAACTCTAAAGCAACTAAAATGAACGAAATTGCATACGAGTGTTACAGATTTGAACTGAAAATTGTGTTGCTAGAAGATAATGATATATTTTCGAGTGTTGTGACAATGTGATAAGTAGTTTAAGTCAACTTGAGTTAATGTGTACATACAAGTATTGTGTTTTTATTAACAAATTTTTGGAGGCAAGACTTTCCGTTTTATCTCAGAGAACACCTAAGAATTGATGGGCTTAAATTATGTCAAATAGCGAAAAAACTTTCGCAGAACATTTTTTGAGGATCAAATTCTTTTCTTTATATGCAATCGATTTTTGGCATAGCCATTAGCCTTTTTAGCGATTTTCCTCCCTCTTACAAAACGACGGTATTTTCAAGTTCTAATAATTCTTGGAAATAGGCCGAATATTGTATTTTGGCAAGAATTCCGGAACGAATTCTTCTATATATTTCTTTTAAGAAACGAAAATCGCCTCTCCAATGCTTCGAAATTTTACATTTAAAAACACGTTATTTTCTGAAGACTACTGTGAACAAAAAATAAGGTGAATTGTGTATAAAATGTAAGTTCATTATTATTCTTTCAAATCTTCAAATCAATCTCAACCCTTTCAAAGTGATCTCTGACCGTTAAAACGCATTTTTGCAAAGCCTTTTTTGAGCGGTCTTTTTCTGGTAAAGCCTTCAATGCCTCATTCTCTTCGGTTTTTATCTACTCGATCATGTCAAAATGGCCTTCCCGTTTTGCCCTTTTGGGTTTGTTGAATAGTCAGAAGACGTACGGAGCTAGATCAGGTAGAAGACGGTGGTTGCCAATATTTATTTGCTCACAATTTTTGTCATTTCAGACGAATTGATTGACGCAAACGCCGCATAACGCTTAGGTAATATTCTTTAATGACAGTTTGGCCCGTCAGAATAAACTAATAGTGCACCATAGTGATCATAGTAGTGTACCATATCCATCCATTTCGAGGTTCCCTACTTTTTTTTTCAAGCAAAAAACACAGAAACTTCAATTTTATTGGGGAATGTTTATTATCATTCGAAAGAACAATTTCTGGAATTTATTTTTTGAAGATTATCTCTTTCAAATGTTGACCGCGACCATGTCTCAAATGGTACATCCGTTGAGTCCAAATTTCGCTAATTTGTTCGACTGGTAACTGGCGAATGACACGCGTGATGTTTTGTCTGCATAGACTTTACAAACTCCCACAGAAAAAAGTGTGACGCTGTGATATCACACGATCTTGGTGGCCAATCGACCGGCCCAGAACGTGAAACTATCGGCTAAATAAAGTGTTCTCTCAATAAATCACTTGATTGATCCGATGTGTGAGAAGTGGCGTCGGTTAAAAACTTTAAGATCAAATAACTTTTCTTGAATTCAATAGGGATACAATGAAAAATGCCGAAAATCATATCGCGTACTTAGTGAATGATATTTCTAAATTGCTAGCACCAATAAGTCGAGAGTAATCTTTTATAGTTATTCGCTTTAAATATGCTTTCCGAAAAACTAAAATTTTTGTTGATTTTGTTTTCTATTCCTTGCAGGCGATCGCTTGATACTCAACTTCCAGGACTCAACGCAATTCACTAAAGGTGAAGATGTTGAAGCTCTACTACGTTATCCAGCCAAGGGCACCGATACAAATATCATAACTCAGGTAGACATCTATGCAGCAGTTTCTTCAGAAGATGCCGACTCGTTCTTCGTCGATGGCGGTATAAACAAATCCTTTTGTGAGATACTTATCGCTGGCAATAAGACAAGTTATGTCGAGTTTGAGATGTTCATTTATGGTTATTAGCTGTACGTAATATGTGCCGTTACATTGAAAATGAATATATGAAATAATTTTTGTTGAGCAAAAATTTTTATCTCTGCTAAATTTAGAGAACAAAGATAACTTAATAAAACTGTGATCTTAAGTAAAATTGAAATAATGGAATAAAAAGATAGTGATGCTACGTTGAGCGTAGTAACAAGTTTAGAATATAGATTAAGTTCTTAGAGTCTTTCACTATATTTTCTGATAACAATAAGAATTATAATATCAATGACAATGGGTTTGGCATGGTATTTATCAGACAATTTTTTTTTGTTCGGCTTTGAAATTATAATCACGTTTGGTGGTCACGAACGCATTTGAATAATGATAATCGGTTAGGAATAGGTGAACTGAAATCCATACGAATAAAATCCAAGTAATGAAATCAAATTTCAAAGTTGAGTTTTCGAAGTCGAATTTTCGATGTCGAATTTTCAAAACTGAATTTTTGAAATTTTGCCTGTAAACTATTACCGAATTTCAAAAATGAAATTTCGACATTGAATTTTCAAAACTAAATCGAGATTTCAAAACAAAAAAATGAATCTAGCGATTTAAGTAATGAAACCGAATTTTCTAAGTTGAATTCTAAAAATGGAATTTTCGAAAATTAAATTTTGTCATAGAATTTTCGAAGTCGAATTTTCGAAAGATGCATTTACGATTTTAATAATTTTCCACATTTCAGAAAATTATACCCCATGTACAGTTTTCAAATGCTTTTTTCGCATGTTGTACCCCAAAACTCTCATCATTTATTGGTGATGGAACATGCACTTCAAGAGTGCATCGAACCAAACAAAAAATTATACCCGAAATAAAATTTATGTTTTAGGAATACCAAAAAGATAAAAATGATATAAATTGTGAATCATATAATTATGTTTATGGCCTTGTTGAAAGGTCTAAGAATAGAAAGGCAATATTGCAACGCACTAAGCGATAATCGGAACCAATAAACGATACAGGGTTTCATAGTAATTGTAAACAAAGTTGTTCGCGGTAAAATGCTCTCCGAAAAACACTCCAAAAATTAACGCTTGAAATCTTTATTTCTATCAGCTTTGAAAATTTTATTGAACTTTAATTATGCGACGTTCATTCTTAGAGAACTATCTTTCTCTCTCTCTCTCTTTCTCTTTAATATCGATTTTAACTGTTTCAAATATGCTAGTTTCGATTCATAAGTTTGTTCCATAAAATTAACTGACAGATTAAGTTGATCTATCAGTTTTGCAAAAGTCCATTGACTTTATCTTTCATAAAGAACGATCTCTTCCTTGATCTGGGGCTCATTAGATTGTTCCATAAAATTACCATATAAAGCTGACTTTTCATAACCCATTTTTTCAGCAGAAGTTCCCAATACTCTGAAAATATGCGCAGTGGCCGAGTTTTTGTCGAGGAAACTATAATTGGTTTTGTTCGTTGTTTACTATTTTGCGCTAGAATCTTATTGTTTCTGACAGTAAACAATTGACGTATTCCAGAGATTACAGGCAGAATTTATAATTAAAAGAAGTTCTTTGACCAAAAGAAAAAAAAAATGGAAAATTTATTGAAGTCGTGCGTTTTTAAGTATTTTCTAGACAACAAACTTGTACGCTAATTTCGCAATTGATTCTACTTATCTTTGGCAAATTTATAATTACTTTCTTATCAAACGGTAATAAGTTAATATTTTGTTTATATTGGCACGGACGCACGACTTTATTGGCAACGGCAGCGCTTACGGTAAGTACGCAGAAATATCCAATTCATTACAATTTGAATTCAGCGGCTAATATATTTCTTTATCACAGCTGATAATCGCTTTTATGGCGTCGTGCCGGTACACCACCTGTCTGCATACGTACATAAGAAAGCACAGACTTTCGGAGTTTCTCTTCTATGTATATGTATGTATATCTATCACCCGCTTCCTATATGACAACACGAGTACTTTCGAGTAGTGCATACTTGAAATTACAATGTGCATATTTGCTCAACTAAACTAGAGGGCAATTAGAGATAGTCCAGGCGTTAGAACTAGATAATTGTCTGAAGTCGATGGTACGAGTATTATTAGCACTTGTCGCACAAGACAGTAATAATACTCACAATATAATATAAACACATATAATTATTATTGGCGAGAGCTTTCAAAAAGTGCTATTTAAAGTATTATTCTATAAATGCAACCCTATTGTTGGAGAGTACTTGTGAGACTTGGCTTGTTGATATGGTCTTAAACACGTCATTTATATTGGAGATTATGGATTTCACCTGGCTAAAGTACGATTTTCGTATTTGTATAATGATTATAACTATACAGGCTGTCCCATCTTGTATGTCGGTATGTAAAAATTATATAACATTAGAGAAAACCAATAACGTTCACTGCAGCAACGCTTATTTTTAGATCGGACGACTAAAAAATACGGCTGCCATTCAAACTGAACGCTCAAAATGAAATGAAGTTCTTGTATGGAAACTTAACTATGACAAGTATTATAGCTTCGGTGCAGTAGAAGTAAATATTTTTTTCTTGATTTGATTTGAGGAAAGTGCTCTGTCCATATTTAACTCAAGCGTCCTTTAGTTCGAGCTTTTCAACTGCTACTTTCGGTTCTTATATTAGACGTAAAGCTGCTGGACTCAGAGAGTCTGTAATAATTCGTACTTATCTAACGTTTCTCTACACTGAGCTTTGAAACGTCCCTGGCCTGACGATGATAGATGGCACTACTGGAACTAAATCCATTTGGTTTCTTGTTAGCCCTAACCTTACAAAGGCGCTTGTATAAATTTCGGATCATTAGTTTGTGATTTATTTCATTTTGAGTGAAACAACTTGAGTTATTGAGAAAATAATAGATAAAAAGGAATTTCGCGTTTTGATAGAATATTGTTTTTTGAAGGGAAAATATACAGTTGAAGCCAAGACTTGGCTAGATGACGTGTTTCCGGACACTGGCCCAGGAAAACCAATCATCAAGGATTGTTATGCTAAGTTAAGACGTGCCGAAAGAGGTTGTTACCGACGAAAACATCAAAATGTCCGCAAAATAAGTTTGCATGATCGTAAAGTGCAGTTGATCGAAATAGTAGGCACTCTAAAGATATTAACTGAGCGTGTACATCATATCATTCGCGAATATTTGGGCGTGAGAAAGCTCCGAGAGTCATTCGAGTAGACTGCATACGATGAACCCGATTCAAAACGTGGAAAGACGCGACAGTCGGCTGGCAAGGTTATGACGTCTATATTTTCGGATGAAATAATTTTTATTGACAATCTTGCAAAAGGACTCTTCCATAGCGACTATTACATAGCGTTATTAGACCGTTTGAAGGACCAAATCTCCGAGAAACTGAAGAAAAAGAAAGCGCTGTTTCACCAAGACACACGACATGAATTGGGCTTCGAATTGTTTCCGCATTCACAGTCTTCTCCAGAAGACTCTCAAATGAAAAGTGATCGTAGAAATTTTTAATTATAACAAATAATGGTTCACATATCTTTCGCAGAAACATTACCTGATTGAGTGGTTTAAAAACAACTCTTTTTCTTGCTCTCAGAAACGGTTAAAATACAAAATGACATCTTTCAAGTCGCACGAAGTCATTACAATAATTTTCTGTTCTGTTTACTGGTGTAATCAGTATTGGATCTGTCTTTTGGTCTTATTTATTTATTTTCTTTATGACTTTCTTTGGTATGCTGAAGAATCATTATTATCAGCCTTTTTCCTGGTAGCAAAATTTTATCTACACATTTCAATCTCGATTTTCTTCGTTCAATAAGAAATTCTCTCTCTCATTTTCAGAGCTTCCGAAAATTTTAAATCTCTAAACCTTGGGTCGGAAATGAAAGTCGTTTAAACGTCTATTGGGAGTATTGTACAGGGCCTTCAGATTTTTCTGTAAGATTTTAAAGGCATACCAGCTGTTTCTACTAATAACCTAGATAGTTCTAGAGAAACCTTCTTTAAAACTTTGACGATTCGATTGGAAAAGAGTAATGTAATAACGGTTGTAAAAGGTTTCATATAAAAATTATAGTAGCGAATTTATTTACATAAAAATATTTATATATTTGAAAGTTCTAAAATTTTTTGTCCAAAAAGCAGCGACTCTAAACTGTATACTATTTAAAATAAAAAAAAATTCATATAAAATATTTTCGAAGTTTATGCAATCCTACTTTCAAAGGATTAAATAGGATTTGAGTTTACAATTGTAATTAGTAAGTTAACGACAAAATTGTTTGATAGTTGGCAACCCTCTTCCAGTCTGGATTAAAGCGTAATTTATATTTAAAATATATACAACCCATATGCGCTTCAACAAATCGTTTATGTACAAAAGTTCCTTGAGAATGTCACAAATTCTTCCAAACGATATCCTCAATAAAGTCCAGATAAGATGCAACCCTAGTATAAAGGCTGGGAGTGACGCTAGCGCAGCCATCACCGGCCGACACCACTCCAATCACTTGCATCTTTCGATACGCTTCGTCAATGATGAGGTTAAGCGGGCCACCTGAGTCGCCCCAACAGGCGTCGCTGATGGAATTCGGATCGCTGGCGCAGATTTGTGTGGGTAGAATACCGCGACTTGGTAAGACGCCGCCACGCACATAGGCCTTTCTGCAATTATCTGCAGAAACAGCTTTGACGCTTGCCTTTAGTAGTACATTGGATTGTCGACGTGCTGATATGCGTGGAATATGGAATATGAACCGAAGAGAAAGAAAATAATTAATTATTTACTTAACGAAATTACATTTTTGTTAATTACTTCTCAACTCCGTTACGCCCCAACCGGTTACGTTGAGCGTCGCTGTGGGTGGCGGATCAGCCAGTTCTGTGTGCAGGCAAACTGGAAATACTAGAGAAGAGTATTCAACATCATTTTTCAGCTCTATTATGGCAATATCATCATACTTTTCCAAATTCCGGTAATTCATGTGTGGGTAAAGAGCCTAAAATATGGAAAACCCTATAAAATTATTAAGTCATACATTGTGGTAGAACATGACGTTATTACCTCGATGGGCACATCGACAGCATTTTTCATTTGTTCGGGATTATTGAAATCCGTTACACCCAAGCGCACAACAATCGGTTTGCTATCCGGTCGATTAACACAATGCGCCGCCGTGAGCACAAAACGTTTATCGATCAGAGCGCCGCCACAACGAAACTCATAAGGTGAGCTTTGTGGATTGATCGACGCATAGCCGATGGCAGCCATATGTGGATATTCGCCCGGCGCCACCGGCGAGCCGCCTAATATATGTGGCACTGTGTACGGCTCGGCGTATTCATCTAGTAAGCGGCAAGCTTTTTTCGCTTTTCGCTCCTGCACACCGCCGAAGTCACCACGTGTCTGTTTGTCGTCATTTGAATTTTTTTCACTTTCTAAGAAATCTTCTTTGGTGTCGAAAATTCCCAGCAAATTTCTTTCATTTGCTAGAGGACAACAGATGATCTCTTCATAAATCGTAAAACCACATCGTTTCACATCGGCTTTCGTAAGTCCAAGATTTTGCATTTGTTTCGCAATATCAGGACAATCGCGTGGTAATGCGCATCTGCCAAACACTCCTTGTTTGATTTCACATGGATTGCCCTCTGTAAGTGGAAAAATATATTTTTGTATTTAGAAAATATTTCGAGGTTATGTGACATAGTTAGTTTCATACAGAGAATTATTGTTAATGTTTTATATTTTGTAAAAATATTCCATTAAATGCATTTAATAAGTGTATCTACTTGTATAAGTAAAAATGGTAAGTAAGTAAATAAATAATAATTGATTTTTATAAAGATAGAGAAAATCATAATAAGAACATTTCTAGAAGTACGGTTGTCCGATGCAGTATTGCCCGCCTGAAGAACAACAAAGCGGCGGGGGCCGACAGATTGCCGGCGAGCTATTCAAACACGGGGGCGAAGAGCTGGTAAGGAGCATGCATCCGCTTTTTTGTAAAGTATGGTCGGACAAAAGCATGCCCAACGATTTAAGTGTGCTATGCCCAATCCATACAAAGGGAGACCCCACAATCTGCACCAACTACCGTGGGATAAGCCTCCTCAACATCGCATATAAGGTTCTATCGAGTGTATTGTGTGAAAGATTAAAGCCTACCATCAACAAACTGATTTGACCTTATCTGTGTGGCTTTAGACTTGGCAAATCAACAACCGACCAGATATTCACCGCGCGCAAAATCTTGGAAAAGACTCGTGAAAGGAGAATCGACACACACCATCTCTTCGTCGATTTCAAAGCTGCTTTCGACAGCACGAAAATTTGAATCCTGGATTTGGTATCCCCGCAAAACTAATACGGCTGTGTAAACTGATATTGCGCAACACCCAAAGCTCCGTCAGAATCAGGAAGGACCTCTCCGAGCCGTTCGATACCAAACGAGGTTTCAGACAGGGTGGCTTCCTATCGTGCGACTTCTTGAATCTGCTGCTGGATAAAATAGTTCGAGCTGCTGAACTTAATCGAGCAGGTACAATCTTTTATAAGAGTGTAAAGCTGCTGGCGTATGCTGATGATATTGATATCAACAACACCCGCGCCGTTAGTTCTGTTTTCTCCAGACTGAACAAAGAAGCAACTCAAATGGGTCTAGCAGTGAACGAGGGCAAGACGAAATATCTCCTGTCATCAAACAAACAGTCGTCGTACTTGCGACTTGGCACTCACGTCACTGTAGACAGTCATATCTCTGAAGTTGTAGATAATTTCCTCTATCTTGGAACCAGCATAAACACCACCAACAATGTCAGCCTAGGAATCCAACACAGGGTAACTCTTGCCAACAGGTGCTACTTCGGATTGAGTAGGCAATAGAGAAGCAAAGTCCTCTCTCGACAAACAAAAACCAAACTCTATAAGTCACTCATAATTCCCGTCCTGATATACGGTGCAGAGGCTTGGACGATGTCAACAACGGTTGAGTCGATGTTGCGAGTTTTCGAGAGAAAGGTTCTGCGAAAGATTTATGGTTCTTTGCGCGTTGCCCGAGCTAATATCGCATTCGATGGGACGATGAACTGTGCGTGATATACATACGACGACATTGACGTAGTTCAGCGAATTAAAAGACAGCGGCTACGCTGGCTAGGTCATGTTGTCCGGATGGACGAAAACACTCCAGCTCTGAAAGTATTCGACGCAGTACCAGGACCAAGTGGAGAAGGACCTGGCTTCGCATGGGATATCCAATTGGCGCCACGTAGCGAAAAGAAGAAACGACTGGCGCGCTATTGTTAACTCGGCTATAATCGCGTAAGCGGTGTCTACGCCAAATAAGAAGAAGTAATATGGCATTATTATAGGATGTGTTGACTAGAAGTCACGAAAATTTCAAAAAAAAAAAATTAATTTCCAAAGTTATAGCCGCTTGTGTTGACCCTGTTCCAAAAAAAGGTACTTGCGGTGACAAGCATAAGTCCTTGGAGATTCATCTAAAAACAGTCGGACAAAAACAAATAGTTTTATAAATAGATAATCCCGGGCCTGAACGAAGGATTTTATTTTGTTTTCAAAATTAACAAAATGGCGGCCTCATGAATTTTTTTTCTAAATTTTTGCGAAAAAATCAACAGTTAATTGATCTTAAAAAATCGAAATTTTCGAAAAAATAAAAATCCTTCGCTCAGGCCTGAGTTGATTATGTATTCTAAAAGCTGTATGAATTTCATTAAAATCCACTGAACGGTTTTCGCGTTGTCACTGATTCAAAAAAAAAAATAGTTTTGAGAAAAACGCGTTTAAAGTTTCACACTAGCGCTTTGAAGTGCCCGAGCTCTCTTTCTTATTTCTCGAATAACTCAAAAACTAACTATCGGATCAACGTGAAATTTTCATTGAATATTTTTAAGATTTTACACTTAAAGAAAATGCAAAATTTAATTTTTTGAAAATTCTAACCACCTCTAACCCCTTAATTTCGGTTCGTGGTTTGATCGTATATCTTTCCATGATTAACTGGCAAAACTAATTGAAAAGAAATGTCAAAAAAGTGGGAAAAGATTTCGCGTCGTTTGCTGTTCCTATCGCTCTACTTTTGTAGCGTCCCTCTCGAAAAACCCGTTAATATTTCTTACGGCACTTAGTTTATCGCATCACCAGATGATGTCACATACTTATAAGTCACGTCATTCTTACAACCTTTCATGACGACACATTATTATAAGTCATGTCATTCTTAGAACTTTTCATCACATCACTAGATGATGCCACATCCTTATACTCGTAAGTCAAGTCATTCTTAAAATTTTTCATCACGCCACGTGTATGACATATCAAAATTTTTAATAGCTTTTGTCTTTCAACCTAAAAATTTCTCATCATACCATATCACTTACAAGTCCGATATCACATGGCTCAAGTCATATCAAATTTAGATCTATCGTTCGGTCTGTCACATAATATTACCATCTATTTCTAAAATATCAGATCATCACAGAATATCAAATCACTAAAATATCAGATCATCACAGCATATCAAATCGCTAAAATATCAGATCATCACAACATATCAAATAACTAAAATATCATCCACAAGTCAAATTAATTACATCACAATAGTCAGATCATAGTACATTAGATCATACGAGGTGTGTTCAAAAAGTATCGCGAATCGTAACTGACAGTTTTCTTCGATTGCAGGGGCGCGGTGCATCAAGAGTTCTTGCCAGGGAAGAACGGTCAATAACGAATATTACCTGCAAAGCAATCCGCCAAAAACGCCCGGATTTGTGGAAGAACAAAAATTGGCTTTTGCACCACGATAACACACATCGTTGCTTTTGCGCGACTTTTTGGCCAAAAACAACACACTAATGATGCCGCAGCCACCGTATTCCCCAGATATGGCCCCCTGTGACTTTTTCTTGTTCCCTAAACTGAAGAGACGAAAGGAGATGAAAGGACGACGTTACGCTTCTCTTGACGAGATAACGACGACATCGAAGGAGGAGCTGAAGAAGATAAAAAAAGAAATGATTTTTTGAAGTGCCTCGAAGATTTGAAAAACCGTTGGCACAAGTGTATAGTATCTCATGGGGATTACTTTGAAGGTGACAAAATAGATGTTCATGAATAAATAAATAATTTTTGAAAAAACACAAAATTCGCGATACTTTTTGAACACACCTCGTATTACTAGCAAGTCAAATCAATAACAACATAACATATCATATCACAACAATTTCAGAAATTGGCACGATAAGATTATTATAAACACACACATCACACATAAACTTTTTAGATTTATCATAACAGATAACATCACACCACAGTTGGTCATTCCTGTTTCACATAACAGTTCCATTTTCATAAGATCACATTTCAGTATATTATATTTTGATTTATCGCATCATCACATCACATGAAGAGGCATCACGTCATTAAAACCTAACTAAATAAAAAAAACTCTTTATTTGCCACATCGCATCATAATTGGATCGTGACGTCTAAATAATAATATATATATGTATAGATACATCACGTCACGGCCATTCATTTGTTAATTTGGCGGCGTTACGGAAACTGTTTAGTTGTATGAAATGAGTTTCATTAAACAGATTTTTAAGCTTAAAAATAGCTGCAGCAACAGCTCGACAATGCATACACGCTTATTTAGCTACTGCAAGTAGTACATATATACTTGCACAGCTTTATTTAGGTACAAGAAACGTGTTCACGTATATTTGATTAAATTCTGAAAGTCATTCTTGATTTGATTAAAAAAAGGCTATCAGTGTGATGTTGGAATTATGCTGTAAATACTATGGAAATGTAAATTGATAAAAAGTGGATTAAAGATACCTATCTAGAGCATAAAAGCGATCTCTTGACTTAAATGCGTAATTAAAGAAATTTTTGATTTTTGTATGCGAATCATTTTAAATGTCGCATATTACACTCACTGAACACACTTACCAATTTCAGCAGCGGATATCGGCGATAATGTTGTTAGCGCAATATGCGCGCAAAAACACAATCTTAATACCAAACAAAGCTTATGTGTTGTAAACATTTTTTAAATGCACTAATTGATAGTAAGAAATTAAGCACAGAGCACGAGCGAGTAAAAAACTATTCTAGAGACAAGACAGTGGCTTTTGTTGTCACAACAGACTGCCCACAATCTGATCTGATCTTCGCACAAATTTTTTGTTCACTTTTTGTTTTACTCTATTTACTCTCAGTTCAATACAATACACCAAAGGCGATCTTACGGCGAGATACGCTGTCGGCAATGTCAGCGATCTGTCTGCTCGCCTACTCAGATTTTATGAATTACTTGAAGCTGGGAGAACATCGCTAATCAAAGTACAATCGTTGGTATTTATATATATATACCGTACATATGTATATATTTTGTATTTGTTTAGATATAAATATAGCATATATCGATCTGTCTTATAGACGCAAATGCATGCTTGTTTAAGTTTGATTATTTACTATTTTGTTTGTGCGTTTTCAAGATCTTCAAACATTTTCGAATTTATATCTTCCCGTTTTGGCACTACTATACAATAGAAAGCAATAAAGACACGAATTGTTTGCGAAAATTCGCGAAAACGAGATCTAGTTGAAATTAACGACTCTCTCGCAGTAATGCAGCGCAACGACTGAGTTGCTCAGACAAACTGTCTGTTGATCGCAAGCCTAGATTTTTTATAAACAACACCGTGCTGCACAATAAAATGATCGGTTTTTGATTGAAAATACATTTTTCGCTGAAATGTTTTTATTTTGGCTAGCAATACCGTTTTGTTTTTCGAAAATTTGTGGTGATTGTTCGCTTATTTATGTAGAGGCTGAATTGACTTCTATGAAGCTAATTTAATTCTTTATGCCTGCTTCTGCGAGTTGATCCATAATGACGCTTATAATCCAATAGCCAGAGTCTTCATGTATTCTTCAGAAGTTCTGAATCAAAAATGACATCAGTAATAAGTTGCTTTTGGTTTCATCGTAACTCTATTAAAATATGGTATTTTCAATTTATTTTATTGACATAAAGAAAATTGAAGACTAAAAACAGACTAGAAATGACCACAATCGCAAAGAAATCGAGCGTCTTTGTGATAAAACTGTTTGGGTGTCAGGCCACAACGGAATTGCAGGAAACTGTAAAGGTGATAAGCTAGCAAGAAACGGCACTCTAGAACCGCTATCGATAGCATGGGAGCGGATCGGTGCTCCCGTATCCTATCCATAAATAGCTGGTCCTCATGGAAGCTTGGTCAACGCTGGGCCATCAAAGGCAAAGGCAAAAGCCTTTTGGCCCAAGATCGATCGGAAAAGATCTAGTGATCTCTTTGCCTTCTGTAGGGCTAGCCTCTCCCTAGTTGTGGGGCTTTTAGTAAGGCTGGGAATCCTACCAGACGCTGGCTTTGCTAATTCGAACACAAAGCTGTAGGCTCTGGGATCTAGGGCTTGAAAATATATTATCCGTTTTCGACAATTGTTAGACTACAGATGGATTACCTCAAAGGTTCTATTTGTTTACAATGTTATTCCGCTTTAGTTGAAATTTTGTGTAGTATTTTCTGAGATATACTTTTTAATCTAAAGGTGAGCTGATTTACGCTCATTGAAACTTAATTTCTCCGACATATTTCTTCAGTGAGTTACCGCCAATTCAGTACCGCACTAATATAACCGTTATAGTCCCCATATATAACCGTTATATAGGGATTGGTGTGTTAATAAATTTGCGGTAATTCACTGAAGAATTATGTTGGAGAAATTAACTTTGCGGTTTATTATACGATTTCATTAATATTTTTTACTTTGTTAGGAGCTGGGGGAACTAGTTCGGAGTACTTTTGTTTGATGATTTGCAAAATATGAATATTAAATTTATTGTGGATCAAAACACAGTTTTTGACGTAGAACATTATCGAAATTAACAAAAAATTTATATCATTAAGCCCATCCGCCTGTTTTTAGGAGGCATTAAACTTCATAAGCTAGCCAAAAAGTGGGCTCGATCACTGTGAAGCTCTTTACTGGAAAGAGATCTCTAGCTCTAGGTCTTTTTGATTAAGGAAAAAACTTTTAAGTTTGCCTGACAGCAACATTTACTACAACTATGGGTATTCTGGTCTAGAATTTCAAAAAAAATCATTTTTTTTTTTCATATTTTGAAAGTTTAGACTTTCAAAAATATGACATTGGAAGGAGTTTTCAAAATTCGACTTTGTGACGAGGCGTCCGCGTTCACTAGAATTGTCTTCTAAACATTAAGCGGCTTTTTACTCGAAACTACTTTTTTTGAGGTGGTTGAGATGATGTCTCAAGTTCTACTGAACCGATTCCTTTGAAATTTGGTATATATCCTGTTTATACAATGCTCTATCGTTTCTGCCTGGATTTCCAAAAATTTTGATTTGAAGTATATTTAAAAAATTCGAAAAGGTCGAAAAAATCGGGGCAAAATTTTTTTTTTCAAGTCGACGCCATTTTTTGATTATTATTATTTATTTTTTATTTATTTTATTTTTTTGAAAATGGACACTCCGATAACGACATCCTCACTAATGAAGAATCTTCTTGTTTTTTGTGTTTTAGATTTCTGTAAGGGTTGAAATGACGTCAACCAGGACGCACCGTTTTTTTGAAGCCCCCACTCCACCGGCCCGTATCTCGACGAATTTTGGTTTTTTTTTACAATTTTTTTATATTATTAAAATGTCAATAGAAACCTATAAAAAAAAATCGATAGTAAAAATGTTTTAAATTTTTTTTATCTTAGTTTAAAAAATGCCTAAATTTCATGCGTCTAGACCAGAATACCGCCTTAATGGTTGGTCTACCTTATTGGCAGCTAAGGGTTTTCCAATTAAATTTGAATATTCCTTACCCTTAGCTTCATCTTAAATTTTTAATATGAACAACACTTAACTCAAATAGCACGATCACCTTTTTATTAAATTTTGTAAAAATAACTTCGTTTTTTTACTAATAGTTTAGCTTTTAATTTTTCCAGTTAAGCTTTCAAGCCATCTATAATCACAATATAGCGTAGTGTCTCCGTGTTAGTGGCGACCACCTGTACTGAAATACTTCGTTCACCTATGCCGCCCGCCGTAGCGTACGCTTGAGATGTAAAGCCCGCATCGCCCTCCACATACAAACTGACCTTCGTAATAAGTTGATCGGCAGCGTCTGTTGAATTGCTAACGGCAGCGTCATTAGTTGTTCCGAAATATTGTATATTAACGATTATTTCATTTTGGTCGATATTGGGTGTAACGGTCTCTTGAAATTGGTAAATCGGTACAGCACCTAATGGATGAGTTATCAAAGAAATAGTTTTAATGGCAAACACAAAATTTCTTGTCAATCATAAATTATACCGTCAACGGTGCTGCCCAATGTGAAATGTTCAACGGTCGTGGCATCCGATGAGCTTAACGGTTCTCGCTCCGAAGCACTAAAAGACGTTGCTGTAAGCGCTAAAACGAGTATAGCGTTGATAAAGAAGTTGAAAGTAGCGCTCATCTTTGGAGAAGTGTGTTCTAATATTTCTGCAAATCGCTGTTGCACTAACTGTATATTCTATTTTACGAGGTCTTATATATGAGCATCACTTGCACGAACATAACTGATTTCTTGTAAAACTGTGTCGTTGTTTACATTGTTTGTAACGGCCTTCCGCGGCACCGCTTGTAAATTTCATTTCTGATAAAACATACTTATCTACTTATTTCTAATAGAATAACAACAATTTGTATCGACTAATTACGAGGGTTGGTACCGTAGTATCTATATTAGACAGAAGCATTTATCGTTAAAGTTAGTCTCATATTCCAGCATCAATCATTATAAAAGTTGGATTGAAACATAAAAAATTGAGATTATGTATTCGTAGACCGGATTGCTTACGCTCTTAATTGCGTCTGCGAAGGTAAGTCATATATTTCGTCATCAAAATACAAAACACTCACTTTGCATACTTTTAAAAATAATTTGCTCTCTCAGTAATAAGCCGCTGTTACTTAGAGAGTATATAATCTCACATCTCAATCAGCATGACAAGTGACTAGCGATAAATATCAACATAGAGAAATGCAAGCTGTATCTCAAACATTGGATGACGTACTGCAGCGAATGAGAGACAGAGTAAGAGAGTGTGAGCGTCCCTCTCGGTGAGTAGTGGGTTCGAGACATGCTCGATGAAAGTAATAAATTATCGGCAAATATTATGAAAAGAATTTGAGAGTTTTAAGAAAGCTTTAACTTTCAGAAGTTATTAAGGGATTATATACAGTTAGGAGGTCGAAAAAAAGGCATTTTTCAAGAATTTTTTCAAAGCAAACTGTTTGGTTTATTGATTTGAAGCTTGGCAGGTACATAATGACAACCTTAAACTATATTCATATATTTTTTATTGTCAAAAATAATTATCCGGAACGTTGATATTGACAATTTTGCAGAGGTCCGCAAAAAAAAGGCCTATTGCGGTGAGCACGTTATCTACGGACTGGATCACTTAAAACGCAAAAACCAAATAAATTTCATTAATTTAATAAATAATCTAGTGATTGATCGAAGGAATTAGCAAAAAACCAAAATTAGGGTTTTTAATTGTTTATAAAAATAAGAAATTTTCATCGGATAGGGAAATCCTTCGACTAGTTACTAAAAAATATAGTTAAGAAGGTTGTGTAAAAATTTCAGACCGATCGGTCGTTTCTGAGAAATCTTGCTCACCGACTTTGAAAACACCGTTTCGAGAAAAACGAGTTTAAAGTTTTGAAAGCACTTTACATGTAGTCGGCGCGCCTTCACTAATGTGTCTACAACTTCGAAAATATTTGTCGGATCGACTTGAAATGTTGTGTGTGTATACTCAGATATATATATATTAAGAAAACGCAAAAAAAATCGATTTTTTGAAAATCCTAACTGTATATAACCCCTAAATAAACGGTGGTTTCTTAAGATATGTGGTTTCCAAAAATAAATAAAATTTTAATATTGGATAGTCGAAAAAGTCTTTTCGTGTTTCTAATCAAACTTTAACTTATTTTTTTTTATATTTATAATGAACTTTAATGATCAATGTAAAACTTTTCTTCGCGAAAAACTACGACAAGTAATTTTCACAGGCTTCTTTTGAAGCCAACTTTACTCCATTAAGGCAGTTCTGCATTGAACGAAACAAATGGTATTCCGATGGTGAAAGGTCAGAGCTATATGGTGGATGTATCAAAACTTCCAAGCCAAGCTTTCCCAGTTTTTGCCGAGTCTTCAAAGATGTGTGTGGTCTAGCGTAGTCCTGATGGAAGACGAAACCCTTTCTATTGATCAGCTCTGGCCTTTTTTTCGATTGCTTGCTTCAATCTCATCAGTTGTTGAAAGTAAAATGTAGAATCAATCGTTCGACTAGGCTGAAGCAGCCCATAATGGATGATTCCTTTCCAATCCCACCAAACACTCAGCATAACCTTTCGAGGCATAATTTCGATGTTCATTGGCTGAATGACATGAAACCAGTGGCAGATCCAGAGCTGACTCAAATTGAAACTTTCAAGAACTTCATTGGAAAACCGCGTTTTTAAATCTTGTAATCGTGTCAATGAGTAGAATGTATGCAGAAACACTTTAGAAGTCTTCACAGCTTTGAGATGGCTGATTGTTTCGATGATTCCGACGACCAAAAGTTCTGGGTTTTTTCACTTCAACTTCCAATTTTTCAGCCATCTGTGTAGTACTTAAAAAAATTTAATTAAAATGATGATCAGCATGCATTCTTCGTGTGTTCAGTGTTGTAACCAATGTTGTTATGACTTTTGATGCTTTCCAAAGGTCGATTGAGTGTGTTTTTCGGGAAACGAATTAAGTGGCTGCGTCAGTGACAAACCATCAGTGAGACAGAAAACTCCCACAATAAGCTCGAAGTTGCACAGTCACTGTACTGTCAACTGCTAGATTCAATGTTTTTACTGCAGTCGTTCTATTCTTCCACTCGCTTATTTTTGTCAGTGTATGAACGATTTCTGGAAGAGTTACTGTAAATTCAACAACGGCATCACATATTTGTACCCACCTTTTCTCATAAAGCTACAGATTTTTTTTTGCCAAGTATTGAGTTAAAACAGTGTTACTTTTCGGTCTTCAAACTTAGAAATATGTACGTTGTAACCTCTCCGAATATTTCACATATTTATTAATTAAAGCAATTTGAACGGATTTCGAAATGCTGCTGTTCAATTTATGGGAAAAACATGGTGTCATCTTAGCGTTGGTAGTTTTTCTTCACGCTTCCATTTCATCGTTGCGAGGTGAGTTCCCCGCTTGAAATTTTACAAATTTTCGCTGTCGAACCTGGAACATTTCACTGTTTTATGTTCTCTGGCTCAGCTGTAACTTCAACGCGGTAAAAGAGAGAGAGAGAGAGAGAGAGAGAGATCTGAGAGTTGCTGATATGGAACTCTTCCATAGTAGGATAAACGTGCGTAATTGAGATCCATGGATCCACATTATTTCGAAGTAAGTAGTATGAAATGACAAACCAAACTGAGTATAAATCATGTAACTGTTAAAAAAATGATGCTGAAAACAGTGTTGCTTCGTTGAAAAATACACGTCTAATAAAATACCCGTTATATTTAATTCTTCACCGCAGTGACTTTCAACAGAAATGAGCGGTCAGCGCACCAGACTAGATGAATGGAATAAAAATTATGCAACTTTTAGTTGAGAGTAATTTCTGGTTCGTGCTAGTAGCTAGAATAGTGACGTTTCTAAGCTGGAAAGTACGTATGTAAGTATGAAGCTTCTTGTTTGCACTTTAACGGATTGTTATGGCATCGGATGGTGGTATTTGACTGGCTCTTAGGTAATAGGACTGAGTTCGTTTAATTTAGAAGTCAAAACCTTTAAGGCCATTTCACACATTTTTATTTTATTTAAGCTTTCAATTTATGGCATCCGAAATCATTGTACTTTCGGATACAGAGCCTGAAAATTATTCGAACACCGAGTCGAGAAATTAAAGTCTCCTTAGTCATTGCCATTGTTATAAAGCACTTTTAGACAAAAAAAGCTTCCAAGAAAAAGCAGGACAAAGCAAAGGAACTAAAAATAGTTTTATTGAAAGCCGGACATCGAAGTTCTTGGAAGCACAATCGCGTGGCTGCATACGCAGAAGTGCTTGCATTTCAATATTATGCGTCAAAATGTTGCACTGACTGAGAGATCTCATTATCACCTCTTTCAATTTTTACACTTAAAAGCTTGCTCAAGTTCAGATTACATGCATCATAGAGATCACTCATAACTACTATATATGCACTTGTATGTTTCACAGAACAAAATAAATTGCAGTCTTGTTTATAAATAACTGTTTCGCGGAAATATGGTTCAACTGAAATATTCTTATCGCTATGTAATAAGGTGAGATGAGATGAGATGGAATTTGTTTTGAATATTCAGTTGTGCGAAACTGAAGCGGCCGTTTGGTTGGATAGGGCATTTTACGGATCAAGTGTTTTTGCAAAAACTCACAAAGCTTTTTTTATAATTATAATTGAAATGGCTTGACAGCAAAAGGATCGCATGAAATTTGTGAAGTGAATTTATTTTAACTGAAAAAAATATTAATATATAGAAGAACCAGCTAAAAATAAAAATATATGAGTGTAACGTGAAACAAGGAGAGAAATTTACTTTGTTTAATTTCGCCATAAATTTATTAATAACAAAAAAATATATACTATATAAAAAGAAAACATAAAATACAGTTTATATACTTCTTTAAATACCGAATGCAACCGAGTGTAATTTACAATTAAAATGCTTGCGACGTCAAAGCGAATTAGCTTCGTGTTAATTGTTCTATTTGCTTGTTCGAGGCTTGGCGCGGCAGATCAGGAAGGTAAGTTATATTTTCCGGAGATGAAAAACCTTATTTAACTTAACTTAGACTACTTCGCCCATGTCGACGGCACTTAAATTTAGAGCCTAAATCTTACTTGAATGGATATGAACTCTGATTAGAAGAGCAGTGGATTGTCTGGAAGTTACCATTTTTAGTGACCATTTTAAGAATGTTTATGTGATTTTAATCTAACTAACCTTAGTCAGTTCATGATCACAAACTCTCTTCTTGGCATAGCTTCTTATTAAATGGCGTAGAAACCTCGTACGCAGCTATAGCCGAGTTTACAAAAGCGCGCCAGTCGTTCTTCCTTTTCGTTGTTTGACGCCAATTGGAAATTCTAAGTGTAACCACATCCTTCTCCACGTAATCTTTACACTGGAGTAGAGGTTTTCCTCTTCCTTTGCTTACCTGGCGGGTACTGCGTCGAATACTCTCAGAGCTAGAGATCCATTCAGACGACATAACTTAGCCAGGTACGTAGGCGCTGTCTCTTAATGATAACTATGTCACTGTTGTCGTATATCGTGTACCATAAATCTTCCGCAGAACCTTTCCGTCGAAAATTCGTAACGCCGACTCCACAAATGTTGTCAGCGTCAATGCCTCTGCATCAACTGCATCCAGAACCCCGATGATGAGTGACTTGCAGATTTTGGTAGTTTTACTTTCTCAATTGCCTACCAGGCTGACGTTGTTGTTGGTGCTAATGCGGGTTCAAAGATAGACGAAATTATCTACGACTTCGAAATTTTGACTGTTTACAGTTTCGAAGACTTGGTGCATAGTGAAAATCTGTTCGATTGTAGATTTTCCAGGTCTAAAGCCACACTCATAAGGTCTTTTCAGATTGTTGACAGTGGGCTTTAGGCTTTCACACAATAAGCTCGATCCCACGGTAGTTGGCGTAGATTGTGCGTTCTCCCTCTTTGTGGATTAGGCAGAGCACACTTAAATATCCATCGCCGGGCATGCTTTCGTCCGACCATATTCTACAAAGGAGCTGATACATGCTTCATACCAGAAGCCCCGCCGCTTTGTTATTCTTCAGACGGATAATTGTTATTTGGACTTCTTCTTGGTCGCGCAATGAAACGTCTGCTTCATCGTCATCGATTGGGCAATAGGGTTCACCATCTCTAGGCTGGAGATATGTGTAATCAAAAAATCACAAAAACGAAGTGAAGCAGACTGATGTACAGTTGCACATATGTGTACTTAGTCAATACAAAAGTAGTTCGTCTCGCTTTCATTACATGAAAATTACATCAAGAGAGATATGAGAGTATAAAAGTAAATTGAAACCAGAAAAACGCTTCGATTGCACTGAAGCTAGAATACCCTTAAAAAATACAAAAAAAAAATCTTATAAACACTTTGATCGGTCAGTTCGTATGTCAGCTATATGCTATATCCAATATGAACAATTGCTTTGAAGATTACATCGTTGCCTTGGAAAATAACCCGCCAAATTTCGTAAAGATGTCTCGTCAAAGGAAAAAATTTTCATAGAGGCACTTAACTCCAATCGTTCGGTTTATACGACAGCTACATATACGCTGTAGTTCCAACAAAATAGCAACTTCTTGGTGAAAAAGGTAGGTATCCAAATTTTCAGATCGATATCCCAAAAGCTTAGTACCCTGTTCAGGGTATAACAAACTAGTTGGAGGCCAAAGCCATGGAAAAGTCTATATCAGAAATACTTTTCAATAGTTTCGTCACTAAATTTTTGTACTAAAGTATGATAAGCTTTTAAGAATCCTTAAACCTCTTACCGACTATTCTGAATAGCTCAGCTCGTAATAGATTCGATACCACATATATTTAGACCTGTTATTGTTACTTGAAGTTTCTCTTACCTAATTAGTTTCATAGTCAATAATTTGGTCGCCGATTTCAACTACTTCTCCACACATTTTATTGATTGCATTTTGGAATATTGGTCTTACTAAATATTAACCAGTGCTTCAGTCTCCTATATGGTACATGGTTTTGCTCTATAATTCTATCATATACATATTTTCTGCGTTCGACAAAATACATTTCTTAATCCCCGCTCTATTTTTATTAAAGAAAATGATCCCTGTGAAACCGACGATTATAGAGGGGTCTGCCTCACAGCGCGAAATTGTCCACATGTAAAGGATGCAATGACAGCGATGGGCCTCAATAGCACTTTCGTGGGGACTTGTGGATTCACGGTTTGGGAAGAGATCATTTGTTGTCCGTAAGTATTTTTTCAGAACAACTTTAACCAATTTTATTTTGTTGTACCGAACATGCGCCACTTTATTTAATAGAAATGAAGTGAGTTTTAGAACAACAACCACTAAATCGACGGAATTCACCACGATATCATCAAAATCCATACGCGATTCGCTAAAGGGGCTTTCACCCGAGGAAAGTAAGCGGCGAATCAAAGAGTTGATGCGGGAAGCAATGGGTGGATTGGAACGACCGCCAATGAAGAGGTTTTTACAAATGATAGCTATTTAAGTGCTCGTGTATAAATTATGCTTTTTGTTTTTTGCAGCAATGCCACAAGTTTGCGTTCATCGGAACGCCCAGCTGATCGTGGTGAGTATAGCAGAAAAACACAACAAAAAATTCAATAAATATTAAAAAATATTCCGTAAAATATTTCAGCATGCAAAGAAATCGAAAAGCAGCTAATGCCCAGTCTGCAAGCGCATGTACTTAGAGGAACCGAGACCAATTTTGGCGAGTATCCGCACATGGCGAGAATTATATTCGATTTAGATAGATTGCGGTGTGGTGGCGTCTTAATCGATAAGCGTTTCGTGCTCACGGCTGCGCATTGCGTGCGAAACAAACTGGGAAAACCAATCAAAGTTGTGTTGGGCGTAAGTGACTTTAATGATAAAACTCAGATGGACGATCGACAGGATATAGACATCAAAGTAAGTTTATATAGTTAGTTATATATTTCCATGGTTTCTATTAATTGTTTTTGAAATTTGAAATTAGCAAACCTATTTACCGCAAAACTATAGTGAGTTTAGCTTTTACGATGATATTGCTTTGATTGAATTGGCCAGAGATGCCGAGTTTAACCAAGGCGTATATCCAACCTGTCTCTACACCGACCAAACGGAACTGCCCTATGATATTGATCTAATTGTCACTGGTTTTGGCAATACCGAAAATAAAAGTAGGTTGTCTGTTTGTAGTCTTCTTCTATTACTTTCTTTTATTTTATTTGTTATTTTTATATTTTTAGAGGCCTCCGATCGTTTGTTAGCGGCCAATTTGACGTACATACCCGTTTTGTTATGCGATCAAGGTTACGCTGATGTCAAGAATATTCGTCTCAACCGCGGCATCGTTGACACACAGCTCTGTGCCTTTTCACCGGATAGCGATGCTTGCCAGGGGGACTCTGGCGGTCCGTTACATATTGTCAAAGATAAACATTATAATAATTACCGTGTCGTTGGCATAGTTTCATTCGGCTATGAGTGCGGTTCGGAGTTGCCGGGTGTGTATACAAGAGTGTCGGAATATTTAGATTTTATCGAAGCCGTTGTATGGCCGGATGGCTGATTGTTGTGGTCATGTAACAAAACCTTATTATATAATTAGATACGTTTTTATGTTAATATTAGTAAAAATATAGGATTCTGCGGTAGCTATAAAAAATATTTGCTTAATTTATAGAAAAATAAATAGTAGAATAATTAAATATATTTTTAAGCGATTATTATTAATCGCAAAAGAAAGCTCAAAATTTTCTCACTTTTTCTAAATCTTTTCTCATTTTGCGTTGTTGTATTATTGCTCGGACTTACGCTCAAGTGGCGCTTAATTTTAGGTAGTCGAAAAAGTCTTTTCGTATTTTGTCAATAGATGTCGTTGCAGAGGTATATCCACAGTGCTACCAATTACATTGTGTCATACCATATAGTGTTCAAAAGCTGAAATTCTACGCATCATTTAACCCAAAAAAAAAAAGTTACGCTGTTCGAAAATAATGAAGAAATTCGCTATATTTTGAAATTTTTGTTTGAAAAAGGGAAGAATGTCACACAAGCTACCAATAAAATTTGTGAAGTTTACGAAGACGATGCTGTAACAGTTCGTGTAGCATTACAATGCTTCGCTCGATTCCGTTCTGAAAATTTCGATGTGAAAGATCTCGACCTCGCTATGGTCGATCTATCGTTTAACAAGTCGATGAAGTTATGGAAAAGATTAACCAGTAGCGTCATATAATCAGGCATAACATCGTTAAGGAACTTAACATTCATCATCAAATGGTTTTGAAGCATTTAAAAAAAGCTGGCTACAAAAAGAAGCTCGATGTTTGCATACCACATGCATTTTTGGATCGAATTAATATCCGTGATTATTTGCTAAAACGAAGTGAAATCGAAGGATTTCTGAAGCAAATGGTAACAGGAGATGAAAAGTGGATCAAATACGACAATAATGTGCTAAAAAAAGCATGATCCAAGCCTGGTGAAGCTCAATAAATGGTCACAAAGCCAGGATTGACGTCTCGAAAGGTTTTGCTGAGTGTTTGGTGGAATTGGAAGGAAACATCTACTATAAGCTGCTCCAGCCTGGTTGAACGATTGATTCTACATTTTACTGTCAACAACTGATGGGATTGAAGCAAGAAATCGAAAAAACAAACGGCCAGAATTGATCAACAGAAACGACTTCGTCTTCCATCAAGACAACGCTAGACCACACACATCTTTGATGACTCGGCAAAAACCAAGAGATGGATCGCTACGTTCAACGTATAGTGAGGAAAATATGGCAGCCGTAGTTGAGAGAGTACAAGAGGACTGCGAAAAGTTGATTCGGCATCGTTCGCAACAACTCGGACTGACGTATGGAACGACTTAGCGCATTTTACGTCGAAATCTTAAATTGAAAGTATACAAAATACAGCTTGTGCAAGAACTGAAACCGCTCGACCTTCCCAAGCGACATCGTTTCGTTCTAAGGGCTCTTGAAAAGTTCCAAGAAGATTTGACGTTTTCGATTCATACTTTGTTCAGCGATGAGACCCATTCCTCGCTCAATGGTTATGTAAACAAGCAAAAACTCCGCAATTGGGACAATGAGCAACCTAGAGAGGTTCAAAAGCTGTCATTTCATTCAGAAAAACCAACAGTTTGGTATGGTTTGTAGGCCGGTGGAATCATGGGCCCACATTTCCTCAAAAATAATGCCGGTGGGAACGCAACCGTCAGTGGCGACCGTAATCGTGGCATGATAACCGACTATTTGATGCCTGAAGAAATTGAAGCTCGTGATCTCGGCGACATTTGATTTCAACAAGACGGCGCCACTTCCTATACATCGCTTCAGTCAAAGGATTTATTGAAAGAACAGCTCAGTAAGCAGATAATTTCACGTTTTGGGTCGGTCGGTTGGCCATCAAATCCGTGTGATGTAATACCGTTAGACTTTTTCCAGTGGGGATATGTAAAGTCTAAAGTTTTTGCGGACAATTTCGCTTCGATTTACGCCTTGAAGCAAAACTTCACGAGTGTCATTCGCCAGTTACTAACCGCAATGCTCGCGCAAGTCATGGAAAATTGGACTCAACTGATGGACCTTTTAAGGCGTAACCGTGGACAACATTTGAAAGCGATAATCCGAAAAAAAAAGAAATGAAAAATAATGCTCTTTCGATTGATAATAAACATTCTCCATTAAATTAGAAGTTTCTGTGTTTTTTTTTCAAAAAAAAAAGTAGCGAACCTCGAAATGGATCAGCTTTTTTAATGAATTCCACAAATTCTTTCTTTCTACAATAAATATATTGAGCTCCAATGAAGAAATCGGAAGATAACTTAGTTCAAATTATGTTTCTAATGTGTCGCATCGAAAAATGGTTAAAATCGGTCTATATTTCCGCCATTAGATACCGAATATGAGAACTTGCTATAGCCGAACTTATACCGAATATATCGGTCAGTTCGTGAAATACACATTTATATTAGTGAACTTGGCTGCGGTTTGTGTTCTCGTATGATTTACTGGGAAGAAAGAAGGAATGAACAAGAAATCATCGAAAGATTTATTTCGCAAGCGATTTCTGTGTAAGAGTTCGGTGTTACGGAAAATAAGCGAGTGATAAGAATTCTAGAGGCAGATTTTACTGTTTTGTTTTTTGAATACCTCGGCTTACATTTACATATGTATAATTCCGTTTCGCACCACTCGTTACAATGTGTGTCTCATGATTCACTTATTACTTTTCAACCGCTTTATAAGCTTCACTTTATTACGAGGTGTACGAATAAATCGACCGTGTGGGTCTTCCAAGACGAGCCAAAACCAACGAAAAAAAACCATTTTCGTTGATAAATATGCCTATTTTCATTATTAGGCCAGAAATATATATAGCAGCCCTCGTAGTATCGTGAATTTTGAATTTTCACGGGCTGCGTGTTTCTTGTTCCCAAAGCTAAAGAGGTCCATGAAAGGACGACGTCGAAGGATCGGGGATCAGAAAAAATTACTGCTTTAAGTGCTGTGAGGATTGGAAAAATGCTGGCAGAATATCACTATATCTAAGAATGATTACTTTGGAGAGCACAAAATAGATATTCATGAATTAATAAACACTTTCTAAAGAAATAAAAAATTTGTTGTACTTTTGGAGCAAACCTCGTAATTATATACAGTCTATCATACCAGTTGGGAAAGTCCATATTAATATTTGCACAATCAAATGAGTCAGACCGTATATTTGGAAAAATGTAATGTGAGCGAATTTTCAATTTGATAATTTATGGTATGTTACTTAAGAGAAACTAACAGCCGGGTTGTGTATTCCTGTGAAGCCTTATTTGCAGCACTCAGAGTGCGACCACAAACTTCTTTTGCATGGTACATTGACCTTGGTGATTCTTTTCCTTCAATAAGAGATTCTTAAAATATGCTTCTGCAACTTATCAGCAACGATATGTGTTCAAACCAATTTTTCTCGCAATAAAACACAACAATTCGACGCTGAATGTTTCAGTTGTTGAGTGGACGAAACGACGATCACACGTGCGAATTATAGCGGACTTGAAGGTTGTTTTTCAAGCGCGCAAACAGCAGACACGGGAAAGCTGGATCTATATAAATAGCGTTAGCGTTGCACGTTTGCACTCAAGATAATCAAAGTGTAGTGAAAATAAGTGAAATAACTCAACAAAACTGGGTAAATGTAAATATCAAAGAGTTCCACGCTTTCGCGCTCTACATACATAAGTGAAATCGGGGCAACGTAAAAAAGTGCCTACTAGACTGTGGCACCACCCACTTAGATGACAAATTGCTTTGCAACTTTCTTATAGGCAAAATTTGATTTCCAAGCAAAATGCGCAGAATACCGGCAAATAAGCTTAAAGAGAACACTCGTTTGTTTATCTTTCTCATACTAAGCGCTCTCAGCGCTGCGAAGCAATACCACGGTGAGTATAAGCACAATTCGGTGAGTTATACAAGGCATACTAAAGGGTGTTGTAATTTAGAGGATGATTTCTGTGATTTTACGAGTTACAAGGGGATATGCTTGAGAGCCTCAAAATGTGCTTACTTACCGGCCTTGGCGCATACCTTGGGTTTGAGGCGAGAGCAAATTGGTCATTGTGGTTTTTCGATGATGGAAGAAATAATTTGTTGTCCGTAAGTGCTAAGTCGTTTTTTATGCTAGTAAAATACTTAAATATTTCACTTCGCTATGCAAGTTTACCAAGACTGCAAAGTACAGTCCCCAACATTTTAGAAGTATTTAAGCCGACCGAAACTCGTGAGTTATCTGAGGAGAGTAGTGCAAAGTCTGACCGGGTTGGAGGCAATACAGATGAGGAAAGCAATATTCTTGATAGCATATTCGAAAAAGAGTTTAAACCGATTGTGTTTGTGAACGAAGACGAGAGCATAAAAATGCCAAACGGAAATGCAAATGAAAGACTAAACCAATTATTTAATGGATACGTGGCGATTCATGGTAAAGCCGAGGGTGGCATAAAAGGTAGCAATGACGATCGAGTGCCCGCTGGAAAGGTTGGACGACGAATGCAAGATATTGACATTTTCGCACCAGATGACGTGAAAGGTAATTCTACTTTCTAGCCGAAACGCAGAGCTGTGCTCATTTCTTCTCATACTTTTGACATTTAAGCTAATTCACCATGTGAGACGAGACACTATAATGGCACATGCAAGACAAAAATACAGTGCAGACATTTAGCCGCTAGCTTGGCCGACATGCGTTTAAATGATGCGGATGTGGCATATTGCGATCAAGAATATTTAATTTGTTGTCCGTAAGTATTTAAACTTTCGTTATGAAAGACTCTTGTATCACTTCAATTTGTAATTGAGCCATTAATTGTATTCGCAGCAATATTGAGCGACCAGCTGTTCGTGGTGAGTATTGAAGAAAGCAGTTTGCTTGGGTTCTGCCAATCAATAATATACTAATATTCCTTAGCCTGTCGAGCCATTGAACGCAGTTTAGGGCCATATCAAGGGGAACATGTTATCGGTGGTCATAAAGTGTCCGCCACGGAATATCCTTTTATGGCTCACATTTTTTATGACCGCCCAGATTTTATCTGTGGTGGCACATTGATTCACGAGCGTTTCGTGTTAACAGCAGCGCATTGTGTCATAGTAAGGCAAGGCAAAGCTATAAAAGTAACTTTGGGTGTTGCTAATATAAATGATCCTGAAGAAGCGGGCTATCGGCAAGATATAGATATTAAGGTGAGTAATATATAAATGTATATGCACATTTCAACTTTTGAAGTGGAACTTAATTAGACCAAGTGAGGTTGGGTTAGGACGATCCTAAGAAAGATCTCACTCGAACGGTTTAAAATGGCAGCCTGCGGTGGTGCCTAAAACTTCAAACTGGACCATAAAAAGTGATCAATTTCGACGTGCCCTAATTTTTTAAAGAAAAAACACAGAAAAAACTTCGAAACTAATGTTGAATGTTTATTATGAATCGAAAGAACATTCTTTGGCATTTATTTTTTGAAGATTATCTCTCTCAAATGTTGGCCGCGGCTAAGTCTCAGTTGGTCCAATTTTCAATGACTCCTTCGAGCATTTCGACGATTAACTGGCAACTGACACGCTTAAGATTTTGCTTCAAGGTCTGAATGGAAGCGGAATTGTCCGCATAGACTTTAGTCTTTAGATATCCCCACATAAAAAAGTCTAACGGTGTGATAACACACGATCTTGGTAGCCAATCGACCGGCCCAAAACGTGATATTATCAGCTCACCGAGCTGTTCTCTCAATAAATCTATTGATTGCAGTGATGTGTAGGAAGTGGCTCCGTTTTGTTGAAACCAAACGTCGCCGATATCACAGGATTCAATTTCAGACATCAAAGGTTCGGTTATCATGGCCCGATAACGGTCAACATTGACGATTACGTTCTCACCGGCAACATTTTGGAAGAAATATTTACCGATAATTCCACCGGCCCACAAACCATATCAAACCGTTGTTCTTTGTTAAAATGGCAGCTCTTGAATCTCTTTAGATTACTCTTCGTCCCGAATGCGGCAATTTTGCTTCTTTACATTGGCCCATTGAGTCACATCGCTGAACAAACTTTGGCTCGAAAAAGTCGGATCTTCTTGGAACTTTTTATGAGGCCAAAGAGCGAAGCGGTGTCGCTTAGAATGATCGAGCGGCTTCAGTTCTTAGACTATATTTCTTGTAGCTATATTTTGTGCGCTCTCGACGTAAAATGTGCTAAGTCGTTCCATAAGTCAGTCCGGCGAATCGACTCCCCCCGGTCTTTGTGTTGTTATTTTTTTTTACTGCGTGCTTGCCAAGCTGGGCAATAATGCCTCTTCAGAAACTCTTTCCGTCGCTATTCAGCTGGTCTCAAGCTTCTTCGCTGTCGTTCTCTTATCCTGAGTTCATGGATCGCTATTGCGGCCCACTCTTTCATTTTCGCCCATACCAACTTTGATTCCAACATGTGGCTTATAATGTTGGCAGGCGTCATCCTTTGGTTTATTATTCCTTCGATGGTAGTTCTCTCCATTACGTATCTCGAACAGAAGAAGAAGATATGCTCGGCATTTTTGTTGGCGCAGCTGCAGAATGAACATTTTGTGTCATCGTCGTGGCCGAATCTGTACAGGTATTCCCTGAAACAGCCATGCCCTGTCAAGAATTGCGTCAGATAAAAGTCTGTCTCCCCATGTTGTCTCTTAATCCAAGCTGATACGTTTTTAATTAGTCTGTGCGTCCATCTTCATTTTTCTGCCGCGTTCCATTGTCTTTGCCACTCTTCGAGGCTAACCTGTCTCTCCTTTTTTCTCTCCTCAGCTGTTAGACGTCTATTCATAGCTTTAGATTTTAGGCTAACCTGTCTCTCCTTTTTTCTCTCCTCAGCTGTTAGACGTCTATTCATAGCTTTAGATTTTAGGTATGGTCTACGTAACTCTGAGGCCATTAGGTCCGTAGGCATAAGACCAGATATGATACTGGCCGCTTCATGTGAGACCGTTCTGAATGCAGAGGCCACTCTGACGGCACATAGCCTGGTCACTGCCTTTGCCTTATTGGCATTTGTTTTTTGGCACAGTGCTTTTCCCCATATAGGGGCCGCATACATCAGTGTTGACTGAGTTACTTTAGCTAGTAGGGCTCTCCTACTTTGACTAGGGCCACCAGTGTTAGCCATTATTCTTGACAGGACCTCTGTAACAGCAGCTGCCTTGCCACAGGCTTTTTCAAAATGCGCTTTGAAGTTCAATCTCGTGTCAATCATAACGCCAAGGTATCTCAGGGAGTTTTGCGTTGTAATGTTGTATCCATCGATATTTAAGGTGACCGTTTGTAATTTTTTCCTGCTCGTGATAAGGACCGCTTCCGCCTTTTCTCCAGCCAGCTGCAACTTAGTTTCCGTGAGCCAGTCCTTAATTTTTGCTATGGTCGCATTACAGCAATATCGTTCGCATAGCCAATTATTTGTGCCTCTTTTGGCAGCGGTAAGCGTGGCACCCCGTCGTATAGCACATTCCAAAGTATCGGACCCAATACGGAGCCCTGCGGTAATCCACCGGTCACCACGTAGCGTTTGGGTCGGCATCGGTGTCGTACAGCAGCAGTCTATCAGACAGATAGCTACTGATTATCCTTAGTAGATATCCCGGAGTGTTTCTTGCCTCTAAAGCCCTAATTATATGTGGCCAGGATGCAGAATTAAAGGCATTTTTGACGTCAAGTGTGACAACTGCGCAATATTTTTTATTGCCATACATCCACCTGGTTCCCTCTATGGCCTTGGCCGCGATGTCCGTCAATTTTCCGACTGCGTCCATGGCGGATCGATGTCTTCGGAAACCAAATTGCTTTTCAGACAAACCAGGCAGCTCTCCTTCTAGGTGATGTTCCGACGGTCTGAGTTCCAAACATTGCGCACACGGGTCACATTGTCGGTGACAATTAGTTCTATTACTTTCCGGACAAACCTTGAAAGAGTACCAGTTGCCAGTCCACAATAGCTTACATACACACTGAACGATCGAAATCTTGCACGAACACTTTTTTATTGACAATGTTTTTTCATTTGAATTTCCTTGACAGAGAACGTTTGAGCATCAGCAATATTCAAGCTTTTCAAAGTATTTCGACATAGCAGTGATTGAATTGGCTAAAGCGGTCAAATACAGTCTAACCGTGTTTCCGACATGCCTGCATACCGATCAAACAGAGTTACCTGATGGCATTAAACTAACTACGGCTGGATGGGGAATTACTGAGAATGGAAGTATGTTATAAAGCCCTAACAAATGTGATTTCACTTTCAGTGACATTTTTAATATTTATGCGTGTTTTATATCTTTTTTTTTAATTTGTATGCTTTGGTTATAGGGACCTCAGAACATTTATTAGCGGTACAAGTGAATAAATTATCGCTTTCACAATGTAATCAAAGTTATGCGTCTACAAATCTACGTGAAATAAAACATGGTATTGACGATACACAACTCTGTGCCCTTGCGGACGGAAAGGATTCGTGTGGCGGTGACTCCGGTGGCCCTTTACTTCTAAGTGAAAATGCGGCTTATAACACGTACAGAGTCGTCGGAATCGTTTCCTTTGGTTCAAAAGCATGTGGCGGAACCTTGCCGGGTGTATATACCAGGGTGTCAAAGTTTTTGGATTTCGTTGAAGCCATTGTCTGGGCGGATGAACTGCACTAAAGTTAATGCATATTTACGCAGTATATATCATAAATTAATAGACATATGTATAACTAACTAACTTGAAAATAAAAATAACTACACCTATTTTAAGCGTTTGTGGAATAAAAAGAAAGTCTATGATAATTATAATAGTAAATTACACGAAGCTGAGAAGTGATTAAATCATCGTGCTCAAGCTGAGGTTTAAAGAAATGGCGGTGGGAAATTTGGCAAATCAGGTGCTCTAGTCAGATCCGGCTCCGAAGTCATTACAGTCCAAAGAGTTTTGGCCCAACTGTCATAGCCAGGCTGCGACATTGGATCCATGAAAACTTCTTCGATAATTTTGTAATATGGTTTTCCTTGAAATTCGTTCTTAGAATGATCAATATTGCAGTCGGATTGGACTGTGCTTTATTCTCGAAACATTCAAAAGAACTCAAAGCAATTCCACTCAAAGCAACGTAACCCATCTTTGGTGAATTACAATAAATAACCCTATGTGAAAAAAGTAGTAGTTAAAAGATATCCAAGGCACTGTTTAGTCAATAGTTTCTAAAAACATTTTCAAAATTATGCTCCCTTCTGCTTTCGTATTGGGTTAGGATCTTATTTTGTTACAGAACAAAATAGTTTGTAGCACGCAAAGGTCTTAGCTTAAAGAGTAGTTCGACAGCTAAAGTTTTATAAATCAATTTGTACATTTGTCAGTGGAAGTTTGAGTTCTTAAAGATTTTTTTCGAAAGATAGAGATAGAGATAGAGTACATATTATACCATATATTAAACCGTTTCCAAAGTGCTTGCTCTTGATAGCATGTCATTCAAGTACTCGTACATACTCGGCAGCTGTGAATAATGCACTTGTAGGGTGGGATATAAAAAAAAAGTCAGTCGATTTTGCAGACATATAAAGAGTTTAGCACCTTTAGAAGCTAGTAGACATGGTTAACGGTCGAAATTTCTGTAAAAAGATGCGGCTACTTTTAGAAGGTAGGTTTTAAGACCAAAACGCACTCATTGAACAACCAATCATGACATATCTTAATCTAATCAACGATGCCCAGAGCGTATTGAATTTAAAGAAGGCAAAGTTCTTCTGCTGAAAGGAAGGGAAACTGCGACAGCCGGAGATAGTGAACCTGAAACAAAAGTGGTATGAATGTGGTTGATAAATGAAATAGACATTATGGTATTCGACTAAGACGAAGTACGAATATCAAAGCGCACAGAACTGTTAAGGTGTATCAGATGCTTAGTAGAATATGGTCGGATGAAAGCATGATCGACGATAGGAAGCTAAGTGTGCTCTGTCCAAACCATATGGGGGTCCTCTTCTTAATATCGCATATGAGGTTCTATCGAGCTTATTGTCAACAAACTGATTGGTTCCTATCCTATTAAACCTACTATTGACCAGATATGCAATATGCACCAAGTCTTGGAATAGACCAGAGAGAAAAAAACTGATGTACATCACTTTCTCCAAGTGACTTCTTATTCAAAGAAGCTACGCGTATGGTTTCAAACTCTACAAATCGCTCATTATTTCCATCTAGCTCCTCATACAGTATATGGTGCAGAACCATGAACGAAGTCGACATTCGTTGAGATGGCATACGATGATTTATGGTCTTTTGATGACAACGGAACGATGAGCTGTGCGGGTTATACGACGACAATGGCATAGTTTACCTATTAAAAAGGCTGCAGCTTCGCTTTTGGATGAAAGCGCTCCAGGTATGAAGATGTTCGATGCAGTACACGCTGATGGAAGCAGAGGAAGCGGAAGATCTCGACTTTGTTGGAAAGGTCAAGAGGAGAAGCACGCAGTTTCGCTTGGTCGCTCGCCAAACTGCGAGAAGAAGAAACGAACAGCGCGCCATTGTTGATTCGTAAGCGCTGCCTACGCCTATGTAGTAGTATCAGTAGATTCATATATATAAAAATTATTATAACAAAAAAAAAAAAACATTCTCATATCAAATTTCCTGCAAATACGCATACATACATACATATGTATGTGTTATCAGCCTAACGAAGACCGTAGTACAATCGCTAAAAAATGCATACTTCACGAGAGGCACGCAGAAATGATGGGACAGTTATTGTGAAAACAAGTGCCTGATAATAAGTACTGAAAGCGCACGGAAGTTTTGATATTATTTTGAGGTAAGAGCTATTCAATTCAATCGACGGTTGTGCCAGTTAAGTGCCTTTGCAAAAGTGAGACAATACTTTAAGTGAAGTGGACTAGTATTAGATGAAAGACCGAATCTCTCGTTTATCCGAAGGAATGACTTCTGTAATGCCGGAGGACTGATTGCTGGAAAAGTGAATTGGCATATCTAAGGTCAATTAAGTCGGTATAATAAGCACTCGAGTTTGTGGAAAAACTTATTTCTAACTTTTTTGTGGGGTTTTTTTCAATGAGTCTGTTTTGATTTGGACTAACCAATACATATGTGAACAATTTCTATAATACATTATACACTGTATAGTATATAAACTTGTTCTTGGAAGCCAAACAAATAAACAATTTGCAACCGACAGCTTTTGATAAGACTCATAACAATTCGAATTCTACTATTTTCTTCAATACAAGAAAATTTTTATAGCGTAGGGATTTTAAAAAGGGTTTTTATTTATGGTGAAATAATTTTTTCTTGAAATTTATAAACTTGCAAAAGAGTAGCTCAGACTTGGTTTTAAAAATTTGCTTATTGCAAAAGCTTAGCTTTTATTCAAGATATCTGAAAGGTAAGGGAAGGTAAGAGGCATGTGTACTAAAATTTTAGGTCCTGTACGAAGATGATATTTCTATATACAAAATATAGTGTGCAAATCAAACGATAACCATGAGTATAATTTTGCAGATATCTGGAATGAATTTCACCCCACCTAATCAACCCATAAGTTTGCCTCAACTTCGTATTGCTTCGTTATAAATTTGGTATACTAAATAGGCGCTACGTCGGCGAACAAAATGCCTAAGCTTCATAAGCTCAGCGCGGTCGTTCGGATACTTATTCTGCTCGCTCTCTGCGGGCTTAGTGCTGCACAAATACTTTACGGTAAATATACGGCAATATTTAGATATTACAATATTTTATTAGACGAACTAAGTAATCATTACTGATGGAATTCTAGTTGACGACTTTTGCGATTTTGCTGGCTACGATGGCATATGTTTGGAAGCTAGCAAGTGTACTGACTTGGAGGCCAAAATGCAGGCACTGACTTTGGAAAGCCATCACGTGGGCCGCTGTGGCTTCGGCGTTAGAGAGGAGATTATATGTTGTCCGTAAGATTGATTTGGTATATTTGCAACATTCTAATTTTATAAAAGTCTATCACTTTAAAACAAAATATTTGCAGAAATTGGCTAACACCGGTGCAAACCCCACCCAAACTTCCCAACGCTTTTATAGATCTCTCCAAACAGCCTGAGTTTGTATACAAGCCGCCGCTAGATGGTGCGCTTAGTGATAGTTCTATTCCCATCACTACAAGTACACCCATAAATTTTAATCAAAATGGATTCTTCGTTGCAAATCCAGTGCCGAATGTACAGAACAACCAAAATTTAAATGGCAACCCTGTTGTCGATGAAAATGATAGATTTAATGCTATATTCGGTGTTAACCCTGAACAGAACGGAAATGATAATAGCCAAGATGAAGGGAAGGCGAAATCTTTTCCTGTTGTAAATGAAAAAAATAACGGATTTTTAACTAAAAATCCACTGCCAAATGTAAAGGATAACCAAAATTTAAATGGCAACCCTGTTATCGACGAAAATGAAAGAATGAATGCTATATTCGGCAATAATCACGAACAGAACGGAAATGATAAGAGCCAAGATAAAGGGAAGGCGAATTTTTTTCCTGTTGTAAATGAAAATAATAACGGGTTATTCATTCAAAATTCAGTGCCGAATGTACAGGATAATCAAAATTTAAATAACAACCCTGCTATTGATGAAAATGAAAGAATGAATGCTATATTCGGCAATAATCACGAACAGAACGGAAATGATAATAACCAAGATGAAGGGAAGGCAAATTCTTTTCCGCTTGTAAATGGAAATAATAACGGATTTTTTATTACAAATCCACTGCCAAATGTACAGGATAACCAAAATTTTAATGGCAACCCTGTTATCGATGAAAATGAAAGAATGAATGCTATATTCGGTCTTAACCCTGAACAGATCGGAAATGATAATAATGGAGTTAAAAAGAATGGAAATTTTTTTCCAGTGGTAAATGAAAATAATAACGGATTCTTCGCTGCAAATCCTGCGCCGAATTTACAGGATAACCATAATTTCAATGGCAACCCTGTTGTCGATGAAAATGAAAGAATAAATGCCATATTCGGTCTTAACCTTGAACAGATCGGAAATGATAACAGTCCAGATGAAAAGAAGGCGAATTCTTTCCCGGCGGTAAATGAAAATAATAACGGAATTTTCATTGCAAATCCACTGTCAAATGTACAGGATAACCAGTTAGTTGGTTACCCAGTTATCGATGAAAATGAAAGAATAAATGCCATATTCGGTCTTAACCCTGAACAGATCGGAAATGATAACAGTCCAGATGAAAAGAAGGCGAATTCTTTCCCGGCGGTAAATGAAAATAATAACGGAATTTTCATTAACCAGTTAGTTGGTTACCCAGTTATCGATGAAAATAAAAGAATAAATGCCATATTCGGTGATAACTCTGCACAGAACGGAAATGATAATAATAAAGCTGAAAAGAAGGCCAATTCTTTCCCGGTTGTAAATGAAAATAGTAACGGATTCTTCATTTCAAATCCAGTGCTGAATGTACAGGCTAACCAAAATTTAAATAACAACCCTGTTATTGATGAAAATGAAAGATTTAATGCTATATTCGGTGGTAATCGTGAAGAGGTCGGTAATGATAAAGACCAAGAGGAGAGGAAGGGAAATACAGTACCCGTTATAAATGGAAATAATGGAGTTTTCATTGCAAATCCACTCCCAAATGTACAGGATAACCCGTTAATTGGTTACCCTATTATCGATGAAAATGAAAGATTGAATGTCATATTCGGTAATAATCTTGAACATAACAGAAATGATGAGAGTAAAGAGGAAACTAAAACAAACCCTGCACCGTTCGTAAATGGAAATAATAACGGATTCTTCATTGCAACTCCTGTGCCGAATGTACAAGACAATGGAAAAACTATTGGTAGCCCTGTGATCGATGTAAACGAAAGAGTCAAAGCTATATTCGGTGATAACTCTGTACAGGTAGGAAGTGGTAATAGTAAGGGCGAAGAGAAGGTAAACCCTCTTCCGTTAGTAAATGGAAATAATAACGGGATTTCCAATCAAAATCCAATACCGAATGTAGAGGGCAGCCACAAGTTAAATGGCAACCCTGTTGTCGATGAAAATGAAAGATTTAATGCTATATTCAACGGTAATCCTCTCCAAATTGAAGATGATAGGATTAGGCCAAGCGGTGTAATTGATCAAGATTCTGCTGAGAATTTAAAAGCTAAAATTAATTCTATATTCGGTAGCAATCGTGAACAGATCGGTAATGCTAATGACAATGAGAAGAGCAATGGAAATTCAGTTCCGGTTATAAATGGAAATAATAACGGGATTTTCAATCAAAATCCAATACCAATTGAACAGAGCAATCAAAAGTTAAATGGCAACCCTGTTGTCGATGAAAATGAAAAATTTAATGCTTTATTCAACGGTAGTCCTCTCCCGATTGATGATGAGAGGGTTGGGCCAAGCGGTGTAATTGATCAAGATTCCGCTGAGAATTTAAAAGCTAAAATTAATGCTATATTCGGTGGTAATCGTGAAGAGGTCGGCAATGATGATCACAACGAGAAGAGCAATGGAAATTCAGTTCCGGTTATAAATGGAAATAACAACAGGATTTTCAATCAAAATCCAATACCGAATGTAAAGAACAATCAAAAGTTAGACGATAACCCTTTTTTCGATGAAAATGAAAGATTTAATGCTATATTTAATGGCAATCCTATTCCGAAGGAAACCCATATAGGTGGACTAAATGGTGTAATTAGTCAAAATCCTGCTATTTTCGGCGGCAAATCCGTACAGCTTGGAGATACAAACAACAGTGGAGTATTGAATAGAAAACCAATGCCGGGTGATGATGAACTGGTCCAAAATAATGCGGCAATGGATGGACAAGCTATACCAGATGAAAAAGCATTTATAAATGCTATATTAAATGGTCAATTAGAAAGCAGCCCTGGGCATTTTATATTTAATGATAGGCCATTACGGGGCAGACCTATAAATAGGAGAAGACATGGCACATTTATGGAAAACCGAAGTACATTCAATAATGGACGTTTTAACATGAGAAATTATAGAAGGTTTGAAGAAGCAACACACCGAAGAAACCAAGGAGTTTATAGAGGGTCCAGTAGAAATACACGCATTCGATTCGCAAATAATTAAAAGAAAATTTTATTATTGAATTGGAGATATTCTAAATCAGTTTTAAATGTCATATACAATATATTTACATATCATATATAAATACAAGATATTATATTAAAATAATAGAGTTAGCTTTATCGATTTTAGTACTGGGCTTTAAAATTTGTGCGTTTGAATATTTGCTTTTACTCACTCTTTTATTTAGTTAATCAGTTTAGGTGGAATTCATATGAATTTAAACCTTAAGTGATAAGAAGATTGCGGGAGCACAGGTTTCTTACCAAAAGCAGTAATTATATAAGTACGTATTGGTCAAGAACTAGAAAAAAAAAAATCTTGAAGTCTTCAGTGTATGGTAAGTATATTGAAATTTCCTATATCCTATATCCTGGACCTGATACCCGCAATGCATCTACTTCAATCTAGCTAAAGTTGAACAGCTGAGGAGAAAGTTTTTAAGACAATTATTTTTGCTAATTCCAGTTGAATGGATGCCATCCGTTCTAATTTGGTCAATCCTTCTTCGCAGTCGCATGTGTTGTCGTTGTCCAGCGCTCATCGAGCTCATATGAAGCCCGGTGGGATCCAGAGCCAAGTCACAAGAGAACAACGGACATACGTCGGTTGCTTTTTAGTTCAAGTTTTGGCGATGACGCTCCAGCAAGGACCAGAGCTTATCGTTGGTATGGTGAATTCAATCGGGGTCGTCGATCAATCTAAGACGAATTTCGGGAAGGTCGTTCCAAATCAGTTGTTGTTCCGGAAAGTATTATTGTTATGCGCAAACTGATATTGCAAGATCGTCATGTGATTTATCGTGAGATTAGGTATTAGTGGGACTGACATACATTAAATATTGCATGAATATTTGACTGTAAAAGAATTGTTCACGTTGAATTCTACATAATTTGTCAATCGCTCCGTGTCGATTGGTCGAAAAAAATGTTAATAAAATACGATAGCGATGTTTCAAAACACGTCTATAACATCTAAATGATACTGAACAGCAGACGAGTTGTTTCATGATGCGTCGAATCCAACAAAAATTGTTAGTGCACTTCCAAGCAAATGGTTGCCTCTTTTTTGCGGTTTGTCCTTCGAGAAATCAGGAAAAACTACCACAGTAGAAGGATCGCCCATCGAGCGAGCTCTCTCCATTCGATTGAGAGAACTGCATTTTCGAGTAGTCAAAACAGCGATTTGATAAGTCTGACTTCTTTTTATCCCCCTAAAAGTAATCACCTTGGCATAAATGCATAATTCCGGCATCTTTTAACGAATAGCTTCGCGAAGACGACGCATAATACTCAAATATTATTGATTCTTGATAGTTTGGCCAGCCGGAAAGAATTAAGAGTGCACCACAGACCGATTACTGAAGAAAACTGTCAACATAGCCTTGATTTTTGATCTGCTTTGACGTAGTTTTTTCGGCTTCGGTTCAACTTTGCCACGATAGTTGGTCGATTGATTATCTGTTTCCGGGTCGTAAGAAAGACTTGTCGCCAATAATAATATGTTTCGTGATATCCTGGTAGTCGGAAAGCTCTGTTTCAGAGAAAAAATTGAGTGTTTGTGGAAACAAACGTGCTTTCACTTTTTTAGGCCCAAATTATCTATCAAAATGGTTTTTACTGATCCTTCCGATATTTCAACGATGTCAGTAAGACCTCTGACTGCTATTCGTCGTTTCTCAAGTACCAATTCTTTCATTTTGTTGACTTGTTGTTCATAAATTGATGTTGTGTTGATGGCCGTCCTAAACCTGATTCGTTTTCAACGCGTTCTCAACCCTCTTTGAATAATTTGTAGCAATCAAAAACATTGCGCTTTACAAACAATAATGACCGCAGGGCTTTTCCAACATTCTAAACGTTTCGGCAACAGAAAATTTGATTCCGCAAACAAAATTCAATGGAACTTCTTTAGTGATGAATTTTATTTATCGTAAAAATTGCGGAATGGACTTTATATACTTCAGAAATACAAGCGTATACCAACACAAATGAATATTATGATGTGACATTTGGCGGAGATGTCATTGACATCCAATATAGAAAAAAATAGATATTTCGATGTTAGAGCGAAAATTAAAGTAAAAAGTCTTACTATTTTTTGCCCGCAGTTTTATTTTGATAAGCAATTAAGTAATTTTCGGTAATTAAAATTTGTTTTGTTTTTGTTTGTTGTTCTCTAAATCTGAAATATAAAAGGCAACCCACGTACTTGTTAGTTTTTTTTTTTTTATAAAAAATACGAAGGCAGCAACGAATGCGTGTAAAGACTTTCTACTCCATATTTACAAATTATATTAAAATTTGTTTTTCGCACTTGTGGCAACTCCTTTAAAAACATTCAAAATTTTACTGACTCAAAATTCTGTATTTAAAATATTTATTTAAAAATATTTCTATATTTAAAAGACCATACAATCAGCAAACGATTTATAAAATAATAAAAATAGGCTTTAAAACGTTTTGAGTAACACTTTCTGGTACTGAGGCGTTTAAAGCTAAGCTTAGATGTTTTTGGTATATGACAGCAAAATATACGAGTATATGTATATAGCCTCAAATCTGCTGTCAGCTGCTAAGCCGATTTTCATATATTTGCTCACTCTCCCCACTTTCTCTCTTTTCGCTTCTTTAGCTAAGTTGGCAATTAACCTAAGTCTACTTGAACTGCTAAGCTGAGCTTATCGGGTCGGAAAACGTATATACATATATAAGTATTTATTTTTGGCTGCTTTAAATACTCGGCATATACATACATACATATAATATAAGCACGTCTCTCAAAGTGACGTAAATTCAGAAGCTTGGCTCTCCAGCAACACAGCACACAATTGAGCTGACCAGTGTTCATTAGCGCACCGATTGCAGAAGATTTGTGCCAATCTCTTTAACTACTTTTCATTGAATTTTATTCTTCTCGAATAAATGTGGGAATTTCACGGGAGTTTTGTGGTTAAGCTGTAATTATATATTAACAAAATAATTTTTGAAGTATGCAAAAAAAATATTTTTTAGTAAATTTGGTATTATTTTTTTTTTTTAATTTCTTGTATTATTTTTTTTTAGAAATTTTTTGTTATGTTTTTCTAATTTTTTTTTTAATTTTTTGTATTATTTATTTTTAAAAATACAAAATTTTTAAATCATTTTTTTTTATTAATTTTTGTTTTATCTTTTTAATTTTTTTAAATAAGTATGTAAAAAAAAATATTTTTTTAATAAATTTTGTATTATTTTTTTTTTTTTAATTTTTTGTATCATTTCTTTTTTTTAGAAATTTTTTATTATTATTTTTTTTTTTAATATTTTTGTATATTTTTTTTTATTATTTATTTTGATAAATTAATTTTTTTAAATCATTTTTTTATTAATTTTTTTTTTTATTTTTTTTTAAATAAGTATGCAAAAAAAATATTTCTTAATAAATTTTGTATTATTTTTTTTTTTAATTTTTTGTATTATTTCTTTTTTTTTTTTAAGAAATTTTTTATTATTTTTTTTTTTAATTTTTTGTATTTTTTTGTTATAATTTTTTTATTATTTATTTTTATAAATAAATTTTTTTAAATCATTTTTTTATTAATATTTTTATTATTTTTATTATTTTTTTAATTTTTTTAAATATTTTTTTTTTATTAATTTTTCTTTTAATGGTTTTATATTAAGTTTTTTATTAATTATTAGCTTTTAGAAGCCTACTCGACAAATTTTTATTATGCTACACTTTTCTTTCGCCGTCTACTACGCTTTTGAAGCAGAGTGGGTTGAGAGCTCGAGATCTTGTTGCAGCTCAGCTCAGTGCTCGCTTAGCTGTGGCGTGTTGCTGAACACCGCATGTTAAAAGTGGAACTAGAATGTTGTTTTGGAAAAAACTCCATTACTCTAATTATAACTAAAAATAAATTTAAAAAAGAAATAAATTTTTAACCACGCGATCAAATCACTGCGGTTGAAAGGTTCGTTTAAAATTTGCATGCTTTGTTTACAATTGCATATTAACCGAAAATAAATTAAAAAAATAAAAGCAAACAAACAAAAAATCACAAACCGGATGAGCAACTGTTGAGTACGCGCGAAAAACGCAGCAAAAGTGTGTATAAACACATAAACACACACCCAGCAAAAATCGCTTTCTTAAGCAATAAAAGTAAGGAAACAAAATAAAGCGCAAAAAACAATAACAACAAAATACCAGCAGTGTCATATAGTGCATCCATATATTTATTAATTGCCAATGGCAAAGTGATAAGACTGACACCAAGCGCAGCTATTAGATTATATATGTATATATGTAAATGCCATATACATATATATGTATGTATAAATAGATGTGCTACTAATCTATCTATATACATATGTGCAAAAATATATATTCGTGTATTGCTAAAACAACTTTTGTGACGGGGATAACTTCGCACGGGTCTTTATGAAAGGTAGAATCCCTACAGCGGGGTTATTTTTATATTTCGAAGTATGAGTAACCGTTAATTTTTAATATATAGTATATGTGCTCTACTTAATACAAATACATACAAAAAAGAAAACAAAAAAAAAATTACGACCTAAATTGATAACAAAACTAACTGATTTTTTGTTTTGATAAGTTCAAACTCAACAAAAAGCAAGACAATGTCTCAACGTGAATCTGTATGAGTGAGTTTGGGTGGCAGCTAAGCAGAAGATATCTTGTCAAATAAAAGGATTTTCCACTTAAAACCTGGATTGATCAGTTAGTATGGCAGCTATATGTTATAGTGAGATACTTTTGAAACTATTTGTCGGATAAACTTCAACAATTTTGGAGAATATTCTTAAATATGAGTATGTACAGGTACAATCGATATACATTAAGATAAATGAGTACTTGGAAATTGTAATTTATAGTAAATTCCCCGGGTAAATGATATTTCAAAAAAATATATTTCGCTAAGCTCATTGGACTATCCTTAATTACCGTGCCAAATATGAGCACGATCTGTTAACCAGTTTGTTTACAGCAGTCTCTTAAGTCGGTACAGCTCAGTAGTGCGTTGCGATTTTTACACTGGATAAAAATATCTAACAGAGAATTTGTCGCAAATTTTGTATTTCTAACCAAATTTCGTGTGCGCAATCGTTGCGGTGATTCAGTTTTATCAAAAATACAAATGAAAAATGCAAATGGTACAAAGCCTTCAAAGATGGTCGAAAGATCGTTCAAGAATGCCTTGTTCTGGACGACCTTCCAACTCTTCAACTGATGAAAATATAAAAATAAGGAAGGAATAGTGGTGCTTGAAAAGCGTCAGACAAGTACAAGGTGCGTTCCAAGGTAAACAGGATTAAAAAAAAAAAACCAGAACAAATGGTTTTCTTCGCCAAAATAAATTCATTTTATTTAAAATAGTCTCCTTCTGCTTCAATACAGATTTCTGCACGGTCCAAAAACATGTCGAATGAGTGTTTTTGCTGGTTGACCAGTATGGCCACAAGTATGCCGGTGCAAGCCTTTTGAATGGCCTCTACGTCTGCATAATGCTTTTCTCTCATGGGCAAAAGCATTTTTACGAAAAGTAAGAAGTCGCACGGTGCCATATCAAGTGAATACGGCGAGTGGTTAATGGTTAAAATGTGATTTTTGGTTAAATAATCGGTTAAAGATGTCCTCCGAATGTTGGATTCTGAGCAATTTTTGGTCGTCAGTCAATTTGTGCGGAACAAACCGTGCACACACCTATCGTAAGCTCAAATGTTCAGTCAAAATGCGATAAATCGATGTTTCGGAGATGTTCAATTCCATTGCCATGAATTTCAATGATGACTTTGGCCGATTTTTGATGAATTCACCCACAGTTTCGATGGAATTTCCGGTGATCACGGATTTTGATTGGTCCACATGTTGATCGTCATTTATGTCCTCACGACCACTTTGGAAACGTTGAAACCACTCGTGCACTCTGCTACGGGATAGGCAATCATTGCCATAAACTTGTTTCATCAATTGAAACGTTTCCATAAAAGTTTTATCAATTTTAAAATATAGTTTAATGTTGGCTCTTTGTTCGAAGCTCATTTTCGCAACTATGACACAAACACACGGACACTTAAAATGCAATATCTCCACTTCCAATCAATGAAATGTCTTGGAATTCTTACTGGACAATCGATAAAGATAGCAGATTCTAAGGCACCAGTCGACATATAGACGGCGCCACGAGAACTGGAAAATTCGTTAGCATAAATATATTACATCTGGTGGGGTTTTCTTTAAAGGCGACAAAATAAATATTAATGAATAATTAATTATTTTATTTACAATTTGTGGGTACTTTTTTGTCACAATGAAATTAATGAAAAAATTATTTTTTGAAATTCGTAAGTGGATATAACAACTTAAGGATGTATATACATTTCATTAGTATTTATTTATGGGGGTATTTTAGTCTAGAAGCATGAATTTCAGGTAATTTTTAAAGTGTCGTAAAAAAAGTCAATTAATATTTTTACTATCCATTTTTTATTAGTTATTTGTTAGTTTTAGAAGAGTACAAAAAAAAATTAACTAAAGAAAGTAAAAAAAATTCAAAAATGAGCTGACGAAGTGAGGGGTCTCTAAAAATTTCCACTTGACCATACCCATGATTTCAACCCTCTTAGTTATATGAAACCAAAAATGAAAAAAGATTTTTCATGTAAAATAATGTCGCAGAAAATTTTTTTTTGATCACTGTTTTGGATTATTTCGAATTTTTAAAAATAATAAAAATAAAAATTTGGTGATGGGGCTAGTTCCAACCATAGATAAGCTTATAAAGAAGACTCTGTCAAAATTTCAAGTAAATCGGTTCAGTAGAACCTGAGAAATCGTGGGTATCGTTCCGAAAAAGTCAGTTTTGAGAAAAACGCGTTTAAAGTTTCGCGTTCCGGCCGAATCAGTTTGGATGCCGGATCAGAAAAATGCCTATATCTCCGAAAATAATTTGAATTTTGAAAAATCCTCTTGTACATACTGTATATTCTTGAATAGTTCAACTTTGAAAATAAAAAAAAATCGATTATCTCAAAATTTTAGACTAGAATACCCCCTTATGTTAATGAAAAACAATTATATTTTATTAGCAAAAATTACAATTAAATTTTACTACCAAAAAGGCTATTTAGCAAAATTTTTTAAATTTGCTGTTAAAAGCATTATTTTTTTTAAGAAAATTTGTTCGCTTGCGAGGTAACTTAACTCGAAAACTTTTAACTTTAGTGAAAAAGTATTAATTTTTGTAAAATGAGAAATTTTATTATCTTTCGCATCAAACATTACATAATAGAATTTCATAAAAATATATTATTAATTAGTGTAATAATGAAAAGTGTGGAGAAATACTTTTTACGCTTTTCATTTAAAAGCTCGCAAGTAATAAAAACATTTCTGATATGGTCTATTTGTTGATTGTGTCATACGAAAGTAGTTCAAAAAGTCGGCGAACTTGGTTAAATATTTTATTGATATGCAATTGCTTTAGAAAATTTTTTTCGTGGTCTATTCGAGTTTAATATGGGTTTCCTACGTCGAAGTAGCTTAGTTGCTCCGGTGTTGATCGGAAAAGAAATGTACTGATGATCGCTGCCTGTGTAATCTTTTAGGACTCTCCCTTTCTTAATTGAGCCTGCCATGTGCTCTGATGATAGGGTAATGTCTGGTGTGGTTTTCTTGCACCGTGGTCTTCTTAGCGTGGGTGCATATCTCGTATTTAGCACTATTAGACCAAGCCATTTCTAGAATGTGCATTCCTCTCGAGTACGCGGTTGGCTTACGCTACTCTACGGCTTTTGAATTTAAGTTTCCGACGATAATTAGTTGACCTTCTGTAGACCTGTGGCAGCTAATTACTGTGAAATGGTCGTATCTGACTCAGACGAAACCGTTGCCGTTCCTTTTATTTATAGTGTCGACGTTACTTCTTGGTGGTTGCCATATAGGGGGGATTGAGCTGATATCTTCTAGCCAGGTAGCTCTACCTTTCATTTCATATTGCACGCTTATGATGATTCAATAGTAGCCGTTCTCCACCACTAATTGCGCGACTAGTGTGTCAGATTTTGCGAATCCCGGGATATGGTCCAAATTTTCATGTTTAGCCTCTTCGAAAAGACAGCATGAGGGGAGCTTTGCACACTCTTTCAATTTGTGACCTAGTTGGCTGGATTTTATGCAAGCACTTTGTCCTCTCGTATAGGTTCCTTTGCAGTCTCAGGTTAAGTGCCCTCGCACAATTCAGCGAAAGCACCTTAAACTAGTATTCTTCCATTGTTGTCTCTCTTTTGCGTTTTTATGTGCTTCCTCCACTGTTACTTCGTTTGTTTCGTTTGGGTCTTTTGCTCTTCTCCGTAATTTTCGTTTGAAGGCCGCTCTGTTTCTTGAGGCTCCCGAGGGCTTATCGCGGGCCGCTTCGAGGCTGCTTAGATGTCCTAATTTTTTCTCATGTGATGAGCCAGTTTCTACGTTAACTTTTGATTATTTATTACTCGATTATTAATAAATAAATAAATAAGTAAATAAAATAAAATAAAATAAAATAAAATAAAATAAAATAAAATAAAATAAAATAAAATAAAATAAAATAAAATAAAATAAAATAAAATAAAATAAAATAAAATAAAATAAAATAAAATAAAATAAAATAAAATAAAATAAAATAAAATAAAATAAAATAAAATAAAATAAAATAAAATAAAATAAAATAAAATAAAATAAAATAAAATAAAATAAAATAAAATAAAATAAAATAAAATAAAATAAAATAAAATAAAATAAAATAAAATAAAAAAAAAAAATAAAATAAACTAAAATAAATCAAAGACACAAAAAGCTAAATATTGCAATCATAAAAATCAAACCAATGAAATTTATTGCTTTTGAAAATATTGTCACAAAATGTCAACTGAAAGCATCACTTAAACTGCGGCTGCACCAATCGAGAATTATAGTTTGTCAATGTCAAGGTGTTGTTCCGCAATCAGCAGCGGCGCACAAGGTCACCCGTATAAAAGTTAATATTTATTGGCTTATAAAACCGGTGTCGAACACAAGTACATATGTACTAATATCTTTACATACATACACATTTAATTGCAGATTCGTTCACGGTTCAATGACTTAATACCACCTGTATCGCGTGCAGCTGCCATAACATACATACATATTGTACATACACACTTTCAGCCAGTTTAAGCGATAAAACTGCACCGCAACGCTTAAAGGTCGCTCAGTAAGAATAATTGTGCAAACTGATTTAAATTGTTAATCATATGAAAATCGGAAATGGATTTCAAACATTCTAAATCACGACCAAGTGAACATTACAAGATGCTGCTGCTGCTGGGGAGCGTGTTAGCCGCCCTGCTTGGAATGACCACCGCTCAAATGGAGGGTAAGTAGTTGATATTAGAATTTAGTATATATTTACATATATATTGAGTACTTATTAATATACCATGTGTTCAAAAATGACTCGGACTGACAAAAAAAATAAAACTACATTTTCAGGTATTTACAATAATCAAAATTTTTATTTTCGTTTTCAAAGTAGACTCCTGACCAATTACAAACACGCCGAAGCTTAATCCAATTTTCCATAAACCCATTTTAAACCTGGGCTGGAATGACCCTCAGCGAATTTTTTCTTTAGCGGATTTCGGGTTTTTCGGTTTCGGGCGCCATTCGCGCTTTTCCATCTAGACGGCAACTTCATAATACACTCCTCCTAGAAGCCCCCCCTCCTTTTTTGCGAGGAACTCGGACAGCCTCTTTTGAGTTCAACTTTCGTGCGTTCGCAATGGACAAGAACAAGTGATAATCACTTGGTGCTATGTCCGGGCTATATGGTAGATGCGATAAAACCACTCATCCGAGCTCCCGTAGCTTCTGACGAGTCATCAACGAAGTGTGTGGTCTGTCGTTATCCTGGTGGAACACTGCACCCTTCCTGTTGGCTAATTCTGGACGCTTCTGGTCGATCGCCTGCTTCAAGCGGTCCAGTTGTTCGCAGTAGATGGTAGAATTAAGCGTCTGGCCATATTGGAGCAGCTCATAGTAGATGATTCCCTTCCCATCCCATCAAACACACAGCAAAATCTTCCTTGCCGTCAATCCCGGCTTGGCCACTGTTTGGTACGATTCACCGGCCTTCGACAACAACCGTTTTCGTTTCATATTGTCGTATGTGATCCATTTTTCGTCGCCAGTCACCATCCGCTTCAAAAATGGGTCGAGTTCGTTCCGTTTCAGCAGCATATCGCAGGCGTTGATTTGGCCCAGAAGTTTTTTTGCGTCAAATCATGCGGCACCGAAACATCAAACTTTTTTGTGTATCCAGCCTTCTGCAGATGGTTGAAAATGGTTTGGTAACTAACTCCCATCTTCTGGGCGAGGTCACGAGATGCCACATGCCGGTCTAACTTGATGTTTTCCATGATTTGATCGGTATTCGTTGTCACAGGTCTGCCGCTGACTGGCTTATTCATGGTGTCGTTTTCATCCGCTCTGTATCGTCGAAACCATTCCTCCGCAGTTCGAATTGATAGTGTACAATCTCCCAAAACACCATTAATCTCACGGAACGTTTTTCTAGAGGATTTGCCTTTAACGAGAGCAAACTTTAAAATAGCGCGAATTTCGTGGTTAGTGAACTCCATGTTTACACGTCTATAACTGTTGAACACAATATTCAAACTATTCAAGAATAGCGTCGTTTTGTAGGTTATGTCAAGACCTTTCAAAGATGTACATATAGTATTGCCAGATACGAGCTCTGGAGCGCTTTATACATAGCCGCGAGATTCAAAAGACAAAAAGGCGGAAGGGCGATACCCAGAGGATACTTGGTCTAAGACCAGAAGTCGATATGTAAATGAATCGTGTCTGGCCACTCGCATGTGAATGACGGTCAGAGAACTTTTCTCACTTGCGTGAACTTCTAAACATGGCTGTGTAAACTAAAATTGAGCAATGTCAAAAGCTTTAGCCATGTCCGCCAGTCCGTCTATCCATCCGTATGTCTGTCCGTCTGATATCAAACTGAAATCTTGCACACGTTTTTTTCTCCCTTAAAAGTTCATTTGTCGTAACCCGATACCGAGCCACCATAACATATATATGTAGTGTGTAAGTGCCATACAAACTGACCAATCGAATCTTTGTATGGAAAACTTTCTTATTTGACAGAACAGGTTCACAAAATTTGGTATTGACTAAAGTGAGAATATGCTTCAATCTCCGAGCGTATTATTCAGATCTTGTAGAAATATTCTAGCCTGACGAAATGCTTGTGAGTTAACATAATACAGCTACCTAACACACATTTCGTTTTTATTCTCGTTTCAGTAGGTGATCAATGTCAGAATAAAAATTATAGAGGTATATGCACTGAGGCAAGCAGATGTACGGATTTGCCGTATGCCATGGCTCAGCTGAGCCTGAAAAGACGTGATATAAGCCGATGTGGATTCACAATATTCGAGGAAATTATCTGTTGTCCGTAAGTTGAACGCCTATGGAACTACTTATATATACTACATATATAAACGACATTTATAATCGTTCACTACTGCAGCTCCCTTTCCGTTCCCACAACAACCATAAAAACACGATCCGATGATCGTCCAGCTGTGAAAGGTGAGTTCGAAAACATATACCGATTTGTATGGAATAAAAATCGTTACTAATCACACTTTTTCCCAACTGGCAGCTTGCATTGAAATCGATGAACAATTGCAGCCGCTGCTTACACCACACATCCTAGGCGGTACACCGGTAGAATTAGGTGAATATCCACATATGGTGGCCATTGGACTGACTGACACAGATGGTGCTGTGGAATATAATTGTGGTGGTACTTTGATTGGAAAGCGCTATGTTTTGACTGCGGCTCATTGTTTAGTCACGCGACAAATACCGGTTATTGTGCGTATGGGTGTGGTGAATTTCACGGATACCGAACAAATGAAGTCAGCGGTTGAAATCAAAATTAAGGTAATGCATGTTCATGACCGAATTCAAATATCGTACTATATACCATACATTCTCCGCAGAAAGTTCACATACATCCGGACTACACGAGCGCCAATGTTTATAACGATGTTGGCTTGCTGGAATTGGAGGACGAAGTTACTTATACCAACAACGTGTTTCCGACATGCCTTTACACCGATCCAGATGATCCGCCAGCTAGATCTGCGCTCTATGTCACCGGCTGGGGTGTTATTAATAGAAGCAGTAAGCAATACCAGCACATAAAATATATTGTCGACATCCTCTTATTAAACTTTGGCTTTCTTCTTGCTTGTAGCGCGTGAAAAATCGGATGTTTTATTGAAAGCCCGTCAGACGATCGTTGACAATTCGAAATGTAATGAAAGTTACGTAGACAACGGCTTGACGCGTCGTAATAGAGAGGGGATCATCGCTAGTCAGTTGTGCGCGCATGACCCGGGTCTAACAAAGGATGCCTGTCAGGGTGACTCGGGCGGTCCGTTGAATTTGGTGGTCGACGAGGCTTCGAATAAATACCGTGTAGTTGGTGTAATTTCAGCTGGCTTCAGTTGTGGCAGTTCCACTCCTGGTCTGTACAGTCGTGTGTCTTCCTTTTTGGACTGGATCGAGAGCATCGTTTGGCCGAGTGGATAGTTTTGCCGTTATTTTAGGCTTTACCTTCTCGGAAGTGATAGTTCTGAAAAAACGAAACCACCATATTGCCATACTTTCTCTAAACTAATTTAAGGAAAAATAATTAAATTAAGTAATGCTTGAACTTATATTAAACTATTTATCGGCCCGAAGTAATAATTTTAATAAAGAAACACAAAATTTCCAAAACTAATGGATCAAATTTGATAGGGTTGGATCCAAATTGAGCGCGGAAACCAAATCGATTCGAACTTTTTGTTCCTAGGTTGAAAGAATCTCTTTTTATGTCGTGTGAAGTTAGATCTTCAAATGTTAATTAGTGTGTTTTTGGCAGCTTGAAAGTTTGTTACGGAATCAATGAAATGTTGCAGAATTTCTTTGAAGATTCTACTTTAACTCGAACACAAAGTTTATGGTTGCTATGTCATAGAAAACTTGTCTCATCCACCTCTTTTAGTGAAGATAAGTTCGAAAAAGGTAAGGCGCTTGAAAATTGTCGACTTGACATCGAAGAGATCGCGGAAGATCTCAACATCTCTTATAGTTGGACGCAACCGATTCGGTAAATGTTTTGTGTATGAAGCGAGTCAGTCATAGACTCGTTTAAAATATCTGAGTAGAGTTTGTAGAAGAGATCATGACAGCGTAGATGAAGACTCTTCATTCTTCAAATACATTATTACTGGTGACGAGCCATTGAACGCGAATATAAAGTCGAAACTGTCCAACAATCGAGTGAAAGACACTTCAAAAATGAGCATAAACCGAAAAATGCGCTGAAGGCACTGAAAGCCATCTCGGTCGAGATGGATTGGATGGACTTACATGTATTGGCTTGGAAACCTTTATTGAAACCGTTAATATATGTATTAAAAAATAAGAAAATTTATTTTTTTTGTCGGTCCGGTCTCCGGTCTCAGGCAGCTTATGAAATGAAGAGCACATATTTGCTATATAATCGGTTAGCAGTTTCCCAAAGACTAAACTGAAATTGAATTATTGACGTGGAACATGTTGCTTGGCATTATGTGGTCGGTTCTATAAATTGGTAATAGTGGTTCCTACCTTTCTTCAGCACTAACCTGATGAATAAAGAGACTTCTGTTAATGAGGTTATATTTAATATAAATATTTTGCGCTGATTGTAAGTGACTAGGTCACCTAGACTAGATGTTAGATTATCTGTGACTAAACATAATTGTAATGACTTCAAAATTTCGTTTAACAACGGGTGTTAAATTCATAAGAAAATCTTTTTAGAACAATATTTTCAGTTTTCTCGATATATAGCACACCACTACAAATCTTAGTTATGAGGAGAGCATAAAATACTCGCCTAAGTTTGGACCTTATCCTTCTTTACTAGTTTTTTCATTATTAAATTAACCTTTTCATACAAAATATGTATGGAATTCGAGGCGAGCTTTAGTGCTACTGATCAAAATTTCAACTAAATATAGCAAACCAATTTATTAAGATCCGGCAATGTACCCTCGAAGAAGTACGAAATGCACTGAATGAGCCAAAAACCAGTAAATTTTAGTAGAGCTTAAAATTTCAACTGAGAATTGATGAGGCCAAAGACGACCTGTATTGTTAAAGCTTCAAAGTTCAACTAATAACATAAAGTTGATTTCCTTAGCGCTAACATTATAACCTCGACGAAAATTGGCAACAGCGCTTTGAAATGCTTCAAACAAACAATCAAAATAAAGTCATATGCTATCTTCCTAGTAAGGGTTAATTTATGTCAGAAATAATTTATGTATGACAGTAAAAAAAAACAACTTTGTTATCAATTCTGCGAAAATTAATTAAAAACAAAGTTCGCGAAGTTCAAGATATAGTAAAGCAATGACACTAAAGATTAAAACATATTTTTTTCCATCAACTGTAAGTATAAGCGTTGAGGCACTTTATCACTATCACTTATTAGCTGACATTTCTTTGAAATGAACGCTAGTATTAAAATTTGGTTGGATTTCCCCGAGATTCATTCAACGTCCATCAGCTGCAAGCTAACGACTTTGGGGATTTCATGATGAATCATTATTAAGATGAGAGAAATATCTTAGCAGGAGCGTGAAATTCATATTTGTTAGATTTGCAGCTCTTTGCTTCTCTCAGTTTGAGAGATTGAGATATATTATGATTATGTGCTCGATGATGTGTTACATGTTTTGTCGTAAAGCTGGAGCTTTGGTTTATCTTGCTCTCAAAGGCAGCTGAGATAAAGATTACAAATAAATTGATAATTGATTTTGCTCAAAACAAACACAACAAATTAGAATTATGAATGAGTTGCCAAGGTGCTACAATTTATTTTTCTTGATTCCCTCTTGTTGGGAGAAAACGAAGTCATTATTATTTTGAAATATTTGTATTCTTAAAGCATTTACAGCTCTTAGTATTTTTAACTATTTCCTCAGCACCTTGTCCATTCCTAAGGCCCCAACACCGAAACATGCTATTTGAATATGTCAAGCGTTTCTTCTACTTCCGAAAATAGTTGACCTTAGTTATTTTTTTGGTGTGAACGGGTTATTTAATAGAAAATATGAAAAAAGAGTCATTTGCTATCAGATCAGTATTCTAATGGCGCCGTTTTCTTGAAACCAAATGTCGCTTCAATTTCAGGCATCAAATAGTTGATTATTATGGCGCCATAACGGTCAACATTGACGGTTACGTACTCACCGGACTCATTTTTGAAGAAATAAGGACCGACGATTCCACCGGCTCACAAATCACATCAAGCCGTTGCTTTTTTTTTGGAATAAATTGACAGCTCTTGAATCTATTCAGGTTGCTCTTTGTCCCGAATCCGGAAATTTTACTTGTTTACATACCCATTGAGCCAGAAGAGAGCCTCTAAATAAAATTTGGCTCGAAAATGTCGGATCTTCCTGGAACTTTTCAAGAGCCCATAGAGTGAAGTGTCGCTTGAGAAGGTCGATCGGCTTCAGTTCTTGCGCAAGCTGTATTTTGTGCTTAAGATCTCGATTCTCGTTCCATACGTTAGTAAGAATTGCTGTTCATATAAAATCGTCCGCTGGCATCTACTTAGATTTGGATTCTTAACACATACTTTTTTTAATCTATACCTTTTTTTTATAGAGTAAGTGACAGTATTTGACATATAGTTATGTCAAGATCCCGTGTTCGATCTGTGCTCTTTTTGGAAAACAGATCTTGCTTTTAACCCCGATAAAAACCGAAAATCAGCAGCGAGTTTTCTAAAAGAGCTACTCGTCAGACCACACTTCCGCTCATACTAAAAACCTTGTAATAAAATCCGTTAGCTACTTGGGCGGCGCTTTAAACTAGTAGATTGGTTGAGACCAAAGCATATGAGGATTGTATGGTTTAAGCTTGTCTAAGAAAGGAACGCTTTATGTTCAAGAAATGTTCTATATCATTTATGGGTGACTTTGTATACTTTCTTACTAACTTGAATTAAAAAAAAAGTCTAAGAAACATCTGGCATCTCTATGGGGAATTCGCGTTAACGCTTAAAGCGAAAGAATACATAACAAAGAGCGCAGCTTGTCTGATTCTCAAAAACCGGTTTCAGATGAATACTCTTATCTACACATTAGCTTAAGTATAATATTTGCTTCAACAGCGTTCGTCGCCGCAGAAGCCAACAAGCTCTGTGCGCGAAGATTTGTTTCACTTGGCTCGCTACTGCCGTTAGCTGCGGTTCATTGTCCGTTTAAGACCGCAAAACGTTACAATAAAAGTTGACTTACTACAAAACATCTTTTAAATAACAACAGTTAAGTAAAGATTTATTATTAGTGTCTACATAAAATAACGGTAAACATGTTGAAAAATTCTTGTCAACTGTCGGTCTTCTTACTCGTGTCCATTTTCTGCCTAACACAGGCAAAGCCGCAAGAAGTGGTGTTATATGGTGAGTAGAAAGTGCAGTTGTGGTTGTATTAGTGAAGAGTGATAACAGAATCCAAGAAAAGAAAGCACCTCCCTCTGTGAAAGATTTTGTTAATGTTTTGCTAAAAAATATATATTTTTAAATATATGTGTATTTATTTCACCAGAGGGCGATGAGTGCGTTACAAACAGTTATGATGGCATCTGTTCGGTGGAGAAGCAATGCCCGCATTTAGAGGCCACGATGACTGGAAAAGGTCTGCTGGCCCGAGATGTCGGTCACTGCGGCTATACAGTTTACGAGGAAATCATTTGTTGTCCGTAAGTAATTTTGGGCTTCAAGCCCAACATCCACTAGAACAAAATTGATGTGCTTGCGCTTCTTCTACTTGTAGTTCAAACAAACCGGAGCGCCCACTATACAATAAACATTTCGCACCCTTGATTATTCAACAATCGATAACAATAATTATCACCTCAAATGCGTTCATACAAGCGGAGAAAATCGGCGATCAATTGCTATTCAGCCAGTTCAACAGTACGACATTGCTCAATTAGTATTATAAGCACATCTTCCATATTATTAAGTGTTAGCCCCGAGATATATGTATATACAAACATGTAAATATGTGCATATATATTAACATATTAGCATGAATACATATTCGTTTGTAATATCTCATAATAGACTGCAATAAATTCATTGTAATCCAAAACAAAAAATTCCCATGAAATTTAATCAGTGTTAAATATGCGCTTAGCACCTCGTTATGTACACTGCATATACATACACACACATACGTATAATTTAAAAGAAATATGTATTTAGTCAAATTATAGTTTTTGCTCACTCTTTGCGTGATGCGAGGGAACTTTCATTTGTTTTCGCCAGACATTACTCAAGAAGTATAAATTGTTAATAATTTTGACTTAAATATATATACATATAATTGTATATACATTAGGGTGATTCAAAAAAAAAAAATAATTCGTTTGGTACTCGGAAAAATAGGTTCCTAGACACCTCTAAGAAAGCCTCTCCAAGCATGAATTTTTAATTGTAACGGGAAGGCCTTCCCAAGTACATACAGTTTTCTATTTTTTCTTATTATCAGATAGAAAAATTTATATCTCGCTTCCCACTACTTGAAAAAATATCTTGTTCCCTAGATTTTGTAGGAAATTGAATGCTTTAAAAAAAGGGTCTTTACGAGTTTTTTCGTAAACCCAACCGTTTAAAAGATATTAACGGTTGAAGTTTGATTATTTTTGGGAAAATTTTTTATTTCTTATGGATTTTATAACTCAACTAGCAGCCCGTCCCAGCATCGCACGGGGTAGACAATTATTTATTTTTGGAAATTTGTATATAAAACACTTCTTTTCACAAATATTTTTATTTGTATTAAAAAAAATCTCACAGTTATATTTGTATGTAAGTCTATTTATGTTCAATTTCTTTGATGGTTTAAGTGGCGGGCACTTTTGAAAAATTAAAAAATTAAAATAATAATAATCAAAAAATTAAAATAACAGTAATAAATAATGAATTCAGTCGTTTTACATATATTTTTGCCAGTGCACGTGCTCAATTCTGTTAAATAGCAGCGACAACGTCGAATTCCTTACTCTGATTCTATCGGCTCTGTTAGCCGCCAAATCGAAGATCATATAGAATTCAATTTGCACCTTCTCTATACTTTACATTCTCTGGTTTTGTTTACTTTTTGAATTTTTTAAACTATTTTATAGGTAGTTAAATGGTCTTGGCCATAAAATAATTTATTTGGATAAGGATTGATATAAACACATAAATAGCATGATTTGAATTTGGTTAGCATTTTCATTAATGTTTAAAATGAAAAAAAGTTGTTGTAGTGACATAACTACAATAGTTGGACATATGCTACCGCGGAGTTTTTTGTAGACATTATGATGTTCTTCAATATTGTTGTACATTATTTTGTTCTATCGTTAATAGTTTCGGCAGCGCATTCGACGAAAGACATTTTAAGACTAATTTTTGTACTCCTTCGGTTACATTGTTCAAATTTACCAAGCATCCCTAATTTTTTTTTTAATAAAATGTAGCCTATATCACATTGCAAAAATGTAGCATTTTATTGATGAAAGAATTTTATAAATCGGCTTAGTACTTTTTGAGCTTATTTATTACGAACATACAAACATACAAAAATAGGTACAAATCTTTCTTCTTTATAATATTAGTATAGATAAAAAAATCATTATGAATGATGAAACTCATAGGTTTTTGGAGAGGCTTTCTTAGAGGTGTCTAGGACCCTATTTTTCCGAGTACCAAATGAAAAAAAAAATTTTTTTTGAATCACCCTAATATACATGTATGCAAATAGTATCTATTGATTTAAACATTTGTATATATATTTTTGTAATTTTAATCAGAAATATGGAAGATAAGTACAAGCATTTCATATAGACTTTATATGTAGTATGTGTAGATTTGTTCGAAGACAACCCATTAATCAACAGCGCATCTTATTTAAGCCGACATATTTGAGATAACTAAAGGGTCTTTCAATAAGCGCGCTACAAAAGCAATTCTTTATTACTGTGGAAGTACATTCGATGCCGTTATGTGTGGAACTCTATTTATTTTGCATGGCTACCACGAGCACTCTTGCAGAAGGCCAGACGCTGAACACAATTTTCGACGGTCTTCAAGCATAAATCGTCCGATGATACTGCAATACACGTTCAATTTTCATGTGAAGTTCATCAATCGTCGCTGGCTTGTTGGCATGGACTATAGACTTGACGTAGCCTCACAGGAAATAGTCTAACGGCGTCAAATCGCATGACCGAGCCGGCCAATTGATTGTGACATTCGCTGTATGGCTTGTGGCGCCGTCGTGTAGGAACTACAAATCGTCCAAATCCATACAATCCAATTCGACCCAAAAATATTCGGTTATCAATCAGCGGAAGAGATTTCCATTCACAGTAATGAGCCGGTCTTGATTAACACGGAAGAAGTACGGCCAAATGACGCCGCCGGCTCATAAGTCGCATCAAACCATACTTTAACTGGATCCAATGGTGAGTCATGAAGTCGGTGTGTCCTGTGTGGTGCTGGACCAATAACCTATTGCTTATTGACGAAGCTATTCAGCCAGAAATGAGCCTCATCGCTGAAGATGATTTTTCGATGAAAATACGGATCATTTTCAAGTTGTTGCTCAGCCCAATTCACGAACATACGACGTATCTGGTGGTCAAGCGGCTTCGGTTCTTGCGTCAATTTGATCTTGTAAGGATTTACATAGGTCAAGACATTTTCGCAAAATTCGCCACAACGACGTCACAGAGATGCTTAACGCTTCTGAGCGACGTGTGAAAGACTGATTTGGGTCTTCCTCAATTGATGCGCTAATGGCGGTAATATTCTCGACACTACGGGAACTTCTTTGTCTCACAGTCGTTATTCCTTTTCGCTGTTTGGCTCTATATGAGGGATCTACTTTTCTTTTATACATTCTTATATTTCAGTTCAACCTTCATTAGAGATTCCGAGTGGAGCCAAGAACTTCTCCATCTGGTCTTTCCAACGGTGTGGAGGTATTCCCCTTCTTCTGCTTCCACTGGCGGGTACTGCGTCGAATACTTTCAGAGCTGGATTGTTTTCATCCACTCAGGCGACAGCTTAGCCAGCATAGTCACTGCCTCCTAATTTGCAGAATTTTTCGCTCGAAACTTCGTACCGCCGACTCATCAGATGTTTTCATCGTCAATGCCTCTGCATCAAACAGCAGGACGGGATGATAAAGGTGGTAGAATTTGGTCTTTGTTCGTCGAGAGAGAACTCCAAAGTAGCATCTGTTGGCAAGAGTTATTCTGCGTTGTATTTCGATTAATGCTGGTCCCAGATAAACGAAATTATCTACGACCAAGCTTCCGCGGAGCCCAGCTATTCAGTAGAACACAAGAGGATACGGAAGCCTTAACCTGCCCCCATTCTACTAATTGCGGTTCTAGGACGCCTTACCTTGCTAGCTCATCAGCTTTAAAATACCCTGCGTTTCCGCTAAAGCCTGGCACCCATACCAGTCTTATCAGAAAGAGACTCGATGCTATTGATAGCAAGGTTAGGCACTCCTTGATCAACCCTGAACGCACTGTTAATGAGTTCAAGGCTAGTATCGCCGTCCTGGTATTTGAGTGGACGGTCACTTCTCTGAAGGAGACTGCACTCCGGAGCAGTAAATCTACTGCAATCTTAATGGCTGCAACCTCGGCTTGGAAGCACTACAATAGGACAACAGGAAGTCTGAAGCTGGAGTAGGCAGCAAACCCCTTCTCCAACCTTCCTACAACTTTGACCAATTCTCTCCTCCAAGGAATTCTTCCCACACAACTCCCTCGCCGGTATATGAGCAGAAAAGGAGCCGAGAGTTCGGCTTGGTGAGTCAATGAACCAAGGAATCCGGTAAGTCAAAATGTGTGAGGATTTCCGATTGTCAGACACCTGTTCTGTTAGGAATCCAGATTTTCTGAGAGTCTAATGGCAACTTTCGCAGCCATATACCCTTCGACGATGTCTAGAGATGGCGTTAAGTGCCATGATTGGAGTGGACCTTAGTACACCACACGTACATAAATATTTCAGTTAAAAATTTACTATTTAACACAAAAAAAAAAAAATATTACCAAAAAAGTAGCCTTGATAAAGTTTCGAATTTCCAGCTGTATACCGCAGAGCACTTGTCACCGTTGCCTACCACAATGCCAACAAAGTTCAGACACTCGCCGACTGCGTGTTGAATCAACATGTGTTTGTTACATTCACCCGACGTGGTTCGGCGTGCAATACCAAAATAGATAATAACGGTTGTTTTCTCGTATTTTATACGTCGCTTTGTTTGCTTTTCTTTTTGCTCGGCTGCTTTGCGCTAGCAATTCGTAAACAAAAACAATGAGTGCGCTCCAACGCCTTAACATATGCACTGCATATTACGCTCTAATGCTGAGCTTTAAGCTCCGCTAAGGTGACCAGCTGCAGCATAAACATTTAAAGGCGGCTGTTAAAAGCTCAGCGAAGTGATTTTTATATGTTGCACGCCACACCAAAAACTTCAGTTGATGTCGGGTTGCGATAGTCGTTAGACGTGCGCTGGCTAAACAAAACCGAGCAAAGGAAACGGATATTGTGGATAACAGTTAATTTGAAAAAAAAAAAAAAAAACAATGCAAAAATGTGTGGTGTGGAGTTTGCTTGCTGAATAATTGAAAATATTTTAAATTGGAAAATTTAAATTGAAATAAATTTGTGGGTTGGCTTATGGAATTATTAAAGTAATTAGAATGGAATAATGAAAAATTAAAAAATTAAAAAAAAATAAAATTAATTTTGAAAAATTGAAACAAAGCAACCAAAAATATGGAAACAAAAATCTTGAAAAATTAAAAGAAAAATTTTGAAGACTTTCAAAAACATTTTGAAAATTAAAAAAAAAAAAATTTGAAAAATATTAAAAAATTCAAAACAGAGTTTTAAAAATTTTGCAAACAAAAAAAAATTTTAAATAAAAAAAAAATTTTGTAAAATGTAAAATTTTTGAAAAATGTAAAATTTTTTTGTAATTAAATCAAAGTTAAAGAAATAAAAAATAAACAGAAAAATTCTGAAAACTTAAAAAAAAAATTTTCGAAAATTAAAAAAAAAAATTGGAAAAAAAAATTAAATCAAAGTCAAAAAAGCAAAAAGTACACAAAAAATTTGCTTAGAAATGAAAACCAGCTTAAATTTTTTTTAATAGTGATTACAAATAAATATTTAAAGTGTTTGCCTATACAACTCTGCAAATTAAATTTATGTAATTGTATGCTAAATAATACAGTCAGTGTAATTTAAATCACATTGTTATACATATATAGATATATAATGAAAAAAATATATCCCCTCAAAAGTTTTGCTCTAAGCACACCTACATATATACGCTGAGGCCCTGCCGTGTGCTTAAAAAAATTCCGCTCTACATCCAGTATTCGCCCACAAATCGGCTGTATATACACACCTACTTAATTGCATGTAGCAAAACAACAAAAAAATCAAAAAAAAAAATATATATATATATATAAAAACTTGTGTAGTTCAAACATTTGAAATTGCCTGCCCCTTACATGTGACCTGACAATTGTGCTACGCGGCGTAGCCTACATTTAGGGGCCAAAAGTCAAATTGAAACTAGTGAGTACATAAACACTGCGGCGTTGTAACAAATTCGGGCGTCAGTGTGTCATGCCAACGGACGGCCGGTGGCAGACAATTTGTGACAGTCGGAACTGGTGCACCTGTTTCGCATATTAAATGTCAGTGTTGGAGCGTTGCGTTGGCTTTGCGGCAAGCTTCGCATGATTTTTAACACAATTAGTATTGCAGTTATCGGCCTGAAAGTGGGCCGCTAGGAATAACAAACTGCATGCCGACAGCCAGTGCTGCAGGCTAACCTCGATTATTTGTTGCAACAACGGTGCGCTCTGGGGAGCACACGTGACCGTAGTAAAGCGAGCTGTGCCGTTACATACAAGTATATGTGCGCTAACTGTAGTTACATTGTTGTTGGTGGTGGTGATGAAGTAAGTTGCACTTTGAAATACCAGCTACGAAATACATATGTATATAAGTATATTATATAAGTATACATGTATATATATATTATATATAGTGATGAGTGTATATGTGTGTGTGACTTTATTGCAGCTAATGCACTCAAAAGTGTACATAAATATTTAAAAAACTCACATGCAAGTGCTTGAGTGTGTGCATGTGGGGGGCAAACACTTTGTAATGTATACATTTAGGCGCATATGCCGGTTGGGTGCGTACTAAGCGCCACTGTTTGCACAATTTAATTGGAACGCGTGTGCTCTTTTGCATACATTTTTAATTTGAGGCAATTATAACGGTAGTGTTAGACCACTTTTTTCGCTCCCTACTGTATGCTAACTAAAACCAGCGTTGATGTGGTGATTTTTCAACGTCAAAAAAGTTGAAAAATATTGCCGCAATATTTATTATATTTAATAACTTGCATGTGTGAAAATTTATGAGTGAAATTACTTAAATTAATTTATGGTCTAGCTTAACATTAGTGCATTGGCATTAGCGCCTGAAACTATGCTTCCCTTCCTAGTCTCTGTGCTGGCATTCAACGGAATTGTAACACCTGTGCAAGTGATTGCTTTTTCCCAAAAGCCGATAAGTGTTTTCATTTATGGCCAAATTAATTTATATATTTTCGCAATATCGACAATAACAATAACAATAACAATATTTACAGCGTTTACCCAGTGTGCGCGTATTAAAAAAAATATTTGCACTACTGCTGATAAGTTAGTCAAATAAAGGAGGCAAGCGCTGTTGTATCGTCACGTTGAAGCCGCCGTGTGACCTTGTTGCAGGTATTACAGGTTATCGCTATAAAATAGCAATAGAAAAAGTATGGATGGTATGAGTTTGGGTGCAGTCGAGGTGGGTTCGTTAGGGGCTGTTGCAATCAGTGCGATTTTTTTCATTTGAGCGTACTTGATTGCATCATATTATCTCGTCAAAATATGCCACCATATGTGCTGTAAAATTAATAAAAAAAATTGTTATTATCTTGGGTATATGGGGTCGATATTAACGTGTAAACAAGATATGCATTGTTGATGATTATTTTTACAAGAGTTTTGTTATATGTCAGAAGAGGAACTGTTTGTGATAATTAACATATCCAAACTACACTGATATTTATGTTATCTATATATCATTAAATGAAAAACAATAAAGCATTTAGTCCCACGCTGTCCGTTTTCTCCTAAAAGCAGACACACCTTCGTAGTTTAATAGTCTTAAAATAAATTGTGACAAATTAAAAGAAAAATTAAGAACACTTACTATATGTCCTTCCTCCATTTAAGCGACTATTTGGCTTAACGTAACTGAATAAATCAAAAATAAATTTTCTTGGAACACAATTCCTCGGTTATATGTTTTTTTTTTTTTGGAACACTGTTTTCACTCAGAACACACAAATTCTCATCCTATAGTATATCCATAGATTTGTTTTGGTAAGAAAGGTTATCTCAACCGCAGTTATAATGTTAAATAGTCAGAGTGAAGTGAGACCAATTTTTTGCCTGAATATTATTTTTCATCACAGGATCCTCAACAATAATATGTGAAATTTTATCAAGACGTACGCTTCAAATAAGTTGGGAATATTATTGAAAGAGTGCTCTGTCATCGTCGATGTTTTTGACTTTTTACTGATGGTTTGGAAGTTAAAGTTTGTTTCAGAAAGTTTGACGAAGCAATAAATTAATCTGACCAAACCAAAAACTGAGTTGTGAAAAACAAAACTACAATGCTTTGAAATTTAGTTTTATGGATACAAAATGCTTATTTTTTCAATTCAATTCAAAAATATGTCAAAACTATAAATTTTGGAGAATTTTTCGAAAAATATTGTAGTTAATAAAAATTATTCTATGCGCATTTCAAACCACGGATGTCATAAGCTTGCTCAGTCGGCTGTTGAGCTTTTGGATTGGCTTCATCATTTGCAATTCACACGAATGACTGTCGATTAGGCTTTGGAGTAAAATGATAAAGCCATGTTTCATTCATTGTTTATTATTAATGTTAAAGGTAGGGCTCGTCACACTTGAATATCTTAAGTGACCAGTTTTTTTTCTGTTAGAATGAATTTTGACTTCCTTGTGTTTGGTACACAATAAAATTATTTTTTTGTTGCTCTTATAAACTGTAATTTGTTGCATACAATAATGTTGAGAAACGAGACATATTATTTGTATTTTCCTTGCATAGTTTTGGAAGGTGCCTTTGTTCGAACGTACAACACCAACCAACGTAGTGTTTTTAGCTAATAATTTAGAAGCTAATGAAACACTAGTAAAAGTCTTTCAAGGGTAAAGGCTTTAGTTGACTCAGTCGTCAAGTTCACTATCAGGCGCTTGCCAAAGTTCGTGTTTCTTCTTTTTCTTTCCATTTACGACTTACTTCGTTTCAATGTCAGAAGCCATGTAGAATTTTATTCCAACAGCTTCGTCTATGCTTTCAATTCATCCTGTAAAATTGTCCATTTCGACTCTAAAACCTTTGAGGCTTCTAATTCGGTGCAAGTTCTGATATACAAGGTCTGTCGCAAAAGAAACAGGACTGTTGAAAAAAAAAAAAACAACAAAAATTAATATTTTTCAAAAGTTATATTTTTTTTATTCAAAGTAGTTTCCTTGTGCTTCGATACAGCGTTTAATCCGGTAAATTAGCATTTCAAATGATTGTTTAAGGTCATTTTTCGGAATGCTCTTGACAATATCGGTCGTCGCCTTTTGGATAGCTGAAATGTCCTGGAACCAGTGTCCTTTCATGGGTAAAAATCACAAGGTGCCAGATCAGGTGAGTAAAGTGAGTGATTAATGGTTAATATGGAGTTTTTTTGTCAAAAAATCAGTGACAAGCGTCGACCGATGACACGGCGCATTATCGTTCAAAAGGCGCTAGGACCCTGCCTCACGGTATTGTGGTCGAGCACGACGAATGCGTGACAAAAGACGCTTCATAACACTAAGGTAAAACACAGCATTAGTCGTTTGACCAGGTGGGATGAACTCTCGGTGTAAAATACCCTCGGAGTCGTAAAAACAAATCAGCCTTGTCTTTATTTTTGACTTCTGAAGACAACTTTTTTTCGGTGACTTCTGATCGGCACAAAGGTCATCACGACCTTCTTGGAATCGCTTAAACCACTCATGCACATTACTACGGGATAGGCACTGATCACCATAAACTTTTTTCATCATTTCAAATGTTTCAGTAAACGTTTTCCCAAGTTTAAAACAAAATTTAATATTTGCTCTTTGTTCAAAATGCATTTTACGACCGATGACCAAAAGCTGCTGTCACTTTTTGATCGATAACATCGATTGTAGTTATCCATTTGTCTTAAAATTTTTACGAAATGTCAACAATAAATCAAACTTTTTATTTCATATACCCACCAATAGGTGGCGCCACCAGAAACAGTTATATTAAAAGTTGTTTCTTTTGCGACAGACCTGGTACTCTAATATATGGTGGTCAATTTATAGTAAAAAGGCACTGCATGGCTTCTTTTCCATAATATTTCTTTTAGCATATGCTGTATTCCCAGATAGGTCTTTGAATACGCAACGAGTTGGTAACCTTCCAAATTTTATATTTTTCCAAATAGTTTCACTTGCAGAAACTTCTAATTGTGTATCATTCCAGCTATTATTATCCTCTTCAGTAATGGAAGCAGATCGCATACACATTCGTTTTTGAATGCCTTCCTAGCTAAAAGAAATAAAAAGATAATTTTTTAAACATATGCGCCCACTTTCGGTAAAATAAATTAATATTAAATTTTCTCTTTTCTTCAGTACTTTAAAGCTGAATCCACATTGTAGACCAGTGTGAAATAGTAATGAAATAAGTGTCCTTTACGCTTTAATTTGATCTGCTTACACGAGATTATACATTATAATACGTGTTCATTTTTACTTCTTCGAATTATTAACTCAGCTATGTTACTACACAATATCCTGTGTGCTAAGACTTATTAAATACACATTTATATAATCTAATCTACTTTAATAATCAGCGATACATTTTGAAAAATCGTGGACCCTTGGTGGCGTAGCCGCTCTCCAGAAGGACTAGAAGAAGGTGACTATCGGTGTCTAATAATATAAATGAACCCAAGTAATGATAAAACAATTAGTAATTTTTTCACAAAATCTTAGCTTCCCAAAGTCGTTTTATGCGAAAAAAACTGCTTTATAGAGTGGCTGAAGAAATCGAAATTATTATCAAACACCTTATCTCTTTGGTCACGTATATCAAATATATCAAAAAATGTCATATGAAAATTTCAAGCCGTTCATTGAAGCAATTCGATGAAATTTGCTCATCGGCGCTGAAAATATCGTTTCGGTAAAAACCTGTTTAAAATTTAAAAGATTTAATTTTTTCAATGAAATTTGCTCATCGGCGCTGAAAATATCGTTTCGGGAAAGACCTGTTTAAAATTTAAAAAATTTTATTTTTTGAAACTGGATATAATGTCTTTAAGGGTTTATGGGTTTCTCGGGTAAAAACAGCATTTTTTCATTAATTTTTTTCTCATATAAAAAATAAAATATTTTATAAGAATTTTTCTCATATAAAAAATAAAATATTTTATAAGAATTTTTACTGTTACAAACATACAGTATTAACAAAGAAATTCTGTAATTTTTGGAAAAACATATTTTAAGCTCCGTTTCCGGTGACCGCTCGGCAAAAATGTGCCGCCGCGTTGTCAGAATAACTCCTCACAGAATAATCTAAATTGAAAATTATGTGTTTTAGTTAAAACCTTAACTTAGAGCAAAGGACGAAGGAAAAAACTCAAAATTGGATTTTTGGCAGACATTTAAAAAAAAAAATTTTTTAATTTCACTACAAATTTTCCCTTTTTTTTCAAATTCTTGTAATCGAAAAAATCCTTCGTCCGAGTTTTTAAAAATTATATCTCAAAGAACTGTGTAAATTTTAAGTAGATTGGTTAAGTAGTTCTCGAGAAATCTTGCAAACCGTCTTCAAACAGTTTCGAGAAAAACGCTTTTAAAGACAGTGCACTTAGCCTAGCTAGGCTGGAGCGCACAAGTTTTCAAGGCTGTATCTTCGAAACTATTACTCGGATCAACTTGAAAATTGACAACAATATTTTAAACGTGTTGAAGAACTTAATAACACAATCAAAAAATTCATTTTTGTTTTAATCCATAAACCCATGTAACCTCTTAAGGGGGTATTCTGGTCTAGACATTTAAGAAAATCGATTTTTTTTTTAATTTTCTAAGTTTAACTATTCAAGAATATGTGTACAAGAGGATTTTTCAAAACTCAGATTATTTTCGGAGATATAGGCATTTTTCTGACCCGGCATCCAAACTGGTTCGGCTGGAACTAATCGAACAAAAGACTTTATGCGAAACTTTAAACGCGTTTTTCTCAAAACTGACTTTTTCGCCACGATACCCACGATTTCTCAGGTTCTACTAGACCGATTTACTTGAAATTTTAATTGAGTCTTCTTTATAGGCTTGTCTATGGTTGAAACTAGCCCCATTACCAAATTTTTATTTTTATTATTTTAAAAAAAATCGAAATAGTCAGAAAAAGTGATCAAAAAAAAATTTTTTTTTTAAGGCAGTCGCCATTTTGTGAAAATTTTTTTTCCCACTTTTCCGTAGTTCTGACCATTGCGACATTATTCTAGATTAATAATCTTTTTTTTTGTTTTGGTTTCAGATAACTAGGAGGGTTGAAATCATGGGTATGGTCACGTGGAAATTTTTAGAGACCCCCCCCCCCCCCTTTGTCAGCTCATAATTTTTGAAATTTTTTACTTTTTTAAGTTTTTAGTTTTTTTCCTGTACTCTTCAAAAATAAGTAAATAAGTAATAAAAGAATTGATAGTTAAAATATTAATTGCCTTTTTTTTACGACACTTTAAAAATTGCCTGAAATTCATGCTTCTAGACTAGAATACCCCCTTAAGCTATAAAGTGAATATTCTTAATAGTGCCGCGTCTTTCATTGATTTTTCTAATAAGTAATACGTTTTTGTGGAGTTCTCTAATCAGCAGCTTTAAATTTGTGCTTTATTAATTTCCATTTTATATTATTATGTATTTATTTGTTGGTATCTCTTCTAACCTCAAAACTAAACATTTTAACCAGAAAGTGTGTATAATAAAATTGAATGCATTAAAAAACGTTTAAGCCACCGTTATACGAGTGTGGAGCACGTTATTTAATAATTACTGCTAATAATTAATATTTGTTATTATATTTATATACGTATTCTTACATAAACACACACACACCAATATCAATGACAATAATTAATGGTAGAATGACAGGCGAATATTTTCCGTCTACGCCAGCAATGAAACGAGGAATTTCACTTATATAATTAATATGTTAAGCAAATTCAAACATATGAGCGTCTCATCAAAGCATGAAAAGCATTTTCACTACACACACACACAAACTCACGCACAAATATACGCGCTCGCAATAGATAGCGACACGTTTGAGTAATTATGTGTGCGTGTGCAGAGAAGGTTGAAATGTTGGAGATATTAATTAGCGTGGCGCACCCATTTACGGTCTATAAATACGAGTACTTTATGCAAAAACACCAGCAAACACACAGACACGCACACATGTATATGTACATGTAAATGTATGGTGTATTTATAGTATACACAGTTATAGTACATAGTTCTAGTATAAACAGTTAGTTAGTTCATTGGGTAACACACACAAGGCTATTGCGTTTCTGCGCTGACGAGCCTTTGTGCCACATGCCACATATAATATATTGCTTCTGCTCATATAATGTTTCTAGTCTTGAAAAAGTGCTCGTTGAAATTCCGCTTAGATACACACTTACAAAAGGGTTATCCTGTTATCTTGTGTTAGTGTATGTGTGTTGTTATAAATACTACAATCGATTGTTGTGTGTGTGTGTGTGTGACGGTATTGCGCGTTGCCCGAGCAACTTTGTAATCATAAACCGCGCATTTTTTATGCATTCCGTTATGTTTTTCTCACTGATAATAATTTTTTACTGTAATGAAATTTAAAGCGAAATCAGCTGTTATTATAGACGGACATGCCAGTCGCTTTTCAATTAGCGTTTTATGCGGACCTTTTTTGTTTTAGTGTAAGCTTTTCCCTCAGGTTTTAATTTAATTCTACTTTTTAGCTTCATAAACTTTAAATGACAGCATAATTTGATTTTTTGCTCGCTTTTCGCATAATCGAATTGTCGCGTTACCTTTGTGATATTATTAAAGTAAATGTGCTTTTATTGCCAAAAGAATATTAATCCCTACCAGATGTAATACACTTATGCTAACGATTTTTCCAGTTCTTGAAACAGATTTCATAAGCACTTTTGGAATGGCCTTCGGTTCCTCAAGCGAATTTTGCTTTACTACTGTGTCCAAAAAATAAGTGAGTTTTTCGTTTTTTGCGATGTCGAAATTTGTTGAGCAAAGAATTTGCATTAAATTTTGTTTACGGAATCAATTTTCTGCTGCGGATACGTTGAGGACGGTGCACCTTTACATTATGTGCAACAAAAAAGATCCAAACCATATCCAATCCATCTTTCAACATACATTAAATAGCATTCACATCTGGTCAAGAAGATCTGGCGCCAAACTCGCTTTACAAAAATGTAAGCATTTTCATTCCTGCAGAAAACATAATTGCAAGAGAATAAGTGTTGATTTCAATAATATTACAATAGAAAATACTGATAATATTAAGATTTTAGGTTTGTATTTTGATAAAAGGAACACATTTAACAAACATTGTACATACATTAAGCAAGATCTCGCCTCCAGACTCAATATAATAAAAATACCTTTCCTTAAACAACAGCAATATCCACACTAACACACTCATAAATTTTACAAAACTTAGCATCCTCGCAAAAATTGACTATGGATTGCAAATTTATGGCAAGACCTCGAAATCATCTCTTAGTAAAATAAATTATAAAATAGGGCCTTTCGGGCAACTCCTGTCAAATATCTGCTAGCCGAAAGTGGTTTTCTTTCATTAGTAGATCGTGTCGCATATATTAGAGCACGTTCTGTTAACATCATATGTTCTAACTTTAACTCAATTTTGGATAAGGAAATAAAGCTACTCAAAACCCGAAAAAATACCATATCTATAAAATCATGTTTTGTGGAGTCGTTCTATATGATAAAGCAAACACAGAAATGGGTATTCAAAAACTCATGGAAACATAGCACTCCCCCTTGGTTGCTATGTTCCGAATCATTTATCAACACGCTTTCTGTATACACTAAAGACTCAACTAGCCCTCTTATCTATAAACAAGCATTTCTACAGGCGGCCGCTCCATTAAAAAACCACCACTGGAAATTTCTATTTACGGATGGGTCAAAAAACAATAATGGAATATCTTTTGCAGTAGTCCATGAAAATGGTGATCTCATAGCAAATGGAGTTTTACAAGATCAAACGTCACCATACGACGCTGAAATACAAGCTGTCCTAAGCGCGTTGCAATTCGCCACTTTTCGCTACTTTATCTGAATGTCTGAAGGAATGAGTTCGAGCTTTTTTCGCCTTGATCTGGCAAAAGCGACGCTTCGAGGAGAGAGTGTTGAGATGATTCTCTCTCATATTTTTCTAAACTGCTGATGCAGCTTGCATTTGGTAGAAGTTCAATTTTTACCGCATGAATCCTGTTCGGAGCTCCTACAAACCTTACAAGGTGTACCTTGCTGAGAGCAAATAGCTCTCTAGATTTCCTCCATTTTACCTTGGACCAAAAGGACTATGAAACTGCACAGCTCGTGGTAGTTGACCAACGCTTGCTGAGCTGCTCTGAGGCCCAAAAGTTCAGTAGTGCACGACAAGAAGCCAACGAAGTTTCCACCCGTTTCCATTCTGCATTTATTAAGCCTAAAGTAGCTGTTCTACCAAGCTCATCAGGTGGAGCTGATGGAAAGTTCCCGACAGAGCTGATAGAAAAAATACTATCAAATTTGGAGGAATACATTTTTGTAGTTACTTTAACGCAATTGTAACTCCTCTTGGTTTACTTTTGAACCAAACTTTAGGAAATGTACTAAAAAATATCTTTTTGGCGACTTTTATTGAAAAAAGCCTTATTACCAATCGCCGTCATTTTCGATTAAACGTTTTGCACTATTTTTTCGCCTCAGATAATAAATTTATAATAGGAATATGGCTTAAGGGGGTATTCTGGTCTAGAAGCATGAATTTCTGGTAATTTTTAAAGTGTCGTAAAGAAAGGCAATTAATATTTTTACCATCCATTTTTTTATTAGTTATTTATTAATTTTTTAAGAGTACAGAAAAAAATTAAAAACTAAAAAAAGTAAAAAATTTCAAAAATTTCAAATATTATGAGCTTGACGAAGTGGAGGGTCTCTAAAAATTTCCACGTGACCATGCCCATGATTTCAACCCTTCTAGTTATCTGAAACCAAAAAGAAAGAAAGATTATTAATCTAGAATAATGTCGCAATGGTCGGAACTACGGAAAAGTGGGAAACATTTTTTTCACAAAATGGCGAGTGCCTGAAAAAAAATTGTTTTTTTCATCACTTTTTCTGACTATTTCGAATTTTTTAAAAATAATAAAAATAAAAATTTTGGGATGGGGCTAGTTCCAACCATAGACAAGCCTATAGGGAAGACTCTATAAAAATTTCAAGTAAATCTGTTCAGTAGAACCTGAGAAACCGTGGGTATCGTTCCGAAAAAGTCAGTTTTGAGAAAAACGCGTTTAAAGTTTCCCTACTGTCTTTTGTTCGATTAGTTCCGGTCGAACCAGTTTGGATGCTGGGTAAGAAAAATGCCCATATCTCCGAAAATAATTTGAATTTTGAAAAATCCTCTTGTACATATATTCTTGAATAGTTAGACTTCGAAAATATAAAAAAAAATTCGATTTTGTTTAATTTTTAGACTAGAATATCCCCGTAAGTCCGTGAAAAAAGAAATTTATTGAGAATGTTCTAAGTTCAGCACCATCTATCGATGGTGATGTTTGATGTTTCATAACATTTAAACTATAGGAACTCTATATAGAATATTTTAAGCAAAAACTTTTTGACTTTTCAAGCCTAAAAAAAATAAAATTTTATTTCTTTGCAAAGATTTGGTGAGCATTATAGTATAGTATTGCTGTCGTAATCCGATTAATTTTTCATATTTATTTAATAAGGCTTTGTGGGTGTATATCTACTGCCTTTTTTCAAACGTTTGTGAACACAAGTGCTACCAAAAAATATTATTTTATTATTTCTTATTTGCGTGCAGCATTTCGTCTTTGGATAGCGCTCAGGAATAACGAAGTTAAATCGCTCAACATGCCAGCGCAACATGTTTTGCGCAAAAACGACCATTTCGTCTACGAAATTTGCATGATTACCTTCCGCAATATTTCATACATTTCGGTGCTATTTTTTCTAGTACGAATACCTATACATCGAGCACTGGAATTGATGTTGCACAATAACTTTGCCTTCTCATCTCCGGCCTCAGCAATACATACACATGTGTATATATGTGGGCGTGCGAAAAAGTTTTCCAATCAAATCACAGTGATATATCCGCTATTAGGCTTCGTTGCGTTAAGCGCTCATTCATCACCATCGCTACAAGTGGCTATGAACGGAAAATAACACGCAAACACACACACACATATATATAAGTACATATGCGGCCACTTGTTTGAGGATGACTGGATGATGCTGTAAATCTAGTTTTATAAGAAAAGTATACGCTTTCAATATAATAATTTATTTGTATGTATATGTGTGTGTGTGCGAGTTGCACTGCTTGCGCCAAATCGTCTTTTTATCGCTTCGCTCAGCTTCGACAACACCTCGACTCATTACAGCTGTGGATTACTCACTACTAAATTCCAATCACTTCCACAATTACATTCCATCGTTTACCGGCATTCCGCTTCTGCTTCCGTCTCCGCCTCCATTCTTGTTGTTTTTCCTTTTTTTCTTGCTCGAGAAAGTTTGTCGATTATCATTCAAGTGGCTATTGGTATTGAGCGAACTTATGTTGCAGCTTTAACAAAGTTATTGTAATGGAGTACTATTTATATTTTGTAATGAGCAGGAAGAAAAAGAGAGAATTAAATAAATGAGGCAGATAAAAAATCGATATAAAATGGCTTACCCTGAAAAAAAAAGAATTATTTCTATAGCAACTTTGCATAGCATCTGCATGCCATGCTGTCCTCATACATACATATACACGTACATATGTTTTGAAGCAGCTATCTGTGGCTACGTAGGTGTATATGCTTTGTTATGAAGTGCGTTTACATGATTTAGTTGAGTGCTTGAAATACCTATACTGGCGGGCGAGTGGTGTTGCGTAGTCAAGTGGGCTTTATCTCTAGCTGAAAGTGGCTCCAACATGCTGCTGAGTACAGTGTGCTCCAGTTATTTATAGAAACTGCGCGGAAGGGGTGTTAAGGAGCTTGTTATGGACAGTTGTAAAACTCAATATGATGCAGCAAGCTAAAATGGCTTAACGCGCTTTAAAAAATAAAAAATATGATGCACTCTTGAACGGTTTCCTTCGACGTTTAAAGTCAATTCGTTCATCCGTTGTTAAGCAGTAAGAGATAAAAAGTTGAAAGACGTAAATTTATTGCCACAATTTTATATACGCTAAAGTCAAATTAAGCGGTTATGAATATTATACAAAAATGGCAAGTATATATTTGATAATATTGTGCAGAAATATTTGTGCTTGAATGAAACCTTTTCATTGGAAAAATGAAAATTTTTTTACTCCTTCAAAATGTTGCTACAGAGTATAACAGTGTTTTTTCGTCTATATACTATATATATGTGATAACTGGGAACCCAAGATACAAAACTGTGATGTAGTATAGCGAATTGAACTAAAGCGGGGCTTTCTGCTACTAGAACCTTAATACTTATGTTTAATGTATGTCACAAAGGACTGAAGTACAGGTAGATCCATAGATCGGCCAAACTCTCCAAGACGAATTTCTAATTTCTCCTACTTTTTTCATTTCCAATATAACAGTTATGCTAACTGTTAGCTGGTACTTAATGGTTTCAAACAAAAAGTTTAAAGCATCGGCAATATGTGAGTTATCTCAATGAAATTAAGGGAGAGTCTTTCTTTGATAATTATATGGCCTCCTGTTTAAAGTCTTGTATATCGATTTCCGATTTTCTAGTTTATCTTTAAGATTATTGAAGTTAACACAAGCTATATTTTATTGAAATTAAGAATAAGAATAAAATCAGTCTAAAGCCAAACCTTTAATGGAACGGTTTCGTCGTCTCCAGTAATCCATAACAGATTAATTGAAAACTCCCTGACTTACCATAGTAAAACACAAACTTTTGGCAAAACTCGTCTTTTATTCAACACAGTTTCCTTTAAAGGTGATACACTGTTTATGGCGACCCTCAGTCATCGAATGTTAAATTTTTCTATGCGTTAGAGTGTGTTGATCGTGTGCAGTTCCCTCGAATGACTGACGATTGAACTTCGGCGTGAAATGATGCTTCATTCATCTTCGTCTTCGGTGCTCATTTCCCCATATCATGGGTTACCAGCATTTTTTTTAATTTTTTTTCTCATATAAAAAATTAAATCATTTATTAGAATTTTTTATTGTTACAAACATACACTATTAACAAAGAAATTATGAAATTTTTTGAAAAAAATATTATAAACTCGGCTATTGTGACGCCATAACCGACGACCCGTCAGAAAAAAGTCTTTAAGAATTTTATTTCAAATTATGTTTAAAATTTCGTGAAGATCGGTCGAGCAGTTCTCGATAAATCTTGCCAACCAACTTTAAAAACACAGTTTCGAGAAAAGTTTTCAAGGGTGTATCTCCAAAACTATTACCTGGATCAACTTAAAAACTTAGGACAATACTCTAGAGGTGTTGTAGAACTTAATAAGACAATAAAATATCGATTTTTTTGAAAACCGTAAACCCATGTAACCCTTTAATGGTTAATTTCCCTGGTGCAGTGTCCGGAAATTCGTCTTTAAGCCAAGTTTTTGCTTCAACTGTATTTTTTTTCCCCAAAACTCATTGCCTTTATCACATCAAATTCCTTTTTATCCATTTTTTCACAATAACAAGAGTTGCTTCACTCAAAATTTAATATAAATCCCTAACTAATGATCTGACACTTGTCCAAATTATACAGGCACTTTTTGAAGGTTCGTGCTAATTAAAAAGAATATGCGGTTGTAAAAATATATGGACTTAATTATAGTAAAGCCATCTATGTGTCAGGCCGGGACTTTTCAATTGGCCTGTTATATCTAGTTTTTTAAAATTCGTCCCTCTTTTTTGAAATAAGTTGATATTTGAAAATTGAGAGGGTACAAAGTGTTCGATTATACCCGAAATAAACTTTTTTTACTGATGTTTTTATAGTTGTTGCTCCAAAAACCTTCTAATCAATACTTGAATATATAGTTACATTTGAATATTTTATAAAAGAAATGCTCCATAGAGTTCAAAGTCCTTCCCAATTATCATTCAGAACTGCGGTTATGTTAACTTAAGGGGGTATTCCAGTCTAGAAGCATGAATATCAGGTAATCTTTAAAGTGTCGTAAAAAGAGGCAATTAATATTTTACAATCCATTTTTTTATTAGTAATTTGTTTATTTTAGAAGAGTACAGAAAAAAATTAAAAACTAAAAAAAGTAAAAAATTTCAAAAATTATGAGCTGACGGAGTGGGGGGTCTCTAAAAATTTCTACGTGACCATGCCCATGATTTCAACCCTCCTAGTTATCTGAAACCAAAAGAAAAAAAGATTATTAATCTAGAGTAATGTCGCAATAGCCGGAACTACGGAAAAGTGGGAAACATTTTTTTCACAAAATGGCGACTGGCTTATAAAATCAGTTTTTTGGATCACTTTTTCTGACTATTTCGAATTTTTTAAATATAATAAAAATAAAAATTTTGGGCTGGGGCTGGTTTCAACCATAGACAAGCCTATGAAGAAGACTATATAAAAATTTCAAGTAAATCGGCCCAATAGAACCTGAGAAATCTTGGGTATCGTTCCGAAGAACTCAGTTTTGAGAAAAACGTGTTTAAAGTTTCGCATAAAGTCTTTTGTTCGATTAGTTCCGACCGATCCATTTTGGATGCCGGGTCAGAAAAATGCCTATATCTCCGTAAATAAATAGAATTTTGAAAAATCCTCTTGTACACATATTCTTGAATAGTTAAACTCTGAAAATATATGTATAAAAAAAAATTCGATTTTTTTTTAATTTCTAGACTAGAATACCTCCTTAAGCTGTTTCCGTATCCTTGGTTTATTTGTATAATAATAAAATGTGAGTGCAGGAGAAAGAAATTTGTTATTCGATAAGTTGTTACCAATTTGAAAGTGATATAGTTATACCTCTCTCATAGAAATCCACGTCTCTATTGACAAAAAGCTGGCACAGTTGATTTTCACAAGGTTTCCCTTGTGGCGAATTTTTCAGCAGCAAATCATTTACTAAAAATATGAAAAAGGAATAATCTCTTGGTGCCAGATCCGGATTATAAGATTCTTAACAGTCTCCTAACAGAGTCAGTATCGATGTGGGTGACCTGCCATGCCTTTATAGAGTACAATTTCTCTTATATTGGCCATAGCAGGCCGTTTTTGGCTGTTAGCTTCGTTCAAAAAGTCCGATTATTAACAACACAGGTCTAAGTGTGGCCGTGGAAAAGCAACTCATAGTAGATGATTTCCTGTAAATCCCAACAAACAAATAATAAAACCTTACTGACCGTCAAACCTAAACTAAAATATGAAATTTCCACGAAAGATAAACTGAAATTAACATAAAGATATCTCATATACAAAGAGCTTTTATGAATACTATGCATTTATATTCATTTTTCTTTTTCATTCTTTGTCAATGCTTCTCCGAAGCCCAACCTCTGTTGTCACTAAGTAAAAATTAAACAAAAATATTTTTCACAAAACAAAGGCTGCATCCAATTTATGTTTACATTAGAGGCGGTCAATCGTAATTAGCAAAGACAAAACTTTCGCTCACCTTCGTTGACACAGCACTGATTTGAAAAGTTATGGCAACTACAAACAACACAACTAAATGTGCGTCCGTGTGTGTGTGTGTGTGTGAGGTTTATGTTTTCAGTTGCGGTTTTATAACAGATGTGTCTGTGTTTCAACAAAAGATTTAGTGATTTATAAGGCACACACCTAGAAACCGAGCGCAGGGCCGCACTCGAGCATAACGCAGCAGAGATGTGAAGGTATGCTGACACACGGGCACATACATGCAACAGAATGTGGCAACGAGTCTGTAATGCCATCATCAACGTAAGCAGCAACATCAACAAAAACAGAAACAACAACATCAACAGCAACAACAACATTAACAAAAACAAAAACATCAACAAAAACAAAAACAACAGCAGCACCAAGAGGTAACAACAACAACAATATCAAGAGGCAGCAACATCAACTGCTGTCAGCCGGCAAAGTGTGGAGATGAGCATTTGGTTTAATGACAAAATTCGTTAGTTCCATTCAACGCGCACCTTGCCACACGTGCACAGCAGCAAACACCGATTTATGCTTGTTCACATAGACTACATATACATCCATATATGTGAATATGTGTGCGTGTGCGCTGTTGAACTTGTTGCCTTGATTGCATTGTCGGTGTTGTTGGGCTGCAGGCATAGTTTGTCATAGCGAATCCTTGAACTTTTTTGCCCTCACGACGACAGTGTGTGGAGCCAATTGAAAGCGTTGCAAGTGCGGCGGGTGGCAGGCGGCACACCACACGCATTTTTGTTAGATGCACACACACATACACACCCAACAGACTGCATATTTGTTGTAATTTAGCATATGTTGCTAGGCGTAGTGTTTATTTGCATGCGCCTGTATGTGTGTGTTGGTGTATGTGCGTTTGCGTGTGTTTGTCAACAGCTGCGCTTGACTGAGCCTTGTGTGCAGCGCGCTGGGCCGCCTAAAAGTATGCCAAGTGGTTCAACTTTTCTATTATTCGCCTGCCTACTTAGTCGCCTGTTTGTTGTTGCTGTTTGTATAGTTTTATTTCAACTTTTGCAGCGCTTTGTTTACTGTTATTTGGGTTCGTTCATCTGCGCAAACACATTTGTGGGCACTGCGGTGAAGATTTACCAAGCGCACACCAACACGCTAACACATATATATAAACACACATATACACACATACATGCATAATGCTTCATAATATACACAAGCGTATTTACATTGTTTGTGGTGAAGGTCTCAATGCAAAGGTTGTTACTGAGCGATTTAATTGGAAAACATTGTTGGGAATTTGTGTGAATTGTGTGCTTCATTTGTGGCAGATTTAAATAAGTTTGATATGCCATATTAGGCGATATTTGATAGCAACGGTTAGTTTATTGCCCTTGGGGCACTTTTATATAAAATTCATTAATTCTCTTGCGGTTTTCCATTTTTACGGCTTTAAACTTTTATTCGAATTAAAATTTTTTGCTAAATATTATTAATTTTGTTTGCATGAATTTTTTTTATCTATATTTGGTTGTAGGGTTCTTCATTTCGAAGTTCGAAAGACCATTTTTTGGTATTTTTTTATTTTTTTTTAAGACTATCTCTTTCAAATGTTGGTTGCGGCTTCGTCTTAGACCGGCTCTCCGTTGGGTCCAATTTTCGGTGATTCGTTCGTGCATTTCGACTGGTAACTGGTGGATGACAGGAGGAGTTAAATCTCAGAGTTAATATTTGGGGATAAAATTGTGTTTTCTGTAGCAAATGAATATTCTACTTATCCCAATGGCGTCAATTTTCTTTGCTAACGAAACCATTAAGGGGGTATTCTAGTTTAGAAATAAAATTTTGGGCAGTTTTTGGAATTTTATTACAAAAAATATATTTTTACTATAAATTTTTGGGGTTTTTTTTATTGACATCTTAAGAATACAGAAAAAAAAAATTCCAAAAAATATTAAAAATTAAAATAATTACGGTGGGGTTGGTTTGTAGAGACAGGTGTAACAAAATGGCGCATCTTGGTAACATTGATCCTGACTCTCCTGGTGGTCTGAAAAAAAAATCAAGAGAAATCCTTAGTCAGTAAGGATGCTGTTATAGTCCGGGAACATGAAAAAAAATTTTTTTTGAAAAATGGCGACTGCCTGAAAATAAAAATCATTTTTTACCCTTTTTTTGAAATTCCTGAATAAAATATTAATAAATATTTTTAAAATATTAAAACCAAAAATTTTGACGTGATGCTGGTAGGAGCGATAAAGGATTATATAAAGAAGGTTCACACAAAATTTCAAGTAAATCGGTTGTATAGAACTTGAGATAATGCCGGTAACGTGTGGAAAAAAGTAGTTTCGAGAAAAACGCGTTTAAAAAATGAGTCTTCCTTTCTACCGGGCTAGGTACTGCGTCACTAAAGTAACTGTAGCTCTTAAAATAATTTTAATTTTTAAAAATTCTTTGGAGGATATGTTCTTAAGGGTCTAAACTTTAAATATATGAAAAAAAAATCGAATTTTTAAAAATTCTAGAGCAGAATACCCCTTTAAGCTTAGAAATGAGCGTCATCTGAGAGGATGATATTTTACCGCGAAGTGTAATAATTTTGGACAATTTCCAAGCTGGAGGATTTCCAAATAAATATATTTTTGAGTTTTCTGCTTAAAATTTTTTAAAGTCCAAAAAAAAAAAATATTATTATGAATATTTCATATTATAAATGAATTCAATGACGTGAGGTTCAGCTGTTTTGAAGAAATTTTCCAGACCGGCTCTGCAAATAGTGTTTCGAGATTTGTGACCGCTTGTATTATGTTAGTAATGATGTTTTTCAACTTATATCGACCCATCTATGCCAGAGCAATAACATAAACTCTCTGCTTCTTAGTTTGCTTCTGAACTAAAAGGCATTCTACCCTTTCGTGTGAGTGCTCTTTGAATTAAAAATACATATGTGACCTGGTCTACGAAAAGGGAGCTAACGTGCGAAAAAAAAATTGCAAAAAAAAAAAATATTTTTTGACACCTAAGCCCCTATTCCGTAGACCAGGTCACATATAAAAAATTCGTGAACAAAAGCACAGCGACAACGAAAAGCTGTTCTGATCCTTCGGTTTGCGCTGTACCTGCTTTCGAACGAATGAGAGGATCTAAAAAATACTTGCAAACAAAATCTTAAATTTTTTCTGTAAAAATTATATGTAAATATTTTTTCAAAATGACTTTTTATTATAATAAAGAAAATTTGTACTATAAGTATAATAGTAAAAATATTTCCAAGAAGGTACAGTTTAAGCAACAGGTAACCATTATTGGCTGATTTAAACAATGCAGGCTCGAGTGAAACCGTTAAATCATTTATTAGAAACTGATATGGCGATTTTTTTTTACTCTTGTACAAATAGAATGATGTTTTTGGTGTCAACTATCAAGTTCAAAAATATAAAAAAGTCGCCATACAAAAACCTGATGTTTAGTTTAATAACTTGAATCTGATCGTTTTAATGCGTAGTTTAATGAGAATCACATGCCATTCTGATGCGATATCACGAATTCGACAAATGAGCAGCGTCTTCAGGAGAAAAAAAATTCAGAGCGATATCTCAAAAACTGAGCACCTCCTTCGCTTATATACAGGCAGACAACAACATTCGTTGTGTTTTTACGTGAGTACCTGCCGACGACGGCCTTACACCACGGGGGATAAAAGCACATAGATCAAAACAATGCATTGATCAGCGCACTAAATAAAACAAGCCTCAAGTATTCTTTGGTTAAAATTGATCAGATGGAAGGAGTCACCTTTTACATCTTGGTCGGGTTCGTAGCCGACTTAAAACTTTTGCCGTGCTGTGGGTCCAGCAGCCGGCCACACTGAACTGGGTTTTCAATTCTACCCGCCTTTAGGTTTAAACCATAGCCATAACGATTCTATCCTAAGGGCGGAACCCAATGAACCGCTAGGAGCAAACTACAAGAGCTAACTGCTTCTCGTGGCACCAGATTTAAGTTTCGATCAGACCTTGTATCTTTTGCTACTACCATACGTATGAGCATCCATCAGTCTCAATGACTTGGTGGCATTTGTTGCTTGAACTTCAAATGTATTTTCATTAGAAGGAATCTCATTCAAAGTCTATAATATCAGTTAAAGCTGAGTGTTATAGGACTATTTTTGACAAGACTATGGTGTTATTTCGAAGCAAGCCGAACAGACAAAGTACATATTGGATTTTAGTCGCCTATTACGGTAAAAAAGTATAAATAAATTAATATATTTGTGTTGTCAGAGCTATTTTCATTACATTAACCAAAAAATATACAGATCCTTCAGTTAACCACCAGACAACCCGGTAAAAAGTAACTATAAAATTAAATTTATCCGCAGCGAGCCGCAAAATAGAATTCATCGACAAATAATTACCCAAACAGCAGCAATCAATAAAATTTATGCGAGTGAATATATTAACAGAAACATCGCTGACAACTGCGAATAATTAAACATTGTATTAGCAATCTATGCAGCGTATAACCATTTGTTTGGGGTAGCAAATTAATTACTCATTAAACGTTCACAGCTCGCACATAAGCAACAAATTAGGATCAAAGCCGACGAGTGTTTTGCGCGAAGTGATTAATCCGTTAGGCAAGGCGTCGCTGCCGTTAAAAAAACCGTTGCTATCAACATGATTACCTATAAACACAGTTCATGATGGTTGGTCGCTTATTTGCACAGGCTACCCGGTACAAATATATGCATATATGTATATGTATTTAAATACATACATGAGTGAGTATAACACACTAATGAAGTCATTCCCGCTGAAATGGATGAGAAGATCCGTGTATTACTTTGCGGTGTAGTTGACCATAAGCCATATAATTATCTGTTTGTAAGTGTATGCATGTTTATGTATATATACAAGTATTTAATACAATGCAATCTAGCGGCTATGAGGTCGATATATTGACTACATTAGTGGTTGAACATGAACATTATTTTAGTTGATTTAATTTGATATGTCAGTGACAAGTCAAGCGTGCAGTGAAATGCTGCCAATGAACTAGTCAATAATATCAATTTATTACCGTTTAGATAATAAAAAAAAAAAAAAACGGAAAAACTAAAAATATAAGTTTTTTTTGCTAATTATAAGTTTTTATATGAAGATAATTTCACTTTCTTAATTTCAGTTTTCCTAATAGGTGATAACTCCAATGTGAACTATAATAAATAAAAAATGCTTTTTGAATACCTCTCGCACAATTTTTTATGTGTTCGCTGTAAAATCTGAAATATTTTGACATATTTAATTTTTTTCCAAAAGGCAACTCTATAAAACTCTTTTCGAAGTACTTTCGTGAGACTTTCCTAACTGGCAAATGGTACTGCCAAATTTTTTAATGTTTCTTGTTTAACAATTTTTGTTAGGTGGCAACTCTACAAAAATGCAACAAAATTTTATTTATCTAGTTCGTTACATTTGCAAATAATACTGAATATTTTAATAAATATAATTTTTTCAATAGGTGGCAACTCTACAAAAAAAATTAATTCCAAGTTCGTTACATTTACAAATTATATTTTGAAATACTTATTATTTTGACTAATTTAATTTTTTTCGAAAGGTGGTAACTCTATTAAAATATTAATATTATTTTCCAAACATTTTCCGAAAGACTTCCCAAATGGCATATGATTTAATATTTCTAGAATAATATTGTTTATTAGGTGGCAACCCTACAAATTTAAATTTTTTTTTTTATTCATCTAGTTCGTTACATTTATACATCATATTTGGGTATACATAAAATTTTGATTAATATAATTTTTTTTCATTGGGTGGCAACTCTACAAGAGAACTAAACTTTTAATTATACTAAGTTCCTTACATTTAAAATTAATGATTTGATACATTTAATATTAATTAATTAAATTTAATTTTTTTCGAAAGGTGGCAACTCTAAAAAAAATTTGTCCAAAAATTTTTTGGCTGATTTTCATGATGACATAAATTGGTTAGATTTTGCAATATTTTTGGTTCCAAATTTTCAATAAGTGGCAACTCTACAACAAAAAAGTTTGTACTCAGCAACTTCGTTAGATGTATAAATCATATTGATTCATGTTATTCTTTTATTTACTTTGTAATGGAAATTCTCTTTTAGTTTTCATGAACTACATTTGGGTTTCTCGAAAAATGGATGAGGAGCCTTTCTATGCTTTTTTTAGAGCGTGGTTATACTACATATATATCACAACTTTAAACTTGAAGACAAATATGTTAATAGATTTGGTATCTAGTTTCAGGCCACATAGGGATATACATATGTCCAAGGTCTTTTATTGGGTGGCAAGGAAGTAGTAAAGATTTTGGAACATGAGTGTTATAAAACTTGAAAAACGTTTTCCTGTCTCTGGTTATATTTTTTAAGCCCCTCAATCGTTACCGAATAACTTGTAGGCTCTAGATGAGTCAACCTAAAGATTCAGATCGGCTTCGGTAAATTTTTGTTTTTAATATTAAGGAAGAGAGAGAGAAAAGAGAATTTCAAAAGATAATATTTGCAATGAAAGATAAGAACCTATTTGGTAATCCACTTTGACCTTTAACTCATTCCTGTTTCACCTCAATTGGAACAAATAGTGAACGATACTAGTGTCAACCATTTTTGCTTTAACGGCGAGTATCTTTAAACATTTTCTGTTAATATAAGTTAGATTAATATTATAACCCGATTCCCAGATCTCATTTTTTATTTCGGGGTCAGTTCTGGGGCTTTTAATAATTATATGTTTGGTGAGGTTCTGCTTCCCTTACGGCATACGATCCTTAAATAACGACTCCCTTATATGCATCTCAGAACTTCTGCAAAAAACCTAACTTGGACGGAGTGTACCCCCTCAGTCTCCCATTTTCAACTCCCTTGATTAGAAGGAAAAACCTTTTAAATTTTCTCTCCCCCCATATGTTTACAATGCTTTTTCAGCCAAGTGGCAATTTATAGGAGTCTACAATTATTATAATGGTGGCAATTAAAAGGTCAACACAAAGTTGTTGATGCATTTCACTAATTTCCAGCACCGCAATTAAATGCCACAGCACAAATGTCACGAGTGAAAAGTAAGGCATTAAGACTGACGTTAAAGGTATTAAACAGAAACTAATGGAAATATGAAAAATGTGTATGCAATTGTTTTGCAGACTACATTGTTGTAGCATTTGCATGTATGGCCCCGACCTGAATGGCCGCAATTTACTGTTTACTGTTGTAGTTGTCTAACTGAGAGCTAATACGTGTATGTATAAGAGTTTATATGTTCATAAGAGCTAGATAGTACAAGTTGGGTGGCTAGTTACTTAATGGCGGCTTTATTGTGCCCTAGGGTGACTTTTTTTAACATTTTATGTATGAAATATGTATGGAGGGAGTTTTATATGAGGATGTGTGGGTAAATAAGAGTTAAAGGCAAGATATGGAATAAAAAATATATAATATAAATATATAATAAAAATAATGAAAAACATGTGCTTATACATTATATTTCAATATATATATTTAATTCAATTTTTGTTTTATGTTTGAGTTTTATTTTTCTAATTTTCATATTATTTTCCCGATATTACCTTCAAAGCTTTCATATCATTAAAATTTCAAGAATTCGAAAGTTTAAAAAAATCAATAATTTTTTAACGGAATTTAACAACTAAAGCTTTGACTTGAACAAAAAGTCTTTAACAATAGCTATTTAAAATTATTTCAACAGTTTTGCAATAACAACATTAGCTTATTTAATATTAATACTTCCATTGTGTTACATACAGGGCGTATGAGTAACTTTTTAGTTCTGCTATAAAATGTGAAGTGCAATTTGTTCCGTATGGAGAATTTATTTACACCGAACAGGACATACTTAGTTTACCACTAAGTCTCTAACACCTAGAAGGAAATATCGGAGACCCTTCAGCGTATTGAGCTAAGTCGATAGAGCCTTGTCTATCTGTTTGTCTGCATAAACGTGAACTAGTCTCACAGTTTTTGAAATATCAATCTGAAATTTTGCGTAGATGCTTTTCTGTCCAAAAAGCAACAGATATGTCGGAATCATCGATATAGGTCCAGTATAACATATAGCTGTCATACAAATTAATCGCTCCAAATCAATACCTTGTATGAAAAACTATTTTATTTGACGAGATATCTTCACGAAATTTAACATAGATTATTATCCAAAACAGGAGTGTTATCTCTGAAAAAATTGTTCATATCGACCCACTATAAGATATAGCTGCCATACAAACTGAACGGTTGAAATCAAGTCCTTGCATTAAAATTTTTTTTATTCGATAAGCTATTTTCACGAAATGCTTTACAGATAATTGTTTAAGGCAATTCTGCAATCTGTGTATATATTGTTCGGATTGCACTACTATAGCATATAGCTGTCATACAAACTGACAGATCGAAAAAAGATTCTTATAGAAAATTTTTATATGTGACAAGATATTTGGACAAAATTTGACATGAGTAATTGTTCAAGGCAGTACAACAATTTTCGAGTATATTATATATATCGCCATAGCATATAGCTGCCATACAAACTGGCCAATCAAAATCAAGTTCTTGTATGTAAAGCTTTCTTACTTCTCGGTTTAGCCGAAGTTACAACTTTTTTCTTGTTTTTGTTATCAAAAAAGTTATGTATTAATAAAAAATATAAATTCTTCTCATATTTTCACGCACGTAATGCTATTAGGGTAGAAAAGTATTATGCTAACCTTTTATGAGCATTCTATTCTAGGAATCTTATTGTGATTGGATCAAATTCTTTTTAAACTAACTCTCAACAATTTTTCTAGTACTACCGGGGTACATACAAATATATATATATATGTAATATATGTACATATGTGCTCGCATATGATAAGCACACATAGTGTGTTTGGTATGTCAACTTTGCTAGAAAAAAATCACTCATACGCACTGTAGCACCTTATTAAAAATGCTATATTGTTTTTGTTACATCCACACCGGTTAGCGGCATATATAAAAACATGTTGAAAAATATGCGCATATTAATATAAAGTGAATAATGTGATGGCATGCTACCAATTTATAATTCTGCGAGGCCTGTGTGTATGCATAAATCTATGCGCGCACGTAGATATGTATAACATTTCCGCATAGTATTTACGTAAAATACATACTTGTGTGTTCCTTTTCTATATGCATACTTAATGCTAATATTTTGTACAAAAATGTGTCGCATAACAAATCATAAAAACAGCCGCTTGAAGGACAGCGGCATTTATACATACATATATGTGTGTGTGTGTGCAAAGTGTGCGCTTAAACTGATAAATACGGATGATAGCTCGTCCCAAAAAATATTTTTGTAAACAAAATACACGCATTCCATATTTGTTTACAGGTGTTGCGGGTTCTTGAACTCGAAAAATGCTAGAAAGAAGTGCTTGCCTAGAATATTTTCACAACAAGAGGCTGGCTAATGTATGCACATTTGCGCACGTGTGTAGACAATCACACACTCACATATGCACGAAAATATTTTCAAATTTATGCGAGATCAGCAATATGGCACTTAATTTATTATTTAGATTTTAACGTTGCTGAAATTCGAGTGCGCACTTTTCACAAACAGAAAACAAAACAAAAAAAAAAAAAAAAAAAACACCAACGATGGGTAACAATCGAAGCAATTCTTTTGTGTGTTGCCACTTGAAAATATTTACACAATTGATTTGCATATGTGCAGTTTATTGTGCGCTGATTAAGCAAATTGCATTTGCCAGTAATTTTCTGAGTAAACAAACGTGAGCAAATGTTCAGAAAAAATATTTTTTTGTTTTGCTTGCAAGTTGCTGCGTTTTGTTGGTGGAAGTGCATATTTAGGACTATATACATATGTGCTCATATATGGCAATGTTTAGCAAAAGTTTGCTTTGATAAAAAGTTTATGTTATATTATATTAATACTTCGCATTTGATTACGTTTGAAGAAAAATCTGAGGCACGAAACTTTTGAGAGAGAAAATAAGAAAAAATTCAGACTTTTCTGTTTGCAAACTTCTTTTTTAAATTTTGAAAAATTTTTATTTAATATACTACATAGTCTTGTACACAAACTGAAGCGTACACTTTTTGTCACACCAATCATGCAATAATTTGGGACACCCTTTATAATAGAATAATTAACGTGTAAAAGGTGTAATAAATAAGCGAACAACCGCTTACCTTGCTCCCAACTGCCAGATATTTGCTTATCCACGAAACTATGTAAGTCAAGTTCACGTTCAGGTTCAGGTTTGTTGACATTCGTGCGCCCCAAGGGTGTCGGTAAATTAGTTAATTAGTTTAGTGGCAGCGGAACGAAAAATTACAGCGGAATGAAAAATAGTTGGAACAAAGAAAAGAAAAAACAACAACAACAAGCTATGAAATGTAACAAAACGAAAGAAGAATAGAAATGTTGCGGTTAATTAAAGACCAAACCGGAACTTCGGACTGTGTATATGTATTTAAGTATACTAGAAGCTGTTAGTTGTTATATGCAAATGAGGATATAGGTGTATTAGGCGGTTCCTTATTTATCTACGATATTAAGTAGATAATATTCTAATACAAAATTTAGCTCTAAACGAAAAGGATTAGGTTAAATTCTGATAAGCCAATGAGTTATGCATAGACCAGTTTATGTCCTTTGCCATACTAAATGGAGTTCAGTTACTAGATACATGAGGAGTAGTCATCCTATAGAATGCCTGCACTTAACGTGTATTTTAACCGACGGCTTCATTGTCGATAACTCTTCCAGTGTACCATACCGTGTGGCCCTCAGATGCTTACAACGTAGTATTGCCAATGCGGAACAAGCGCACAAGAGATGCTCCATTGTATCCCTGTTGGCTTGCTTCAGATATTTCCTACAGTCTCTTCGATCTGTCAGCCCTAATTTGCGGGCGAGTCACCACCAGACACTAAACTGTTAGTATTCCGATCATGCTCTTACAGTCGCTTCTATCGAAAGCCAATAAGAATTTTGTGTACTTCCAACCTACCCTTTTTGTACATGACTTTTGCAGTTTTGCAACCAGCTAGCTCGTTCCATTGGGTTTCGATTTTCTGTTTTACTTCTGTTCTCTTCTGTGCTTCTGTTCAGATCGTCGTCTAGACAATGCATGGATTTCCCAATGATGATCACGTTTTCGGGTGTTAGTCGCACGCCATTCTTGGCAATTTCGTCCACTTTTTAATTGCTCTCAATTCCTCTGTGGTCTGGCACTCAGTAGAAGTGAAGTTGTGTGCTTCTGGCAACACATTTCACTACTTCCCGAGACACTTCTGGCCGATACGCGATAAGAGGTTTTACTGCCTTGATTACTACTTGGCTGTCTAGGTTGATGTTGGCTCTGAAATTGCCTGCAGTTGCATTAGAGGCCAGCTTCGTGGCTTTCGCAATAGCAAAGATCTCAGCTTGAAGTATACTGCAGTGGTCATTGTTCCGGCAACTTGAAAGGCTGTATTATGCCTAAGTCTGGATAGTATATGCCTGTACCAACTGCATCATCCATTTTCAAGTCATCTGTAAATGTTTAGAGTGTTGCGCGTAGCTAACATACTTTTTCGTCAACCATCTTTTCCTATGTTTACTTTGAACCTTCTTTCCCAGTTGAAAAGTGGGGTAATGTAGTCGGTGCTAAACCGCCATTACTCACCGAGCTATGGCTAGAGGTTATAATTACAGGGAAAAAAATTTACCCATAAAAAGGAAAAAAAATATTATCGATTCTAAAAACACACGAAGTATAAATTAAAAATTCACATTTCAATTTGATCACAGTAGTATATGTAAATTCTCCTGCAGCCAGTAGTCGTCCCGCCGATTTTGCTGCGCAGTTTTCAGCGACGAGGTCCAGTACGAAAAAAGTTTAATATTTTTTTTTTCATAAAACTGCTACTTTAATAGTTATACGCAGTTAAATTTATGCAGCAAATAAATTGTATGTATATGGGACACCATGTCGTATGAGCAACACATAATTATACGGTACGAGTGTGAATGCTCAGAACGGTTGATGTATGACTTAAACTGCGTATAACTTTTAAAATATTAGCTTTATCGAAAAAATTATTATATTATCTTTTTTATAGAGGAGACAATTTTGCATAAGAATATCTGGTTTTCAAAGTTTTGGGTTTATTTGCTTCGGAGATAAAGAGCTTATTGTAAAAGGTAACAAAAATATACATGTGATATGAATACATGGCAAAAGAAACATATGTATAAATCATGGCTAGGTTTAAATTGAAACAAACAAAAAAATAATAAAAAGTTATTTTCTTTTCAAGATAAAGTTTTTGGGACAAAAACTGAAATTTCGAGGGATTTCTGCAAAAAAATCAACTTAGCAAAGAAAGAACACCCTTACATGTGTATGGACAAGCATATATAGATAGAAAATTATACGCTAAAATGATTGAATGCTGACATAGCATGTTAATTAAGCATATGTGGTACATATGTACATACCATAAAGTGTTAATATCTATAAGTTTATGTATGTGTGAATATGCCAACTTGTAATCAGTATAAAAAGAAAGCTTATATAACATAATAATACAAAAACTGTTAAAGCATACACACTGGCACATATGTTCATATACATATGCATGCATGTGTTGAGACTTATCATATTTCCTTGCCACCCGAGGGACACGGAACACAGCTAATCGCTAGCGGAAGATTAATGCTGAAACAGTCAATATTAATTAATTATCTGCAAGCAGCATAGCATTCAGTTTGCATAGGATTTATTTATGTGCGCAAGAAGTTTATAACCGCAAAGTAGATGCACATACATTCCTACACAAATATGCACACATTTTCATACTTTATTATATGATGCCGTAAAATATTCAAGGTTAACCAGCAAAATGGTCGCTGAAAGGAAGGTTGCTTGTTTGATGTCTGCCGTTTTTGTTTATGTTCTGCAAGCATACATATATATGATTAACCGCTATCTAGGCATACCCACTTGAGCTTAAGCGTGCATGTGTGCTTGTGGCTGTGGCCTGCCTCAAGCAAACTTCATACTTGAGATGGGTCAACAGGTGGTTTAAAGGTTAAAAGTTTTTGTTTGTCTTCTTTGTTAATTTAATGGCCGCATGGTGGGAGTTTGTCAGCATATACAACGACAGCAACAACTATAAAAGTGTTTTTCAGCACTCAACTTTATTGCCGAACTCTTATAAAATTAACTGTAAATATGGTTGCAAAGTTTTTGTTAGTTTGCGGTTCTATCTTTTCACATTATCACCTTGAGAGTTTACTCTTCTTTTATGATTTCTAGAATTTATCTTTTTCCAGAATGTGTCGCCTCGTAAAAGTTTGTAAGGTTTTGCATGTGTGATCGGCTGAATGGACATAAATGTTGTTTATTTACTTGTTTTTTGGTATTTTAGCTTACTTAACCGCAAATTTCATGACTTTTGGTTAAATTTCTCTAAAGTTTTTTTTATTTTTATTTTTATGTGTTTGAATTCATTATATGATCTTCTAATCAGTATCTTATTTTCATATCAAATTAAAAAAATATAACTGAGTAAAAGAGCAATAATTGTTAAAGTAAAGTATTTTAATAACCATATTCAAGTGCTTTGTATAAAATTACTCAAACTTCCAAATATGTATTTAAAAATATAAATTTTTAAGCAAATTTTGGTTAACTGTCTTTTTCAAATCACATGACAACATCAAGTAAATATTTTCGCTGTTCTTAAATAGTATTAAGATTATACTTGTTGTAAATTAAAAAAAAAAAAAGTTTTGATAACAAATATTTATAAATTTTGAAATAAGTGGCAACCTTGTACATATTTTTTCAAGCATCAGAAGCCATCAAAATTTGTCACCCAATGATATGAATTATATGTTTGTTAAATATTTTCACTAATTTTATTTATAAACAGGTGGCAACTTCAAAAAAACATTTTTAAAATAAAAATATAATTATATATAAATTTATTTTAATGATATACATTTGTTATGATAAATTTGTATGTTATTTGCATAATTATTACACAGCACACAACTTTTTTAACGTTTTTTGTTTTTTTGTTTTTTTTTTTTTTGTAATACATGGCAACATCAAGCAATTATATTTTCGCTGTTCTTAAATATCATTAATATCATACTTGTACTAAATATTAAAAAAAAAATTGTTGACAATAAATATTTATAAATTTGGAAATAAGTGGCAACCTTGGCCATACTTATTCAAGTATCTGAACGTTTTAAATTTTGTCACGAAAAGTTATGAAAAATTCTGTGTTTTCATATATAAATATATTTTAAATAATTTAATTTATAATCAGGTGGCAACTTCAAAAAATAAAATTTTAAAATAAAAATGCTCTAAATTGCTTTAGTTATATACGATTATTATATTACATTTTTACGTAAATTACATAAGCATTAACAAGAAAAAACGTTAACTTCGGTTGCAGCGAAGCTAAATACCCTTCACAGGTGCATTTCTGTTAGTAACTATGTGTCCAGTTTGTATAGAAGCTATATGCTATAGTAACTCGTTCTGAACAATTTCTTCGGAGATTACATTGTTACCTTAAAAAATAATCTATACCAAATTTCGTGAATATATCTTGTCAAATGTTAAAGTTGTCCATACAAGGACTTGATTCCGATCGTTCAGTTTGTATGGCAGCTATATGCTATAGTTAACCGATCTGAACAATTTCTTCGGATATTACATTGTTGCCTTAGAAAATAATACATTCCAAATTTGGTGAAGATACATTGTCAAATGTGAAAGTTTTCCATACAAGGACTTGATTCCGATCGTTCAGTTTGTATGGCAGCTATATGTTATAGTTAACCGATCTGAACAATTTTCTCGGATATTACATTTTTTCCCTAGAAAATAATCCATACCAAATTTGGTGATGATACATTGTCAAATGCGAAAGTTTTCCATATGAGAACTTGATTCCGATTGTTCAGTTTATATGGCAGCTATATGCTATAGTGGTCCGATATCGGCCGTTCCGACAAATGAGCAGCTTCTTGAAGAGAAAATGAGGTTTGCAAAATTTCAAAAGGATATCTTAAAAACTGAGGGACTAGTTCGTATATATACAGACAGACGGACAGACGGACAGACGGACAGACAGACGGACGTGGCTAAATCGACTCAGCTCAACATCCTGATCATTTATATATATACTTTATAGGGTCTCCGACGCTTCCTTCTGGGTGTTACAAACGTCGTGACAAAGTTAATATACCCTGTTCAGGGTATACAAAGCACACATAAAAAATAAGTACCTCTGGCAACATTTTTAAAATATTTTTGCGGACTGTGGAAAAATTAATAGTTTGCAGGTTTGTCAAAACACAACAAACTGTTCAAAATTAGTTTATTATAATTACTACAGAAAAGTATGAATAAATTAAAATTTACTACTAGTTAATATTTATTTCTAATAATTCAGATAAGGTGGCAACATTACAAAAAATTGTTTTCATATTAAACTCTATTAAAACTCTATTAATATAACATTATTATTGCGTATAATTTGTTAATTTTAAATAATATAATATATGAAATTTTAATGAAAGTGGCAACTACGTGTAAATTTATATTTAAATTCATCCCTTTTTGCACTATTATTACTACACCTTGTTAAAATTATGTAAAAGTTACTTGTATTTTTTCTACTTTGAAATAGAAATTAAGTGGCAACCACCTTAAATATTTTTTGTGATAAAAGTAGTTTGAATGCTATTTACTTAAGAACGCAATTTTGCTATTTTTAATACATAGAAATCGTTTTTAGAAGCATATGTATGTATATATGTAAGTGTTTTTTTAAGTCCAAGTGGCAACCACTGAAACTATATTCATTCTTTTTTGTACATTTGAAATGCTATTACTACACCCTGTTAAAATTGTTTGAAAATTAATTGAATTTTTTTCTAGTTTCAGTTAAAAAATTAGGTGGCAACCACTTAAAATTTTTTTGTGATACTACTTTTATCGAATATCATTTAGTAATAACATTATTGTGTTATTTCGTGTAATTTGTTGAAACGTAAACAAGTCGATTTTGAATGCATCTACAATGATTTTTTTAAGTCCTGATGGCAACCACTGAAAAAAGAATTTATGTCAGTGTTATTAGTTTTAATACTTTTAGTGCTTACAGTTTTTTCGTATTCACCTTTGCTTGTGAATATATCTGAAATTTTATTTTTGAGACCAGGTGGCAAACTCTGAACCTAAAATTTTCTCACTGTTATGAATTTTAATACTTTCATTGCTTTAAGTTTTATTCTTATTTACTCTTGTTTGGAAATACATCTGCAATTACATTTTTTAAGACCAGATGGCAACCACAAAAAATAAAATTTGTTTCACTATTATTTATTTTAATAGTTTTATTGCTTAAATTTTTTTCTTACTTACTATTGTTTATAAATACACTTTCCAGGTGGCAACCACTAAAAATAAAATTTTCTCACTGCTATGAATTTTAATACTTTTATTGCTTTACATTTTTTTCTTATTTTCTAAATCGTAATTAAATACATGTGGCAACCTATTGCTGCTTTTTTATAGGTCTTAACTGGTTTCAAAAGTTAACAGTAAACCTATGTAGATCCCTAATGACTTTTAATACCTTTATTGTTTTACATTTTTTTTATTTACTAACGTTTGTACATTTATCTGCAATTGTTTTCTTTTGAGTCCAGGTGGCAACTACTGAAAATATTTTTTTCCCACTATTAATCACATTTTGTTTTCTATTTTTTCTTTGGAAAATCATAATTAAGTATGTTATGTAAGTAATTAAGTGGAAAATCATAACTAAGTACATCTGGCAACCTCTGATTGGTTTTTTTAAAGCCTTAAACGTTTCTTAAATCAACAGCGAACTTTTATCTCTAATGGCTACAGCATCAAGTATTTTCTTGGATATAAATATGCCTTAAAAAAATAAATAATATAAAATATAATAAATAAATAAAAAATATAAAATAAATATTTGTATTTGTTTTTAATCAGCAGTATTCATATTAATACTATATATATTACATACAGCTTTATTATGTAGCGTCAATAATATGTAAAATACGAAAAAATTCTCACAACGCGCTACTTCCTGCATTCCTTCCTACCACATATTTATACCACTCACAGTGCATACGTGCACTGACGCCGCGGAATGCAGCGCGAGCATTTTCCAATCAACCTCACGTGCCACTCAAACAAATGAAAATTTAAATATTTCACTTTCTACGTGCGCTTATTGCTTTAATTTCATGGGAGATAAGTTCTTTATGGCATGCGGAATTGCAACTGCAAGTCAACTACTCAAATGCATAGCAGGACCATTAACCGTGTTTATTACTCTAGATAATGCGGCAGATAATGTAGTTCACGCAAAAATACACACACACAAATACACTTGCATACACATATGCATAAAAGCGTGTTAACACACACTTACATTTGCTATTTATAAGTTAAAGTGGAATTTTATTTTTAATGACCATTTAAATAAATGGTTTGTTTTTCTTTGTGTGTATGTGTGTGTGGTTGTAATTATCTGCTCGTGGAAATAAGTGAAAATGCTTAAATGACACGCAAATGAAATGGAATGCATGCTTTATCGGGTCAGCTGACGCAGCAGTAGCAGTAGAATGCAGGTCAAGTTTTGCAGGTGCTACGCTGCGTATGAGTAATGTGCGTGCATAAATACCCGCGTAAAGAAACGATGCGTGAATAAAGCGCAATTTAGATAACAATTTTTCACAGTGAGGGTTATATCTTTTCGGAGTGTTGTGTTGTTTACAAATAAATAAATTTGTTCATTTTATTATCACAAGATTTTATTTAAATTATTGAAGAAAAGGAGAATGAACAAACGATTATTTGTGCAGTTTAAGTGGCACGTCTAGTGTGAAATTTTCAAAAAATCGATTTTTATTTTTTTTCCATATTTCGATAGGTTATACCTTTAAAAATAACATACTAAAATTTCAAATCGATATCTGAAACAGTTTTTGAGTTACACCCATTTAAAAAAGTAGCCGCTCGTCAGTTAGATAACGATCATTTCATCTTTAAACACGTTTTTCTCGAAACAGCATTTTCCGAATTTGCTGCAGTGATTACTCAAAACCATACGATCCGATCACTATCGAATTTTTTTACATGTTCTATATATAGTTCTCCGTACAATGACCTATCGATTTTTGATCTGTTAAAAAAATTGAATTTTTGCAGGCCAAAAACGGCCAAAATTTTGGGTAAAATTCGTTTTTTTTTTGTAAACTCCGCCATATTGTCAATTTTTCATTTTTTTATCGTAGGTCATTGTACAAACAATATTATCTAGTATAACGACAATTTTTTTTTAGATTTCATCCACGGAGAAGGCCGGAATCACTGCAGCAGTGAAGGACCTTTTTTTCGCGCCGTTGGAGATCGACTATAACTTAAAAAATATTTAATGTTTTTCTTCAAAAATTTCACTGTATATTCTTGAAACATGTATAAATATATTCTTAAAATTTTGAAATAATAAATAAAGTATTTTTCTTAATAAATTTCCTAAAAATCCCCTTTTTTTAGGTCATTACACTAGGTGTGCCCCTTAAGAGTTTATATCCACTTATGAATAAAAAAACAAATTTTTTGATTTTAATATTTATCGAAAGTGCTAATATTAGAGAATATTTTTCCAAATTTTGTAGTTAACCCGTTCAATAATTTAGGAGATATGGGCATTTGTCAGGTTATGGTCGACGGAAAAAAATTTTGGATAATCATTTAAATTTTGGCAACTTATATCTGAGGTGTACATTTTTTTTTTAATCAAGTGTTTTTTAAAGCCATATTTTTTTTTTTTTTCATAAACAAAATGTTTACTATTTTTGCGGTCAGTACCTGTATAATAATAGATTTTTTTGGTTTCTGGAGTTGGATTTTTAAATTTAAATCCTTTTCACTTATTTATTACATAAACTGCCTCTTCTAAATAAATCCACAAATTAAACGCCTTTATTTCTGACATAATGACGGCTTATATGAATCCATAGTTAAATTTTCAAAATTTTCTAACATTTTGTTAACTTTAGTAATTTTTGAAAAATTATCGATATTTAACTCACTTGACTTAGCTGCTTTTAGCTGCTTTAATCTATTGAAACGATTTCCTCTTTCAACAAGCGTTAACTCTCAACTCAACTCGTCACATTAACTTAAGCATTCCTGCTTTCATACCCAAGCAACCACGGCAATTAATTGCTTTTGACAATGAGCGCACGAAAATCGTGCAAAGATTTTAATTACATGTCCACCAACATAACCGTTAGCTGACACAATGACAGCAAGACGTGTAATTATGTATTATAACTGCTAATGACATGTTAAGAAACTATTGTTCAATAAATCATCAATCAAGCAACAAACAAAGCTGTTAGCAATAAACCGCCCATTTTGGGTTTGGTTACCCAAAATAGAAATTATTTGAACCAAACATAAGATATTATGAAGACCACAAATAGTTTAGAAGAAAAAGGAGAAAGCTGTTTCAAAATCTTATCCACTTGCATAAGTCCAAAACTTAAGGGGGTATTCTAGTCTAGAAGCATGAATTTCAGTTAATTTTTAAAGTGTCGTAAAAGAAGGCAATTAATATTTTTACAATCCATTTTGTCATTAGTTATTTATTAGTTTTTGAAGAGTAGGGAAAAAAATTAAAAACTAAAAAAGTAAAAAATTTCAAAAATTATGAGCTGACGAAGTGCGGGGTCTCTAAAAATTTCTACGTGATCATGCCCATGATTTCAACCCTCCTAGTTATTTGAAACCCCCCAAAAAAAAAAGATTATTAATCTAGAATAATGTCGCAATGGCCGGAACTACGGAAAAGTGGGAAACATTTTTTTTTCACAAAATAGCGACTGTTTGAAAAAAAAAATTTTTTTGATCACTTTTTCAGACTATTTCGAATTTTTTAAAAATAATAAAAATAAAAATTTTGCATGGGGCTAGTTTCAACCATAGACAAGCCTATAAAGAAGACTCTATAAAAATTTCAAGTAAATCGGTCCAGCAGAACCTGAGAAATCGTGGGCATCGTTCCGATAAAGTCAGTTTTGAGAAAAACGCGTTTAAATTTTCACCTTCCGGCCGAACTACCTTGGATGCCGGGTCAGAAAAATGCCTTCTTCTTCTTCTTCGCTTTCTCGATTATAGTCGAGTCAACAACAGCGCGCCAGAAAAATGCCTATATCTCCGAAAATAATTTGAATTTTGAAAGATCCTCTTGTACACATATTCTTGAATAGTTAAACTTTGAAAATATAAAAAAAAATCAATTTTTTTTTGTAATTTCTAGACTAGAATACCCCCTTAATGACTTGTATAGTCACAAAGCTGGACATTTGCATAAGTCCATAACTTAATAACTTGTATAGTCACAAAGCTCCAAGAGGGGTTCCTTAATTAGTTCTGGATCCTAAGAATACTCTGCAATAATCAGCTATGGACTGACACAAGCACAATTCTAACATATCCGCAAGTTATACTCGAGTTTTATGGATTTTTCGAACATATTGAGCTACTTGGAGATCTTAGCCAAGAAATCGGATATATTATAGTATAACAAGACTTATTTTTTTACTCATTTAATTATTGGTGGATTCACTATACAATATTTTAGAGTAAATGCCCACTACCGTTATAAACCACAAACACTAACTAAGTCTAACTAAAGAACTATTTCAGCATTTCTTTATAGGTTATGAGCGCCAATAAACTGACTTAACTACTTATATATACACATGTATATGACACGAAAAGCATATGTGTCGGTAATCCGGTGTTTATTTACATAAAACTACACATTTGACTTGCCTCCATACAAGGTCCGAGTAATTTATTAAAGCTCATTTGTCTACAAATTTGTTCACACTGCCCATTTGTGGGTCATAAAAGTGTAAATAAATAAAATTATAAATACACGTGTGTACAGAATGAGAGACAAACAAACAACAAAAATACAAATAAAACAGTAAACAAAGCTACAATTTAGACTAAGCTTTGGGGAGCTATTTGCTCCTTCCTCGATGGTAATAAGAACTAATGTGACGACTATTAATATTTTTTTCTTGCATATTTACCGTTGTTGTACACCGAAATTGAAGCGCATAGCTTAGTCTTATGGCAAGTTGCGGCAGATTGATGGCTGGGTTTTTAGTTGCAATGTGAAAATATTAACCTAAATTTGTCTTTATACTTGTAGTTGTTGTAATAGTGTAAGAAAAATAATGTAGTTTATCTGAGGCATGCATCTTAATGTCCTAATTCGGTTATTTTGTAGCATTTTATTTTAAGACAGAGCGGCCAGAAATAGTTTGGTCGAGTGCAGCGGGTGAGGAAGAGGGATAAGGCTGCATATTTGTGTATGAATTGTTGAAGTATAATTAAAGTAGTGTTGCTTATCTGTAGTTTAGTGTGTGTTCTTGAAATATGTTAGTTTCCGTATTTTCCAAGAATTACTCAGGTTTATTTTTTCTTTTCGTGTGTAGTCGATTTTTTATTTTGACATTACATTTCACTAGAAAATTTGAGTGTATCCTGTACCAGCAAGGCTGCTTGGCAAAAATTCATTTCGAAACATAAGCGGCGCTTGAGGTCTGCTTTGATGCGCTGAAGTGTAATTTTGCTATTATTTTTAGTTGTTAAAATTCAACATGTAAGTAGTTATTTCCGGAAACTGACATATCTCGAACTGACGCTCGAAATTTGGGAGACCAGAATGTTACAGAGGGATTAAAAATTGCTCAATTTTAGGTGCATTATAGTTCTTCAACGTATTTTCACTGTATTTTTTTTTTTAGTTTTTTTTTTTACCTGTGTTTCATCGCTGTTCAATAGAGTTTCTCGAATTCCAAGGTCTAACTTCTTCTGTTAACATTGAATGTTTAGGTAAAAGAAAAGAGTTAGCATATATTTTAAGTTTACCCAGTGCTGCTCTTTTATCCGCGCCCTTTTTTTAGAAGAGCTGCATTATCTCTCTTACGCTTATTTCTATAGGAACATTACTGACGTAATCGATCATCAAGTCATAAGAAGATATTTCTTCTTCTTCTTTTTTTAACAACAAGATAGTTCTTCTTCTTCTTCCACATGGCGTCGATTCGATGCAGCGAAGATCTACCTGTTCATCTGTTTCCACTGGCAGGTACTGAATTTAATACCTTCAAAGCTGAAGTTCTCAACCATCCGGACCAATGACCTACCCAGCGCAGCCGCTGTTGCTTGATTCGCTGAACTATAACAACGCCGCCATATATCTTGAACAGCTCATCGTTCCTTTCTCTCGAACACTCTAAAGGCCTACTTATCAGATGTTGTCATTGTCCATTCCTCTGCATATACTTAGCTTGACGAGAATGCTGGGACTTTGTAAGGTTGGGTTTTTTATTCAGAACGTGTTTTACTCAGTCCTCAGTACAAAGTTGGCAAACGTAATTCTGCATTGGATTTCAAGGCTGGTATGGTTGATGGTGTCAATGTTGGGTCCAAGATGTGCTGGAAAAAGCAGATGGGACAATGATATCAATATCATCGGCGTACACAGATCATTTTGAGAGGAATAAATCATAATGTGTGTTCCAAGTAGAGTTACTGTTTTCAATGACTTTTTTTTTGACAGATCGCACGTGAGTCGTGTCAAGCTGTCATAGTAATTTTGTTCAGTATTATTTGGCCTTTCAACGTGGAAAGACTTATGCCTGAACAACGTTTACAAAATACAGCTTGTGCAAGAACTAAAGGCGTTCGACCTTCCCAAGCGACATCGCTTCGCTCTATGGGCTCTTGAAAAATTCCAAGAAGATCCGACGTTTTCGAGGCATTTCTGGCTCATTGGTTACGTAAACAAGCAAAATTGCCGAATTTGGACTTTTCTCTCTTTCCATTTTCTGCATTTCATCTGCTTCAATACGTCTCTCTTTCATTAAACTTCCAAAGGCTTGATTGCTCATAATTTTGAGCAAAAATATTTTGCAGATGATTCTTAAGCATTTGTGGCTGATTTCTTAAAGTCTCTGAGAGTTGGAGTTCAAGACGAGCCATTTTTCGCTTTTATATATGTAAATAATAACGTCGATTTGATGCAGGGAGAGAATATTCTGAGTTTAGTGTTTCTGAAAATGTAGGTGCTTCTCCACAACAATTGCAGCAGTATTTAAGATCTTAAGGTCTTGCATTCAGTTGGCGTCCGTTTTTGGTACTTCCTTAGTTAGTATCATGATTTCGAAGTGGCAGAAACTATCACCGAACTCAATTACGTGATTGTCAATTTTTATTTGGCTTCTTGCGGAGTGATTGCTATTTATAGCCTTCGGTTTTGCGACGTTTATCTGAAATCCAACAGTGCCTGACAGTTTGAAGGTCATGGAACTCTGCTTGCTTTGTGTGAGAGTCCGTTAATATCACCTGCAAAGTTAAAAGCATTTCTGATACAAGTTTGTATCAGTTTGGTGAAAGCATAAGTGGCAATTGCAGTGTAGGGGGTTCATAATATTGATATTCAAATAATACTAATCAAAAAATCTGAAGAAAAAATTTGCGACTGATGTGGTGAGAGCTAAGAGGTTTTGAGGTGTTCTGTTTACGAAGTTGTGTTCAAGAATATTCTATTAATTTTAGTGAACGGCCCCTACACGTATCACGTATTAAGAGATTTGCACCATCATTTTTGGCTTTAGCAACCCAAAATTGGCAAGAAACACCTTCAAACAACACAGTCGCAAAATGACTCTCAACTGGTGGAATCTTTTAGGTATTTTTATTATTATATATTTTTAGGTATTTAATTCAATATGGAATATATATAAAAATTTTATTCTCAACTGTTCCTCAACTATTTATATTATTTAATACTTAATCTGTCAAAAATAAAAAATGCGTTCATTTCACCGAAGCCTATCTTAAGGCGCAATTCAGTATCTGCAGCTTCTAAAATAAGTTATAAAGCTTCAAAATCAATAAATCTGAAGTCTTCCTTGTATTCAATCCCTGACAAAGGTAACTTTTTCTTGCAATATATGCAATTCCATATTATTTAAAGAAAAACAACCACATACTATATATTTTTTATTGTCTCAATTTCCATACTCAATTGACCTGGAGACCTTAAGAGAAGCGACTTTTATAACAAATCGTTAAGAAAAATTAAGTCATATCGTGTTATTGCATATATTCATAGATATCATGGTATCTGTTTAACATGTTAAAACGATTTTATGTTCACTCATACGCTGATACAGACCTCTAATGTCACCATATCTTGACTTTACAACCACTTTAACAAAAGAATATAATTTTATTTTACTACCTTTGAATTTATACAAGCACTTACACACATATATGTACTTAAAATCGATATTACTCACTTGATATTATCTGCATACAAACACATATTTATATATGAGAATATTTGTTATAGTCCGCTTTAAATTTCACTCGAGCAAACGCGATCGCGCATCCATATTCGTCATACGCAATTGACATTTGAAGCAACTAACTGTTGGTATTGGCATAAAAACATATATATATGTGCTTATACTGCCATCAATACATTTTCACTTCTGCTAAACGAATTGCTAACCCTGGCAAGTGAGTGTCAAACTGAGAAGCGTCGCTAATGGCAATGCCAACAAGGATTTCCTTATTGTCGCGCCATTTTGTTTACGAGTGCAATCGACTAGCATAACTATATGCACATGCTGACAGCTTTGTATAGAGATATATTATATATATATATATATGCATATATATTTATGTATATATTTGCGCTTTTTGAGCGTCTCCAATAACCCCAATTGTCGTGTATGTGCCAAGTGCGAATACGAGAATAATAAAATAAAAGCATAAGTCTTAGCACAAATAGAACAAAACGTCGAAAAATAAATGCAATATAACATAAATGGATCTCAAGCTGCGTCAGGTAACAAAATCAAATTGAATTGTGTTGTATTGCCAACACGAGAATAGCTGAAGGCTATAAAGTGACAGACCAAGTGTTCTTCGACGGGCAGCATTAGCGGTGCGGGTGTGTGTGTTTCTGCAAAATAAAACTCAAATATTCAACAGCAAAACAAAGAGCATATATTTAAAGGTATATTTTTTGTAAGACTTCTGTACGAGTGAGAGTAAAGGTGATATAGAATTTTGAAGAATTTAATCTGTGCTTCAGATTGGCCTAAATGCTTTGACAGAGGATTTTACAATGACAAACGAATTAGCTTGGCTTGAATTTCATTTAAATAAGTACGCATTGCCTGGATACTATTTCACATTTAAGCAAGTGAGGCACATAGGAGCTGTTTTATGTTTTTTATATTTTTTATTCAACACAAGTCTTGCGACTTGAACCGGCAATCAAGAGTGTTTCTTCAGTAGTTACCTTAGTTTTTGTAATTTCTCTGTTTCCTGTATGCAGTTCAGTGCAGATGGACCAGATTTAATAACAGCCTATTTGAGATATGTCTGTTCACCCCACCCTTGAATTTTTTCCGAAAAAATCAAGCCGTAATTGTTGCCAGTTTTTAGTTTTTTCTTCCACCTCTTCTGATAATACTCCGGGGTTGTGCTACTTGGATTGTTGGCGTAAATTCCAGATAAGTACAGTGCCTTACGCAGTCATCTTCTTATACTCATTTTAGATATCAAGAAGATATGAATAATATTTAATTGTAGTGATGAAAGCCACGTCTCAGCTTTAATATGGGCAAAATCCATCAACAATCAAGGCCATCTTCGACAAAATGCCATTTTTACTTCATTTTTAGATTTTTTCACTATACAACAGCTAAAAGAGTCACGAATGAATACATCGGGTTAAAAGCTTTGATAAGTGTTTGAAATCAGATTTTACTTTCTCAAGCCCCCACACACCAAAAATGAGCAACTCAGAACCTATCGATGATTTTATTCCAAATATAGCAGTCAATTTGGCAGATATCTTAACATAAGAAAGTGGACGTCTTTTCCCGATAACACACTATTATCTGGGACTAAAAATGGATAAAATCACTTTAGTACTTCCCTAACCCACTCACCGACTGATCCAATTTGACCCTCATCAGTTTAGATGGAGCAAACGAAATCCATAGATGTTTTTCCTACATTGGTAAAACTTTTTTATGTTCTTAAGAAGTTTGGTCTCTATTGTGATCTATGTATGTCAACTAGTGTTATTTGGGAGCTGTTTTTTTTACGGCGCAAAAGTTTTGTTTAGCGATTTTTACCATGGATTTTCAAACTTTCCGTTCACTTTATACATATGTATATGGTATACCCTGATTAAGATGCGGGAGATTGTAATAAACTTCAGAAAGCAACTCTTTCTAATAGTCTGTCACGATGTTTGGCATCGTATTGCATTGGCATTGGTAAAATCGATTCAATACAACCCCAATCACCCGTATAACTGATAGAAGTATTAATCTGGCTGACTGAATGAAGTGTAGGTCTGTGTATGTGAAATATATTAATGAAATTAAGGTTGAAGCTTAATGATTATAATGTGGTTTGGCGTCATAAATTGGAATTTAGGTTCTGACCTACCTCTAGTGCACATACACTTAATTTTAAGGTCTGCGCTTTTTTTTATCTATTGTCGGTATCGGTTAATGTTTAAAATTTTAGTTACGAGAATGTGTTTTCTTTACTATAATGTGATTTCGTACAGAAATTTGAAGAAATCAGTTTATATGTTACGAAGCCTTAAAATTCTACGTTCTTACGTTTTCAATATATGACTCAAAAACCGCATTGCGATAGTAAAAAATAAAGATATATTTTTTTCTTATTTCTACAGGTTATGCTCTTCAAAATAACATACTAAAATTTAAAATCCATATCTCAAATAGTTTTTAAGTTATAGCCTTGTAAAATCTAGTCACTCAGTTCAAATAGCTCCATCAGTTTATCTTTAAAAAGTTTTTTTCTCAAAATTACATTTTTAAAATTTGCTTAATTATTACTCGAAAACAAACGATCCGAGTAATGCTAATATTTTTCTGTTTTCAGTTTCAGTATATAATATATGTTACATAGTTCCCCACACAATGACCTATCAGATTAGAATTTTTTGATTCCCGAAAGTATTAAAATTATTAATAAAATTCAGCTTCTGTTTAAACACTTTTTTCGATACTAAGTATTTGTAGCTACAATGTCTTTTTGTAGAGAATTTTTTTCCGGTTTCATTCATAGAGAAGACCGGTATCACTGCAACGGAGTAGGAGATGTTTTTACAGCACAGGCACAGCAGATCGCGTATAACTCGAAAAATATGTAATTTTTATTGCATTTTTAAATATCTATAAATATAAATTTTAAAATAAGTTATACAGTATTTTTTTAATTCCCAAAAATGAGATTTTTTAGGCTGTCAAACTAAATGCCTCGCTTAATGCACAAGCAACATTTTTTCTGTTTTTTCTAAAATGTTTCCCAAAACATTGCATTTCCTTCCGTATTCTCTTATTATTTTTATTTGTTTTGTTAATGTGTGTTTACATAAGCGTCCAAATATTGTTACAAATTTCAAAAATAATTCACTTTTTGCTTACACAGTACTCAACGCGCTCGAGCTGTGTCTAAAATTAACCTGATACTGGAAAACCATATATACCCATTTAACAGTATAAATGTCTGTGCAAATGTAGCTGTTGAATTTTATTTTTATCTCACAACAATTACAAGCGTGCACACTCGAACATGAGTGCGCTCCAAATGCATTTGATAATTTTAAAAACAAATATTATATAAAGAATTACATGTTTGCTGAGTGGCGAGTAATTTTAAAATAATTGCAAAAATAATAAAACGCATACTTCAGATAAAAAACAACACAATATAACTACATATGAGTAGGTATATATGTAAGTATATATGTAAGTGAGTAAGTAAATAAGTATTTAAATTAAGTATGCGAGTATCTGTAAGTAGGAAGAACAACGTTAATTGCATGTTATGTCGTTGGAATGGTGAAAGTGTGTAGACAGCGGTTGATTACTCACACAATGTTGAAGGTGTGGCACATAAAAAAGATATATATGTAAGCATGTATACATAAAATATACATACAAAACTTATCGCTGTACAAAGCAAATCCTCAAACAGGCATACATACACATACTACTGTGCCCAAAAAATAAGGTGACATTGTATTTATTTTGAAAATTCTTTATTTCGGTTGGGAGGAATTCATAACGCACTACACTACGATAATCGAAGAAAACAGTCAACATGACCATGATTTTTGAGCGACTTTGGCGCGATTTTTTTGGTCTCGGCTCTCTTTTCGCTCGATTGATCGGTTGTTTCGGGGTCGTAAGCATAGATCCAAGTCTCATCGCCAATTATAATGCGTTTCATGACACCCTGGTAGTCGGAAAGCATCGTTTCACACACTTCAACGCGACGCCTTTTTTCCAAAAAATTCAATGTTTTCAGTACCAGTCGAGATTTGACGCGCTTGAGGCCCAAAACATCCTTCAAAATGGTATTGGCTGAGCCTTTCGATATGCCAACTTCATCAGCAAGGTCTGTAGTTGTTAATCAACGGTTTTTCAACACCATATCTTTGATTTGTTGAACGTGAGCTTCGTCGGTTGATGGTCGCCCTGGACGCTCTTCGTCTTCGACACGTTCACGGCCGGCTTGGAACTCACTATACCACTTGTAAACATTTTTTTTTTTAGATATAACCCCATCACCAAAGGCTTTCTGCACCATCCTCAACGTATCCGCAGCAGAAAATTGATTCCGTAAACAAAATTTAATGCAAATTCTTTGCTCGACAAATTTCGATATCGCAAAAAACGAAAAACTCACTTTTAGCAGCTCACAAAACGACACGTATCTCAAACACTAATGAATATTTTGACACGAAATTTGACATAAATGTGACTGACAGTACTACCAACTTAAAAAGAAATAATTCTCCAAATCCTTCAACGCGCGCAGTTTAAATTCAAATGTCACCTTATTTTTCGGAAATATTTTTTTATGCAATTATGTAGCTCTCATAGAGCGCAACACTTACTTTTCGGCAAAAGATTCTTAAAAATTTTGATGAATGAATTCTTTTACTCACTTTTTTTCTAAGTAAGTACGCGTTGACTTAAGCTGTGTGTGTAATTTATGAGTGCTCTTGACAACAATTGCGTTGTCTTTATACATTAGAGAACATAAAAAAGGATATTAAATGCATTTTATAAATAACGCAGGATATATTTATATAAGCATGTGTAAAGCCAACAGAAGACCATCAGAAATATTATATAATACATATATATCGAAGGCGCGTGCTGCTAATGAAGTACCAGACACATTTTTATGGAGAATAAAGTCTTAATAAACGATGGAACTCAAGCGATTTCTTGGAATTTATTTTCTTGCTCAAAACTTGTACTATGATAAGTGTGTTAGATACGCTGGAGTTTGATTCTGAACCACGGATTTTCGTTTTTTGTTTTTTAAGAAAACAAAGTCAACTGCAAATTAAAAGCGTTACGTAATAAAATCGCATCACGATCGGATTTAAAATAATTATGTAATTATTTTTATTCAATTTAAATGAATTGACAGATTTCTGTGTACAATGCTATCTTCAAAACAGTCAGTTGAGAGTATTTTAGTCCTTTGAAACCCAAAACCCCCCGTCGATCCACTACTGGCTGGACTGTACGCAAATTTTCTTCTCTCGAGTATACAATAATGGTAATGATGACACTAATATTGAGGTTATATTGCATATGGTCTCTTCATAACACTCCAACAATAATATTTTAGTATATTTACAATATATATTTGTGATAAAATATTTAATTGTATTTTTGATAAATACATAATATGAGTAAAAAAACTTTAGATAGATTTCTCCTTGCTTTAAATCCATAAGTATTTCTTAATTTTATGCCACTGAACATCCTTAGGAATATCTGCTTTTGACATGGGTGGATTACAGCATATTTTTGACTATTTGTCGTGGCTTAAGCGACATTACATACACAATTTTTGAGAATTAGAAAAAACTACCGTATCGATCGTTTTAAAATTTTAAGATAATTTTTGTATTGTATTTTTAGAATACACAGAAAGTTTTTGAAGAATAAAGTGGAAACAAGCAAAACAAAAATTTTCCCCTAGAAAATGTTCGAACAATGATTTACAGTCGGAAAGAATCTATAATGTACAAAATGACATTTAAAAAAAGTTGAATTTCACTCAAAGTTTTTGTGTCTGCTTATATTCGATTTTTGTTCTATGCAAAAACTGGTATATCATTGTTTAGAGAACTACATATGTATGTACAGAACAAGTAAAAAAAAGTTGATACGGAGTGGATCATTGTTCTCCAAGTAATAACTCAAAAGAATTCAGAAAATGCGATTTTGAGAAACGCCCGTTCATAGATAAATTGATTAAGTAGTTGGAACTGAGTGGTAACTGAGCCTATAAATTAAACAATTTCTAAAATGAAAACTTTAAGTGAATACGAGTATGAAGTTTTATACGACATTTTAAAAGGCGTATCTTATCGAAATATGCAAAAAATGAAAAAATAATTTTTCCAAAACTTTTCAGTTTTCAAAATTTCTAAAATTTTAAAATTTTTGAAATTTTCAGCATTTAAACAAACAAAATTTCATAAAAATATATTTTTTGCGAAATGTTTAGCAAAGTGAAAATGAGAGTATCCAAAACCTGTAATATTTTATATTTTCATAAAGACTTATCCAGAGCTTTCACATACTATCAAAATACGCAAAAAAATAAAAAAAATAATATTTTTCCAAAATTTTTCAGTTTTCAAAATTTTTAATTTTTTTCAAATTTTTCAGTTTTTAAAATTTTTAATTTTTTTCAAAATTTCCAGTTTTCAAAATTTTTAAGTTTTCCTAATTTTTTAAATTTTGGAGTATGAAAAATTTTTAATTTTACAAAATTTTTAAAATTTTTTCGTATTAAAAGCTTTTTTCGAAATTTTCAATATCAATACTATATGCGAAATATGCAAAAAATAATAATAATTTTAATAAAATTATTAAAAAATCTTCAGTTTCCATTTTTTTATTTTTCAAACCTTTAAACATTTTTAAAATTTTCTTAATTTTGCATTTTTTTTTTAACTTTTCATTTTAAAAAAATTTCAATTTGTCAAAACTTTTCAAATTTCTAAATTTTAATGGCATAAAATAATAAAATAAATTTTTAAAAACTAATTTTCAATTTTAAAAGGAATGGAATTTTCCAAAATTTTTATTTACATACTATCAGGCAAAGGGTTAATTTTTAAATATTTTTTTTATTTACATACTATCTAGCAAAGAGTTAATTTTTCAATATTTTTCAGTTTTAAATTTTTTTTTAATTTTCAACATATTTACCTTTTTCTAAATTTCGCATTTTTTTTAATTTTCCATATTTTAGATTTTTTTAAAATTTTCAAATTCTGAAGCAATAAAATTAAAAAAAAAATATTTTTCAAAATTTTTAGCTCTTTTAATTTTTAAAGGCATATAATGCTAGAAAATGCAAAAATTAAAAAAAAATCAAAATTTTTAATTCTTCAAAAAGTATAAAATTTTCAAGTTTTAAACGCATGTGCAATCGAAACATGTAAAAAAATTTCAAAATTTTTCAGTTTTCAAAATTTTTGATTTTTAAGAGTTTTTAATTTTTCATAATTTTTATCTTTCAAAGTTTTTCATTTTTTAAATTTTTCTTTTAAATTTTTTTTTTTGTGCAATGCCCGGAATATTTATGGAACTTGGATAGTACATATACATACATATTGTAGGCTTACAATATATAGTTGATTGATTGATTTGAGTTTATTACTGATATTTTTGCTTCCACTGATGATTATTATTATTGTGAATTTCTAGGAAATAATTCCAAGAGAAAGAATTTTTAATTAAAATATGGCAACTCTGATCAAATTATAGAGATATATAAACTTTTCCATTAAAATAAGTTTCTATGCATCATAAATTCAAGCAACGTCCATTAAATAAGCGTCAACAAAACTCATAACTGCTTCAAATAATCTGCATACATATACACACACACATATACATACATATGGTATGTTCATAAAACACATGATGAAACTTAAGTAAAATATCGCTTTTGTTGTTGTTTTGTTGGCGTTCTCTACTTTTACGAAAATGTATGGAAGTAGCAAACTTTCTGCAACTAAGTTGAATATAAGCATAAGTGCAGGCTACAAGGCACCAACACACACACACACACACATGCGCCTATTTATTAATGTTAGTTTGGTGTTGCAAATCTGCACATTTCAAAGTTGCAAGCGAGTGATGAGTATAATAAAAATAATTTCCAACTATTGGACGCCACTCAAGCGTGACGCACCGTATGTCAAATAAAGTTGCCACATCTGCTACTAATGCTGCTGCTGCAGCTGCTGGCGTGACATGCGCTTTCGTCTTTCAGGCGACTAGTTTATTACTGGCGTCGCTGTAATATTGCTCGGAATGCATGTAATCGATGATGTATGCATGTTGCACGTTGCACGTTGCAAGTTGTTGCATGTGTCTCAGCTATTACAACATTACTGCTGGCGCTGCGCATTTGCCGTTATCGTTCGACTGCAGCTGCGCGTAAATTGTATTCGGCATATACATACACACACATACATGTGTAGAAACATTCATAAAAATCACAGCAAATAAATCATTTCCACTGTAATAAACTGAAGTGATAGCAAAGCGTTGCATATGTTCCAGGCGCCTGGCTGCGCATGTAGGGAAAGAAGTGCCTTTTCACACACACAAACATGTGTATATGAAATAAATGTGTGGTTGTTTTATGTAACTCAGCGCTTGCTCGATATTCAGGCCAGCCGCTGCAGTGCATGCCGCAAAAAGAGAAGCGGAATTGGCTAACAAGCTACTCGAGTGCTTTATATGACTTTATGCTCCGAAACACTCCGTACACACACACACATCACAAACTAATATGCATGCATGTGTGTGTGCGATCTAAATGAGCGCACAAACGAGACGTATATGTGTCAGAGTGACGTGTGACGTTGACGTTGCATAGAAGTCCTCTGCCACACAAAGCGCATTGCAAATGGGCGAAAAACCCACAGGATGTGTGGAGAAATTACAATAAAGAAGGCACAACAACAAGAAAAATTGAAATATAGTAAGAATAAATAAGTGAACTTAAAAAATTGCAGAACATTGTTAGCAAGTACATGGGTAATTTGCGGTACAAAGAGTCTATGGGGAACTCAAATAACGGTTTAGGAGGATATAAAGGGTGATGCGTCACGTTGTATGTCCGAATTGTTACATGAAAGTGTTTTTCGCTTTATTTTTACTGTGTAAAATAATTTTCAATGATTTTTTAATAAAGCTTTTGAAGCTTTCATGAAAGCTTTTAAGGTTTAGTTAAAGCTCGCTAAAGTTTTGTAAAAGTTCTAAAGGAAATACCCTGAGGTTACTAAGATCAAATAAATTTTTTATATTTAAAAAGTTTTTCGAAAGCTTTTTGCAGCAGAAAGCTTAAAAACCTTCACAAAAGTAAATGTTTATTTATTTATTTTAAATGTTCGTAAGTTACTAAAATCTAAAATAGTTTTTATTTTGATAAAAATTTTTCCGGGGCTGTCGCTAGACTTTATGCTGAAGAAAGCTTAAAAACTTTCAAAAAATATGTACATGCGTGTGTTTATATGTATATCACTTTTTCTGTGGAAAATAATGTTCAATGATTTTTTAATAAAGCTTTTGAAGTTTTGCTTAAAGCTTTTAAAGTTTAGTAAAAGTTAGCTTGAGTGAAAGTTTTCTAAAGGATTGGTACAGAGGTTACTAAGGTCAAAAAAAAATCTTTTTTTAAAATGGTGAAAGCTTTCTGCTGCAAAAAGCTTGAAAACCTTCATAAAAGTAAACATTTATTTCTTTATTATAAATATTCATTAGTTACTAAAAACTAAAATACTTTCTATTTGTAAAAAGAAACTTTCGCTAGACTTTCTGCTTCAAAAAGCTTGAAAGCTTACTTTTTGCTGAAAAAAGCTTAAAAGCCGTCATACAAATAAATTTGCGTTAAGAAATGTTCATAAGTTAATAAATTCTAAAATATCTTTTATATAGTTATAAAGTTCTTGAAAGCTTTCGGTGAGCTTTCTGCCGAAAAAAAACTTCAACACCTTTCTAAAGATAAATTTGTGTTTTGAAATGTCCATATGTTGCTAAAAGCTATAATATTATTTTACATTTAAAAAGTTTTTCGAAAGCTTTCGCTAACTTTTTGCTGAAAAAAGCTTAAAAACCTTCACAAATATACATATTTCTTACGAAATGTCCATAAATTACAAAAACCTAGAATATTTACTATATTTAAAAAATTTTTTCGAGAGAGCTTTCGCTAAGCTTTCTGCTGAAAAAGATTAAAAGTTTGCATAAAAATCAATTTGTCCTATAAAATGTCCATAAGTTACTGACACCTAAAATATAATTTATATTTATAAAGTTTTTCGGAAGCTTTCGCTAAACTTTCTGCTGAAAAAAGCTTAAAAACTTTCATAAATATAGTATATATTTGTGTTACGAATTCTTTTGCAGAAATCTACCTTCAATTGTTCTAAATAACAAGCAGCATTTTTTCACCCTTTTTGGATTTCATATTCATATTTTGCATACCAAATTGTGACACCCTGTACCACCACCACCATGTCTACACATAAGCGAGCAAGTGTTCCAGAACAACGACTGCCAAGAGGCACATCACGTGCTCGACCAAATTCGCTGTGGCATGTGTGCTGGCAGGCGGCAAGCAACGTGCTCCTCCCCCACTACGCCTTGCACGCGCGCACACTCTCACACTCGCCTTGTGGCAGTAATGGCTGTGGCATGGCAATGGCAAAAAAAGGCTGAAGAAAACTTGGCAGACCCATTTTTACTTGGAGTCAGCTCCATATGTTGTCGTTCTTGTTTTTTTTGTTGTTGTTTTTTACCCGGCTCTTTGCTAGAGCTGCCGTTGGCAAGCTGTGCGGTTTTGTGGCAACAATACACGCAGGTCGTTGCACTCGCCGCCGCTGACAGGTCACCGCCAACAAACACAACACCAGGCCTACACGCATATATGAAACGTTGCATGCAACATGCTGCACATGGCCGATAAAGAAACACGTACCGAGGCATAAATACGTCAGCATTTATTTGTGTCAGTGTGTGTGTGTGTACTTGTGGGCAGCTAAAGGCAGCTAGTGGTAGCCTCAGCAGACAGTCAATAACAGGCAACAAATTAAGGGCAATAAATTGAACGGAAGTTGCCGCTTTTTGCAGCAAAGCGAAGGGTGCAACACACACATACACACAGACACATAAAGGGTTTGCAAGAAAAACCGCCGCTATTCACTGGTTGAATAGCCGCGGAGCCGATACAAAAAATTGCTCCTTAGCGAGCATTTGTGTGTGGCAAGACGAACAGAAAAATGTTGAAAGGTTGTTAGGAAAGAATCCACGTGCCACATTTGCCGTCATTGCCGCTGCCCCCGCACCCACACACATACACACATAAACAAGCAGGTTGGTATGTAAATGCTCGCCACCATAATTCCAGCAACAACAACAAGAAAAAAACTGCGTTATTTGGACTTTTATTTGCCACGTTTTCTATTTGCGTCGCTCGCTCTGCTGCCTTCGCCGGCGCAAACAGTTGGCAACGTTTTCGTGCTGCGCTGTGAAAATGCTCACTTCCGCTTGCCGTTTCAGCGAAAATAAAGAAATCAGCTGCCGGCGCGGACCCACAAACCACCTTGTAGCCTAAACTTACAACTCAACTGAAAGGAAACGGAAATGGGCTGGGTTGCTGTTGTTGTTGCTGCTGCTGCAGTAGCTGATTGCCGCTACCAGCGTTGCTTATGTCTGCGGCAAATGCGCGCGAAAATGCCGTTCCTACTAGCCACTTGAGAATTGCACTCGAAATTCTGTGGAAAAACATGTTCAGCTGTTCGCCGGCCGCTCCCCTGTGATTTTGCACCTAAATTGGCCGTAAATTGAGTGAAGTGGCTATGCATAGAGTCTAGTGAGAAAAACAAGCGTGCATTGTTGCTGCAATTCCAAGTTCTGTTGTTGCAGCAATTCTTTCTTCGAAAGTTGTTGAGCGTGGTTTATGCTCTGGCAGCCATAAATATCGCCGTGCTCCGGCGTGTTTGTTGGGAGCAATTTAGTTTTTCAATAAAATACAGTTTTTCTCTGTATCTCAAGAGACATTACAAGGTGCGAATGGCGTTCGCCGAAGTGCTATTTGAAATACTGCGTATGAGTGTGTGTGAATTCTAAATGCACCTTAGTTTAAATATATATTTTTATTTTTAGTTTGGTGGAAATATTTTAAAATTATGAACTTTGAAGATGCTGGTTTTGAATAGGGCACATTCATTTTGCTGGATAATACCTCCATACAGTTTATCGCTGATTTAAAAATATACTTTCATTTGTAGTGGTATTTTTTTGAACTTTTGGATTTTTTTAGTGAAGATGTTCTTATTGGTATGCCATGAACACACATATACCCTCTTTGTTACGTAGCTTATAACACCCAGTAGGATACGTCGTCGATGCTATACGAGGCTTGTACAAAAAGTGTCTCGAATTTTGAATTTTCGCGTACTAAGTATATGTATTATCAGGTAGGCAGGTACATTTTTTTCTTGGTTGATAGAACTGTGCTTAATAATTGCCAAGCGTCAGTTTTTGAAAAGGTTTAATTATCTTTGAAACACACGTGGTTTTGTGATGATCACTTTGTGATATAAACAGGATATTCACAAGGTGTCATAGTGTGTCATATCGTTATAATGTCATATTTTTTTATGACTATCATACCAACACTGTTGTTGTTTCACATGCAAACTTAAAATATGACTGATACAACACTGCGTGGTATGTTTCTTGAGTTCGCTATTCTATCAGTGTAGAAATATGACAAAATATGACATACAACAGTTAAGGGTGCTCACAAGTGTCGTATTTTTTAAGAATATTAAAATATGACATAAGACATACAACAAAGCTTGTGAATTGCCTTAAAATGCTTTAATGAATTAAGTGGGTCGAGAACGCGTTAAAGCGAACCATGCTAAGGACGACCATTAACCTTTACCGACGCGGACTACGCCAAAGATTTGGTGCTCGACAAATATCGATTGAATATTAGAGACCTTGCCGAAGTATTGGAATATCATTTGAAGAATGTTTTGTGTCTCAAACACCTTAAATTTCGATTGATTACAAATCGCTTAAATGAACCACCTCATACTTCACTGGTTCCTCGGGACTTTTTTGACAAAAACTTGACACATATCATTCCTTAACCATCGCATTCGCCTGATTTGGCTCCAAGCGACTTCTGGCGATTCAGCAAACTCAAACAGTCAATACCGGGACACTTTTTTGAATTCTTAAAGCTTTTTGAACAAACCTCGTAAAGTATATATTTATATACATATACTGGTTAGTCGGAAAAGTCTTTTCGTATTCATAATCAAACTTCAACTTATTTTTTTTATATTCAAAATGAACTCTAACGAACGAAATATACACCATTTTGGTCGACCACTTTTTGCCATTTTTTTGCTGAAGACAATATGCCATCAGAAAAACTGCGACAAGTAATTTTTACAGGCTTCTCTCTCTCTTGAAGCCAACTATACTCCATTAATGGAGTTCTGCATTGACCAAAACGAATAGTAGTCCCATGGTGAAAGGTCAGGGCTATATGGTGGATGTATCAAAACTTCCCAGCCAAGCTCACCCAGTTTTTCCCAAATCATCAAAGATGTGTGTGATCTAGTCCTTTCTTTTGATTAGTTCTGGCCTTTTTTTAGATTACTTGCTTCATTCTCACCAGTTGTTGAGAGTAAAATATAGAATCAATCACTCGACTAGGCTGGAAAAGCTCATAGTGGATAATTCCTTTCCAATCCCACCAAACTCTCAGCATAACCTTTCGAGACGTCAATCCTGGCTTTGCGACCATTTGTTGAGCTTCACCACTATTGGACTATGATCTTTTTCGCACATTTTTATCATCGTATTTGATCCATTTTTCGTCTCCTGATACCATTCATTTCAGAAATGATTCGATTTCATTTCGTTTTAGCAAAGAATCGCAGATGTTAATTCGGTCCATTGAAATTTTCACAGACAAACATCGAGCTTCTTTTTGTAGTCAGCCTTTTTAAATGGTTAAAAACCGTCTGATGATGAATGTCAAGTTCCTTATCGATGTCATAACTGCTTATGTGACGGTCTTGGTAAATCTTTTCCATAATTTCATCGACTTGTTCTACAATAGGCTGACCAGAGCAAAGTGCATCTTTCACATCGAAATTTCCAGAACGGAAGTGAGCGAACCATTATTGTGCTACACGAACCGATACAGCACCGTCTGCGTAAACTTCACAAATGTCATTGGTGACTTGCATGGTAATATTCCTCTTTATACAAAAATTTCTAAATTATTTCTTCATTATTTTCACTAATTTTTGGATAGCTGTAACTTTTTTCAACTTTCCCAAATTTAATTTTTTTGGTTAAGGGGGTATTCTAGTCTAGAAATCAAATTTTGGGCAGTTTTTTGAATTTTATTTAAAAAAAACCAAAAAATATTTTTACTATCCATTTTTTATGGTGTTTGATTAATATCTTAAGAATACAAAAAAAAAAAATTACAAAAAAATTTAAAAAAATAAAATATAGAGCGGGGGGTGGCAGAGACAGGTTGACATTGATCCTGACTCTCCTGGTGGTCTGAAAAAAAAAAATTAAAAGTAATTCTTTGTCAGTAAGGATGCTGTTATAGTCCCTATCTCAAGGAACACGAAAATTTGTTTTTTTTTTTTTTTTTGAAAAATGGCGACTGCCTGAAATTGATTTTTATTAATTTTTTACGCTTTTTTTTTGAAATTCCTGAATTTTTTTTAAATATTAAAAACAAAAATTTTGATACGATGATGGTAGGAGCGATAAAGAATTATATAAATAAGGTTCACAAAAAATTTCGAGTAAATCGATTGTATAGAACTTGAGATAATGCCGGTACCGTGTGGAAAAAAGTAGTTTCGAGAAGAACGCGTATAAAAAATTCGATACGGCCGAACCGGGTTAGGTACTGCGTCACTAAAGTAACTGTAGCTCTTAAAATAATTTTAATTTTTAAAAATCCTTTGGAGGAAAAGCTCTTAAGGGTCTAAAATTCAAATATATGAAAAAAAATCGAATTTTTTAAAATTCTAGTGTGGAATACCCCCTTAAATGAAGCTTAGAATCTCACCTTTTTAATGATATGACACAATGTGATTAGTAGTACTGGAGATATACGACTGTAACGACATCTATTGACAAAATACGAAAAGACTTTTTCGACTACCCAATGTGATCAACGAGACGAGCTGAGTCGTCCATTCAATTGGATCCGAAATTCTTTTAATAAAGTCATTAGGGATTTTCCTATATCAACTTGCAAGATAGACAATTTTTTTGCCCTTATACTTAATTTAATTAAATAAATAAATTAAAACATACTCCAGGGTAGCATAAAAATCGAAATTTCCATAAAGTTCTACCAACAAGAACGACGTTATGTTAAAATGGAATAAAACAGTCAAATACGTTCAAAATGAGCACTCTCTTTTTTTATGCAGATAATTTTATGCGACTCATGATTTGAACAAAAAGTCAACCAAATGACCACCGTGCATTCATATGTAAATCTTTGTCCATTTTCCCAATTTTGAAGGACCCAGTATCTAGCAGGTTCGATTGGAATTTTAGCTACAATGCGATGAATGTTGCGCTTGAGCTCCTCGGGCGTTGCTGGTTGATTGAACTTCGGTTTAACATACCACCAGACAAAATAATCTAGAGGCGTTAAATCGCATGATCTTGGCGACCTTTTGAATGGGATATTTTATGGAAATTAACGAGTCGCCAAACTTTGCACGCAATGTGTCCATGTTTATATGTGAAACATGAGACCCCGCGCCATCTTGTTGGAAATAGAGATCATCCGCATCGATTTTAACAAATTTCAAGAAAAAAATTTCAATATCGTGTTATAACGCTGGCTATTGATGGCAACGGGTCTACCTGCTTTATTTCGAATGAGAGAAGACCAATGATGCCACCATACCACAATTCGCACCAAAAGAACAATTTTATGTTATGCCGAACAAACAGGACGGCTTAACTCACCTATATAAAGACAATTTTGTTTGTTGACGAAGCCATTCAATCGTAAATGGGACTTATCAGAGAAGCTGATTTTTCGATGTGTATCGTCGTTCCATCGCTTCCAACATTTCTAGTGACCAATCGGCAAAGCTACGTCTCTTTGAATGGCCTGTCGGTTTTAGTTCTTGTGCCAACATGTGTTATACAGATGCAAAATAAAAATCGAAAAGTTCCCGATGTTGTCAGCGGAAAGCGACACAACTGTGCAGAACGGCGTTGAATGGACTTTCAGACTTTCCTAACGGCAATAGAGTCTTATTAATTGGAAGGGATCCGGTTTTTATCCGGGCAAGGACTGTCAAGTCAGTATCATTACTCGAAATTACTTCAAGAATGGTTTCTGTCGCTACAACCACAAAACCAAGACCCAAGGCCCAAGACCCAAGACTCAAACGACTGATTCGGTTTGACCTTAACACTGGCCTGAACAGCAGAGAAATTTCTTTCACTACGGGCTTTCCTTTGACGGTAATGGTGTTCGAACTTTGCAATCATGTTGAATATCGCGCTCAGGACGGCCATGTCCGTCCATCTGTCTATATGATCTTATGATAAAGAATTTAGTTTCATCACTGATGTTTTAAGGATGTAACGGCATTTCAAAAATTTCCACTCAACCAAAATTAAACGTTTGAAAAAAACAAAAAAAAAAAAAATGTGAAAATCGGGATCGACCACCTCGTTTTGGGTAAATTTCCTGAACGGCTTCAGCTGTTCCATGAGCCCCGCAAACCAAGCCACTATCGTTAAATCTTTCATAAATTGAATGCATACAGCTCCAGTTGTTGTGGGCGATGGCTGGAGAACTCATTCGGGTCTTCGTTGATGCTCTGTTTCACAGCAGCAGTAGCGTCTTCGCTGTGAACTAGACGGTATCTCTGAGGATGCGCATTATCTACTTGAATTGCTCGAACTACTGACTCTGCTGGAGGATTATGTCGACCGACTATGGACTATAAATTCGAGATCAAACATTCTAAACTTAAGTATGATTGAGGACTCAACTGAAAATTGTATTCCTACTATAGATAGAGTTGCTAATTTTGAAAAAAGTTGCATATCGATAATGTATTGAGTTTCCGGTATTTGTGGTAGAGTCTTTATTAATATACATTATGCATATTTAAATTATACTTTCTTATGAAATACAAATAGCATACTCGTACATGAATATAAAATACTAATTTATTTAATGTATTTCAACTTTTTCCATATAAAAACCTTCAATTTCACGCTGATCAAACCACTTGATTTCTTCTTCCTTGCAGCCAGATGCACAGATGTCTCGATGCCTCATTGAAATCCATTAAAACTCTTCTGCGCACTTAGGCAGCCATCGGCAACCTTCAGCGGTGGCCACAATTGAACATTAAATCACTTAGAAACAACAACGACAACAACAGCAGTAGAAATCAATAAAAATGCGTTCCTCACCCTACGCCTACCACATCGCCAACGACTTGAGCGAAGAAGAGTCGGACGGCGATGCACTGGACTATCACATGGCGGCGGCCATTAGCTCAAACCATCGCCACCAGCAGCAACAACAAATGGAATTGAAATTGAAAGACATACCAGAGAAGTATTTGATGGTGATTGCTCACTTCCTGTCGGGCGATTTCAATGACACCGAAGCGATGGACCGTGTCAACGGGCCCATACTGAAAGCCAGCATTAAGTCCGTTTATTGGCTGTTCCTCATCCAGTATGCGTTGCTGGCGCTGGCCGGCATCGCCATGAATGTGAGCATCATTGCGTATGCGATGTACAATCGCCTCTACAAAGATGTGACGCACGCATTCATCGTTAATTTGGCGTTGTGCCATTTGGTGCAGTGTGCGCTGGTGTTGCCGATAACGTTGATGGTGATGCTCATACAAAATTGGATATTCGGACAATTTTTGTGCTTCTTTCTGCCCATGCTGCAGGTGAGTGTTTGAAATGAGGGTGAGTTTGGTGGAGGAGGGGGTGGTGTTAAATGGAAAATGCTTATGTTGAAGTGTTGGTGAAGTTAGAAATGCTAGCTACAGGTTAACTGTGAATAAAAGTAATTTTTTTCACTAAATTCGGATTTTTATATTTTCTTTTCATAGTTTTGAGGTTATGTTTTAGCTAGAATTAAGCTCAAATTTTTTTATGTAACCAAAGTGGATTCTTATATCAGTTTCAAGAAAAATCAGTTCGAATTTAAAGCCTTTAGTTATTATTTTAAGTATCGCTTATTATTCTCTACAGTAATTATTGGCAAAATAAGAATTTTCGGTTTATTCCTTTGTAAATCACTTTCATTATTAATGAAAAAGTGTTGGAAATTAAGATTTACTGACTAAAGATCAGAAAAAATCAAAAAATACACTGAAATTCTGATTGACCGCCTTTTTGCTGAGGATTTCGGCAGACAGTTTGTATTCTTAAGGGGTTACCTGGGTTTTCTTGAGATAAAAAATACATATTTTCAACATTTTTTTCTCTTATAAAAAATTAACGAAGCGAAAAACTCAAAATTAGATTTTTAGCCGACATTTTTACCGAAAAACTAAAATATCAGTGAAAATTTCGCGACTTTTTTTTTCAAACGAAAAACATGCTTCATCCAAGTCTTCAATAATTGCATATCAAAAGACCTAAGTAAAATGAATGAAATAATTATGAAGATCGGTTGACGGTTGAGTAGTTCTCGAGAAATCTTGCCAACCGACTTCAAAAATACTGTTTCGAGAAAAACGCGTCTAAAGACGTCACACCTATCCTCGAGCACACAAGTTCTCAAGGCCGTATCTCCAAAACTATTACTCGAATCAACTTGAAAATTTAGGTCTATATTCTAGATTTGTTGTAGAATTTAATAAGACAATAAAAAAAAACGATTTTTTGAAACCCGTTAACCCGTTAAGATATTGAGTTTGTTTGACATACCAAACCGTCCATTTATTGACTTTAACTTCATTTACGACTGAAATAGCACGAGTTTGGCATAGCCAACCTCTTAAAAACTATCACCGCACCGTTTGATACTAAAAAACGCTAAAGGCTGGAATGTTGTGATACTTCTTCAACCGAATTCTGAAACTATGACGAGCAGCAGACTTAAACTACCTTACGACTGATAGTGTATTTATGGCATTATTTGTTGGTTAGTTTCAGATTTGATGAATAAAAAAGTAAGAATAAAGACGAATGTGTTCTGACGCCAAATAAAGCAATATTCCATCGATATTTTATCCTCAGCCGTTACCGTTGACCGTTAAGACATTGAAGTTGTGGAAAATTTACTCCAATTTCGAACAAGCATAAGTTACGTAAACAATATCAACCTTGCAATCTACAGAGGAATAATTCTTGCGAACAAGCACAGCTTTGGAATAAGCAATTAATTCAGCACCAATGTCTTCAGCAACCTAACTACACTTTCTCATGCATTGTGCAGGCCAGTAAAGTAAACAAATGTGGGTTGTAGTGTGTGATATGTAGAAGAAAAACTTTTAAGGATTTCCGCCATTCATAATGATAAATTTTGAATAAGATATTGAGTTTTGCCATTATTCGCTAGCAACATAGCATTATGAATCAAAAATCAGAGTTTACTTTGCCTAAAATGTGTCGTCTGGTTGAAGTTGCAGCCGTTACAGCTGAGAAAACATTTAATATTGCAAAGACTTACGGTTTTCGGCCTGAAATACTGAGTTGTAGTATTTTAGTTCGAAGCTACCTTTTGTGTATGAATTACTATAGAAGAAGCCCGCTCCTATTTCACCCTTTGATCGGTTGATGAATATGTAGATTTTGCCGTTGGTCATCCGATGATCACAGAACGTAGTGTTTACTTTCCCCCTCTCTCGATCGTATTATCAGTCTAGACCGTAGTTACAGCTGGTTGAATACGACTTCTCCTGCAATATTCTACTGTGGGCAAAAAATATTCATTTTACATTTCGAGCGAAAGCCCATTCGTCAAAATATTTCTTTATAAATGGGTATGACTATCGGTGACATTTGTGCCAAATGTCACATCAAAATAATCATTAGTGTTTAATATATTTATATGTATATTATATTTCTGTTAACGTATAGTGGATTCAGCTATTTTTACGCTGAGTGAAATTATTCAATCAAAAAAGTTCCAGTAACTTTCGTGTGCGGAATCAAATTTTTGGTGCCGAAACGTTCAGAATGTTGAAAAAGGTTTGTTTGTCAAAGAATTATTCAAAAAGGATCGAGAACGCGTTGACGACAAACCACGTCCATGACGGCCCTCAACATCAACTGTTGATCAGCAAGTCAATAAAATAAAAAAATTGGTGCTTGAAAATTGACGATTAACAGTCAAGGATCCTACTGGCACAGTGAAAACCATTTTGAAAGATCATTTGTGTCTAGGAAAAGCGAGTTCTAACGAAGTCACTAATTTTTTTTCAAACAAAGGCATCGCGTTAAGGCCTGTGAAACAATGCTCTACGACTATCAGGATGTCATGAAACGTATTATTACTGGCGAAAAGTTTTGGATCTATGCTTACGACTTGGAAACAGACTTTCAATCGGCAAATATGTTGGCAAAGATGAGCCGAAGCCGAAAGAACACGTCAAAGAAGGTCAAGGCTATATTGAGCGCATTGAAGAGTATTCAGGAAATTGACTTTAACAACTGTTAAAGGGGGATTTTTTTGAGGAGACGATATAGATGGTATGAGAGATTTTTATGGGAACAGGAGTGAAAATTAGGCAATAGGCATGGCTACGCCCACTTTTTGGTGAAATCCCATATCTCAGGACCCAACTAACCAATTTCGACAAAATTTAGCTCGTGGCATTCTTCATATATTCTTATGTGACATTGTGTTGTGTGAATGAGTGAAATCGGATGATAACCACGCCTACTTTCTATATAGCACAATTTTAAATTCCACTTGATTTTTGTAATTAAAATAACAGGATTCAGCTTTGCACAAATATTGTCTTTAGTATGTGCCACCTTATGCCTAAAAATGGTTGAAATCTAATAAAAACTGTTCAAGCCTCCAGGTACATAATATTTAGACCCCGGTACCTATAGTTGATTTTTGATCGAAAATATCGGTCAAGGTATGATATATATAACTGAAATTAAGGTATAATCCTTCTCTTATTATGCTATGTGTGTATGTCAAAATTATTGGCTTTAATTCTTGCAAGTTGCAAAAGTATAAAATGTTCGGTTGCACCCGAACTTAGCCCTTCCTTACTTGTTTTATTACATTTTTCTAAAATTTATGTTTTAAATATGCTTACAATATATGTATTTATATGTCCACTGCATTAAAGTTTTTTAAATCCTTTGCCACAATTTTCCCATACGCAATTTATAATCACAGACTCTTACAATTTCGAAAAATTTTTTCGTTAAATTAAACACCTATGTATATACGACTGATTGTAATTGAACGAAATTCCTTCAAAATTAAATCAAATTCAAATACAATACAGTGCAATTACCCTTAACAAAAGTATGCAATGATTTACTAGAAAATTTCCAGACATAAGAACTCAGCTAAGCTCTAATTTAATTTTTACTGAGAATGGTTAATCAAATAAAATAAACAAATATTTTATAAATTGTGCACAAATCGAATTTCGCAAATAACAACATTTATATATATTTTGCACACCTTTGCAACGAAAAAAATAATTTCGGTCGGCTAGGAAGGTGATAAATATAATAAAAGCAAGTTGCGTATACGCAGTGTAGCACGGCAATGGGCGCATGGCAGCGTGTGCAGCTGACAGCTGTGAGTGTTTGCCTTTTGAGTGCGTGTGGCACACAATTCAACACGTTTTTTCAGTCACACAGATACACACATAGCTATATAAATATATATGTATTTATATACACACAAACATACTATATAGGACATACAAGCACCATTGAGGTCGCTGCGGCTAAGTGGCCATTGGCCGCTCTTACTTGAAATTACCGCTATATCTATAAAACTGCTGTGGAAATAAAATTTAAATCGCATTGTTATTTCATGCGACCACTTCACTGAACAGCGGCATCACAACATGATGGACCATCGGCCGTTTGATGGCACTGTCCGCAGCTTAACCACACTGACATCTCGACACATATATTATATATTGTTATGAAGGTGTCCTGCGAGACAATGCCAGTTAATACGGCTTCAGTGATGCGGCACATTTTAGCTGCCTTGTCATGCCTTCAGCATTCAGAAAAGGCATTTGTGACACGTGCTCCTCGGACGCACAAAAGCGTTGAAAACGGAAACATAAAATTTATTAAGAAGTTTCGCTTTCACTGCCTGCAGCGCCTTCACTCTCACTCTTTATCACGTGTTTTCTTATACTGTCTCTTTCTCTTTCTCAACAATGGTTGCCATGATGCGCTCGCGGGCATTCTGCACATTTATCGATAACATTCATTAGCGATAATTGCTTTCGTTTTCGACGCGTTCCGCGGAACAAAGTCAAAGTGCTGGAAATAGCAACTGCAGACAATGGAAAGCAATAACAACAACGGGAACATATAAATTAAATTAATTTGAAGGTATTGTGCGTGAACAGCAGCTGTTGTCTTTAAACACACACACACACATAAATACAAATACATACTTTCACACTGCTTCGTGTTCATTACTCCCGTTGCCAGTCACCTATAACAACTACAACAGTTGCCTTTTGCTTCGTTTCGCGTTAATTTCATCAGTTTAATGAAATGAAAATTCTTCTGCCATTCTCTTAAAATAATAAATTCCCAAAGTTATGGGTATTACTTTCACCACTTTGCGCTGTTGCTCCCTTTACCTTTTGCCATGTTCAATGTTCAGTTTCTTTGTTGTGCGCCTTCATTTTGGCTTTCACTTGTCGGGTCAATGGCAGGAAGCGCGCTAAAATTTTGGCGCCTCTCAATTTCCTTAAACTGAACTTAATCACCGGATATTGACCTGAATACATAATTATTTGCAGTCATTGTCACGCAATATTGCTGTCATCAGTTTGTCATTAATATGCACGGACGCAAGAGTATCGAATTTGCTTGAAGGCATTGTTGACATTGGACCAAAAGACATAACTTGTGCTGGTGTTTGTGTTCTTCATGCTTCCGAATCCGCATTTTCAAGTATTTTACGCCCACTTTCTAAGTATAAGCAAGTTACTATGCTATGTTATATGTGCGCACCCCTCATTAGGATGCCTAAAAGGTTTCAAAAATTCTCGCATTTGTTCTATAAATAGAAAGTCTTCACTTTAAAACATGCGACAAAACAAAAGCAGCAGGTTTAGGAATTCAGTTACCACAGATGTACATATGGTATATATATACATAGACATTTTATATATGCCTATTAGATTTTACCTTGCTCCTAGTCTACTTGCTTTTGCAAACGCTCTTTGAAGTTTCCGCATTAGCCATGCATGATTATTCAACCCGAAAAGTTCTTTGTTTTAAATTTTATTTGTGCCAATATATTAAATTAGGAGTAACTAAGTAAGTTAACGCTCTATTGCTTTATTATTTGCTTGTTGATTGCCACTTGTTGAAAATTTCCTTAATCGTCTACAAATCAATCAATGGGGAACATAACATTAAGGAGTCATCTTTGAGACGGAAGGAAGTTTTTTCATTGTCTTCCAAAGTATTTCTGCTGTGGGCAAAAAATAGTAAGACTTTTTAAGTAATTTGTGCCCAAAGGTGACATTCGAATTTAAACTGCGCGCGTCGAAGGCTTTGGAGAATTTTTTTTTAGGTTGGTAGTACTGTCAGTCACATTTGTGTCAAATTTCATGTCAAAATATTCATTAGTGCTTGAGATATGTGTCGTTTTGTGAGCTGCTAAAAGTGAGTTTTTCGTTTTTTGCGATGTCGAAATTTGTTGAGCAAAGAATTTGCATTAAATTTTGTTTACGGAATCAATTTTCTGCTGCGGATACATTGAGGATGATGCAGAAAGCCTTTGGTGATGAGGCTATGTCTAAAAAAAATGTTTACAAGTGGTATAGTGAGTTCCAAGCCGGCCGTGAACGTTCAACAAATCAAAGATTTGGTGTTGAAAAACCGTCGATTAACAATTAGAGATCTTGCTGATGAAGTTGGCATATCAAAAGGCTCAGCCAATACCATTTTGAAGCATGTTTTCGGCCTCAAGCGCGTCAAATCTCGACTGGTACCGAAAACATTGAATTTTTTGGAAAAAGGCGTCGCGTTGAAGTGTGTGAAACGATGCTTTCCTACTACCAGAGTGTCATGAAATACATTATAACTGGCGATGAGACTTGGATCTATGCTTACGACCCCGAAACAACCGATCAATCGAGCGAATATCGTGCCAAAAGAGAGCCGAGACCAAAAAAATCGCTTCAAAGTCGCCCAAAAATCAAGGTCATGTTGACTGTTTTCTTCGATTATCGTGGTGTTCTGCATTATGAATTCCTTCCAACCGGTCAAACAGTCAACAAGGAATACTATTTGAACTTTATGCGTCGTTTGCGTAACGATATTCGCCTAAAAAGGCCGGAATTGTGGAAAGATAATTCTTGGTTTTTACACCACGATAATGCACCATCTCATACTGCAGTCGTAATTCGTGATCATTTCTCCAAAAACACAACCCATATCGTTCCGCAACCACCGTATTCACCTGATCTGGCGCCGTGCGACTTCTGGCTGTTCACCAAGCTCAAAAGACCGCTCCGGGGACACCGTTTTTATACGATAGAGGAGATTCAAGCCGCAGCGAAGACGAAACTGAAGGCCATCCCGGAAAGTGACTACAACCAGTGTTTCGAAGATTGAAAAATCCATTGGCATAAGTGCATTGCATTGGGAGGGGATTACTTTGAAGGGGATGAAATTGATTTGGAAGAATAAATGAAGAATTTTCAAAATAAATACAGTGTCACCTTATTTTTTGGTCACAGTAGTATTCCCGACTTTATTTCACGCATTTATGCAATCAGTTAAAAATATGTTATATTGAACGTTAAGGGTCTCAGAAGACCGAAAAATCTTTCTAATAGAAAAATTGTGTCCACAAATAAATTAAAAAAAAAATAAAATTGTTTTATTACTTGAAATTTGAACACTAGCAGGAACTTAAGTGTCCCGTAGGACATCCTAGGGTTAATTAGCATAAAACTTGATAATTCAATGATTAGCAGCTAAAAGTATGCAAAAGTTATGAGTAAATATCCGCAACACTGTCTACAATATTCAACTTGGCTAACGGAAAAGGTTTCAGCGTGATTCCACGGCGATTACGAGTGTCATTAGCCTACACAGTCACACAAACACACATACAAATATAACTAAATTTTTTGCGGCGCACAACTTTCGCCATTAAAACTACGCGAAAGTGTCATTTGCGGTAGATATGAAAAAGTTTGCGGCCTGAAGTCAATTGCCTGCTGGAAGTTGCACGAAACTAAGTTCAGCGACATCGGGTAATAAAGCGAGTGTTTTAACAGAGCAAAGGAGGAAGAATAAATAAAATAAAAATAAATATGAATTAATACAAATGTATATTTATACTCGTAGTTAAAAGTAAACATTGCCTTAAAAGCACTAAAATCAGCTTGAAAGCTCTAATAAGCAAGCGACAATTTCAAACGAAGTTAATTATAAAGTTTTTCAAAAATAAAGCTCTAGAAAGTCAAACAAACTCTCATGGAAGTTGCGCTTTTTCAATTTTTTAAAATTGCCTTCACAAAAACAATTTTACTTTGTACAAATATATATTTTCCAAACTATTTTTGTAACCAATTATAAAAAATAATGTTTGTATTTGTTTTTCGGCTTCAATTTCTCTTTTTTATGCTCGCCACAGGACATTCCGCTGCATGTTGCCATAATATCGCACATTCTCATCGCCTGGGATCGCATGCGTTGGCTGAGCGATCCACTGCAGGGCCGCCTGCCGGCCTTCGTCTGCTGCTGCGCGACTTGGCTTACTGGCATGGTGATTGCGCTGCCATATCCCATCTATACGATTTATGTGGAATTGGGGGTAAGTGAAATATGGACACAGAATTACTTCATCTACAGATTTCATATATTTGCTTTTGTGTACGACGTGATAAATGGAGTAAATGGCTTAAGTTCAAATTTAAAGCTTTTAGTGCGTTAAATTTCAAAAAGTTCAAAAAAAGCACGTGTCAGAAAATAGTGAATTATTTTGTGATTCGGTAAGAATTTAAAGATTTCGCACAACTTTTCAGTTAGGTTATAATCATCTAAAAACTATAAATCTTGCAATTTTAGAAAAACGCGGTTACAGCTGACTGATTTGATAACTCATATGCCCACAAGCTTTCGATCAAATCTTTTATAGGTCATCTTTCGATTGATTTTTTCAAAACGCAGAAGTTGTCGACCTCTTTCAAAATTACATCACGGTTGAAATGCTGAAAAGTTCTCAGAAAGCTTTAAGGATTTTTTACACGCCACTGTTGCACTGTTTGAAATACTGAAAGCAACTTGAAGGATTTTTTGCTAAGCCTTTTTTTCCACGGTTTAAATGCTAAAATGCTATGGTTGAAGGGCCGAAAAGCTATCAAAAAGCTTTATAGATTTCTTACTAAGCCTCTTTGCTTAGCTTGCTGAAATTTCTCAGAAAGCTTTATGGATTTTTTACTAAGTCATTTTTGCCCCGATTGAAATACCCTAAAGCTCTCAGAAAGCTTTTACTAAGCCTCTTTTGTCACAGTTGAAATATTGAAAAGCACTCAGAAAGCTTTATAGAATTGTAGTAAGCCACTTTTGCTTTAAGAATTTTTTACACGCACTGCTGCACCGGTTAAAATACTGAAAGCAGCTTGAAGGATTTTTTACTAAGCCTCTTTTGCCACCTTTGAAATGCTGAAAAGCTCTCAGAAAGCTTTAAGGATTTTTACTAAGTCACTTAGATATTAAATTTGGCGCAAGTCGACTCTTCCTGAACCCATTTCGTACACACCGAAATTTTTAACCTTTCGGAATTTCCTAAAAAGTCTTAAATGTCCTTTAATCTCAGTCCGATTCTGATATCGCATAATACGAGTTGATTGGCTTGACTACAATATAATAAGCTTGTACCTCATAAAACATAGATTTTATGACCTAAGTAGAAGTAACTGTTTTTTTTACCGATTTTATAAGAGCTCCAAAACGATTTGTCTTAATAATCTTTCCAAAAAAATTTTTAACTACTAACAACTACTCTTACAAGCTTAAACTGAAATGAACGTTTTTTTCTGAATCTTAGTTCTGAAAGTAAAAACCGTTTCTACTGGCCTCGCGAATCGTTGGCCACTTGTTTTTTTCCTTGTAATGAGTAGCCTAAAAGAAGTCTGGGCAACTGTATGGCAGGTCGTCTCTTAAAAGCCCTTTGGAATCGTATGTTACAGCTGATGTTTGAAAGCTCGGGGTATCGTTGCGAATGAATGCATTTATTTTTTCGCCGAATTCGGTCTATGGCGTGTTTTCCGATTTACTATGCTCTACTGATGCGCTAAAAATAACTTCGTATTTAGCGAGACAGCTTTTAGGCGATGATCGTTGGTTCAAGAATCTTGGGATGAATGTTTAAAGCTTTAGAAATTATGTAATTCAGGATCTTTAGATGGAAGGTTAAAGCTTTAAAAGTTAATCACGCTTTTTTAGCTTATTTTTTTATATGCATGATTTCCTTCGGCCTCCAGGAGCTTTCATAGAGCTTTACGTGACTTTAAAGCTTTTCCGAGGAACTGTTGTGTTTTTAAGTTCTATAGCAGTGCTTATAGGTTATTAGTCCAACAAAATGTCAAGTTTTCTCCGGCATAAATAAAACCAAAAATCAATAACATAATTTTTCATCAAAAGCTCCACACAAAATTAGGTTTATTACAACAATGGGTTGGAGGTTGAAGCAATATGAATATTGCATGTGGTTTTCATTGGAAATTATTATTGGTGTGCCTATAATCTAAAAATAAAATATTCCACATTTAAAGCTTATTTAAAAATTAACGAATCCTACATACGCTACACTTCGTCAGCAGATTTATACCCACTGTATACCGAGCTCGTGACTGCCTGGAGTGTTAAGCGTGTGTGTCTGTATTTGTAAAGTTCCACCGGCAACAATTTCATTTGTATTTCCAACGAAGTCCTGTTTGTTATTGTTTTCCTGCCTTGTAAAATTCAGGTGAAAATCTATTGTAATATTTGCTGTTTTTATTGTTGCCTCTAGTTTAAAATAACAGTTTATTTGTTTTCTTGCAGTATTGTATTGTTATTGTTATTTTCAATTATCGTTCATTGTTATTTCGAATTGTATTCTCACACCTTCTCCGAAATCGGACATTTATTGCTGCCAATTTCGGTACCTAGTTTGTTGTTATATAATGGAAATATATAAACATTTACTAATTTTTAATACCTACATATATACAAACACTTGAAAATTCTTAGAAATAAAATAAAATATATTTTATTAGCTGGAATTGAATGTTTGAGTGTCCGAATGAGTGTACTTGAAAATGGGAACCCCACGCCGTGCAATAAAAACATTTGTGAGTGCGCTCGCGCACCTACTTGCCGATGGCTAGCATTGTTATGGTTATTGTGTAGGAAAATATTTGAATTTTTTAGAGTTTTCCAAAGAAAATTTCAACAAAGCAATTTTCTTTTCCATTCTTAGTTGCCGTTTTAACTAATTGAGCTTATCTTTAGAGATTTTATAGAATACAATAGTGGTAAATTGCTGAAACAAAGCAACTATTTTTGCAATAAGAGCTTTTCAGTTATAAATAATTTCCATGAAAGGAATTTCAAATTTAATTTTCATTCCGAAAACAAAAAATTTGAGGTAGAACTTTCGCAATACAGAAGAAAAATATGATTTAAACCATTATTCCAGTACAAGTGAGCATACTTTTAGGGGAATGTTATCTGTGTATGTTGTTCAGAAACATAGTTGTAACGCATTGTAGAATTAAAATAAAAACAAGTAAAAACCTTAAGCCTACAATACCCTTATATAATAATAACGCTTCCATACAAGAAATTGATTTTGATCGTTCAGTTTGTATGACAGCTATATGCTATAGTAGACCGATCTGAACAATTTCTTCAGATATTATAGCTGCACTTTAGAAAATAGTCTATGCCGATTTTTGTGAAGATATCTTTCCAAATAAAAAAGTGTTTCATACAAAGACTTGAGTTTGATCGTTCAGTTTATATGGCAGCTATATGACATAGTAGTTCGATCTTGAAATGTTTTTCAGATATTATGGCGTTACTTTAGAAAATTGTCTGTGCGAATTTTTGGGAAGATATCAGCCCAAATAAAAAAGTTTTTCATACAAAGACTTGAGTTTGATTGTTCAGTTTGTATGACAGCTATATGCTATAGTAGTCCGATATCGACGATTCTGTCAAAAGAGCAGGTTTTTGGAGAGAAAAGAACGTCTGCGAAATTTCAGATTGATATCTCTAAAAATTAGAGCCTAGATCGCCTATACATTGACACTCACGGGCAGCCACACGGACTAATCTGGTCATGCCGATATTATATATATATGTATATGTATTATAGTTTTTCCAACGTTTCCTTCTGGATGTCAAAAATTTCGTGACAAATATAATAGATATAATAAATACTCACAGTTTAAGTAAATTATTGAAGCATACATTTAGGTGCATTAAAGAATTAGAAATCCATTATAATTGTTGCCTCCTCTAAGAAAAAAAATATTTATTTTTATTAAAACTAATTTTAATTAAAATCTATTTTAGTAGGCTTTATTATATATTTTCCTTAGAAATCTCGTCAAAAATATTACCGACTGACAGTCCTCTACACTTAGAGTTCAAATGTCAAACACTTCTCAGAAGTTTGAAGTCAAAAACAGAGACATTGACATTGACTGGCATCTCAGATCTCTTGATTTGTCTCGCCTTATTTCTTACTTTGGTATCGTAAATAAATGGAATAAAGTTAACAACTTTTAGATTTAAAGCTAAGTAAGAGAGGATAAGATTAAAAAGTATTTCTTATCAGAAAAAAAAAACACATGATCCACCTTTAGTGGACTTTATCTGAAGTCGTTTCATCTCGCACTACTGATTCTAGCATATTCATCAGTTGGCAGCTACTCTCTTTTCAACTTATTTACATTTGAATTCCTTCGATCTAGTATTTTCAACGCCTTAAATCCATAAAATGATCTCCCTCTAAGCTTGAGTTATTTACGAACGTCACTTCGTTGCATAGTTGCAGGCGTCGTTTTTCCTTATTGACCATATTTCTGCATTTTTTGCTCACTGCTTTCTTCTTTATTTGCTATTTTTGACATTTGATGGCCGTTAGCTATCAACTTGTGTCAATGTGAATTTATGTCAGTGTGTTAATAAAGTAGCCACTCCGTTTGGGTTTCATTTGCATAAATCAAGTTGATATTTGATGAAGTCACTTAAGTCATAATTTATCGGGAGCGCATAAACTAGAAGCAGCAATCTATTAAGCGGCTTGTTGGTGCTACATGAATGGGGATGTTGCATTCATTTTCGGGATTAAAGTACGAAGTTTGGTTATTTCAAAGCAAGCGCTTGTAATATATGATTGATATATACTACATAATAATAAAAAAAATAAATATTTTTCACAATACTTCAATTATAAAAGTTCTCATATCTCAACTTTTTCCAACATTTTTATGCAATATATATTTGTAGGAATTTAAAGATAAAAACTCACGATTGTAGTGTATTTTCTATGGAAAATTTTTACAGGCCTTGGTCCAGTTCTTAATAGTAATATTAAGGTCTAAAATTTTTAGGGATTTTTTTTAGGGTATTTCTAAGGAAATTTCGTGACGGGACTGAAAACAGTTAATAGTTCAAAAAAAAAAAAAAAAATAAAAAAAGCCTAATATGTATATTAGGGTGGATTAAAAAAAAAAAAATTTTTCCATTGGTACTCCGAAAAATAAGTTCCTAGACAGCTCTAAGAAAGCCTCTCCAAAAACCTATGAGTTTCGATGTTCATATTAATTTTTTTCATTGAGTTACCAAATTCATAAGAAATAAAAAAATTTCCCAAAAATAATCAAACTTTAACTATTAATATCTTTTAAACGGTTGGGTTTACGAAAAAATCATAGGAGACCTATTTTTCGGGAATTCAATTTGCTACAAAATCTAAGGTACAAAATATTTTTTCAAGTAGTTGGAAGCGAGATTTAAATTTTTCTGTCTGATAATAAGAAAAAATAGAAAACTGTAAGTAGGATGACGTTCCCGTTACAATTAAAAACTCATATTTGGACAGGCTTTCTTAGAGGTGTCTAGGAACCTATTTTTCCGAGTACCAATCGAAAAAAAAAGTAAGAATCACCCTAATGTATGTATATATGTGACCTGGTCTATGAAAAGGGGGCTTAGGTGTCAAAAAATAATTTTTTTTAATTTTTTTTTATATTTTTTTTTATATTTTTTTTTACACCTAAGCCCCCTTTTCGTAGACCAGGTCACATATAGTACATGTATCAACATATTGGAGCCTGTCAAAAAAGTTCCTCTTGTGTATTATTAATAATTTTGTTCGCTTTTATTCTGTGATTAAATATAGTAAAATATATTTGAAACCTTTATCCTTGAAAATTGCTAAAGAATTTCATTTAAATTTATTAATTAAAATATGGTTTGTGTAATATATAATCAGTAGATATGCATGTATTGCTTAACAAGAGAACACATTATTTACCGTTATTAATAATGATTACGATTAAATATTGTCTTCACTGAATACATGGTGAAAGCCTTCAAAGTAAATACTGAAGTCCAAATGCCAATGATATTTGAATTCTATTTATATCAATGAATTGTCTTCCATTCTTGGAGAGCATAACAACAAAAAAGCCAATTATAATTTTCACGCCTGATGACCAGAGACAGTTGGAGCCAAGGAATTTTCCAAGACACGTGATTACTTTGATCAATTTGCCTCAATTAAGCACATGATTTGATTGAAGCCAAAGAAGACGAAGAAGAAGTTAAGCGGCTTTAATGAAATTTTCGACTTCATACTTATCTATATACATATATATTTATATTTATGTACGTATATGAATATATATTGTATATACAGATATTGTATATATAATATACGTATATAATATATTGAACAATAAAGCTGCTCACAGCTGGTAATTAGAAACAAAGGCGAAACGAATGAATGTAATATGAGGCATATGATAGCAGATGAATGACTCTTGAATAGAATTAATTTGAATGCATAAAAACAACAGTTACATGCGCGATCAGTTGTAAATAATCTGATTTATTGTGATGCCATGCATCAGCGGATACACGCGCAAACAAATACATATACACATATACATGGATGTAGTTGTATATGTGGTGATGCAGATGTGTGGATTCAAGCAGAGGAAGAGAGGGAATGAATGAGTTTAATACGAAAATAAATAAATGTATGTATGTGTGTATGTATAGATATTGAGTGATTAAGTAATTGGAGATTTTTTATGTGAAATCAAGCAGAAGTTGTGGCGCACATTTGTTTGCCTTTGTAACTATGAATGTAAGAGTGTAACTATGTAAGCAAGCACCTTTTGTGTACGGGAGCTCCTTTGTAAATAAATTAATATAAAAAGAAGAAAAAATGTTATCTTCGGCTGCCTTTAAGCTATAATACCCTTCATGGTGCATTTTTTATGCCTTAAACTGGTATAAAAAGAGTTTTTACTTGATTTGGTTCGGTCAGTTTATATGACAGCTATATGCTATAGTGATCCGATCTGAATAATTTTTCTGAAGGTTGTAGAATTGTCCTAGGAAACTATTCTAAGCGAAATTTAAGAATATATCTTGTCAAATAAAAAAGTTTTCCATACAAGGATTTGATTTTGAGCGATCAGTTGATATGGCAGCTATATGCTATATTGAGCCGATCCGAATAATTTTTTCGGAGATTGTGGAATTGTTTTAGGAAATTATTCTTAGCGAATTTCATGAAGATAATTTGTCAAATAAACAAGTTGTCCATATAAGCACCTGATTTTGACCGATCAGCTTGTAACGGGTGATTTTTTTGAGGTTAGGATTTTCATGCAGTAGTATTTGACAGATCACGTGGGATGTCAGACATGGTGTCAAAGAGAAAGATGCTCAGTATGCTTTGACATTTCATCATGAATAGACTTACTAACGAGCAACGCTTGCAAATCATTGAATTTTATTACCAAAATCAGTGTTCGGTTCGAAATGTGTTTCGCGTCCGTGTCCGATGAGCGATGAGGCTCATTTCTGGTTGAATGGCTACGTAAATAAGCAAAATTGCCGCATTTGGGGTGAAGAGCAACCAGAAGCCGTTCAAGAACTGCCCATGCATCCCGAAAAATGCACTGTTTGGTGTGGTTTGTACGCTGGTGGAATCATTGGACCGTATTTTTTCAAAGATGCTGTTGGACGCAACGTTACGGTGAATGGCGATCGCTATCGTTCGATGCTAACAAACTTTTTGTTGCCAAAAATGGAAGAACTGAACTTGGTTGACATGTGGTTTCAACAAGATGGCGCTACATGCCACACAGCTCGCGATTCTATGGCCATTTTGAGGGAAAACTTCGGACAACAATTCATCTCAAGAAATGGACCCGTAAGTTGGCCACCAAGATCATGCGATTTAACGCCTTTAGACTATTTTTTGTGGGGCTACGTCAAGTCTAAAGTCTACAGAAATAAGCCAGCAACTATTCCAGCTTTGGAAGACAACATTTCCGAAGAAATTCGGGCTATTCCGGCCGAAATGCTCGAAAAAGTTGCCCAAAATTGGACTTTCCGAATGGACCACCTAAGACGCAGCCGCGGTCAACATTTAAATGAAATTATCTTCAAAAAGTAAATGTCATGAACCAATCTAACGTTTCAAATAAAGAACCGATGAGATTTTGCAAATTTTATGCGTTTTTTTTTTTAAAAAAGTTATCAAGCTCTTAAAAAATCACCCGTTATGACAGCTATATGCTACAGTAATCCGATCAGAATAATTTTTTCCGAGAATGTGGTATTGTCCTAGAAAATTATTTATATAGAAGTTCATGAAGATATCTTATCAGATAAAAAAGTTTTCCATAAAAGCAAATTACTCTGATCGTCCAGTTTGTATGGCAAGAATATAATTAAGTGGTCCGATAGCGGCGGTTCCGACAAATGAGCAGCTTCTTGTGTAGAAAAGAACATTTTCAAAGTAACAGATCTATGTATATCTCAAAAACTGAAGATTTAATTCGCATATACATACATGTGTAGATGGAAAGGCAGTGGGACATGCCTAAGCCGACTAAGCTCATCACACTGATCACTTATAAACCCTTATAGGGTCTGCGATATTTCCTTATGGGTAGTACAAACTGCGGGAAAACTGATACTACAAGCACATTTGCCTTATGTCTTATCTTATGTATGTATGTATGTACCTGATGTATGTGTGTGTGTGCATGTACCTCGGTACAGCAAGCTATGTATTTAAGCAGACAAGCAGGTGCTTACCAGACATACAGTCTCCACTGAATTCGTTTACCATAGTTGTTGTTGTTGTAGTGCTTGCTGTTATTGTTGTTTTCGCCAACGTTAGGATTCATTCGGTTCCATTGATAGTGTCTCAAAGTGGGGAAACAAGTGAATTATGACACAAATCGTGCGCATCAGAGAAGCGCTTGGGCTCACTTTACACGCTTTCATCTTCAGCACACACACAAACAAACACATTAATAGTACTAAGAACAAACAAACACACACTACTTATTACTACTATGAACAAGCACACACACACACTCACACACACTTTTGTTCGAGTGTGTACGTGTCGCAATTCGAGCTTATTGGCTCAATGGATTTCTATGACTCCCACAAGTGGTTGTTATTTGCCTTGCTGCTGCTGTTGTTTTTGTTGTTGCTATTGTTAACTTATGTGTTTTCGTTTTGTTCGTCCATTGTTTTTGTTGATGAGTCTGTCCTCTCGAGAGCTCGCACACTGCACGGTGTGTGCTGTGTTTATTTGGCTCTTGAGCGCGCAACAGCTGTTCATTCAATCGCATAGTGACGGAGGGCGCCCCTCTACCTCTCCGCTGCTTTGCCACTATTGCTTGGCAGTAATTCATTTACATATTGCACATATAAGTGGGTGTGCGTGTGGATAGTTGTTGGCGGCGTACGTCACATTGCATTTGGATTGAACGAGTTCATTGAAGTGGAATTATGGCAACTCAAGTTGACAGTTTGAACGACACAAATAATAATGAGTTAATGAATTACTCAGAAGGCATGATGAAAATGCGCGCGCTGACGCTGTTGATGAAGACTTTGTATATTTTGACAAAGTAGTCAGTCGTGGTAGGGGAAAGAGAGCGCTGAAATTAGAAAATACGCCAAAAGTGAATTATTTAAACAGAGGATTCGCTTTGAAATCGTGCGTTAGGTTGAAGTGAGTGCCATGTCCGGAAGCCTGGAAAGAGTACGTCCGAGCAGAAGTGAATATTAATACATACCTGCTCCTGAAATTTATAGTACTAAAATAAATTTTGGAGTATTTTGAAAAAAAAGAAGGAACTTCGGGTGAAAATGTACAGTTTCGAAGGAATGAACATACACTTAAGGGAGTATTCTACCCTAGAATTTAAAAAAATCGATTTTTTTTCATATATTTAAAGTTTAGACTTTCAAAAATATTACCTCGGAAGGACTTTTCAAAATTGTACTTATTTTCGCAGATACAGCCGATTTTGTGAGGTGGCGTCCGTGTTCACTAGAATTGTCTCCTAAACTTTAAACGCGTTTTTCTATACAACCGATTTACTTGAAATTTTGTGTGAACCTTCTTTATATAATCCTTTATCGTTCCTACCAGCATTGTGTAAAAATTTTTGTTTTTGTTTAAAAAAAAAAAGCGTAAAAAATGATTTTTATTTTCAGGCAGTCGCCATTTTTCAATTTTTTTCGTGTTCCCGGACTTTAACAGCATCCCTACTGATTAAGAATTTCTTTTGATTTTTTTCCAAACCGCCAGGAGAGTCAGGATCAATGTTACCAGGATGCGCCATTTTTTACACCTGTCTTATTCAGCTTGGTAACCGGTAATAACGGAAAGTAACGGTTAATATAACGGTTAAAATACCAATTTTGGAATAAATACTTTTACATCTTTAGGATAAAACTCTTATCTAACTTTTAACGCCATTTTTTGTTGAGATATTTTTCATATTTCTCAATAAACATATTGTGAGTTTAAGGGACTAACCAAAAGTGTTTTTATTTGTTTATGGGTTCTACCAAAAAATATGCATCGACCTGGCCCATCTTTACAAAAATTTGCTTTTTTATTCCGATTTCAACTTTTACAATGAAAATGGTTAAGAAAATGATGAAATGCTTTCCCAATCTCTCAAAAAGTTTACGAAATAAGCCATTTATTCTAAAAGTAGGCAGTGCCATGGCCACTTGCTCAACCTTAAGGGGGTATTCTAGTCTAGAAATTTAAAAAAATCGAAACTTTTTTTTTATATTTTCAAATTTTAACTATTCAAGAATATGTGTACAAGAGGATTTTTCAAAATTCTAATTATTTTTGGAGATATAGGCATTCAAAATGGTTCGGCCGGAACCAATCGAACAAAAGACTTTACGCGAAACTTTAAACGCCTTTTTTCTCAAAACTGACTTTTTCGGAACGATGCCCACGATTTCTCAGGTTCTTCTGGACCAATTTATTTGAAATTTTTATAGGCTTGTCTGTGGTTGCAACTAGCCTTATCCCCAAATTTTTATTTTTATTATTTTTAAAAAATTCGAAATAGTCAGAAAAAGTGATAAAAAAAAAATTTTTCAGGCAGTCCCCATTTTGTGCAAAAAAATTTTTCCCACTTTTCCGTAGTTTCGACCATTGCGACATTATTCTAGATTAATAATCTTTTTTTTTTGGTTTCAGATAACTAGGAGGGTTGAAATCATAGACATGGTCACGTGGAAATTTTTAGAGACCCCACACTTCGTCAGCTCATAATTTTTGAAGTTTTTTACTTTTTTTAGTTTTTAATTTTTTTCTGTACTCTTCAAAAATTAATAAATAACTTATAAAAGAATTGATAGCAAAAATATGAATTTCCTTTTTTTTACGACACTTTAAATATTACCTGAAATTCATGCTTCTAGACTAGAATACCCCCTTAAAACGTAACAGTCAACATAAAGACAGACGGATGAAGAGAGAATCACATTTATGAATACTAAACGAAGCTTTCTCTCATTTTTTCTAAACTGAAGTTAAAGACATTTTTCATTTGAACATTCAGAAATGAAAGCACAACAACTGTTTTCCACTTACTGCACTTGCCCGAATATTATATGGGCAAGGGTGGTTGTTTCGCCGATTTAACGCTGGATCGGGAAGTTCTAGTAAGGCATTGCTAACTTTTTATAACTTTTTTTTCCAAAATAAAAAAACAATGAGCAACGAACACACAGCTTCAATTCAAGCTGGCACCATTAGAAAAGTTATTTCTGCATTTTGAAGCCTGGCAAAGATAGATTATAGAACAATTTTACTCCACCCACACCACCTGATTAATGGAACAGTTAAAGTGTAACAGTCCGAAAATCTTTTATGTGTTTATTTACACCCAATAAGCGAAAGAATAATGCAAGAAAAATCACAAGGCGATTTCCTGTGCACGAAGACATTCAATTCGGCCGGAAACTAAGGGAAATGTGTTGTGTTAAAGACGTGACTGTCTGCGCGGCCTAAACAAGGCACCTCACTGAGTCTTTATTGCTTTATGCCTTTGACGCTGCGGCCATTTCCGGCAGTACACTCTTTACTCTCACCATTTTACTTTCTCGACGTGGGTTGGGGAGCGGTTATCTGCGACTTCCGCTAAGCACCAACTGCGCAGCGCTGACCCTTACATAAGCGGCTCAATATTTTTGCTTCCACATAATACTTTTTCGTGAATATATATAAGTGTACTCGTACATGGCATATTTAGCACTCGGCGCTGACGCTTTTGGCGCTAAGCCGTCAGCTTTATTGCCAGCAACGCCATAACTTTTGACTGCGATGGCAGAAAAATATTTTCCGAAGGGCTGCAAAAGTTGTGCTCAAGTGTTTTTTACGTGTTTGGGCTTATTTTTTATTGTTGTTGTGACTTCAGCTGACGCGCTCTTCAGAGATAAACAGTTGAGCTGCTATTTCCGTTGCTACTTTTTCGCATAAACCAAATTTGGCGGCGTTCAAAGCCTGATTTTACTGACGAATTTTATGGCTTTTGAATTCAAGGCGAATGACCATAATGAGAGCAAATTTTATTTTCACTGATTTTGTGTAAAATATTAAAGTATTTTTGACTTGTTTTTGTTGTTTATAGCAATATTTAGATTTCGAGTTACCTGGGTATCAAACTCAGCGCTCCTGGGGAGGGATGTTTTATCTTCTTTTTTTAGCTCGCCTTCAAATGGACGTTGTTTGGATGCCCACAGGATACTTGGTCTAAGAATCATTTCTGGCCATTGGCGCTAAGAAAACTTCCCTCACTTTTATGAATTTCTACATATGATTCCATCCTTCGAGTTATCTTAATGCAACATTTCACTTTCTTAATACCATAACGTTCATATGGGAATGGAATAAACTCGATTTTATTTGAATTTTTTTGCTTAGCATTAAATTGTAGTCACAAGAGTAAATTGAGCTGAAAACGTATGTTCTTCGGAATATCTAAGTATTGACCAAAAAGATCCTCAAAACTCGTTAAGGCACTTTGCCTCTCACAAAATTTTTGAGGCGGCTAATATCAATCTCGGCTGCTATAACAGTTTCAACGAAGATATGACTGACGAGATCTTTGCACCTATGTCTTGCAAAAGCTTTACAATGGAGGAGAAATTGTGTTTATGTTTCCACTCTACCTTCCTCGTTTTTAATAGTTCTACTATAAGCGCCCGTGAGCTACGTCTATGAGCTTCTCGGCAGATACTGCTTTTAGACAATGTTCAGTAAAAACTTCTAAAATAGCGCCAAGTTGAACTTTGTGGAGCAAGTATACTTTAGTGACACTACATTGCTCTACACCCAAGATCAAGTCCCAGAGAGGGATATTCCGAAATTCTGTCTTACTTCGACTGCATCTTGGATAATTGGAGCACTGTGACGCTTTTATACCTGTACTAGTGAAATCTTCTCTGCGAACAAACCTCCAAGGGATATGTGGATGAGACGGATTTGCTGGAGAAGCGGTGGAATATGCTTTTTCACAAATGTATCGAAGCTCAAGGGGAAGGGTGGAGGAGGAGTCTATTGTCGAGGGTTCTCAATCCACTCTTATTTCAGACAGCTAGAAAACATGCTTTTTTAAAGCAGAAGTGGTAGCCATCAATTGATGTACTTCTCATAAATGTGGCTTCCAGGGAAGTATGCATCCACTTCGATAGCAGAGCTATCATACAGGCCCTGAGCTGGCTGCCAATAAGCTTAATGTTGGTTAAGAAATGCATGATGTCACTGCCAGTAGCATCCTACCTCCATATTAAACTTGTCTGTGTGACTGGCCTCAGCGGATCCGCGGAAATCGTTAAGCCGATAAGTTTGCAAGAAAAGGCACATTTATTCAACGGACAAGTAGGTGTTAGCCTGTCTTCGTGCATTCAGGCGTTGGATTTATGGGTCTCGCATGAAAATGTGGGATTTCGAAAGCCTTCTAGCCCAGAGTGATACGTAAAGGATACAGCTCATAGCAAGATTGGATCTGTGCGCGTCGCACGAGCTCAGCAAGCATTGGTTAGGAACTAGCCTTTGAGGGATGGCCAAGAGTGGTACATAAAGAATTTATTGAATTGCTTGCTCATAGCAAGGTTCACATTGCCGCTATGATAAGTGTCCTAACTGTGAACACTGTCCCGTTGACATTATGCGCTGAGGCTGAAGAGTTTGGAGGAGGCAACTCGACAATTCGATTTGGAAGATGCGACGGTCGTTTTGATTCATATTTAGAAGTTTATCACCACCTACAAGGGTCTCTAACTGTCCAAGTGGTATTAAAGTCAGTCTTTTTATCTAACCTAATCTAAATGTTCTTGAAGTAGAGATAAGAAAAAGAAAACTGTTTAAATAGTCACAATCTCTACTCTTCTGGTCAGGGGATAACAAAACAGGGTCAATTTTTAATCACCAAAATTTAAAAAATTAAAAAAAAAAACGATATTTTTTAGTCAGTATTTGACTTTCCGATATTTAAAAAAAAATAAAGTTAAAGAATTTTGAAATTTTTTTAATTTTTAGCACAAAAGAATGAATATGGAAAATCTCTGCCAAATTTCGGATAAATTGGTTGCTGCAAATCACTCTGCCTCACTATTCAAGTTCCGACTAAACAAGTCGAGTTGTCACAACACAAATTGACAAACCGGTGTTGGAAAACAGTTTTTGAGGAAATATTCTGGAATATTTAAACTTAAGTATTATGAAAAGAAATTTCATGAACTTCAAAAATTTGTTGAGAGTGTTAAGAGCTTTTCATACACATTCAAAATAATACATATTAGAGCTACATTTTGAACCTACATTTTCTTTTTGCTTTTTTATACCCTGAACAGGGTATATTAAGTTTGTCACGATGTTTGTAACACCCAGAAGGAAGCGTCGGAGACCCTATAAAGTATATATATAAATGGTCAGTATGTTGAGCTGAGTCGATTTAGTCATCTCCGTTTGTCTGTCCGTCTGTCTGTCCGTCTGTCCATCTGTCTGTATATATACGAACTAGTCCCTCAGTTTTTAGGATATCCTTTTGAAATTTTGCAAACGTCATTTTCTCTTCAAGAAGCTGCTCATTTGTCGAAACGGGCGATATCGGACCACTATAATATATATAAACTGCCATATAAACTGAACGATCGGAATCAAGTTCTCATATGGAAAACTTTCGCATTTGACAATGTATCTTCACCAAATTTGGTATAGATTATTTTCTAGGGCAAAAATGTAATATCCGAGTTCAGATCGGTTAACTATAGCATATAGCTACCATACAAACTGAGCGATCGGAAAAAAAGTTCTTGTATGGACAACTTTCACATTTGACAAGATATATTCACGAAATTTGGAATAGATTATTTTTTAAGGTAACAATGTAATCTCTAAAAAACTTGTTCAGAACGGGTTACTATAGCATATAGCTTCCATGCAAACTGGACACATAGTTACTAACAGAAATGAACCTGTGAAGGGTATTTAGCTTCGGTGCAACCGAAGTTAACGTTTTTTCTTGTTTTTTATCTCACATTTCATTGAAACGAAATACATTCCCAATCCAAAAATGTATCGAAATTTTATCAGCAACTACGCAACCGGCATCCAAATCATATTTGAAATTCCAAATATTTCGACTCTGATTTTTTCCAAGAAAATATTTCCTACATTTCCAACGAAATTTTTGCCCAACATACTTAAATCTGCAACAAACTTCATCATTTATTGCTACTTCACACTCAAATCCAGTTAACTTCGTTGTACACACACCTCACACACATATACAAGTAATCCCTCTCTCGAATATCTGGCATATCCTTTGCATATTAAAATGTTAATGCCAATCAACTGACATTGATACAAATGTCCGGTCTTCCAGTTGACCGCCGAAATTCGTGTAATACATTCGGAAATTGTATGACTGGCAGTCATTCAAGTGTCAGAAACATTTTGCTTTTGTACACAGTGAAGGGTGCCATGGCAAGGAGTGTTGTAACTACTGTAAACTGATTTAAAATGCATTGGGCAATATTCATAATGACAGGGCTACAAGTAAGGCATGGAATGTAAAATAACTAGTTTGCAGTACAAATAATGAATACATACATATATTGTATAATATTGGTGGGTACTCTGCAGTGATAAAAGTGGGTGTGGAGCGGGTGTGAGATGAATTAGAAAAGGGCTGCTTTCACAAGCGATTCCTTTTTAATTAATTCAAATGGTATCTAGATTAACAGAATATTCTAAAAGTTATGAATTTTAAATAAGAATAAATATTTGCGCTTTTTGCTGCCGGAGCTAAGAGAGGGAGAAAATTTTTAACCGAAAAAATTTGCATAAAATCAAAGCAACATTAAAAAAAAGTTAAAAAAAAAAAAACAAAAAAAAAAACAGTTTACCTACACATACATATATAATAAACAGTAAAACCTGCTTACCATTCAAAGCATATTACATTAATTTTGAGCTTAGAACTCGCCTAAAAATAATTTGGGATAAAAGTATTTGGGGCGCATCAACAGAAAACTCATACAAAAGCATTTAACTAAAGCGTATTTACTTAAGCGTCTAAGCCTGTCATGTACCAGACAAACGAACAAATAAAACAACAAAAAAAATGAAAAAAATCCCAAAAATATCCAAAAAATAAAAAGCAAAAAAAACACAAGCATAATCATGCATGACCAAATCCTTGCAAATCGCATTGTTCAAATGTGTGGCAACACCATAATGTCTGCACAAATGAAATGTGTCCGAAGATTGACTAAATTTGTGCACAACACCAACACTAATGTGACATAACAGTAACATACAAATGCGTGCGCCATGCCGACGCACATCCATGCTTTGTACGCACACATCACTCATACGCTCCGGTGCACACTTGACATTCAACTGGCAGTATAATTGCATGCACACGGTTGTAGTGGTTTATGGGTTGCTTTGGCAGCATGTTTGCGCACTGAAATAGACACGAGTGTACAGTGACATGCTTTGTACTTGTTATTGTACACATATTATTACATATAATACACACATACATATATACTGCCATTATATACTAGTGAAATACGCCCGGTACTAAATAAAATCTGCGCGGAAACTTTTCAATTACGCTCGCCAAAAGCTTTTGTGAGTTGTTAGCTGGCGGGCGAGTTTTATGTGTTTGCTGTGTAACTGTAAAAACGTTTTGCATGTAGTGGCGTATGCATATGTGTGCGTGTAACTCAATGAATGTCAACACATTTTCTACTAATTAGAAATGTTTTAAACTGATTTTCAGCATATGCAACACCATTATCTGCCATCCAGGAGACGTGTGCGTAGATCTGTAAATTGATTTGCTAATTTGCGGTTTTTAATTCACAGCATATGCAACTGTTGCAGCTGCTGCGGATGCGCTGAAAGCCTTGATTACGGTGTCAAATAAGTTTTGGGAAAATATCTTTGTTGTTTTGATGAAATAAAATGCGGACTTGTATTTCTATGTTATTAATTTCTCTAAAAGCTCGGTCGGATATCTGAAAGTATGCGTTCCCAAGTGCTTAAGTGTTGTTGAGTTATTTCCACTTTAACTTCTTCCATACAGCTTCTGCAGATGGCGTCTGGTAGGATTCCCAGCCATACAGCGTTTGCGCCATTAGGGCAATGGTTCTTTAAAAGTCCCAAAACTATGGAGAGGTTGGCCTTACTGTTGGCAAAGATCACTAGATCTTTTGCGATCGATGTTGAACTGAAAGGCTTTTGCGACAGCGCATGCACCGAAGGTGACCCAGCGCTGGCTAAGCTTCCGCGAAGCCCAGTTATCTAATAGTAGAATGATATGGGACCACTGACCCGCTAGGTCTAGGGTGCCTTTTCTTACTAGCTCATCGGCTTTACAGTTTTCTGCGATTCCGCTGTGGCCTGGCATCCATACCAATCTTATCACAAAGCCACTATAGCGAGGTTAGGAACTCCTTGACTAACAATAAATGTATTGTTAATGAATTCAAGGCTAGTATCGTCGTGCTGGTATCTAAGTGAATGGTCACTTCTCCGAAGGAGGCTTCACTCCGAAGTAGTAAATCTACTGCTACCTTAATGCTACAAACTCAACTTGGAAAACACTGCAATAGTCAGGAAGTCTGAAGCTGGAGTTAATAAAAAGCTTCTGGCGCTAAACTACTTCACCAACCTTTTCCCTAAGCTTTAACCCATCCTGAAAGAAGCTCACTGCACATCTCCTCCAACTGCTTCTTTCCACCCATAACTCACTTGCCGGTATATGGGCAGAGAAAGAGCCGCCAGAGTTTGGTTTGGTGACTCCAAGTTCCAAACTCTCGCGATTTTCTTTGCCAGTGTGGTCTTTTCTATAGCCCTCCACCGCATAAAAGCTCCATAAAACGTTATGGCATTGACTTTACTTAGATCATCCGGTTTGTTATATATTTTGGTCTAGTGTAATCATCCTTCCGTACTTCTTTCGAAAAGAAGCTGCTGACATCGGTATTGTCAATGGAGAGCGGTATACAATTTTGATCATTCGATGCGTTCCTGCAAAAGAAGTCGTGAGAGCCATTTGAATGATGTTATATTCAGAACTTAATTGTATCGATTGTGTTTAGCATTAAATAAAAAGCACTTGAATTCCATTAACAATTAATGTATGTTTTTTTTTTTAAGAAATCATATCACTCTTATTGAAAATTGAGCATCAAATTGAATACAAAAAAAAAAAAAAAACGATTATATTTTATCCATAAATTTTACATTTATTTTTTTCTACATAATATAAAATTTTTGCCTTTCGTTGCCTTTTGGAACTGGTTATTAGCGTCAGGTATTACTATACCCTCTCTTTAGCAATACAACTCAAACATACAACTGAGAAATCTAACATTCTAATACAAGTCCTTCCATACAAATAGAGTTGAAAACAAACATTTAACTTAGTAATAAAGTTCCAACTTTGCATATTTCAATTTAAATGCGGGGCAACAACATTGACAAAATGCTATTTTGATTACTTGTTTTAAGTTTGCCTTACCCCTCACTTTATCCACAATACCCGTATATTGTGAGGATTGTTGTGTTTGAATAATAATGCAACCAGTCGTAATATCCGGTCCAAAGAACTTTATAATTAAATAGTTGGACAGCGCAATTAAACTGTTTACGCTGCGGTATTAATGCAAGCTTCGGCGAAACTTTCATTTCTAGCTAAATTTACCAGCTAAGTTTCGAGGCAATTTAAGTTCTTCATTTGCACGTTTGGGAACTTTTGGTTGCAAAATGATTCAGTGATATGAGTGTGGACGATGTACATATGTATGTATGTATATTCTCGTTGTAAAAATACTCTAAACTTGTTTATGAACATACTTCTATGGAGCACATCTATCACTATCCACCAACCACATTGTGGAACCTTAAAACACCTACGGCAACAACAAAGAAATATTGCAGTGCTACAGAGCTTCTGAGATAATAAAAGTGCACACAAGCAACTCACGAATTAATGTACAAACAAAATAAACAGTTTTATTAATCTAGACACGCCAGACGAGGGGAATCCATGTCGATAATTTTCGGCAAAAAACCGACTATAATACTTACAAAGCGGCATAGACAGAGTATTCAGCCAACCAAATGTTGTGGAAACTCTTTTTCAAAGCCAAACCAAACAGTTGGGTATTCCGGAATGACTGACTTGTAAAAGCCTTGAAGCACGCATAGAAAAAGTTGAAGATGGATTATCTAGCAAATAAAATGGTTTGCGCAAATAGCGCTCGACTGTCGAAGCAATCAAAAAGCTGAGCGAATATTAGATAAAGCTATTGAAAGTGCAAGGTGCATGCATGACACCAAAAAAGTATTGCGCAAATATCGTGAAAAATGCATTCAACTCAGAGCACTGGCCCCACATTATAGGAGCCTTACAGAAGCTCAAACCTCCGACATATTTATTGCGGATTGACTGGTGGGATACCACATGGGACCGTTTTGAGCCAAATGTTATAGAATACATTGTATCATGGAATACTGTGGCTTCCTCTATAAAAAGAGACTAAAATAATCGGATACGCTGACGACATTGCTGTGGCAATAGGCCAAGAAGTTACGTCAAATGGAATTTTTCCTGTTCAAACATTAGAGTTTAAAGTCACCAGATATAATGGCCCTTGAGCTTTAATGAATACGTGAGACTAGAAAAATTCTCGGAAGGACGTTAACTATAGAAGAACCAAAATAAGAAAGACAACAGAGCTTAAGTGAGCGGTAAAGCAAAGAGCGATGGGCACACCGGCTTATTAAAAATGTCAAAAGCTGGGTGGATAGAAATCATCGGCATACGAATTTCTATAAGACGCAATTTCTAACTAGCCATAGGTGGTTTAGAGATCACATCAACTAGTGGAACCACGATAACGGAGTAATGTGCTCCTTTTTTGGAAATAATACTGAAAATTCTCTGCACATTTCTTCTATTGCCCGAAGTTTAATGTCGAAAGAACTCTGCCAGAAGCACTACTTTAAAGAATGTACTTGGTCTAATGTTTCGAAGTTCTTTGGACATAGTAAGGTGTATTTTCAGTTATTTTTAAGAGGGTATTCTAGTTTAGAAGCATGAATTTCGGGTAATTTTTAAAGTGTCGTAAAAAGAAAGCCAATTAATATTTTTACTATCCATTTTTTATTAGTTATTTGTTAATTTTAGAAGAGTACAGAAAAAATTTAAAAAATTAAAAACAAAAAAAAGCAAAAAATTTCAAAAATTATGAGCTGACGAAGTGGGGGGTCTCTAAAAATTTCCACGTGACCATACCCATGATTTCAACCCTCCTAGTTATCCGAAACCAAAAAGAAAAAAAAAAATTATTAATCTAGAATAATGTTGCAATAGCCGAAACTTCGGAAAAGTGGGAAAAAACTTTTCACAAAATGACGACTGCTTTAAAAAAACTTTTTTTGGATAACTCTTTCTGACTATTTCGAATTTTTTAAAAATAATAAAAGTAAGAATTTGGGCATGGGGCTGGTTTCAACCATAGACAAACCTATAAAGAAGACTCTATAAAAATTTCAAGTAAATCGGTACAGTAGAACCTCAGAAATCGTGGATATCGTCCCGAAAAAGTCAGTTTTGAGAAAAACGCGTTTAAAGTTTCCCTAATGTCTTTTGTCCGATTAGTTCCGGCCGAACCAGTTTGGATGTCGGGTCAGAAAAATATCTATATCTCCGAAAATTATTTGAATTTTTAAAAATCCTTTTGTACAAATTAGTTAAACTTTGAAAATGTACAAAAAAAAATTTCGATTTTTTTAAATTTCAAGACTAGAACACCCCCTTAAACATTTTTTTTTTTTGACAAAAATATTGAAAAATTAACGAAGTTATGTGCTGTCTAAAGTACAAAGTATTTAGTAAACAATAACCTACGATTTTTAAAAATATCAAAAATTAAAAAAATGGCGTAGTTCTGAAAAAAAAAAAATTTCATTTTTATCGGTAAAAAATTGTCGTTTTTTAAACAATTTCAGCAATGTTGAAAAATGGCGTTTCGAGAAAAACGCTATTAAAGTTTCAACTACCTGCGAAATACCTGCGAGCGGTCGCTCTTTGGAACGCTGCCATTAAAAAACTTTCCAAGATGCAATCTTGCAGCTTGCAAAGGGTATATTTGAAAATATAAACTATCGAAAAATCAAACAAAAAAAAAAAAAAACAAAAAAAAAAATTATATTTTGAAAGTGTCACACTGGTATAGCCCCTTCACGGCTTAGTACGTAGGGCTACCGCTGCGCAAGTTCGACACATTAAGTGAAATGAATCGAGCGTTGTCCCGAAAGAGATGCACTATGCGTATTGTATAAATCGTGCTTGCCGTCACAAGCTGCAGTATTTTAGCAAAAAAAAATTGCAAACCCAACCACAAAATTCAGAATCATTTTAAAATTCAATAGACAAAATTGTAAAGACTCTTGGAAAGTCAAATAAAACCTCCTAACGAACAATGACAGTGATTTTATTCAGTTCTTTCTCATTTTTTTTTTTGCTGGTAAGACGCTTGTTGGAGACTACAAATGTAATATATGCAGTTGTATCAAAGACTGTATGTATGTATATATGCAGCAGCAGCAGCTTAAATCACACACGACAGTATATCATTTCTTTTCTTTGCACCGCTGGAATATTTTATGTCACAACAATATCTATTTAAGTACCTCCATGAAAAGGGAAGAAATAATCGAAATCTGTAACAAGTCAGTAACAATATTCGGCAACATAAACTCCGTTTCTATGACGTTGGGTGTGTGTGAGCAGGTGAAGTTACGCAAGAAAAGGATGATGTGGCATTTGAAATGATTGTGGGTGTGGCAAGTGTAGTGCTTTGCAGTGGATAAGGTAAGGTGATGTGCAGGGCACACTCGAAAGCGTCTAAAGTAGGGTTTAAGTTGCCCGAATGCTGTTGCTTTTTTCAGTTGTGTACATATCTATAAGTGTATTTGGTATACGTTCAACGGTCCGTAAGGCTTATTTTAAGACCTTTGTGCTGGTTTGGCTGCTAGTTGTGGGTTTTGCTGCCATTGTAGATTTCAGCAGTGACATTGCTTTTATGAAGGTATTGTCTTTTACAACAATAAACGAGTGATGTGCAAATAATAGTTAGTATTAAATAAAAGCTTCAACGAAGCTCATGTTTTCGCTTGATTGAAATTAAAAAAAAAAAAACTGATTTAAATTTTCCATTTAAAAAAAGTGGCGTAGCAAAATGGAATGAAGTTAATGTAAAACAGAAAAGATAAACACAAAAATCATTATCTCATTCTGATTAAGTGTTCCCAGTGACAACTCAAATCCTAGTAAAATTTTTTTTTTTTTTGTTTTTTGTGGGATATTAATAAAATTCTTTATTTCTGTAATAGTACATTCGATGCCATTATGTTGAAACTCGATTTATTTTGCCGATACTGCCGGCTGATACTGCTGCAATTTCTCGTTCGATATTCATACGAAGTTCATCAATCGTCGCTGACTTGTTGGTATTAACCATAGACTTGACGTAGCCTCACAGGAAAAAGTCGAATGGCGCTAGTTCACTCGACCGAGGCGGCTTGACCAATAAGGCATATTTTGCTTACTGACGAAGCCATTCAGCCAGAAATGAGCCTCATCGCTGAAGATGATTTTTCGATGAAAATACGGATCATTTTCAAGTTGTTGCTCAGCCCAATTCACGAACATACAACGATTCCGGTTCTTGCGTCAATTTGATCTTTTTAGGATGTAGGCCAAGATCTTTTCGCAAAATTTGCCACGAGAACGTCGTAGACATGCCCAACGCTTGAGAGTGCCGTACAAGAAACTGATTTCGGTCTTTCTCAAATAATGGACACTTCTTTATCTCACTGGCAAGGGAATATTTTTTACTGAGCCTGTGGATTCAAATTTTTCCACTAGACGCTAAATTGTTGAACTGACAGGACGATTATGACGACCATAAATTGGACGTAGCGTTCTTAAAATTGAGGCCAATGACTCCGAATTTCAGTAATAAATTTTAATAATTTCCACTCGTTGTTGGATCGTATATCTTTCCATGAAATGTGAAATGATGAAATGGCAAACCTTATTGAAGAGAAATGTCAAAAAAGCGGAAAAAATATGGCGTTGTTTGCTGTGCCTATCGGTCGAATTTGTAGTGTCTCTATTGAAAACCCCGTTATTTATCATTGATATCCGAGCTTTCTCCGATTCGTTGGAAATAGATTTGGACACTTTCATCTCAAATTTGGATACCATAATTGGGACTACTTTTTGATGTTTTTCATGATTCGGTTCATCCCGCACAGCCTAATTCGGAGACCGTTGATTGACCGGAGGAAAAATAACTAAGTATGTTTCATTCCTTGTCATCTTCAACATATACCCGGTATTCCGAGCTGTTTTGGTCCAATGCGAGCTCACGTGGCATCCATTTTCACAAAGCTTTCGCACATCCAAATTTTTATATGAACCAATTCTTTAGTTTGATACTTTTGAAGTGTCTGTTATCTCGATCAACTTCGTTTTTCGGTTACCCAAAATGATTTTCTGTATACTTTTTATGTTTTCGAACAAAAAGTCTCATTGGGACGTCCGAAGATTAACTGCACGGAAAGCCCATATAATTCTCAGAAAAATACTATGTATAGTACATGCAAACATATATAACAGTTTTCCTTTAAACTGCTAACTTTAATTCCCTACATCATTAACACCACAGAAAAATTCGGATAATCCGATCTGCAGTAACGAAATAAGCGCTAATGAAAAAACCTGCCATAAAACACATTTTTCTGTCATCAAACGAAAAGAGAACAAATTTCGCCACAGGGTTGCACAGTGTACACATTGTTGCTACTTTATGTACTTAATTACAGTTTATAGTTCTGACGAGCTGCCCGACAGATTGCTACCATCATTGCCTGTCATTTATGTGTGTACTCGTATGCCACCGTTATTAGCCGAACAACCGTTTCAGTTTTACTGCTTAAACAAATGTCTGACTTCTGTATTTGAACTGCTCATCTGTCAGCGGTGGCTCACACTTTTCCGGCGCTTTTGTCTCAACAACGGTCCATCTGCCTACCACGTGCTCTCTCCCACTGTGGTTGAGTCATTTTATGGTTTTTCTTTTAATTACTCTGGTTAACCTTTTAATTGGCCTTTGTGTTGACCAGTGACAGAGAGGCTAGGCTGTCAGCGGCAGGTAGTGTTGAACAATGGGCTTCATTGTTGTGGGTTGTTAGACGAGATTTGTATCTTTTTTTGGAATTTGTAGTAAAGGTTACATTTTTAATTTGGCACTTAAAAGATTTTCGATAAGTTTTTACCTTTTTGTTTTTTAATCATTACGGAAAATTTGTTTTATTAAGGGTTGATTTATTGTTGTTAATTTATTTTGACATTTTCAGGCAGATGATGAATATCATAACACAAATTGGCCAGACAAAGCCATAGACACGCTAAGAGTTTCACTTGAATAGTTTCACAAATTCTATGAAGAGATTTTCCAATTTTTTAAATATGGAGGAAGATGAGATGTTTATGAAAAATTACCATTTTTGTCAACCTTCTTTGGTTGTATTGAAATGGTTGAGAAAGTCTACCCACAACAGAAGTGAGATTTCTTTAAGAGTGAATGAAATTGATTTTTTATTGCTTACGTTTAGAAACGACGATTCAATACATCATATTATCATATCATAGAATTTAGCAATTTGAATTTTTTTATGTGGCAACTCTGCTGAAAAAATTGTAAACCCTTTTAATTTGAAAGATATGTACTTATACATGAGTATATCATAATTATTTCCAAACTTCGATTTAAATATTCAATAGGTGGCAACTCTTTTTTTTAATAATTTTTTTGAAATAAATTTTTGTTTCGCCTGTTTAATTTACTCTAATAATTCTACTATATTATTGAATTTAGTAATTAAATTTTTTTAGGTGGCAACCCTGCTGAAGAAATTGGAAACCCCTTTAATTGAGATGTCGTTATAAATGTATCGTTATTATTTGCGAATTTCGATTTAAATTTTTAACAGGTGGCAACTCTTTTCGTTAAATTTTTTGAAATAATTCTTTGTTTCACCTGTTTAATTTACCCTAATACTTATTCTATATCATAGAATTTAGCAATTTAAATTTTTTTTATGTGGCAACTCTGCTGAAAAAATTGTAAACCCTTTTAATTTGAAAGAGATGTCCTTATATATAGTATATCATAATTATTTCCAAACTTCGATTTAAATATTCAATAGGTGGCAACTCTTTTTTTTAATAATTTTTTTAAATAAATTTTTTTTTTTCGCCTGTTTTATTTACTCTAATAATTCTTAATAATTCTTCTATATTATTGAATTTAGTAATTAAATTTTTTTAGGTGGCAACCATGCCGAAAAAATTTGAAACCCCTTTAATTGAGATATTCTTACACATATATCGTATTTATTTGCGAATTTCGCTTTAAATTTTTTAGCAGGTGGCAACTCCTTTCATATATACGCGAACTAGTCCCTTTGGTTCGAGATATCGATTTAGAATTTTGCGATTGTCTCTTTATCTTCAAGAAGCTGATCATTTGTCGGAACCATCGATATCGGATCACTATAGGATATAACGGACATATAAACTTAACTATCAAACTCAAGTCCTTGCACGGGAAGTTTTTCTATTTAGCAAGGTATCTTCCCAATAAAGCTATGAACTACTTATTATCAACAAGGAAATTTTTAATATTTTTCAAAAAATCTTGTCGGATCTTATGATGTTCTTAAATAGAATTTGATGTAAATTAAGAGGGAAATTAGTAGCCTCTGACATTTTAGTACCGAAAAGTGCATCAAATGGTTAGTTAGGTTTGTTTGTGGAAGATCATTGCCTTTATTGTCACTCACAACCAATGTGCTTAGGTTATTTAATATAGAGATAGAATAATAGTAAGATGGTCACCAGACCACTGTGAAGCAGACAAGGAAAATAATTCATTCACTGTTCCTGCACCGGTCAAAAAAATTATTTCTCTAAAAATTTTTGCTCTTAATCGCTGGCTATTTCTGTCAAGAAAATACCTCTTATAAAATGCAATAGTCTTTTGCAGTGTAAACAAAGTTTTTGGGGTCCCTTTATGTCGAACATAATCATGCCACACAACACAAATGTGAGGAGAGAGCACAATCAGGCAGCTAGCCTATCATATGTACATATATAACTAGCATAAGCATACAAGTATACATAATTAAGTGAAAAATGTTTACTGTGTGTCGCTCCAAAAAATTAAACAAAATTAAAAAGAAACTTTCTTAGAAGTAGAAGCTTCCACGCCTTTGTAAACCAAAGTTGTTAAAAATCTTTGAAACTTCCATATAAAAACACATATGTGAATATTAAAACCGCTTGTTATTTTTAACTTTACTTTCCTGAACATTTATCAGCAGCTGCTAACCATAAATTAATTTTAATACGAAAATTAAACAAATTTCCTGCAGAGCCCTAACTAAGCCACTTGTGTCTGCTTTAGCTATGCAGACTGTTTATATTTCCAGGAAAGCGAACTCGTAAATATTTGCATTTCCACTTTGGGAGTGTGTTTGTGGGTGTGTCTGTGTCTGCCAGCTGCTTTGCAAACTCCGGGCATTTTCCTTGTAAGACGAATCCTTTTATCAGCCACTTCCCCCATTGTTAAGCGACGGGTCTAATAATCACATGCCGACTGCTTTGTTTTGCCACTTCCTTGGTGTACACCCCCTCTCACAACAGCCAGTTAAGCTCTCTCACTGCCGTGCGTCAAATGTTGCTGTTTTTAATTTCTCCGGGAACGAAATTTTAAGCGCTTCTCCAAGGCATGCTCTTAAAATGCTAAAGCGTTTTTATGGTGCAGAATTAAGACACCTCCTTCTAGGCACCTCCTTCTAGGCACCTCCTTCGCATGTGCCTATTATGGCACTTAAACTGCCGCACACGCTCCAGCATGCTTTAATGCGAATTCTGGCTGCCGTTTCCTTTGACGGCTATACGGTATATTAACAACCGGCTTAAGTCGCAAGTGCGTGTCGAAAATATATATATGTGTGTGTGGGTGTTCGAGAACAACCAGCGCGAAATGTGTAAGTTATTCTTCTCTAGTGAATAACTGTGAAACTAACACAATAACGGGAAATAACAACACACCCTCCGGAAGGTCGGTTAGACAAACTTACATGCGTACGTGTCTTCCGTTTCGTCTAAGTCTGAAATATTTCACAGCGACGTGATGGTTATCGTGATTATCTCACGTCTCAGGCAGCAGCATTTCAGAGTGTGGGTCTCGCAACGTGGCTGCGGTTAACACTTTAACACGTCAAAAGACTTACTGATTGAAAATTTAGAAAGTTTTGCAAGTATTTTTTTTTTTTTTTGGTTTTTTTGTTTTTTGTAATAGAGCTCTACTTATGCTCGAGTCATTCAACTTGAACTTTTTCTTATAGTTATACTTCTTTCGAATAGTCAGTCTCCACGAGGCTCTTCTTTGTTTCAAATATCAATTTACTGATAGTAGTAACCAGCTCTTAATCGAAGCGAGGGAAATAAACGAGCTTGATTAACCGTCTTTTCTGAAGCTTCGTCTTCTGAATGTCGAGTTTGCAACAGCGCTTCAGTCCTGCTTAATTTTTGCTGTTTGGCCTCGTTCGGATTAGAGGACTTCCTCTGCTTCCCCCCGCGGCTGTTGCGTCGAATACTCTCAGGATTGGAGCTAGCCAGCATAGCCTCTGTCTTTCAGCTCGCTGAACTATGTCAATTACGTCGTATATCTCGTTTAACTCATCGTTCCATCGACGGCGGTATTCGCCGTTGTCTTCCGCCATTCGGCGCTGCATTCCGTAGAACCTTTCACTCGAAAACTCGTAACGCCGATGTAACAGGACGATTTTGATAGATGACTTCTAGAGTGTGGTATTTGTTCGTCGAGAGACGACTTGGAAGCACACAAAGCTTTTGGTAAACATTCATACCTTGTGAGGAAGTCTTTGAAACAACTAACGCTCCTAAGACCATTATAGCGAGTTCACTAGTTCAGTTTTTGACCGTGTTTAAAATTGAGTTAGTTTTTCTTTTCCGACTCTAAATGAAAAATACCAACTGTCGAGGGTTTGCTTTTACAATTTTCCTCGATAAAGTTCTTCCGACATCTGGTCAAACCCAGATTAAGTATATTCCGCAATATATTAGCAGAGAACTCCATATCCATTAGATATATATTTGATTTTGATATCTACGCTGTTTTAACTGAATTTATAAGCCTTCAGATCATTTCTGGTATATAATGGTATTATTCAATATTTTTTTTTTTGTTGTTTTGGTAGAGGCTCATTCTATTAATACAAACTGCTTGCTCTTCCGTTACAACCATATTTGTGTATATATTTCTACTAGATATTATATTAAAAGGTAGTTTTTTTTATAAAACTTCTTTCAAAAGCTACTAACCTTTATCTAAATCGAGTTTATCAAAACTACTTTTTATGAACTTGGAAATAGAGCTCTCTCTAAAGCAACAGGATCCTTCAAAAGATCTATCATACCGATATCGTCAAAGTACAGTGCCACCATTTAAAAGCCTCCTGTTCAAAGATAAAGGCAATTCAACTCCACAAAAAACAACCCAATTTATTGTTTCCGCTGCTGGGTTAATCCGAGCTCTTCCATCACATGTACTCGGCGTGGCACGTGGTGGGTAAGAAACACGCTGGCTCTCTTTTGTGTTGTGTCAGCAGCTTTTTCGCGTCTGCTGCGTTTAATGTGAAGTAAAATGGTAATTTATGCGTTTTTTGCCTCTTTGCCGTGTCGCACATATTTCGGCGAAAGTTTTTATTTGCGCTGTCAAAATTATGCGAAAGCGCTCGAAAGGTCCAACGTGCTAGCTTTGCTGAACCCTTTTTGGCGTTGCGGGTGAAAAAAAAAAACGAGTGATTGAGTTATGCTTAGGCTAGAGGGCACATACTCATATATCAATCACAATAAATGCCGTTTTGGGGTTTTATTAATTGTTGGGTCAAGTTGTTGGGTTAAATGTAATAAATGTTAACATTTATTGAGGCTGTAAAGGTATTCTTTGTAAAATATTGCGAAACATTTGAAGTTTATTCGTAAAGCTTCAACATGTCTTTTGGTTACTGTTGGGAAACATGTTAACAACGGATAATAATGACAGTTACATAGCAAGGTTGGCCGTGACCGAAGAAAATTAATATTTATTGGCTTGCAATTTGTGGCGTTGCGTGTGGATTAATCAAAATAGTTTGTGCTAATTAAGTTGGGTTAGGTTAGGTTAGATTAGTTCACTTATAGCTCTCTACAACAATAGTCGAGTGTTTTACGTGGGATCCTACCTATGTAAGGTTTAACTCCACGGTGCTCAGAAGCACAACGGATCAATACAATGCGTTGATCAGCGTTGAAAACTGGGACAAGTTTCCAGTACCAATCGGCGTGTGGCATGGACACACTAACCACCTTGGTAGGGCTCGAGGTCCATCTAAAACCTCTGCCGTACTTTGGGTCCGGCACCCGGTTGCAATGCAACTCCACATTTGAACTGACAAAGTCAGATCTTCCCGCGATTTGGGTTTTAACCACAGCCACCACGAATCTCCACAAAGGGCTAAACCCAATGAGCAGATTGGAGTTTTATCTCCAAGGGCATTACTGCTCCCCGTGGTACCAGGTTTAAGTCTCTGTTAAGACCCCATAACCGAAGTTACTGCCAGTTGAGTCTCCACACAACTCTGGACTGGCGGCCAGGATTTTAGTCGCATTTTACGACAGGCATGCCATACCACGTGAAGAAGTTAATAAAACTCTAGTAGGATACTAAAACCGGATGGACGAAAACACTACAGCTCTGAAAATATTCGACGCTGTACCCGCCGGGGGAAGGAGAGGAAGAGGAAGACCTCCACTCCATTAGAAGGACCAAGTGGAGAAGAACCTGGCTTCGCTTGGGATATCCAATTGGCGCTACGTAGCGAAAAGAAGAAACGACTGGCGCTATGTGGTTGACTCGGCAATAATCGCGTAAGCGGTGCCAACGCCAATTACGAAGAAGATACTAAAACTACACGTAAACCACACATCACATGAGTCTACGAAGTTGGACCTCACGAGCCAAAATATGACTGAGATATATACTTTTCCACAATCTTTGAAGAATTTGTGCTTAGAAGAGAGCGTATAGTCGAAAAATAATTGGACAGAGGAAAAATTCTTTTCTTATTCTTTACTAGGGACTGCATTTAGGAATTCAGAAGTTCTGATCATCCTTCCTCCTATTTCGAAAACTTCGGAAAGACGTGTAACTTTACTGAGCTGTTGATTGAATAAGGGTCTTTTCAGAGCATGGAGTCATTGACTTCTTGAAAGTATTTTCCATTTTTAGCTAAAGCCCAGCTTCGAAAAAATCATTCGCCAAAGAAATTTTAAGCAAATTTGGCCGAAGCTAATGGTTTGAATACCAGCAGAATTCTGCCGAGTTGACAGCCCTTGATGGAATTAAAAATCCGGTTCTGTTCCGGTTTTGTAGACCCGAATGTCGTGGGAACGGTTGGCTGTCAAAGCAGATGGGTAAGTTTTTGTTCCCATAGGCTCATCTACGATTTCTAGACATATCCTTAAGTAGTTAGGTGACCAAATAGGTACTTGACATGAAAGTTGCTAACTTTAACAACCAATTCCAAGGAATCTGAGCAAAAGGAGCATTCACTCTTTCCACGTTACAAACCTATTTATGGTACTTAGGCTCAAACTAAGCCAAAACATCCGAATGAAATCGATCAAAAAACCAATAAACATTAAACTTCGACGATAGAGGACTCCGATTCTTGCCGCAGATCCTAGACGCTGAGTTTCAATCGAAGATCTTAGGAAGTCAGCTTAAAAAACCACTTAAAATTAAGAGATGAAGTCCTGTCGAGCGTTTGTTGCACAGAGTAGGGTGCGTATCTTCGCTGCAGCAAGATAGTGGTTCGAGTCAATGCTAGGACCTCAGAGCGTAAAAACACTAGACACGAGTCTTCCGTCTAACATAACATGATCGATCTGTTTGGTGGCTTTTCGATATGGAGACAGACAGGCAGCTTGATGAATTTTCCTACGTTGGTATCTAGTACTACAGATAACGACATTGCGAGCCTACATAGGTGAAGTCGATCATCGTCAACCCGCAAAAAACTTTTTGGAAAATTATTAGAAAAATAAAAAGTCAAAGTATATTATACAAATGCGTGCTAAAGAGCATAAATAATTCTTTATAAAGGGAAAGGTCACGTTTTGTGAACCAAACTTAGAACTGTTAAGCACTTAACCCTGTTTTGATACCCTGCAATTTACTCTCACAGGCAAAGAGTGTGAGTGTCATAGCTATATAGTAAGCGAGTGGGTATGTCTATTCGCAAAAATAACCCAAATATGCAAGCTTTATTTAAACGCGCATTCCTATCAACGGCAACATTCTCTCCACATTTCTTAACCACAAAGGAGTAAAGAGTCTTCAAGGCCAAAAGTATGACAGTAAAAAGAGCAAGCTTCCGCCGCAATAATTTTATTACCCGCCGGGGCTCTAAACTCTTAAGACATTTAAATTGGGCAGGTATGGAGCACACAAACTGTTGCCTAAATACCAAAAACCTTAAATTCCTCAGCAAATCTTTGGCAATAAAAACTTTAAAGGGTTCTTGTAATCTTGACGGCATTTTTTGCAGAATGCAAAACTTTCACTTTTAATTACAAAACCGCACGAACACACATACACAGCCACAACAATAATATAGGTATCAAGTTGAAGGGCAAAAGTCAGCGCTTGCGAGCTTTTGAGTGTGATATTTCGCAAAATTATAGCACACTTTTTATTTCACTGTAAAGCAACAACAAATGGTTGCTGATTTTTGCTGAATTTCATCGCTGATGTACGCGCACGAGCTTGCGGGCAGCCACCGCCGTAGATCGTCGTGGTAAAATATTTGCCGCTTTTGCAGCTTCTTTCCAGCTTATCTGCCATCACCTCCCCCAATTCGTGTTAATTTTCTGAACCGATGGCCGTATAACATTCATAAATTACAAGTTTAAAATTCTTTTTCGCCGAAGTGCCAACAAAATGCGTTTCCTTCCACGCGCGACGGCGTAAAAAAATTGTGGGAAAAAGCCTTAACCACACATTCTCATTTATTTTACTCGAACCTAGACATTCTCGGGAAGCCATTCTTTGAATTTTTATACAGTTCGTTGCTTGCAAAATATTTATTGAAGTTACGCGGAAAAACAGCAGTGTTCGTAGGCACTTTAGTTATTTTTTCCACCTATAAGTTTTATGAGTTTTCGTAATCGTTGTAATAACCTGTAAATTACATGAAATGGTGCAGTGTAGATACAGTAATCTCTCTTATTCCGGTGGTTGTTTAAAGTTAACTGTTATATTTCACATATCCATTGAAAACAAGCCTTGTAAGTGATCGTTTTTGAAGTGAGCTTTTTTCGAAGTACTGCAGCTTTCAGAGCTTTTAGGATCTTAATATATTCGAATTCAAATTTCTTCGTAACCTAGAACAGCAATAGCATTACGAAACACAACCTTGTGGAAATTATAAGGTCAGACGTCGAACGTTTTAGACTACCCTTATATATGGTTTTTTCCCTAACATAAAGTCTTTTCCTTCTTATATTGAATACCGCCGAATGTGTAGTAATAAATCCGATCCAAGACCTGACTGACCTACCGACCATCCTAAACTTCTTCAACATATTTTATTTGGCACAAATATTTTATTATACAGTTTATCTGAGGAATTGATAATAGTAACCCATAACTCCGAAAGTAATTTTACTAAAACTTAGCGATTCCAACGAAGTTAGATACCCGAAAGAACAGCCCTTGGCTGGATAAAACCTATTCAGGTAACGTAGAACCGACTGTCGTTCTAAGTAGATACTGAAGCAAATTAACCTCCTACTTATCCAGAACATATAAAATATATGTCCAGCGTGCAAGGAGGCCCCGCATGACTCTAACCACCTCTTTACATGCCCAGCTAACCCTGCAGATCTGACACTCCTCGCTCTATGGTGCGTTGGATGACCTCGTTGACAATTTAGCTGAACCTTACCACCCTAACGGGCACTATAACCGTTACAACAACACAAAATATTTTCCTTGTCTTCATTAATTTTATGATCATAAAATTATATTTCGTTTATTTTATGTATTTTATTTAACATATTTTCTAAACATGTGGCAACCAGTTTTGAAAATGTTCTTACAGTTGTAATGCTTTTTATATTTCTTTACTTTTATACTCAAACTGACATTGCAATAATTTATTTTTTTTTTTCAACTTTTCTCAAAAATATTTTTAATTTTGAACTTCTCTGAACTTGTTTAATACACATAATTGTGTTGTTATAGTTGCTTTATTGTATAAATTTCATAGAACGAATATAATTGAACAGGTGGCAACTCGCAAAAAAAAAAATATTTAACATTTCTTAAAAACAATTTCATTTTCATTTAATATAAATTTTCTTTCTTAAACATGCTGTTAAGATAAATATTAATAAAATAAATATTAAGGTGGCAACCTCATAAAAAAATAATTTCCACTTTCGGTCGCTAAAAAGTTGTATTTATACTGCATTTTTCCTGTATGTCATATTAGTATTTTCATAATTTTTTAACAGGTGGCAACCCTATTTTTTTTTTTTGGTATACAAATCTTTGCAAAATCTACATATAGATACATTGATTTGGGTATAAAAAAATTTAAAAAAATATATAGAATTGCGCTTAGTCTTTTCAGTAGTGATGTTCTGTGCCCAATGATTCCATAAATACGCTGTTAAAATAAATATTATAAAAAAGTAATAATTTGCGACTATTGGTCGCTGGTTGTATATTGTACTGTATTGTGCCTTTATTTCATAAAAAATTGTTTTTATAATTTTTTTGACAGGTGGCAACACTAAAAAATTTGTGGGTGTAAAAAACTTCCAAAAATACATAGAATTGTTTTTTCTTTTTAGTTTTGTTGTACTGCGTCCAATGATTTCATAAGCATGCTTTATAAATTAATATTATTTAACAGGTGGCAACCTCACAAAAAATAATTTTCAACTATAGACCGGTAGAAAGTTGTATTTCATATCGTATTGTTCCTGTATGTCATAAATATATTTTTCGTAACTTTGTTGATAGGTGGCAACCCTAAATTTTTGTTTTCTGGGTTATAAAAATATAAAAAAATATATAGAATTGTGTTTAGTATTTTTATTAGTGATTTTTTGTGTAATTATTTCATAAACATGCTGTTAAAATGATTATTTTTAAACAGGTGGTAACATCATAAAAAAAATTCTACTGCCTGTGGCTAAAAAGTTGTATTTTATACTGCATTGTTCTTGTATATCATAAAAATATTATTTAAAATTTTTTTAACAGGTGGCTACCCTAAACAATTTTTTTTTGTTGTAAAAAACTTCAAAAAATATATATACTTAGATTTGTTTTTAGTCTTTTCAGTAGAGAGTAGATTTTTTGTGACTATGAACGTGACGGAACTGTGTTGCGTTACGCAATTTTGTTGCGAAAATCTTAAAGTAGTACAAGTTACTTGACCTACGTATGTACATATATCAAACAGCAGCAATAATTAATTGTAAAGTGAAATTATTTTGAGAATCTCAAGACCACACATAGAGATCTGAACTTTCGAAGAACTTATTTGCAAATTCATCGCTCATCGTATATGTATTTGTACTGCATTGTAACGTAATGATTAATCATACATAGGCACATATGCAAATATTAAAATTATTTATTTAATGCAACAGATGCCGAGATATTCCATATAATCCATTTATGGGCTTCGCATATTCACACTAATCGCATGCCATTCGCATTTAAGTTGAATAATTAAAGTGGAATAAGCTTTTGTGGTCTGCCACACCTTCTCTAAACATGTGCTTTCACGTATTTTCACTATTTACAGTTATACAAATACATATATGCAAATAACCGAAATCCACGCAGGTGCACTTTCCTTGAGAACTTAAGCAAATATTTTACAAAACGCTAATCAGATTACACACACCAACGGTTATCGATATTTGTATGCATTAAAATTAAGAAATTACGAATAAGCATATATGCATTCATATGGGTTTAAGTATAAAGGTCTGGTCAAAAGTAAAAGTAATCATTATGGCACTCACATATACATAATTATACATATTTATGTAGGTATGTATGAGTGTCTAGCAATTTGTTTATAACTACTCAAGCCTCATACTTTTACCCACTTTCGCTTTGTCTTTGGCTAATAATCGATAAGTCAAATGACAGTTTTCGCTCGCTGCTCAAACCATACAAACGGTTTCTTACCCTATAGCTATATGCTACTCGCTACTATGGTATCATTAACACGCAATTGACGGCAATATACTTCAACACAATTTTAAAGTCGATGTAGATAGCGACCCTGTAGGAAAAATTTATCTAGACTCATATTGAAGGAAAGCAAGAAATATTTTTTTTTATAAATTTTGTGTTTCATATATAAAATATACAAATATATTTATTACTCGATAAATACTTGTAAATCTAACAAAAATGACAATATTTATATGTCGAAAATAGGTAAAAATAAACCGGGCGAGAAATTGAGCGAAAAATAGTTCCATTGAAATAATAGCTTGAAATAATTATTTTAGGGTTATCTCGGATAAAATCAGCTTTTTTCAATATTTTTTTTCATATAAAAATTTTTTATTATTACAAACATACACTATTAAAAAAAATTCTGAAATTTTTGGAAAAGAATATTTTAAACTCGGCCGTTGCGACGCCATTTCTGCTGACCAGTCGGAAAAAAGATGCGCCCACGTTGGCAGGATGACTTCTTATAGGATCATCTCGAGTGAAAAATATGTGTTTTAGCCAAAACATAAAGTTATAACTTGAACGAAGAGAAAAAATGAAAATTGGATTTTTGGCAGACATTTTTACACAAAAAAAAAATTCAGTGAAAATTTCGCGATTTTTTTTTTTCAAATAGTTTTAATCGAAAAAATAAATACTTCTCGCAAGTCTTTAAAAATTGTATGTCAAAGAACTGTATTCAATTTCATGAAGATCGGTTGAGTAGTTCCCGAGAAATCATGCCAACCGACTTCAAAGGCACAGTTTCGAGAAAAACGCGTTTAAAAACGAGGCACTTAGCCTAGCTAGCCTCGCACAAGTTCTCATGACTGTATCTTCGAAACTATTATATTACTCGGATCAACTTTAGGACACAATTCTAGACAAGTACAATATAATAAGACAATAAAAAAAATTGAGTTTTTGAAACCCTTAAACACATGTAATCCCTTAAAGCGGTTAAAATGGATCGATACCTTACCGAATATGATTGTATGTAATAAAAATTGTTGATCGAAAACGATATCGGTAAAAATAGTCTTATGAAGTTGATTAGAAAGGGATACATTAAAATCGGCTTAATTTTTGAAGAAATTTGGACCAGATCTGCCCACGGAGCGTATCAAACAGTGACTTTTGGAGGTTGTAACAGCGTCTGAACAATGGCTTGTGCTTAAGCAGCATTCCAAATGTGATAAGTTTCTTTAATAACATACTCATTCAACCAAAAGCGAGCTTTATCTTTGAACAATTTTTTTTTGTGAAAATCAGAATGAACGGCCAACTCGTTTTGGGCTCATTTATCGAATGTGTGATGCGCTCGTTGATTGTTCAGCTTCAATTCTTGCACGAATTGGATTTTGTAATCTTGCAAACCAAGGTCCTTTCGCAAAATCTTTCATAAAGTAGATATGTAAAGCTCCACTTATTGCCGTCGATGGTGGATGAATTCAGTCGATTCTTCTTCGAAATTTTGTATGTTCGGATGACGTACTCGTACAATGTCATCTCTGAAGATACTCATTATCGACTAGAGTAAATGTGGTGCGAAACCGATCCATGGTTGCTCGAATTTTAAAAATTTGCAAACGTTTTGGAGTAAGTTCAGTCATTATGAAATTATTATCATTATGACAAACTAAACTGAATAAAAACCAGCTGACAGCTCCGAAAAATATTGCCTCATTAAAAATCATATTATGAAATGAAGATTGTTGATCCGAAAGAGTTAACATCGATTGTTGTTTGAGGTTGGTAAAAAGGTTGTACAAGGCTTTGAAATCTCAGAAAAAATTTAAAATACTTTAAAATTATATCTTTCTGGTAAACACTCCCATCTGTTTCAAATAAAATTTCGGCATACGCCATATTGATTTTAACCTTCGCCCAACATACTTTCATCGATAATTAATTGAAGGGAAAATTAAGTCTAAAATTCCATTTAATCATTTCTATAAGTTAGAAATATTTCTAGAAAAATCGGTATTTCAAAAATACGAAGAAGTACCCAAAGCTGGTACTCTTAAAAAGTTATTATGTTGTTATATTTTCTCCACAAGTTAATAATCTTTTTAGGTTATACATTTCCTACCAGCTTATGAGTAGTATGAAATCACTCACAAAAGTACATACATATTTACATATTTACTCATTTGCCTATTGCAACAGTTTACACGAAGTCCAATCCATATACACACATACCCACACATGCAACCAAGTAATAACACACGCCTCCCTGCATAATAAATACACAGAGTTCCTACTGGGCACGTGTGCCGCCAACATTAAAAATTCATTTTGCATTTTGCCTCTTCCCTTTTACATTGCGCTATGCTGTAATTTGTCGTTTGTTATTATACCGAATATGTCCGTTAAATGTCGTAGGAATGTAGGTCTCTTCAGGTCGTTGTTGTGCTATGAGCGTTTGCTTTGTTTTTGGTATTTCGAATATAAACTAAAATCAATTGAATCGCATGTCAACATGAACATCGTCAATTGCTGCGCTGGCCATTCGCCTTTGCTTTGTGTGGTGAAGATTCTTTTCTGCGGAAATGTTAAGTGGCGGGCGTGGAAGTGGAAGAGAGCCAGCGGTTATACATACTTATGTAAGAAACATGTCTTACTTTATATAAACAAACAGACACTAATTTGGTATGCACGCTTTTATAAATTTGTTATGAGCTGACATTAATACTAAATGATATTTAATTTGACACTTAGACATGACACAGAAAAGGTTACGGCGCTCATTTTTGTTCCTCTAAGGGGTATTCTAGTCTAGAAATTTAAAAACATCGAAATTTTTTTTTATATTTTTAAAATTTAACTATTCAAGAATATGTGTACACGAGGATTTTTCAAAATTCAAATTATTTTCGGTGATATAGGCATTTTTCTGACCCGGCATACAAACTGGTTCGGCCGGAACGCGAAACTTTAAACGCGTTTTTCTCAAAACTGACTTTTTCGGAACGATGCCCACGATTTCTCAGGTTCTACTGACCCGATATACTCGAAATTTTTATAAAGTCTTCTTTATGGGCTTGTCTATGGTTGGAACTAGCCCCATGCCAAAATTTTTATTTTTATTATTTTTAAAAAACTCGAAATAGTCAGAAAAAGTGATAAATTTTTTTTTTTTTCAGGCAGTCGCCATTTTGTGAAAAAAAAATTGTTCCCCACTTTTCCGTAGTTCCGACCATTGCGTCATTCTTTTTTTTGGTTTCAGATAACCAGCAGGGTTGAAATCATGGGCATGGTCACGTGGAAAATTTTAGAGATCCCCCACTTCGTCAGCTCATAATTTTTGAAATTTTTTATTTTTTTTAGTTTTTTATTTTTTTCTCTACTCTTCTAAAATTAACAAATAATCAGTAAAAAATGGATAGTAAAAACATTAATTGAATTTTTTTACGACACTTTAAAAATTACCTGAAATTCATGTTACTAGACTAGAATACCCCCCTAAGCAAATCCTGCTGCAGCCGATTCTAAAATAATACATTTCATTTGATTTTTTTCCAAGACATACATAGTTGCCATTGCGATGATCTAATCCATTTGAGAATATATTTTGATAACCGTCACCTTATATAACACTCCTTGGCCTAAAAGCAGAGATTTCGCAAAATTTCGAATGAGTCAAAAAGCTTCTCAAAACACAAGAAATATTACGATCCGTAGAGTGACATGCAGAGTTTGGTCTTTGTTCGTCGAGAGAGGACTTTACTTCTCAATTGTCTACTCAGTCCGAAGTAGAACCTTTTGGCAAGAGTTATTCTGCGTTGGATTTCGAGGCTTACATTGTTGTAGGTGTTAATGATGGTTCCGAGATAGACGACATTATCGAAGACTTCGAAGTTATGACAGTCAACAGTGACGTGGACGCCAAGTCGCGAGTGCGACGACTGTTTGTTTGAAGACGGGAGATATTTCGTCTTGCACTCGTTCAATACCAGACCCAATTACTTTGCTTCCTGATCCATTCTGGAGAAAGTAGAACTAAGGGCGCGAATGTTGATGCTAATGATGTTAATATCATCGGCATATGATAGCAGCTGCACACTCTTATAGAATATTGTTGCTTCTCTTTCCAGAAGTAAATTGAAGAAGTCGCAAGGTAGGGAGTCGCATGGTAGGTAGTCGCCTTGTTTAAACCTTGTTTGGTATCGAACGGCTCGGAGAGGCCTTTCCCTATACTGACGGAGCGTTTGGAATTGCCCAACGTCAGTTTGTTCGCTAAATTTGTCGACTTAAAATTAAATTATAAATAGTTGATTAAGAAAATGTAACTGTTCTAATGACAGTCGGATCTTCTTCTTACCGTAATGGTCTCGGGCCCTTATACTTCTAGCAACAACAACAGAAAATAAATCATAGTATACTTTCCTTTTCTCCACCTATAATTTCTTTAAAGTCTCCCTTTCCGCCTAACAATAATATTTATACTATTTGTTGTAACTGTGTTATACTGATTGGTTCCAACATTCATGCACTCAAGACAAACGTGCAAGCGGAGGAAGCTTTCACATAATAACCTTATTAAAAACTTCAATATTTGTCCAAAATAATTTAAAATTTATTGTACTTTGAAATTAACCACTAATTCCCTACAAATACTTATATACACACTCTTATATTCAAGACTGTATCCAGGCGCAGCAATTTAATTGTATAATGTTTATTTGATTTCTTGTCCAACCTACTTATTGCCAACAATCTGCTTGTAAAAGTGTAATTCCCAAGTCAATTTACGGTTTTCGATTTTTATATAAAATTGCTCGTGGCAATCAAAGTGACAAACAAGCAAATGTCGTACATAAGTCTGAAGTGTCTAAGTATGCACTCGTGTCTAAACGTATATACACACATACATGTGTATATGTATGTGGTAAAAGTCGTTTTTCCAAATGTTTGGCTCTTGCACTCGATGAATAAGTGCTGAGCTTTTGTGGCACAGCAATTTCAAATGATTCACGCGATCCAACAATCAACCGAACGGGCGTAGCGCTGTCAAAGTTGGCGACCGAACTCGAACCGCGCGAGCACTTTCAGTGGCAATTCGGAGATGTCTGTGATGTATGCCGCCATATACCGTATCCTCTTGTAGATGTTTAAGCTTGGAGGGTGTGCGGGTGTGTCGGTTGCCTGCACCAACGACTCAACAGCTTGTCTACACATGTCTTTTTCGGTGTCAGCGGTTCAGCTTTGATTCAATGCTACACTTGAGTTCGCCGCCACGCCGACCCGCTTTAAACTCGGCTATCGCGGTTAAGTAAATTGGAACGAAATTACAGTGGGAGTAAATATTTGATTAGATTCTTTGGAAAATCGTTAAGCACGTACTTGTGTTGGTAATCGCGTATATATGTACTCATAGCATATGCAGGGATACCAGAAAGCAATATATACTTATACGATATGCATATAAGTAGGTATGTATATATTTTAATGGGTGTTTATTACATAGTATTTCTTCGCATTAATAAGGGTACTGCACTTTATCGTTTGAATAAGCTGAGCGTAAGTCTGTCAACTGGTGTTAGTAGTGTTGCCGCCGTTTATACATATGTTAGAGAACTGTTTCTTAAATAAATTTTAAATGCAAAATATTTTTACTCATCTATGAAAATCTTCTCTACAATTTGTTCCACAAAGGTCGGTATTAATAAACGGTGCTTCTCAAGTGTTCTTTTTCAAACAAGAAGCAGTCAAGTACTATAGCCTAATGTGAGGCTCTACCTATCCTGCTTCTTCATTACGATTTACGCGGTTGTTGTCGACTTTACAACACCGTTACAGTCGTTCTTTCGTTTCACTTCTTCGCGAGAATTGCAGATTCCAAGTGTTTTTCAAGACCTCCACCTGGTCTTTCCAATGGAGTGAAGGTCTTGCTCTTCCTCTGCTTCTCTCGGCGCGTAGTGCCCCGAGCACGCTCAGAGCTAGAGTGTTTCGTAAGACATGACCGAGCCAGCGTAGCCGCTGTCCCATAATTTGCTGAACTATGTACGTCAATGCTGTCGTATAACTCACATACAGCTCATCGTTCCATCGAATGCGATATTCGCCGGGGCCAATGCGCAAATTCCCATAAATCTTTCGCAGAATCCTTCTCTCGAAAACTCTTAAGGTCGACTCATCGGTTGTTGTCATCGTCCAAGCCTCTGCGCCATATAGCAAGACGGGAATTATGGGCGACTTATAGAGTTCGGCTTTTGTTCATCGAGAGTGGACTTTACTTCGCAATTGCCTACTTAGTCCGAAGTAGCACCTGTTGACAAGAGTTATTCTGTGTTGGACTTCAAGGGTATCATTGTTGTTATCGTTAATACTGGTTCAAGATAGACGGTATTATCGAAGACTTCGAAGTTATGACTGTCAACAGTGACGTGGAAGCCAAGTCGTGAGTGCGACGATTGTTTGTTTGATGACAGAAGATATTTCGTCTTGCGCTCGTTCACTACCAGATCCATTTGCCTCGCTTCATTATCCAGTCTGGAGCAAGCTAAACTAAAGGCGAGTGGAATTATTTTCTCCGGAAGTAGGTTGAACGTGCCGCACGGTAGGGAGGGTCTTTGTCTAAAACCGCGTGTGGTATCGAACGGCTTGGTGCGGTCTATAAAGAAATGAAATGTGTTCGATTTATTTTCTTCAGATTTTTCAAGAATTTGCCTTACTATAAATATCTGGTCATCCAGTTTGTCTCCCTCTTTCGGCCATGGCTGTGGCATGCTTTGTAAGTTCATATGTGACAGCACATGGTCTGTTTGGTTTCACTGTCTGGCGATACCCGTGTAAATTTGTGTATTTTTGTGTATATTATTGTGTAAATTTGTGTATATTATTTTTATCAAGGTTTTTCGAGGCGGCAAACCTGTTCAGATTCTTACCTACGAAAGCTACTCCAAGCATATGCTCCTTGTCATTGCAACTATAGTAAAAATCAGATTTTCTTTTTTGAATATCGCCGCTTACCTCTTCTTTAACAGCTGAGATCACAAACTTAATCTAAAACTTATCGATACAAATAAGGTTAGATCTCCGAAAAAACATACCTTGGCCTCGTAAAATCCGTGTCAATTCCAATAACGTAGAACGAACTGTCGTGGGAATTGTGTGATCATGAAATCCATGACCCTTTCGCAGCTTCGTTCTGGATACTGTGGCAGGTTAAACCCCTACTTATCCAGAGTCGACACCGACATATCAAGTATATGTTTAGCATGCAACGAGTCCCTATATGGCATTGACTTCCTCTTTGCATGTCAAGCAAACCATCTACATTTGATACCCCTCTTCCTATGGTCCAACCCTGTCGAAATAGCACGTTTCTTGGGCCTACCGTTAGATGAGCTGGACTACAACTTATCTCAACCTTACCACCCTAACGGAGACTTGAGAACCGTCACAACAACGACAACAGCTAAGATGTCTGCTTTGTAATGGTATTGTTAGTTGTTGTAGGGCCATGGTTTGGTAACGGGTGATTTTTTTGAGGTTAGGATTTTCATGCATTAGTATTTGACAGATTACGTGGGATTTCAGACATGGTGTCAAAGAGAAAGATGCTCAGTATGCTTTGACATTTCATCATGAATAGACTTACTAACGAGCAACGCTTGCAAATCATTGAATTTTATTACCAAAATCAGTGTTCGGTTCGAAATGTGTTTCGCGCTTTACGTCCGATTTATGGTCTACATAATCGACCAAGTGAGCAAACAATTAATGCGATTGTGACCAAGTTTCGCACTCAGTTTACTTTATTGGACATTAAACCAACCACACGAATGCGTACAGTGCGTACAGAAGAGAATATTGCGTCTGTTTCTGAGAGTGTGGCTGAAGACCGTGAAATGTCGATTCGTCGCCGTTCGCAGCAATTGGGTTTGTGTTATTCGACCACATGGAAGATTTTACGCAAAGATCTTGGTGTAAAACCGTATAAAATACAGCTCGTGCAAGAACTGAAGCCGAACGATCTGCCACAACGTCGAATTTTCAGTGAATGGGCCCTAGAAAAGTTGGCAGAAAATCCGCTTTTTTATCGACAAATTTTGTTCAGCGATGAGGCTCATTTCTGGTTGAATGGCTACGTAAATAAGCAAAATTGCCGCATTTGGGGTGAAGAGCAACCAGAAGCCGTTCAAGAACTGCCCATGCATCCCGAAAAATGCACTGTTTGGTGTGGTTTGTACGCTGGTGGAATCATTGGACCGTATTTTTTCAAAGATGCTGTTGGACGCAACGTTACGGTGAATGGCGATCGCTATCGTTCGATGCTAACAAACTTTTTGTTGCCAAAAATGGAAGAACTGAACTTGGTTGACATGTGGTTTCAACAAGATGGCGCTACATGCCACACAGCTCGCGATTCTATTGCCATTTTGAGGGAAAACTTCGGACAACAATTCATCTCAAGAAATGGACCCGTAAGTTGGCCACCAAGATCATGCGATTTAACGCCTTTAGACTATTTTTTGTGGGGCTACGTCAAGTCTAAAGTCTACAGAAATAAGCCAGCAACTATTCCAGCTTTGGAAGACAACATTTCCGAAGAAATTCGGGCTATTCCGGCCGAAATGCTCGAAAAAGTTGCCCAAAATTGGACTTTCCGAATGGACCACCTAAGACGCAGCCGCGGTCAACATTTAAATGAAATTATCTTCAAAAAGTAAATGTCATGAACCAATCTAACGTTTCAAATAAAGAACCGATGAGATTTTGCAAATTTTATGCGTTTTTTTTTTTTAAAAAAGTTATCAAGCTCTTAAAAAATCACCCTTTATAAGGTTCGCACATTCCATTTAATATATAGTCTTCTATCTTTTTCCTACAAATTTTTGTCAGTTTGTCGACATTGTGTGTTGCTTCGACAACAGAGTCGTTTTTGTACGACCAGGCTTTTGGCTTTCCCCAACTAGGATGTTCAGATGACCATTTCGTTCCTTCTACTTTTTTCCGTTGCGTTTGAGTACCCAGATAAAAATATATATTTTTTCCAAATTTCTTAACTTAAACAACTTTTCTTTTTCAATTTCAGGATTATGTGACAGAGCTGAATGGCATCGGCCTATGTGTGGTCAACTTAATGGATGATATGCACGAATATATGCGTGGACTATTTCTACTAATGTAAGTAGTGATAAATGAGAAATTATTGCATTTAAAAAATAAAATTTAAAGACACATGAGAGCTTAAGAATCCTAAAGCCTTTTCTTAATATTTTTAAGAACCGAAAAATTTGTGCGCTTTGTTCTATCCTGTCAAAATACTGAGTCCGCAATATACTAATGGTAAACCGGAAGTATAAATTCATCTTAAATAATCCTGTAAGAAAGAGAAGAGAAAAATATCTTTTGATATTAAATATATGTTTCTGTCTTCATAAGTCCTTTCACATAGCCATAAATCAAAAAAAAAAAAAAAAAAAACAATTGTTCCACCACATTTCCTGTTTATTAAGCTTAAGCACAAGCTTTGAGTCAATAAAAAATTTGTCAATATACAATATTATTGCTTAAAATGCAAATTGCGCGCACCACAATTCCTAAAACCATTATTCTTACTTAACACAATAACAACAATAAAGCCTGCTGCATACAAAGCAACGGCAGAGGCAGCGCTTGCCAGCACAATGCTTGGCTTCCCTTGGCTTTTGGCCGTCTATCATAGTGGTCTTAGCTTTTTAAATGGCAGCATTCATTGCTGATCGCTTTATGTGCGTTTAGACAAAGATTTATACTTGGATTTCGACATGAAAACGAAATGGTCACTATGATTTGTGGCGCCAGCAAGCCACTCAAGTTCACTACAAAACCGAAAGTGCGTGCTTTTAAGCGTCGCTTTCTATTTACCACAATAATGCTTCCTTTTCAAATACGCAACATTGTTTGCTTTATACTTTATACTTCATATTTTCTTTTCTTTGGCTTGCTTTTCCTGTTTCTTTAATTTATCGCAATTTTTCAGGTACTGTGCGCCCTCCGTTCTGTTGGCTTATCTTTACATAAGGACTTCACAGGAGCTGCGACCACCTGACGGTCCATTTGCCGTTATGATGTTCGAGCATCGCGCGGATATGCGAAATCGCCAACGGTATGTATGATAAGAAATTCGAGTAATTGTACTAAAGTGCCTGTATTAGGTATGCTATTTTTAAGAGAGTGACAAAATTTGGTCAACGCAAAAAAAATTTCCAAGTTGTTATCACTAAACTGACTTACGAACTGAGATGTAAAAAAATGTATTCCATTTTGTTGTCTTCAGGGGGTATTCTAGTCTAGAAGCATGAATTTCAGGTAATTTTTAAAGTGTCGTAAAAAAAGGCAATTAATATTTTTACCATCCATTTGTTTATTATTTATTTGTTAATTTTAGAAGAATAGAGAAAAAAATTAAAAACTAAAAAAAGTAAAAAATTTCGAAAATTATGATCTGACGAAGTGGGGGGTCTATTAAATTTTCCAATACACCATACCCATGATTTCAACCCTCCTTGTTATCTGAAACCAAAAAGAAAAAAAGATTATTAATCTAGAATAATGTCGCAATGGTCGGAACCACGGAAAAGTAGAAAACATTTTTTTTCACAAAATGGCGACTGCCTAAAAAAAAGTTTTTTGTATAACTTTTTCTGACTTTTCTGAATTTTTTAAAAATAATAAAATTAAAAATTTTGGGGATGAGGCTAGTTCCAACCATAGACAAGCCTATAAAGAAGATTCTTAAAAAATTTCAAGTAAATCGATCCAGTAGAACCTGAGAAATCGTGGGTACCGTTCCGAAAAAGTCAGTTTTGAGAAAAATGCGTTTAAAGTTCCGCGTTCCGGCCGAACCAGTTTGGATGCCGGGTCACTAAAATGCCCATATCTCCGAAAAGAATTTGAATTTTAAAAAATCCTCTTGTACACATATTCTTGAATAGTTAAACTTTGAAAATATAAAAAAAATCGATTTTTTTTTAATTTCTAGACTAGAATATCCCCTTCAATTGATTCAAAGTTTTGATGTAAATTTTTAAACACCTCGGCACATTTCGCTGAATTCAGAAAATACTAGACAAATTGGTGTTGAAGCTATTTATTTCTTAAACGAGTGTTCGTTTGTCACCCACTTACAACAACTCCAATTAAATATTAGCGGATACAAATATATATGTATGTATAATTCATACTTCTGTAATCTTCATTGTCATTATTTATAGTCTTCATTATTCAATTAGATATTATAAATATAGCCAGGTCCTTTTCCATCTGGTCTTTCCAATGGAATGGAGGTCTTCCTCTTCCTTTGCTTACGCCGGCGGGTACTGCTTCTAATACTCTCAGCGTTCGAGTGCTGTCTTCTAATTCGCTGAACTACCTCAATGTCGTCGTATATCTCATCCAGCTCATCGTTCCATCGAATGCGATATTCGCCGTTGCCAATGTCCAAAGGACCATAAATCTTCCGCAGAATTGTTCTCTCCAAAACTCATAATGTCGACTCATCAGATGTTGTCATCGTCCATGGCTCTGCATGTAAAAATTGGTTTACAAACGTTATTGTTGGTTCCAAGATAGATAAAATTATCTACAACTTCGAAGTTGGGACTGTCAACAGTGACATTGGAGCCTAGTAGCGAGTTCAACGAGCGTTCGTTTTATGGCAGGATTGCAGGAGATATTTCACCATTGCCTTGTTCACTACCAAACCCATTTGCTTTGCTTTCTTATCCCGTCTGTAAGAAGCAGAACAAACTGGGCGTAGTTGAGGCCGACGATATCAATATCACGAGATAGTCCCTTCTTTATTTATCTCTGCAGCTCAAATAAGTTTCTCCATCGAACGGCTGGGAGAGGTCCTTCCGATTCTGACGGAGTTCTTGGTGTTGGCAACGTCTCTTTAAGCAATCTTATTAGTTTTACGGGGATACCTAGTTCAGATATTTGATGCCACTTCACCACCTTTGGAGAGTAGAGAAACACATTAGATATTTCAGAAACTACTCAGCTAAAAGCTATTAATGTAAATACCTCCAGATATGTTGTTGAAATCGATGTTGATTCCTGTGTGTGTAGCTTGAACCTGGGTATGAAAATCCAACAATCAACTATCTTTTACTATAAAGAGTGCCCTTTAATGCCTTCAATTGTTTTCCTTATACCTTTTTCGTCACCTGTGACGATCTTATACACGTCTTTTGAAGTACCGCGATCTTATTTTTTCAGCATTTCTTTACACCAATCCACACGAGCCTTTTTTGAGCGATTGTCAAATTGTGCGGGATCCAACGAGAACAAACCTTTTTTACGGCCAGGTGTTCATACAATATCGAATGTATGCTGGTGGGAGAAATGCATAGGCATGCCTCTATCTGAAGGTATGTTACATGACGGTCTTGCATTATCAGTTCACATACGGCATCGATGTTTTCTGGCACAACGGCTGTTTTTGGACGACCTTCACGGAATTCGTCTTTGAGCGAGCGTCGGCCACGATTGAATTCGTTGTATCAGTTTTTCACAGTGCCATAGGATGGTGCTTCATAGCCACACAAAGGTTTTAGTTCATCGATGCACTCTTGGCGTGATAATCCACGTTGAAAGTTGTGAAAAATGATCGCACGAAAATGTTCACGAGTTAATTCCATTTTTTGGCCGAGATGAATTTTTTAATTCCCTGTAAATAAAACAATTCACGATGCAATGACAAAACGTTCTGAGTGATGTTATGCTAAAAAATGTCAAACTTTCCAATGGAAATGACAGATTGCACCTGGCAACACTTAGCCTTGCCTAGGCCAGAAATAACTATATATAGTAGCCTAAGTATCCTAGAATCAGTTGAATATTTATGTACTGCTTGTCATTGGAAATACTATTGTAAATTCAGTGAGTATTTCTGGAGAGAAGGTTCGGCTTTTTCGCTTTTTGAAATACTTGAATTGTGTTAAATAAATATTCTATCTAGTCTTAAAACCTCTAGATTATCTATAGATATGCTCTATTACTAAGATCCATGAAATACTCTATAGATAATTGTGTCAAGACTCCGCTCTCCCTAAGTATTATAAGTAATCCCTTTTACCGAAGCTATATAAGAAGCTTTAAGTATTGCTTCTCTTGTTCAATCTTGTTTTCATTTATAACTCTGAACTCAAAATCTATTGTAAGACTTAAGTCGAGAGATCTAATAATCAAAAGCTTAATCTGTATAAGATTTTGTCGGAGCATTTTCTCAATTCCACTTATGGTTCTTATCATTAGCCTAATATCAGTGGTTACGAAAATATTACAATCTAAAAGGTATATTGATTAATGTGCATTCACCGAACAGCGACACCTATTAGTGACAGTCTTCAATAATTTATAAGCTCCACGCTCATTAAAACCTCTCATTTGCGCCAACTTCTTGCGAAGTAAATCATATTTGAGTGGGCGTGACGACAAATATCTCACTTTCCTGTAAAAATATATAAATGTAAAATCCATGACGAGTCGTTATAACGGTTGATTGTGCACCACAGCGTTATGCAAACCGAGATAATCCGAGCAAAGCCAAAGGCTCTCAGGCTCGTGTGCGCTTTACTTTCTGATTCCGTAGACGCTTGTTTGCGCTTTTCTCTTCACTTCATGCGTTACAAATGCAGTTATAATGGCGAGTGAATTGCGTAATTACGTTTGCAGTTGTTTGTAATTGTTATTTTGTTGCTACTTCAAGTGGCTTGAATGAATGAGAGAGCGCTAAAAATAGCAAAAGTAATTGTAGATATGTATAATGAATGCAAAAGTGTGGAAGTAATCTTCTTACGGTAAAAAAGCCAACGAAGAAATGCAATTGAAGCAATGAAAGAATAATGTCAGTTGGCGCTTTGTGTCAGCGAATAAAGGTGAATAGCACATTTGAGTATAAATAGCAGTTTTTGAAAATAGACCTATGCGGAGGTGGATTACCACATCATAACCATGTTTGCCTTTGGAGGATTATGCGGTTTTCAGCAAAAAAAAATTCCTTTCAGCGAAAAATTATTTCTATTTTAATAGTTGGTTTTTGGAACTTGTGTTAAAAATTCTTTTTTACGAAGGAGTGAGATTATTTAAAAAGAAAAAATCAATGAAAATAGTTATGGGTTATGAATATGTTAGTTAATAGCAGCTCCGCGGCTTTCGCAAAGACCTCAAGTTGAGGCTCACAGCAGGGTTCTGGAAATATGCCTAACTGTGGACAGTATATTCCCGCACCTACTCCATCGTCCATCTTCAAGCTATCCGTAAAGTTATTAAGTGTGTTGCGCGTAGCTAACACTTCTTTCGCAGTTGAAAAGTGGGGTCATGTAGTCAGTGTTTGCCCAACCGCCATTATCCAACAAGTTATGCCCAAAGGTTCTGCCTGCCGCTAATTGTAGTCTCGCCGATTTTGCTGCGCAGTTTTCAACGTAGAGGTTTATAGCTGGCAGGTTTAGTACCAGTTCAAGGGCCGCCGTTGAAGTTGTTATGCACATCTCAGTGAGTCTCTGAAGCCTCTCCATTGGCTTCCGGTGGGTAAATTTCCGAACACCTGTCCACCATACTACTGCACCGTAGAGCATAATTGGTCTCACAATAGCTGTGTAGCACTAGTATAGGAAAGAGGACGAGAGCCCCCGGGCTGTGAAGCAACACGCATATAAAGCATTGCTGGTTTTTCTCACTCTTTCTTCCACTTTGTGCTTCCTGTTTGCTATTCAAGACTACCCCAAGATATTTGGTGCGGTCCTTGAGAGAGAGAGAGTTGTGTCCCATTTATCGAAGGGAACCTCCATAGAGGAATATTATGTTTTCTAGTGAACACCAGCAGATCCGTTTTCTCCGGGTTCAAATCCAGACCCGCTTGTGTTGCCCAGTTCTAGACTGTATTGAAAGTGGTGGTCATAATACTGCTAGTGGTCTGTAGGCACCTTCCCGTTATTAAGATGGCAATGTCGTCTGCATATGTCACTACCTTAAGGGCTTTGCCTTCCAAGTTTCTTAGCAGTTTTTTCACTACTAAAGGCCAAAGAATTGGAAATAACACTACACTTGGGCAATACCTGCGCAGACTTCCTTTGCTGAGTACCTCTACAGACTTCCTTTCTCATTTTACCGTCCTCCCATTCTGCTCTTACTCGTCTAGAAGTCAAAAGTCTACTGATTCAGCGTTGTATAGCAGGATCAACAGCTATTGCCTGGATACTGTTCAGAATAGAAATATCCAGGAATGCTTTAAGAGCGTTTTCCTTATATTCAAGAGCCCTTTCGTGTATTTCTTATTGCAAACATATAATTTTTAGCCTGATTTTGATTGGCAGTTAGTGGTCCGATCTGCATAATTTCATCGCAGATTGTAGCGTTGTCTTAGAAATTAATCTATACCAAATTTTGTGGAGTTATCTTGTCCAATAAAAAAGTTTTCCATACCAGAGGTGAATTTTGATCGGTCAGTTTATATGGCAGCTATATGCTATAGTGGTCCGATATAGGCGAATTCGGCAAATCGACAGCTTCTGGGGGCGAAAAGAACATGTACGAAACTACAGACACTTATCTCAAAAACTAAGGAAGTTAACTCGTTGCTCCGATCATTTATAGGATCTCCGACAGTTTCCCATGGAAGTTACAAACTGCTTGGTAAACTTTATATTCAGTGTTCAACGTATAAAAAGAATAACTCACCTTCCCGATTTGTATAACCTCATTACTTCTAGGAACAATTTTGTAATGAATTACTAGATTACTTTTATAATGAGGACAACTAAAAAGAAACTCATTAAGTACGCATACGTCAGTCTAAAAAAATATAAAAAAAATATAAAATATAAAAAATTTCCAAAAATACCCAAAAGCAGCATTATAAACAAGAAAAAAATTTTGAGTGTGTCGCAGGTGCTAAAAGTAATGAATTATCCACGAAGCGTTTTCATATCTCCAAAATTTTAATTAACGCCCTACGAATTACGTTTTGCAAGTCATAATATTTCTATTCCACTGACTTAACTTTAGCACCTGCTAATTGCCCACACAAATATATTAAAGTTTCGCAAACTTTTTCTCATGAAAGCCAACACTCAGGGCAGCATATGCGCCGAGCTTCGGACCAAGACATTCTACACCTCAACTAATCATCATTCATTATGCTCGTACATAACGGTAACTAAGCAAGACAACAACAACTAATGATATTATAAATTTTACGCACCATTGGATATCGTCAGGTCCCCCACACACAAATTTGCCTGTCGACTCACCTGGGCAACGCAACGGTAAATTAACAGGCGACTTCACTTACACAATTGCGTAACCAAACAGCTCAAAGTGCTACTGCCATGTCCAGCAGCAGCTATACTATATGCTTGTAACTGTACCTCTAGTACGTTGTTGCTATTGCACAGGCCAGCAACTAAATTTAATATCATTATTAGGGTTCGGACGTTAGATGCGTAGCTAGGGACACAGAGCCAGAGAAACACACACACACACACATTTTCAAACGACCACACTTAGAAATATTCCATCTAACTAAGTACTCATCTTCTACTTTACCTCTCATTCGCAGCAACTCATCAGCCTCTTCGGTGGGCGGCAGCGTCGGCGCTACCAACACTTCCACCTCGGGCATCGGCTCAGCGCTCACCACACACACGAATGGCGGTGCCAGTGCCGGTGGTGGTATTGGTTTGGGTCACAACACTTCATCTGCGCTTTCGACAACCGGGTCCGCCACAACGAAGACACGCTCGTATGACTTGTACAGCGCTGAGTTGGATGTTTATCGGGAGAAACGTAAGCAACGCAACTTCGGCAGCATGGCTGCCGCTCAGATACTTTGTCTGTGTCCGCTAATGATACTACGCTTCGCACGCCTTTCCATGGAGGAGACCTATGAGAATCAGAAGCATTTCGACTTCACTTATCTGATGTTTGTGTGGATCGCTTTTCTGCCCACCGTCATTTTTCCCTGCATTTATGCCTCGCAGATACTACCCAGGTAAGAACTAGGCCGTATGGGTGGGGTGTGTGGTAAGACTTAACAGAAGTGTGTGTGCTTTTATGCTGTGTATGTGTGGGCTTATAAAATTTATGAGCTCACATGACAAGCTTACTACATCTACTTAGTGAAAATAATTAGTTAAATAGCTGCTTGGTTGGAGAGACCAATGGCTTTGATTTGATTGCTGACTATTCAATTTTATGTTATGTATGATGTTAGACTTTGACTGTTTCGTAGGTGTGTGCGGAGATTGTAAACCCACTTTGTCGTTATTTATAGCAGCACTTCTACTAATTTGAAATTATTTATTTATTACTGAGAAAGTAGGTCATAAATAAAGTTTAAAGTTTTGTGTTGCTTGTTATCTAGGAAATTTTTCATACAGGAACATAGTTTAGGAGAGAGAGGAGTATGTCTTACAGCTTAGATACTTGCAAGTACTTTGGTGAGATGTTGTTTTCTGTGCGATGCCTTTGTTTAGAATATTCGAAGGTTTGGCTATGCCTACAGTGTGACGAAGTTGTATTTATACTTCTCTTTAGACGTAGATACCGCTTACGAGTTTATGGTCTCTTATCCGCGGCTGTTTTCTACTTTTCATGGGGGTGTTTTTTTACGTAGCGGTTCCCAAACCCAGCGCACAACCCTGGTGAGGAGAATTTTCGTCTTCTCTCTTTAGCTCGTCTTTAAACGGATATTTTTTGGCTACCCAAAGATTGGAAGTCCTGAGCTGCTTAAGCCATATGTAAAAGAATCGTTTCTGGCCACTTCCAAGTGAATGGCATTCAGAGAACTTTCCTTACTTGCGTGAACTTCTAAACATGGCTCCACCCTCCTTTATTTACTATTATTTTGGTCTAAAATAGTCATCAAAGATTCGAAAACCGATTCTCCTATTTTTCGCATATGAAATATAGTTAAGTCCCAGGAGCCAAAAAGAGAGACTTATGTTATCATTCTTACCTCCTTTGCTTTAATTATGACAGCTTCTGATTGTTTCATGAATAAAGGATTTATTTCTTCCTCGATCTCTCGTTGCTTTCAGCTATCCTGCCATTTAAATGGACTTTCTCTGAGAAAAAATACTTTTTTCTTATGTCTTTAAAAATACAACCTTTCTAACTGCATTTCATTGACTTTCCTTTACCTTCTCTAGATTGTATGAATATATCTAATAACGACTTCTTGTAAATGGCTCAACTTTTTTCGGATAATCGAGGTACTGACTCTAACGTCCGTGTTGACACTTTTTTGCTCCTGCCCTCGGTTTCATTCTCTTCAAAACTGTTATGTATTCTATCAACATTCGATTGTGATGCTAAGATGTATTGATTTGATGATAGTTTTGGAGAATTTCTTGAATCTTTTCGAAGTATTTTCTTCAATATTTTAATCTCTGGCGCTCAGTATTTCAGAAAGTAGAACTTTGATGCTTTATAAGAGCTTGGATAGTGTTGTTGAAAGCTTCGTATTTTCAGATTTTTATTATTGGAGGTATCTTTTGTAATAGTGTTCTCACCTTAATACAACCTTTGTGCATCTTGTATAGTCGTCCTTTGTGGTCTTCGCGGTTATTTAATCCAGCAAAGAGTCATACCAAGTCTTTAAAATTTTTCATATTTCCTTTGGTTCATTGATAGACTTAGAATACATCGCGGCCTTAGATCTATTGTGTACTCTCCTATATCACAAAGACTAACCTAGCCACGGCATATAATGTCCAAAATGCTTCTAGGTGCTAGCGAAGTGATGTGATCCTTATGTGGAAACATAGATCCAAGGGCCTTTAACCTGCGTCTGCAGAATACTATGCAGCAGCTGGTCTAATGTTTCAAGCGCCCTATTGCAGATTTATAAAAAGAAGCTAGGCTTTTTGAGAATATGACCAGTAGTCTGAATATGTCTCAAGGAAAAAACCTCTCTTCCTATCCATTCGATCCTGCGTAGGCGCTCCTGAGGACCAACCGCAATGAAGGATTCAGGTCTTATTATGTTAGTGGATGCTGTGGAGCGGGCGAGCTTATGAACAAGTTTTACATATTTCCATAGTAATTAGTGGCTAAAAAAAGGCGTGAAATTCTGTCAATAAAAGAGAGAAAAACTTTGCTTTGCTAAAGTGCTGGAATACTTATTTTCTCAGTCCGTTGGTTAGTCGTTAGTTAATCTCAAAATTGCATTCGGCAGTCTATATTTAGATATTTTCTTTCTAAATTTGAAATCAACTCATAGCAAAAACATTTTCAAATTCAACCAAAAATTTCCCAAACGGAAATTGTATTCTTATTTGCCGTTAAATTGGTATTGCCTCAGTGAAATTCATACTTAAATTCCATCAATATTCCCAATTTTTAACCATTCTCTCTCTCTCTTTTGTTCAATCCTTATGCACACAATGCCACCGTTATAATCACTCATTTTGTTTGTCTTTCCATTTGCTCTGGCTTTAAGTGCAGAAACACCGTTATTGACGGCATTGCTGTGAGTGTTTGTTTTGTTTAAGAAGCGGAGCGACAAAACAAAAACAAACGCTATAAGAAAGCGCGCAAAATCAACAATGGAACTCGACTCAGTGACTTGACTGAGAAAATATTGCCATAAAAAATATCAACCGAATGGAAGGCAATAAAAGAGAACGAAAGTAAAGAATGAATAAAAGGCAAACAACTTGTTCAACCTTTAATGCCACTTTGGCTAATTTAATTATGTGTACATATGTATAAAAGGATATAGAGTACATAAGCCAATATGAATAAGTGGTAAGCAAATTGATGGTATTGTAGTACGAATATTGGTTTACTATTCGCGAACCTGGAGATTATTATATTTAAATCCGGGAAAAAGCTATCTAAAGCTTTAGGGCGTCGAATCTCAAAGTTGGCTGGCCAACGTAGCCGCTGTCTCGTAATTCCCTGAACTGTGTCAATATCGTCGTATTTATACGAGAAGCTCATCCTTCCGTCGACTCCGATATTCGCCGTTGTTAATGCGCAAAGCACCATAAGTCTTCCGCAGAATTTTTCTTTCAAAAACTCGTAACGTCGACTCATTAGACGTTGTCATTGTCCATGCCTCTACCATCCCTATAGCAGGTCGAAGACTTTACTTCTCAATTGCCTACTCAGTCCGAAGTAGCACTCGTTGGCGTGAGTTATTCTGCGTTGGATTTCGAGGCTGACGTTGTTGTTGATGCTAATGTTGGTTCCAAGATAGACGAAATTGTCTACGACTTCGAAGTTATGACTGTCACTAGTGACGTATTAGGGATATGGGTGGTATGGGATTGGCTGGACTGATGGACGATTAGGTATTAGTGGTATCATCTCCACTAGTCGGAATACCGAACAGTTAGGGTCGTTTGCGCGTGAGTTGTTTATGCCGGGAAGGTGGTTAGCTGGGAAATAGAGTTAAATTTTGTATGAGTGGTGTGATGATGGGATCCAACCTCTGGCCACCAGTCCAGAGCCATATGGAGCTCAACTGGTAGTAGCTTTGATTACGTCTGACCGGAGACATAATACTGGTACCACCGGAAGCAGGAGCCCCTGGAGTTTACTTCAACCTGCTCATGCGGACTGGCCCCTCGGGGAGTATTGTGTTGGTTGTGCTTAAAACCCAAATGCGGGAAGAACTGACTTTGTCAGTTAAATGTGCAGTTGCATTGCAACCGGGTGCTGGACCCAAATCACGGCAGAGGTTTTAGATGGGCTTCGAACCCGACCGAGGTGGTTAGTGTGTCCATTCCATACTGCCAATTGGTACTGAAAATGCCTAGCATCCGAGGGGCCAGTCAGCTGATCAACGATTTGAGCGCCGTGGAGTAAAGCTGTTGTCGGCAGGTATCCACATACACACCGGACGTTGTCACCAGTGACGTGGGAGCCAAGTAGCTATGCGATAAGTGTTTGTTTGATGACAAGATATGTTTCGTCTTGCCCTTGATCACTACTAGACCCATTTGCTTCACTTCTTTGTGCAACCTGGATAACGCAGAACTAACTGCACGGTTGATATGGTCAATGACATCGAGGACATCGGCGTACAGCAGCAGTTGTACACTTTTGCCAAAGATTGAACCTTCTCTATTCAGATCCATTCACTTACAGTTAAAGTCTCTTTCGAAGGAACGTAGATGATCCGACTCAAGCGAAGTACACTAGATTGACTTAGGGTAAATTTTGATTACTAAGCCAAGGGAATAGCATACAATGTTTCTCACTCTCTCTCTCTCTAGTGTAGGAAAGATTTTTTTATGACTTTTTGTTCCAAAAGTTTATAAAGTTAAAAAAAAATGATAGCAAGAATGAAGTTTTTTGGTTTTCGAATTATCTTTTTGGTCAGAACATACGCAGAATATAAGAAAATGATGTCTAGATCTTCCTAGTTCCACGTTCTATTCTTCCGCATATACACAAAATTGTTTGGCTGCCTTGTTATATGTGTCAGTAGTTCCATTTGTTTGCGTTCACTTTCAATTAATCTTGCGTAATCTCAGCGAGAACGTTTATTTCGCTCGCAGCGTGCTCATTTTGCATATCCGTCGTTAAAACAAGGACATTGAATTACTAATTACGACCTGCTTGACTGAAATCACACAATCAGCCATCAGCCATGAGGATTTCCACTGATCCAAGTTGAATGTTTATTTTAATTAAATCCCGTTTTTTTGCGCTCGTTGTGTTTCGCTAGAAAAGACAACATTGTAGCGCCATATCGGGATATACATATACACTGCATTTATTTACAATTCTTTGTTTTTTCTGCTTTCTTCTTCCCCCGCACGCCGCAAATCGTCGATGAACAGAGATAAGCAGGAGCGCATACGTGGCTATTTTCGTCTTTCAACGAAACGTTTCCATAAATCGCGCAGTTGTGGCGGCAGCGGCAGCGGTCACACGCCCAGCTCCCGAGAGGATTCCATTGAAAAGGACGACAACACAAACGCCACACAAGCCACATCGATACTCGTGAACGGCGAGGAATTTCTGAATGGCGGTGGCAGCATTACCGGCACCGCGCTGGTGACACGTCACGAGCTCAATCGGGCTGCCAAGTTCCAACAACAGCAGCAACAGCATCACAACAATTGTCGACAGGCTGGCAAGGACAGTGCGAACGGCGTAGGTCAGCATGCTTACGACAGCAAGTCGACACCGCTGGCGAAGGATGTGCGTGTGAAGAAGAATGATGTGAAGATTAAGATCATATCGGATGGCGGCAAAGGCAAGAAGTCAACGTTGGCAGGTATTGCCGGTGCTGGGCAATTGCAGGCACAGCATGCAGTGAAGAGCGCCAGCGTGAGCAGCGGCAGTCGACGCGAGAGTGTTGCCGGTGGCGGCGGTGGCGGTATTGGAGAGCGCAAATTGACGCTCGGTTCGTTGGATAACTCCTGCTCGAATATGACCTCGTCGACCTACTGCAATGGCGCTGGTAGTTTGCTGGAAGATGATGGTGGCGCAAGCAATTTCGGTGATGGTGAAGACTCATCAATTGTGAGTGGCATGATTGTGCCGAGCGGCGGACAAAATGGCATCAACTATATGCAGCACAAGAAGTGGAGTCTCAGTGGTCAACCATTGTTACGCAACAAGGATTTATCGTTTAGCGATTGCAGCAGTTTCTCGCACATGGAGACGGCCAGCACGTTGGAGCGCGACATGGAGATAATCGATATGTTGGAACGTGAACGCAGCATGGATATACAGGAAATGATAGAGCGTGAGAAGCATGGTGAGACGGTGCGCATGACGGTGGGTGAACGTCGCAAGCTGCCCGATATTGAGAAGATTTATCAGCGTTCGCCAAAAGCGAAACTCGATCCGTACAGTTATGATGTGTCTTCACAGGTGACGCCGACACCGTCAACAGCAACCGCCAAGGATAGCATACCGAACTCTTTGCTCTGCAGTGATCCGTTGCAGTCAAGCGGTGGCATTAGTAGTAGTGGTAGCAGTACGAATGATGGCGGTTACAGCGCTGCGTCGACGTTTACCGGTGATGATGGTATGGCAGCGCATCGTCTGTCACGCAACGATGACGGTGAGAGTGGCATCGATGTCGACGAAGAAGTGCCGTCCGATTTCTTCGACAAGTACACGCCGGGCGCTGCCAATTCGGTGCCATATGCCAGCAGTGGCGGCGGCCCAGCAGTCAACACACCCACTTCCGCCTACCAGTATCAGTACTCGCGTCGTCTGAGCCGCAAATCGTCGCATCACAGTCAAGGCTCCAATTCACATCGCACTTCGAAGCGTGACAGCTTCAATTCCTTGAATGGCAGCGACCTCATAGCAGGCGCATTTGGTGAGCTCGATCCAACGCAACCGCTGTCGAAGATGTCAGTGGTGGAGGGCCGTATGCGCCGCAGTAGTGGACGTACGTCCAGTTTCTCTTCCTCGGCGCGCAGTTCCATGAAGTCACGCGACTACAGTCACGGCTCATCGCATTCGGCGCATCCAGAGTTGGACTTCAGGGAGAATATATTCGCCGAACTCTGAAGAGGTGAGTGTGGTAAGACTCGAGTTTAGGTGCCACGATCCAAATTGTGCATGCTTTATTTGAACGAGGTGCCTAAGTAATTGGATTAAATTAAGCAACGAAAGTATGTTTGAAGTAGAAAGTTAGCTTTTAATACGAACAAATACAGAAACCCTTATAGTAGTGTGTATTGGTATGGAAGTCCTGACAGAGCAGTTTTATAACAGTAGTTAAGCGTAAGTTTTTATTAATGTAGACAGATCCTAGTATGTGGTAAGTAATGTTAAGTATAAATTTGAAATGTGATGAAAATAGTTACAGAATTGGCTTAAGCATTCTAAAACGAAGTATCAAATGGAGTTTGTTGTAAGACGAGGAAATTCTTACATATGATGTGGTTGGAGTTACGTTGCGAATAAGTTAGTGGGATTGTTATATGGGAATTGAGTTAATAAGGGTTGTTAACTGGAGTAATATACGAAGCTTACCTAACTTCGACTGGCAGTTGATTTGAAGGTCAGTTGACCATTGAAGGATTGGTTAAGGAGATTTCTGGTCAACTGTTCCGCGAAATCTCGTTGCAATTGTTTTAGGTCTAGTATTTGGATTCGAGGTTCATATATTTATGAATTACGGGGATATCAATAAGGTAGAGTAATTGGCTCTAAAGAACCTAAATGGTTCGGGACAGGACGGGTAAAACTAGAAAGACTATTAATATGATTATTTATATGAGACAATTGTAAGATTTGTTCCTGTAGAACAGCTGGGGTTTAAGTTAAACTTGTGATTACTTAGTATATGAGTTCTTTTGAAGAAAAGTGCGGGTTCTTGAGTAAATGAGGGCTATTAGAAAAAAGCTATTATGAAAGAACCTGTGAGAGAGAGTAGAGTAGAGTTAGTTTGCAGTTGAAAGTAACCTCAAAAGGCTGCCTTCGATTTGCTGAAACTTGAAGAAATTAGTGAATTAATGAATCGAACAAACTGGTATAAACCTCATAAACCGGCATAATTCAAAAGTTCTTGAAACCTATCATTTCAGTGAATTAATCAATCGAACAAACTGGTATAAATCTCATAAACTGGCACAATTCAATAGTTTTTGAAACCAATCACGTCTATCACTTCGATGTGGCATACGAATGCTCCCTTTCCATAAATACGGCTGGATAATCTTTAAGTTTTTGAGTTTGACATTTTCGGAGTAGTGGATCGTACAAACAATTGGCATAAATACCATAAACTGGCATAATCCGCTAGTTCTTGAAATCCACCACTTTTATCACTTTGATATGGTATAGAGAAGCACTCATCTCAAAAATATAATATAATAACTAGCTGGATTTTAATTTTCTTTGTTCTGTAATTGAGTGGATTTCCCACATGTCGTAGAGCGAAGTGGCGAATCGAACAAATAAGTGAATAACGCAAATAAGTGGTATAAATCATAGAGACAGGCAAAATCAAGACTATTAGAAAGCAAACACTTTGGACAAGTAACCGCAAGCTCTGCCGTGTTGAATTCAGTTTGTTGACTTCGCTGTTCTTTTCACTCCTCTGCCTTTCGACAAGAGAGATGAGAGCTCCCCAATAGTGTAAAGAAATAGTATTTGAATGAGAGCTGAAATAGTCAACTTTAGTGTTGCTTTCACTTGTCATTTTTTGGACTAGAGAGAGCAGAGCTCAGATTTAGCCTAAAAAAATTTCTTATATTGAATTCAGTTAAGTTTAGTTTCTAGATTAGATTAGAAATAAATGAGGATTGCACTTCACTCTTAAGCCACAACGACTCACTTAGTCCAAGCATATTGATAAATTCCTATATACAGCCAGGTACTATTGAGGCGATGTGATCCCTATTTGGCAACATGGATCCAAGGGTTTTTATCCTGCGCCTACAGACTGCTGTGCAGTCAATTAGCAGGTGTTCCGGAGTTTCAGGCACTATGTCGCAGAACCGACAATTCGCACAAGAAGCTAGACCTTTGTTATATAAGTGCTTCTGGACTTATAATGGCCAGTGGAGAAGGCGACAAGTAACTTGGGAGGTTTATTTCACATTTAACCCGTTTTAAGCCTTCATCTTTGCGGAGCATTTCATTTATGGTATGGGGATCAACTGCTATGAACGGTTCATCAGCCAATTCATTCTCAGCTATACCTTTATGACCCGGCAACCAAATAAGGTAGACTTGATTACGATCTGATAGACTGTTCAGCCAGTCTCTTCGACGTTTACGAGCCCTCGGTTTACCATTTGATAGTAATATCCTTAAGCAATTGCTCCAGAGCAAAATCGTTTCAGCCTTACTGCTGGAGAAACCTTGAACTTCTTAATGAGGTTTACACTTTTGGTAATGCTGTCGACTGGGAGAAGAGCCAATTAAGTTCTTCATGAGCTTTGTCATACCTTTGCCAAACCCTTCTGTTGTCATTTGAAGCAGTGTGTGTTTGGCTACCTGACCGATTACTAGGTGAAATGGTGTGAGATCCAGCATGATTTCAAGTGCCAGCGTTGGTCATGTGCGTAGGAAGCAGGCCAGTTGTTTTATCTTCGATAATTGATGCGATGCTTTTGAGACAAAAGCCCGTGGTGTACAACGTGAGAACAAGTTTTTCATCTCTCATTTTTTTAAGTTGAGAGAGGTGAATTCAGACTAAGCAAGCGGAAAAGTGGCGAATCGAAGGCGGCTAATGTCATAACATTTGAAAACACTTTTGATAGAGTATTAAATTGAGTGGAATGGTTTTTCAATTTTCTATTAACAACAAAAAGTGCTCTACTTTTGTGCGTGGGTCAATATTATTGAAGTGATTTTTTTAAACAAATTTTTTAAAAGCCAATAGCTTGGAGGCGGCATTTTTTATGCCCATTTTTTTACCTAACTTTTAATTGTGAGACAAACATAGCAAAACATGAAATGTGAAATCAAATTAAATTTACTAAATAACTTAATTAAGCTGTTAATTAATAATAAATACAAATAATTGTTGCGTTTTTGTCATTGTTAATGTGAAAGCACAAAGTAAACAGAAACAAAAACAAGTAATATTTATATATGTACAACTAAAGTGTTTAGCGTTAAACAAAAAATTAAAAAAAAAATAAAATTTATAAAAAAAAATAATCATTATTATTGAGATATTGTTTAACAAGCGTATTTAATGTATTTGTAAATGAGAATTTTGTATGTTGAAAAGTCAAAAAAAAAATTGTAATTTTAAAAACTTAAATAAATTTTATAAACGGGATTAGCATTTAAAACGAGCGCACACACAGACATTCATGCATGTGCAAGTGTGTGTGTGCTGGTAGTGGGCGGGGCGTTTTGTAAGAGCAGCAGCAAGTATGTGCCAAGCTTTTAGCAGCTACAATTTTCGATACTAAAAAAAAAGAGATTTAAATAAAATTTTTCTAAAGCGCTGCAAATAAAAAAACAAAAACAAATATAATTATCAACACTGTAAAATAGTCTATGTTGATTTGTGTGAAGCTATTTATACAGAATACAAATTAAATTATTATAATATATAGTATAAAAAAACTTTAATGAAAACTACTAGTTATGAGCATATTTTGGGTTTTTTTGTAAATTTTATTGTAAAAATATTGTTGTGAATTAATATTTCATAAATACTTCTGAATGCATGTTAAATTTATATACAGTTACAAAAACAATTGCATAGAAACAATTTATAAATATGCACACCAAGAAGAAGCAGAGATACATACTACATAAGCTTACATCAAAAACCTGCTTAAAACTATTTAAATAACGGTAATTAACGCACGTAAAAATAATTTTTAAAATTTTAGCAGTTGAAAGAAAAAATAATAATTTCCAATTAAATTTTAAAATTATTTCTTTAAAATATTTTTTCTTTATTAAGTATTATTTTAATTATTATTTTTTTATTATAATTTATATATATACAAAATAAAAAAAAAATTAAATAAAATTATTTTCACAAAAAAGTTTCAAACGCGGACTTAGTGTGGCATAATACCCAAAATTTGTGCAACAGACTAGTTGATGCCTCTAAGTATTAGCTTTTTCATATTCTGAGCAACAAGTAATAAACACTAAAAAAGGTAATTCTCCAACTCGAAACTGTTGGTAAAAGCGAAGAAACACAGGCTGTAGAGCTAGCTTTACTAAGGACAAAGAGATTACTAAATCACTTGCGATCGATTTTGGGCCAAAAGGCTTTTCCGACAGCATATGTACCGATGGTGACCTAGCGCTGGCCAAGCTCCCGCGAGGTCCGGCTATCTAGCAGTATATAGAACAAAAGAGGATAAAGGAGCATCGACCCTCTCCCACTGATAGCGGTTCTAGGGTGCCTTTCCTTGCTACCTCATCAGCTTTACAATTTCTTGTGATTCCGCTGTAGCCTGGCATCCATATCAGTCTTATTATTAAAAAGAAACTCGATGCTATGCATAGCGAGGTTAAGTACTCCTTGATCAATTCTGAACGCATTGCTAATGAGTTCAAGGCTAGTATCGCCACCCTTCTATATGAGTAGAAGGATGGTCGCTTCTCTGAAGGAGGCTACACATCGAAGTTGTAAATCTACTGCTTCCTTAATAGCTGCAAACTCAACTTGGAAAACATTGCAATGTTCAAGAAATCTGAAGCTGGAGTTGATAAAGAACTCCTGATAGTAAACCCCTCCACCAACCTTCCCTCCAAGCTTTGACCCAACCGTAAAGAAGCTCACTGCCAATTTTCTCCAACGTATTCTTCCCGCCCACAACTCCCTCGCTGGTATATTGGCAGAGAAGGAGCCGCCAGAGTTCAGTTTAGCGACTCCATGATCCAAGTGATCCGATATGCAGTCAAAGTGTGTAAGAATTTCCAAGTGTTCAAGTACCTGTTCTTTTAGAAACCCGTATTCCTTAGTGCACCACACATGTGGATTAGCGCCGCCCCTTGAATGACCTCGAGCTTTTTTGTGGTTGTTAGTGGTTGTTAGCCAGGGGATCACTTTCGGTGTGAGACCTCAACTTTTGTCAATTGCTCCTCCACAACAGTATTAGTCAATCAATGCCTTTTTTGCTCACTCCTCGTTATTCCGCTTGCACGAAAGCTTACTGGTGAATAAAACTGTTATGACGCTGAGATACCCTTGCCTCAACTCGAACACGGTACTCAGAAACTCATTTTTAACCATAAGTGCTATAGTACATCGTCTGCTTAGGCAATCACCCGGCAGCCACGATCTTCATTTTTGTTAAAGCAGGTCGTTTACGACCAGGATCCTTAGAAAAATAGAGAGAAATCCACGTTTTGGGGTTTCCCCTACTCACATTTCGTCGAGCACATCCATTGCTCCGTTCCGTTTCAATCACTTTGTCGCACAGATGACAACACAAATGAGGTGTTTGAGGTTCGATTCAATCCCAAGATCGTCCAGATCAGTTACGTCTGCTCCGGCAGGACGTTATTGAAAGCTCCCTCAATATAAAAGAAGGTTCCAACAACGAATTATTTAATCCTCCTTAAGTCATCACACTTTAGTAAGCAGCGCAGTATCCACTGCCTTTACAATAAGCATGTTGCGCTCCTAATAAATGGTCTATCGGTATGTTAGGCACATTCCACATTCCAATCCATTAGTCTCTCCAGTGTTTTAAGTGAGAAAGAGGAGAGACGGATGGGCCTGACGTCCATGGCCGTAACCAGGGAGCCCCTACCAGTATTTGGGATGAACCTAACTCTGACTCGTCTCCAGGTCCCCGGGATATAACCAAGTCTTTTACAGTTCGCATAGTTAGGTGCCAATCAGTTGCATGACACCTTAACCGCCTGCTGAAGCTGCGCTGATATGATTCACTGCAAAGGGCCGACTTTCCATTTGCGTCCTTAAGATAACCAGAAGAGACGGGGTTTTGATAGTATGCAATAACAAAAACAAATTAAATGAAACAAAAGTTTTGACATTGTTCTTCGTGTTCGTGTGATGTTGCCAGCTGATTCAACTTTTTAAAAATATTAAACAGTAAATTAGAAAAACAGATTCAAGGGTCTTTCAACCAAATAAACAGCAACAATAAAGATTTATTTTATTTGAAAAGGGTTGCCACTAATATCGATTAGAGTTCCCATCTTTTCGTTTTTATTTTTATTATTAATTTTTTTTTTCAAAAGCAGGGTTGCCATCTTTTCGCTTTTATTTTATTTTTTCAAATTCATTATATTTTACAAACGATCAAAAAGTGCAACTGCAACCACTTTTCGGGTAGAGTTGCCATTTTATTAATTTTATTAAACTAGTACAAACTTAGTGGACTTAAGTAAGATTTCGGTTGAAAATAAATACCAAGTGGAGTTGCCATATATTCGCTTTTAATTTTTTATTTTTCATTTTCATTGCCTTTTGCCAATTGCTGTTGACACAATTTTCTGGTAGAGTTGCCATATTTTTCAAAAATATTCTTTGCAAAAAAAGTTTGAAAATGAAAAACACTAAATTTTAACGATTTTAATAAGATTACAGTTACAAACTAATATAGAGTGGAGTTGCCATATTTTCGGTTTTTTTATTTTCCAAAAGTAGAGTTGCCACCTTTTCGTTTTTATTTTTTTTAACTTTTATATTTTTTTTGTTATTTTTTTAAGTCTTTTGGATCAAACTATTTTCAATTAACCGTTAATTCTCAACCAAAATTACTTTAAAAATGCTACAGTAATTGAACACAGCTGATGTAAAGACTTTATAATTAATTTTTAATAACATTTTGAACCATATAAACATCTTTTGAATTTCAAAACCGAATAGATCTTCAAGTTTTAAGCAAGTCTTCTTAATAATCAAAGTTTAAATATGCAAAGTAAATATCAAATTAACGCAGACAATTTAAACAAAATAAATTTAAATGCAAATATTTACTCACACTCAAATAAAGCAAAAATATTGTAACAACAACAACAACTAACTACAACATAAAATTAAGAAAAAATAAAATCTAAATATACTTATTTCACCACTTAAAACTTAATAGTTGAAATTTACTACACAAATACAACAACAACAAATTTATACATACTCAAAAACAAACAAACAAAGCAATGCTCAAATAAACATACATACATACATACTTACATAACCACTTTATTGCATACGAATCAAAGTACATAACTACAACAACAATACAAACGAAACATACTAATATACTTATTACAACAATGTTACAACAAGCAAATAGCTTGAAGCTCTCTAAGTACCATTGAAGCAAAATGCGAGACGAAAGAATAATCAAAAATATAAAAAAAACTAAATAAAACTTGTTGAAGCCACAGCGCATAAATCGTCAGCAGTCGACTGCACCGCTTACAAATAACCGTTACATAACTGCATACATACATATACATATATGGTGTACTGGTAACTGTATGCCACACTTGAAACTACTTATGCTTACATACATACATACATGAGCGTAAACTTATAATGAAATTTCCAATAAAAATACCTACATGCATACATACATATGTACAACCGAGGATAAAAATGAATAAAAACATGCGAAAAGCATGAAAATTTACGTAAAATATGAAAACTGCGAGTTTTATTGCAGCAATTTGCCGGTGGCTTAGTTCATGAGTGGCAGCGGATTGGCAACGCGTAAGTATTTATGTGAGTTTACTCGTAGCTTTGAGTATATGAGATGTATTGGTAAAAAAAATTTATAATATTAATGCAAAGGCAACTCTGTTCTTGAAAAATTTTAGATTTTAAACGAAATTTAATTACTTTTTAATCAGAGGTAGCAAACATTGAGACAAAAAAGTACCATAAAATTGTTAATAAAATGCAATATAAGTACATATTTATTTTTTCATCATTATTTATTTTGTTGCCCTCAAAGTAATCCGCACCAGAAGTGATACACTTATGCCAACGCTTTTTCCAGTTTTCGAAATACTTTCCATTAGCACTTTTTGGGATGACTTTCAGCTCCTTCAGTGAATTTCGTTTTATCTCTTAGATCGACTGAAAACGAGTTCCAAGAAACGGAAATTTTAGTTTTGGGAGCAAGAAAAAATCAAGCGGAGATTCAACATTTGGTAAAGACTGTAGTTGATCTACAAGTATGTATGGTATTCATTGCATTTTTGGCTTTTTATTCGGTTAAAATCGTGGCTCGATGCCATGGTTCTTTATCATCTTGTAAAATCCATGAATTGTTCTTTCACAATTCCGGCCGTTTTCGACGGATGTTCTCACGCAAACCTGCATCAAATCGTCAAGATTAAAAAAAAAACAATGAGCGTCACTTTAAATTTAAAACGACTTTGCAGTGTTTTTTTTCGTTTGGCTCGTTTTTTCACTTTTTCCGATGATTGTTGACTTGTTTTCATGTCAAACTCTTAAGCCCATGTTCCATTGGCAGTTATAATGCTCTCCTTGAATTTGTGATTGGAATTCGCATGATCAAGTATGTCCAAATAAACGGTTTACAGAACCCTTTTTGAAAAACAAATAAGCTTTATCGGGACGAGTCGAGCAAGAACATGTTTCATACCCAAATATGTAACAAAATCATTTGAACAGACTCTAAAGATATGCCGAGCTTTTTTACCATCTTTCTAGCACTTGAAAGTTTTCAAGCACCATATCCTGAAGAGGTCGGAAGTCGTCCAGAACGAGGCATGTCTTCAATAATGCCTTAATCGTCTTTGAAGGCTTCATACTAGACGTAGGCTTGTGTTTTAGATAAAACTGAATCATCGTAAGCCTTTTCCAACGTTCGCAATGATTCCACACAAAAATTGGTTGTAAATATAAAATGTAAGACAAATTTGTTATTAGATATTACATTTTCCGAGTTTTTGTATATTACATATTCATAAGTTTTTAAATGAATCAAAACTGATCTCTCGTCCTCGCACGATATTATTTTGATTCGGCCTTGGTGCTAGCCGGCGTTGCTTATAGCACTTCCAGCGCCAAATTTTTCAGCACAGCTTTCCTCCACTTCTATTAGGCTTTGGTCTGGTCTCCTTCGGGATCAGCCTCATCCAGCATACCAAGGAAAATGCGCTACAATCGCAAATGATTTACGGGTATTACACGCTTTGTCTTCGTTTTTTTGACTGAATGTCTCTTGGCTGTTCCATTTAATGATTGAATATTGAAATTGTGTAGAACCACTTTGACGCAATCAGTGAACTTGTTGAGCTCTTATTTGGTAATAGTCGGACTCTTTTTTGGACGCATTACTATCAGCTACACGTTTGGCATCTCCTTTCCCTCCCTGCTTTGTAGTAGTAATTTGGTAGATTCCGGCTGCCGCTAGTATTGTTCCTTCTTTGCGGGAGCTAGACTCAGCTACATAGTTGGTGCAAGCCCTTGTACCTAGACCAACCTCCTATCTTTTTACTGGCTACTTTCGAGCTCGTAACGAACGCTGCCCTCTTAAAGGAACAACTAGTCTCAGAAAATGGGGAAGAAGTCTCAGAAAAACCAGTTTCTTTTAATATGTTGTGATCTAAGATTCATTTTCTTTACCCAAGCAAATAAAATCTTATTACGAAGGGTGCAAGATATCCGTAAGCACCGTTCCAAACTTGGCTATTTGAGAGCCTTTTAGCCAGGCGAAGCTTCGACACGAGCCGTATCAGACCTCAATCCAACCTTTTTTGTGCTCCTAGCCACAGTAATCTCTGCTATTGAGGATCAACGAACACCCCTATAAAGTCCGACCTTAACTAGATACCTCTCAACTGCAATAAGGATAAACCGTTACCAGCCGTCTATTCCGTCATACTCGAGTATCTACTACAAGTCGGGGTGGGTTTTCATATACGCATTCGAATTCTTTAAATAGCCTATAAAAAATATTTTAGGTGGCAACTGTAATTTAAAATATTCAATAAAAATAAAATAAATATTAAATGAAAGAATTCTTGAACAACTCATGGCAACCCTGTTTTCAAATGTTTAAAATGTCAATCTTTGAATGAATGAATTCTGAAAAAAATTGGGTGGCAACCCTAATTGAGAATATTTGAAATGTGGAAATAAATTGCAAAAAAATTAAATTTGGTTATATTAAAATCTTAGAGCAGCACTAGCATTTGCATATTATGTGAAAATTTGGAAATTAACAAGTTAATAAATTGGCAACTCTAAAGGAATTTATAAAAAACATGAACTTAAACGTGGTTTCAATTATTTTTCATTGATATTAGCAAATAAATATTTAAAATTTCCATTTTTAAGGAAAAAATCACAAATATATACTTGGCAACCCTGTCCGAAAACTTAGTCTGTTAAAAATTGTACACAAGCAAATTTTTTTTTTGTTATGCACTTAGAAATGTTTTAAATTTTTTGTTCATTAATTTTTATTTTTTTATAAAGTTGGCAAGCCTAAATGAAAGTTTAGGAAAATTAAAAATTTAAGAAGCCGTGTTTCAAAATAAAAATTTAAATTTTTCAAATGGCTTAAATTTTAAGTATGAAAACTAAACATTTAAAAATTTTTCAATATCAATTTTGGAAATTAAAATTTTAAAATTTTTAATTTTTTTATTAAATGATTTATTTAAATTTTTTTAATTTAATTTTATTTTAAATAAAATTATTTTTTTTTTCTTTTAATTAACCAAATAGTTGGCAACCATATTTGTGTATATTTTTGCTGTGAAATAATATTGAATGACATGAGACAAAAATCTACTAAAATCGACTCCAATCAGGTCTCGCCATACAATCGTGAATCTTTTGCAACTTGTCGTCAATAAAAAGTGGTAAATCCCAAGGATTTACAATCCACATACAATTTTAGAAGCTTAGAGCCACCTTAATCACCGTGGAAGTCTAGCGGAGTGGAAGATATACTGGTATCACACTTCGTGCTATTAAATTTATCCATGCATCCATGTATGCAAGAACACCTTTATTTAACGAACACACATAAACACATCCTCCTAGCAAACACACACACATACACACCGTTGCACTCTGCTGCTCGTGGAAATATTTACACGTGAAATTGTTATTATTATTGTTATTGTTGTCGCTTTTGTTTGTGCTTTTATTTGTATGTATTTTCGCTTATAAAGTTCACAACAACAATTCTGTGCAAATTTGTTTGCGCCAATTTGTTTGCACTTTTCGCGTTTTTTCAATGGAAATTTTGCTTCGTCGCTGCGCGTGTGTGTTTGTGTGTATGAGCGTGTGTTGGCTTCAGCAGGTGTGAATTTCCACTTTTCACTCTTTTCGCACATAATAAAAGCCATAAAAATGATGGCGGCAAAGTAAACAAGCAAAGCGCAAAGCATCGTTACTCATAGCATGTACTATACCCCACTGACGCAGCTGTGTAATCGGTGGCGATGATTTTTTTAGCGGTTGCGAAATTCTGGTGCAGTGAGCAAGTTTAATCAATCAACAGGTTGATTGCTTGCTCTACACAGTTCCAGCTGTTTTTGGTGTAATATTGATTGATATTGATTAATATTGATAACTGGTAGTTGGGGTTTATTTGAATTTCTTTTGAGAAGATATTAGGAATAATTTTTGCTGAAAGAAAAATTCTACTGAAGAAAACCTTTCCTTCAAAAGTTTTGAAATAAATATTTTTATTAACTTTTTCTTTTTTTTTGAGAAGGTTTAGCTTTTTATGCCGATTTACTGCTATGTTTAGAACTTACTCTCCAACATCAACTCATTCTTTCAGTGTCCCTACCTCTCCTTCCCTACTCACTTTCTCATTTTCCGTTTCTGCTTTGTAAAAATTATAATAGATCCTTAAATGGCGAAGAATTTTCTACAATTTTTTTTTTTTTAATAAATAAATAATAAGCTAAAATAAAAATTATAATTATCTTCCATTTGTGTTAAATATTCCTTGATTTCAGGCCTGAAAATTATCTTATCCGACTTTTTCGAATATATAATTTTTTGTACTATATTCATAATAATATATATTATCGCACTATTATATACTATACAATATATTCATAGAATAGTTCCAAAACTCCTTCCAACAACTCCAGAATATCTCATAGCAATGCGCTTGTTCACCGCAAAATAATTAATTTCCATTTTCCAAATGAGAACATTGTCACTGGCACTGCTGGGTGACATGTTTGCAACAAAGGCTTCGATGATTATATTCACATTTGGAGCAATCTTGTTGACTATAAATTCATAGAAGCAGTTGACAGTAATTTTATAAACATACACCGCTTGGGGGTTGGACTACGAGGAAATAATATAATTACTCAGTTCAAAATATATGTGTTTACTGAACACACCTTTCCATAATATTAATGAAATGAACTAGAAAAAAGTTTGCGTAAAACAAAGTAGAAGTATTTGGGAATTAAAAAAAAAAAAATTATTGTATCAATTGTTTTAAAATTTGAAGGTATAATACGAGGTATGGCAATTAAGTAATGAGACTGATTTCATAAAAACCGTATATTTGAAAATTATTCTACAACTCTGCCATCCCCTGCAAAGTAGTCCGCTTGGGCAGCCATACAGCGATTCCAGCGCGTTTTCCATGCTTCGTAACATTTCTGGAACGCTTCGACTGGCATGTTCGCGAGTACCCTCGTCACGGCCGCCTGGAGGTTTGTACACGACTCAAAATGGGTTCCTTTGACCACCGATTTTGTTTTAGGAAACAAAAAAGCCACAGGGTGACATGTCGGGCGAATAAGGCGGCTGTTGCAACACGGCGATCCCTTTAGAGCCCAAATACTGTGACACGCTGAGGGCGGTGTTGAACTTCGCGTTGTCGTGATGGAGGATCCAGTTACGTGCGATGTCTGGGCGCACCCTGTTGACTCGTTTTCGCAATCTTTCAAGTCCTTGGCAATAGTAGACTTGATTCATAGTTTTCACCGGTGGAATGAATTCTTTGTGAACGATTTTTTACCTTCGACTTGCTCATGCGAGCTTTTTTCGGGCAGAGGGCGAGCGAAGACAACCATTGTCAGCTTTGGGCACGACTAACAGCAATATAATATCACCATACACTCTTAAAATTTTAGCGTACGTTTCCGAAGCTGTTTCGCCCAATCTGGCGCAAAATTTTCGCGCGACGCGTTGCTTTTGATTTCGTGTTTCCATTTTCGTGACGAGCACTACAAACACACGTCTATTCAACTTGACGCAGCAGGCGAACTGGACAAGCTAGAGCAATGATACATATATCAATGGAGAGGGCAGGGATGCCGGGAAAAGGTAAAGTAATTTTCACAGGTCACAGGTTTACCACAAGCGCGGCAATAAAATCAGTCTCATTACTTAATTGTCAAACCTCGTACATATGCTATATTTACATTTGGTTTTGCATCAATTTTTGAAACACATTTGCTGCTCTTATTAAAGTATCTCCAAAATATGAGTTCTGAACGTGATTTCATGCAATTTTGAATATATTCGAGTCCCTCAAATTACCTATAATTGACTCAATCTCACTATAAATCACATGAAGATCTTGGAATAGCAGTTCATGTACAGCATCAATAGATTCCGGAACAACAAACCGATTTTTGAACTATTTAACGAAATTCATTTTGGTATGATCTACGACCTTGATTGAATTGACTATAGCATCGGTAAAAACTGGCTTTTGATGGATTTTCATCGCCAAAAATTGAATTAAGTTCATCGATGCATTGTTGATGAGTCAATCCACCTCAAAAGTTGTAAGAAATAAAGCAGGAAATCGTTTGCAAATTTTATTTCATTTTTGAGGTGAGTTGAATCTTTTAAGTTACTGTAAGCAATACAAATAGCGCTCATAGATCAAATCGTTCTAGGTATGTGTCAAAAAAATGTCAAATTTGTCGATAAAATTGTGAGTTAGAAGACTGCATGATTAGGGCAGCTGAAATCTGAAATATAAAACGCAGCCTACGTATTTATAAAGAAAAAAAATTCGAAGAAAAGCATGGAATATTTTTCTAGTTACATGCGATCTTCGAGGACGCTAACAAAAAAGGTTTTCCACTGCAGCAGTGAGTGTGGCTTTGATCACATTTTAAACAAAAATTTAGTTGTTTTTGGTCTCCCACAGAAGAAAAAAATTATAGTAATGGGAACTGTCAAGCGAATTGGAAAAAAAAATTAGTTTAAAAAACGCGTTGAAAGATATACTGATGGTGCTGACTGATCTGAGTGGCTATAGCTTAGAGGATTTTAACTCAAACCCCATACAAGATATCGATTAAAAATTTTAGTATGACATTTCTTAAGGTGCACTTTATAAAATTTTCAAAAATCAGATCTTCATACTATCTATGCTCCTTAAAGTTAGTTGCATGCAACTGAACAAGCTTGTCCAAGGTCTTCCAATCAAAAATCAAATTAAAAATTATAATTATGAAAGAAAAATATTAATATTATTTTTCAACTCTCGAACTAAGCTCAATTGTAACAGATTTTAAATATGTTAATGGAGTAAAAATTTTATAGATGAGCTGGTAAAGGTATCTAACAAATATGTGGCCATTCTCGTATTCAAATCCATTCCTCATAAAATTTACAAAGTACAATTCATATTTGTCTTATTTTTGTCTTAAATAATATGAAGATATTATAAAATGAAAATATTTAAAAACGTTTTCCATCAGTATACCGAAATTATGTATTTTTTTATGCTATGAATTATTATTTCATAGTAATTAAGTTAGGTATGTGACTTGGCTAAAATTAAAGATATAAAATATTGCCTACATTTATTGTTGTAGTGACACTTAGCCAGGAAGAGCGCTAACGAAAAAATTAAAAAATTATTTTACACGCAAATCATTATACACTTAATAATATTTATGCAAAAATTCCACAAGCAAACTTACTATTGAACACACTTACGTATACATCATGACATAATGAAGACTTAATTTAACCTGATTATATACCAATATTTGTTATGTAAATGCAGTTAAGAACAATGTACTCACATTCTCACGTGTCTCCACTTTCATCTGTCGTTTACTCGCTACACAATTGCAATGTAAAATCATTTACCACGCACAACATTGTCACTTCAACAGTTTATTGTTTACTTTTGCCTTTCGAAAGCATTAAGCGGTGCTTTTTTGCCCACATTAATGAGCTATAAACGTGCTAATTAAGTTCGTTTACAGTTGTGTGCAAACAGTTGCAAATTTACGTCTTTGCTGTGATTGTTTGCGCAAAAATGTATACAAATGTTGTTAAGAGCTCAACTTCGCGTACAACAGGGCGTATGAGTGATCAATATGTGATTGGCGAGATATCTTTACTTGGAAATTCTTATTGCTAGTGAAATGCTGGCAGCTTTGTTGAAGAGATTTCTACGAAATAGAAATTAAAATGCACATTTCTAAGAGTGGCAGACGGTGAGGCGTGGGCTTCAGCTTCTATCTACTGACAATGCAGCAAATTCAGCTATTCTTATTTAACAAAGGGCGGCTTTAGCTTGTTAAACGTATTATTCTTTGGAAAAATTTGATTTAAACAATTCAATATCTGCTTTTTAGGCAATTAAATCTGCTACTATGCTTTAAAGGACTTTAAATTTAAATCGGTCGTGGTATTTTATATTACATAGGAAGAAAGACGCTACAACATACTTGTACGAGTATATTGAAGTTTAACAAAATTTCTACGACTGCCTTGCTCATGGCTCTCTTTCCATTTAAGTTTTCTTTCTTTGGTAGAGCTTCGTTTAACTTTTCCGTATTTATATTTTATGTACTTACATAAAATTTTATTTTCGTTTAAAGTTTTTTAACTTGAAATTTTCTTAAGTATGTAATCAATTTTCATACAAGTCAAGTGAAATAAGTTGCTGAAATTGCCCAAATATTCTGCTAGTTGTGTTTCTACTTTTACCGTTGTAGTTAAATGCTACTGCTGCTACCGTTATAATAAATTTATATTTAAAGTATTGGTCTGTGACTTGGTTAACCTTCATTTTAATATTTATTGTTGCCTACATTTAGGCGGATACAAATATTTAAATAAGTCGAAATATATAGTAAAAGCCAGTATCGGTAAGTAGACTAGTTGATATCTCGGAAATGGTAGGTCTTAGGAAAAAAGTGTTCAAACATTTTTTACGAATAGTTTTATTATCCGCAATTCTCGTTCAAAGTAATTTTTGATAGAACTTACCATTTCTTTTAAAATCGAAAAAAAGTAGTTTTGACCTTAGAACTCGAGCACTTTTTTCCACATATCCGAACGATAAGGAATTTTAGTATATTATTTTGAAACAGATTAATTAACTTTTAGCCAGAGTTAAATTTATGTTACCTTGTATAGCTACTTTTACTGGATTTTTATACACTTATACAATTCCTAATTGATCGATGAACTAATTTTGACCTACAGAAACAACTACTTGTTCAAATTCTTAGCGAAAAATACAGGAGAGTTTAAACATTTTTATTTTGATGATCATATTTCAAATATTAATTTCTTGCTTCAGTACCGAAAAGTATAATTAAATATAAAACGTGGCAACTCTACTCTAAAAATATTTTATATTTTTTCATTTCTAACGCCCTTGAAATATAATCGATATTCCAATATTAATCAGAAATTATATTTCAATTCAAAATATTTTTAATATGAAACCCATGGCAGCTCTATCATAATGTTTCTACTTATTAGTATAAAAGTTATTTATTTTATTTGTATATGAAACTGAATAATAATTATTATAAGGAGGATTGCCACTGAAATAAATTGTTCCTTCTTTTTTTTAAGTTTTTGACACGGTGGCAACTCTGTTCATAAACACTTTTCAAATAAAAGCTTTTTTAAAAATCTTAAGTCCATACCAAAATGTGCGTAAAATTTCTTCATTTTATTTGAAATAATTTAATAATTGTTAACATGTGGCAACCCACCGCAGAAAAAATATTTACCATTAGCTTGTTTTGAAGTCTCTAATTCAAATCTATATTTTTTGAAGTCGTTTATTTTCTAAATTTTATTATTATTATTATTTTTATTCATTACTTTTTGAACCGGTGGCAGCTCTACCCATTTCTTTCATATGTACATACATAAGCTTTCTGTAAATTTGAGAACTCTTAATAATAAATCCGTAAAATTAACATACTTTTATCGGAACTTAACATTTAATAAAAATTATAAACAGATGGCAACTCGTCGCAAAATTTTTTATACTTTGAGCCTTCTTAATATTCTCTAGTTCAAATAGATATGTAATTTATTAAAACAATTATTATATTAATATAATTTTTATTAATTTTTATTTCTGTAACTAATTTTTGAACTGATGGCAGCTCTCATCATAAATGATTTTCAAATACAAGTTTTCTTAAAATTATTCTGAGCATAATAATAATTGCGTAATTTTTTAATTTATCTGAATTTAAAATTGTCTACAAATTTAAACAGGTGGCAACCCCACGCAGAAAAAAAAGTTCACACATTAAGCTTCAAACATTATTTAAAATGGTTTTTTAATAATTTGCTTTTTATATTATTAATTTTCTTTAACAAAATTTTTAACAAGTGGCAACGCTCCTTTGAAAATTCAAAAAAATCATATCATAAACCTTTTCATGCTATTTAAAATGTTTTTTTTTATGATTTCTCACATATTTTCTCACATATTAATGATCTCCAGTAAATTTTGTAACAGGTGGCAACTCTTCCCAGAAATTTGTTTGAGTCTAAACTTTCTTAAACTTCAACGGCTTGATATACAATTATTTTCTATATACTTTTTTGCTCGAAAAATTTCGAACAGGTGGCAACATGCAAACTATTTTTTAACTATCCGAGTTACCTGCCGTTTTAATTAAGACAACATTTTAATTTGACACGAAATAAGTAAGACGTTGAGTAAATTTGAATGGCTACCACAAAATTAATGTTTGCCCAATCTTGAACAAAAATCTTTTGGCAACTCTTGTTGAGAATGTCGTTCACAAGTGAGCAAGTGATTAACGTGATTGTCAAGCATAATTTATTGACATACGCATCAAAGCAATTTTTAACACCTCATTCCGCAAAAAAACTTGAAAATACACTTGTCTCCCACTCATTATGCTGGCGATGCGTTTTTGAGCCAATATTTGCACAAACAATCATTCATCTATACATACTTAAATATATACATACATACATACATACATATATACATATACTAAATGTACCTATAGATTGCGGTCATGTTGTCGCTGATAAATATGTGATTCAGATTTTGAGTACTTGGCGCTGCAAGCTATCGCTTGGAATCCAGCCAAAATGGCAATTACTTGGCAGCCACAAAGTCTGTTTCTTGTAAGCATATGCAAGTGGATTCGTGTTAGATGGAATTTATGCGGTCACAATTTTGCATAATGTGGGTCAGATGAAGTCACGCTTGCACCTATTGCCAGGCCAGTGCTTAAAGTATTTCGGAAATAATAAATATGGAAATGAAGGTGCAGCACATCCTCTATGATTTCCTCTTAATTGACTTAGACAAATGCTAGCTGGCAATATTGGCTTGTATATGCCTCAAATCACTTCAGATTTCGGTCTAAATTATTAGCATATCATTGTGTAGGATTTCTCGTTACGAAAACTGTTGTTGTTATGGTTCACAGAGATAATGGGAATCTTTTGTTGTATAGTAGAATAGTCTGTGGTTATGTTGAATTCAAGTAAGTGAAGCAAGGCACTAAAAGGAAAGATATACCAGAAACACCACCGCCAGTGTCAGCCTGGAAATCCATCACATTCAAGCTCTTGCCAACAGGTGCTACCTTGGACTGAGTAGGCTGTTGAGAAGTTAAGTCCTCTCTCGACGAACAAAAACCAAACTCTATAAGTCACTCATTATTTCCATCCTGATACTTATATGGTGCAGAGGCTTGGACGACTACAACAACTGATGAGTCGGCATTGAGAGTTTTCGAGAGAAAGTTTCTGCGAAAGATTTATGGTCCTTTGAGCGTTGGCCACCTCCACTTCGCGTTCCTAAAACCTGTCTCATTAGACTAACGTTACTCTACTGTCATAGCCTCTGATATCGCGCCGAATTCTTAAATCTTCCAACCCTTGAAACCTTGAAAATAAAAGGTTAATTTTCATAGATTACAAACAATCTATAGAGCCATAGGACAGCTCATTTTCTAAATAAAAAATTCGTTCTAATAAAAAAATTCAAAGGAAACACTTAACACTTTGACGAGTGATAACGCGACGAAATAATTGCTTTATCTTCTCCTTTCGTTGGTACATCGTATCAGAACATAAATCTTTTCTGGATAGACGGAATTCTGACATAAATAATCGAACCGCTCGAAAATCTCTTAAGAAATCTGAAACGTAATCAATATATAGTATAATTTCTAGTAAAAGTACTAATAGTTTTGCATTCAATTGAAGCTGTTTCTTAGCGTATTTAAAATTATCGGATTTAGGTCAAATATTAACCGTTTTCTTTATTTTTTTTTTGCCATTTTGAAGTCAATTTCATAGCGCCGACTCTCCTTGAAACCCTCCTATGTATTAAGAACTGAACTGCTGATTTTTACTAGCTTATCTTTAGGAGAATTTTACACAGCAAAAACATTCACCAAAGACTAAAAAAGGTAGTAATCACTTGATGCTCGGTCCTTACTATAAATCTGAAGCATATGAGCTCCCGAACCAAGTTCATGAAGCTTCTAGTGAGTACTGATTGATGTGTTTCACCTGGTGTTGACCTGATGGAACCAACTGCGCTTCTATTGTTCAAACTTGGCTCAAACAGCGTTGGGTGATTGAGACGGTTCAATTGTTGACACAGTTCCAAATTTTCAATAACCTAACCTTCAAAAGTTGTATGAATAAATTTGACAGCTGTCGGATCACGAGTTTTTGAGTGATATCATTTTGAATGAAGAAACTTTTGTTTGATTTTTTGATAAAATATTGCTTTTCGAAAAGAAATATACAGTTGGATCAAAAAATTGGCTTGATAACGGTTTCCGGCCACTAAGTATGGATGTGCTAAAGTGAGCACCGAAGACGGTGAAGGCATGGACATCTTAAGGGGGTATTCTACTCTAGAATTTTGAAAAATTCGATTTTTTTTTTCATATATTTAAAGTTTAGACCCTTAAGAACATATCCTCCAAAGGATTTTTAAAAATTAAAGTTATTTTAAGAGCTACAGTTACTTTAGTGACGCAGTATCTAGCCCTGTATATACATAGGTAGACCCACTTTTTTAAACGCGTTGTCCTCGAAACTACTTTTTTCCACGAGGTACCGGCATTATCTCAAGTTCTATACAACCCATTTACTTGAAATTTTGTGTGAACCTTCTCTATTTATTTCTTTATCGTTTCTACTAGCATCGAGTCAAAATTTTTGTTTTTTATATTTTAAAAAAATTCAGGAGTTTCAAAAAAACAGATGATTTTTAATTTCAGGCAGTCGCCATTTTTCAAAAAAAAAAAAAAATTTTGGTATTCTCTGAGGTAGGGACTATAACAGCATCCTTACTGATTAAGAATTTCTTTTGATTTGTTTTTTCAGACTACCAGGAGAGTCAGGATCAATGTCACCAGGATGCGCCATTTTTTTTTTTACACCTTTCTCTCCCCCCTCTAATTATTTTAATTTTTAATATTTTTTTGTAAAATTTTTGTTTCTGTATTCTTAAGATATCAATAAAAACAACATAAAAAAATGTATAGTAAAAATATTTTTGGTTTTTTTTTGGCATCATATCATACATCTGGCCCCAGTGACTATTTTCTGTTCTCATTTTTTTTTTTAAATGCTCGCCGGGAAGAAATTCTCATCAAATGAAGAGGTAATTGTACTACAAAATGGTATTGAAAAGTAGGAGGGGCGCTATAGTCAGTATATCATCCTTAAAGAACTATTTTGATTAAAAAAAAAAAAAAACAAACGAAATTATTTTACTATACATAAAAGGCCGGAGACTTTTCAATTAACCTGTTAAAGAGGCACGTTCGAAATTTATCATATGACTTCATTTCGCGTAATGACTGTGCGAAATTTGACAGCAATAGTGACGGGGAAATGACATGACATTTTCTCTTCAAATTATTCCGCAGAATTAGTGCTTGTTGCTAATAATGCCTCAGACATTAATATTATGTGGTTAACAAAAAACGAAAGCATTTAAAGAAAAAGATATCATTGTTGTTATTGGCATTATTTATATGTGACCTGGTCTACGAAAAATAAAAAAAAAAAAAAAAATTGAAAAAAAAATAAAAAATAAAAAAAATTGATTTTTGACACCCCTTTTCGTAGACCAGGTCACATATTATTATTTGAAGTATGCTACTATAGGCAAAAAATGGTAAGACCTTTGAATTTAAATTTCGCGCGAAAGCTCATTCGTCGAAATAGTTTTAGTTCCAGCTTGGTATAATTGTTACTGACACCGCTGCCAAATGTCACACCAAAATAATAATTAGTGTTTAGTCTTGTCTTGCTGAAGTACATGAAGCGCTTTCGGCGAGTTTTACGAGGATTGAAATCAGTCAACCAAGAAGTTCCATTAAATTTTGTATGCGGAATGAAATTTTTGCAGCCAAAATGTTCAGAGCGCTGGAAAAGACTCTCGGTGATAACTGCTTGTCACTATTAAGTGTTTTTTCTTGGTACAAATTCTTCAAAGACGGTCGTGAACGCATTGACGACGAACCACGTACTCGGACGGTCATCAATATTAACTGATGATCAACACGTCAATAAAATAAAGGAATTTGTGCTTGTGGATTGACGATGAACAGTCAGAGAACTTAGAAATCTTACTGACATCGTTGGAATAACGAGAGGATCAGTGAAAACCATTTTGAAAGATCATTTAGGCCTAAGTTAAGTAAAAGCGCGATTGATTCCGAAATCACTTAATTTTTTGGAAAAAAAACGTCGCGTTAACGTCTGTGAAACAATGCTTTCTGACCACCAAGATGTCTTGAAACGTATTATTACTGGCGTTGAGTCTTGGAGCTATGCTTACAACACGGAAACAGACGATCAATCGGGCGAATATCGTGGCAAAATTCCACTCAAATCGTAAAAACCACGTCAAAGAGCGTCAAAAGTCATGGTAATGTTGATAGTTTTCTTCGATTATCGAGGTGTGGTACACTCCAAATTCCTTCCGAGCGGCCAAACTGTTAACAGGAAATATTATTTAAGTGTTATGTGTCGTTTGCGCGAAGCCTTTCGTATAAAGCGGTCGGAGTTATAGGCCGACAAATCCTGGTTTTTGCAGCACTATAATGCAGCGTCGCATGCTGCATCGATTCTTCGTGAGTTTTTGCCAAATTTTCAACCAATAGCGTGCTTCAAGCACCGTATTCACCTGCTTTAGCTCCATATGACATCTGGCTATTCAACAAATTCACATGACCACTCCGAGGACACCGTTTTGATTCAATTGAAGACATTAAACGTGGATCGCCTCGCGTATTGAAGGCTTTTCCAGAAATTGGCTTTCACAACTGTTTCGAGGATTGGAAAAAACGTTGGCACAAATGTATTAGGGACAAGGGAGATTATTTTGAGGGAACGACATAGATTTTGAAGAAAAAATTAAGAAATTTATATTTATGAACAAAGTCTTACTATTTTTTGCCCATAGCAGTAAAAGTTTCGAGGAGAATTACTATTATCTGCCAACTTCTTAAAATGTTTATTTTGCATTTTAAGTCACACTCTTAAGACTTCTCTTTTGTTTTGTTATGTTAGAGTCTAAGAGCTCACTCACAATTTGCTTACCAAACAAATCTCCGCAAAATTTACGCTTTTTGGGCAATTTTTGCGAAGCTGCAAAATGCTATTTATTATGTTTAAGACCCGCACATGAAAAGAAAACAAATAAATTACTGTTATTTGCTGACAATTGTTGCTTGACAACTCAATGACGAACTGCAAATCCCCGGTGCGAGGCCAAATGGCGCAATAAGAATGCCAAGATTAATGCTTTGCTCTTGTTTTTGTTGTTGTCTATTTATTTTTTATTTTACTTGCGATTTTTAAGTAGCGAAAAATTGCAGAAAAATGGCAAAATAAGTGACGCTAGCAATGAGTCTGCCGAAAGGCGTCGCGCGGCGAGCGGCGAGTGGCGAGTGGCGACAAATCGCATTAAAAATGCAAACAACGCGAAAGGAATTTGAAAATCGCTTCGCTATGCAGCGCGGAAATGTACTGCCAACCGAAAAAATGCAAATCAAGTGTAATTAAATGCAAATAAAAGGCACGCACACACACACACGCATGCAAACAACAAGCGGTGAAACCGATTGCGTGCGTTACGAACAGACAGACGGACCAAGAGGCGGGTGGACGGACGAAAGAAATCCAATTTGTTGTATATTTCGCAAGCGACACTTCCTCCTCACAGCCAATAAGCGGGTTATGCTTAAATATAGATATGTATATGTATGTGTATATATGTATATATGTGTGTATGTATGTGTGTGCGTGCGTAATAACAGTACAAATAACCACAAATGAGCAGTGAGCATAATAACAATAAAGCGGCGAAAAAAGCGCACGCGGCGACGCTATTAACGAAAGGCAGTAAAACTGCTTCTGCATATGTGTGTGTAAGATATATATGCATGTGTGTGTGTGTGCGAGAACATTAAATAAGCGCGCAGAAGGCAAACAAATGCCAAGCAACAATGCACGTAAAGTCAATTGCGGCGGATTTACTTGCCTCGTACGCGCTTTATTTGCGGCTCTTGTTGTTGTTATTATTTGCCGACTTTTGTTTTCGTTTTCGCTGTGCTTTTGTTGATAAAGCTTTAGCTGTGGCGTTGATTTTTGCTGGGAGTGTGACATAAGTTCACAAGCAAACTGACCACGGCCACTGAATTCGAAATCGGCGTGGGCGATTTTCGGCAAAGCGTCGCACGTAGCAGCCGAAAAGCAGCAGCAACAACAACAGCAAGTAATAGAAACAGTAGCAGTAAGCGCTGCGCGGAGTCAGCGGCATGTGAGTGGCTTTTGCAAGCGATGAACGGCCAGCCAACACGTGCGTCTGTGTGTGCGTTTTATTGGCTTAAATGCGCACGTGACTGGCATGCAATACGCCGCGCGTAAAACTCGAAGTTACCAAAAGCCACGCGGAGCAAATGCGCGCAGGCGCAGCGTCGGCGCTTAACACTGCCAGTCATTATAGCGTAATAGTTGCAGCGATTGAAAGGGAAATGAAACAATGTTATATTTAACACTCGAGCGCTAATTCATGGCACAACGCTATGCACGCGTAAATTACTAGGGCGGGTCGTTTAACCATAGCAGTAATAAATATAAGCAGTGGATGTGTGGAGATAGAAGTCTCTCTCAGATATACACTATAAGCAAACTGTTGGCTCGAAAGAGAGAGAGAGAGAAGAACACACTGAATTATTCTAGTCTAGAAATTTAAAAAAATCGAAATGTTTTTTTTTTTTTATTTTCAAAGTTTAACTATTCAAGAATATGTGTACAAGAGGATTTTTCAAAATTCAAATTATTTTCGGAGATATAGGCATTTTTCTGACCCGGCATCCGAACTGGTTCGGCTGGAACTAATCGAACAAATGACATTAGGGAAACTTTAAACGCGTTTTTCTCAAAACTGACTTTTTCGGAACGATGACCACGATTTCTCAGGTTCTATTGGACCGATTTACTTGAAATTTTTATAGAGTTTTCTTTATATTCTTATCTATGGTTGGAACTAGCCCCACCCCAAAATTTTTATTTTTATTATTTTTAAAAAATTCGAATTAGTCAGAAAAAGTGATCCAAAAAACTTTTTTTTTTCAGGCAGTCACCATTTTGTGAAAAAAAATGTTTCCCACTTTTCCGTAGTTTCGACCATTGCAGCATTATTCTAGATTAATAATCTTTTTTCTTTTTTGGTTTCAGATAACTAGGAGGATTGAAATTATGGGTATAATTTTTGAAATTTTTTACTTTTTTTAGTTTTTAATTTTTTTCTGTACTCTTCAAAAGTTAATAAATAATTAGTAAAAAAAATGGATGGTAAAAATATTAATTGCCTTTTTTTACGACACTTTAAAAATTACCTGAAATTCATGCTTCTAGACTAGAATACTCTCTTAAGCAATAAGAAATCCAATTGCAAATTAAATGTTTACCTCTAACTGCTAGCACTCAATCTTACTTACGAGTAGATCAGCTGATTAAATAAATGCTCAAAATCGAAAGGATTGAAAAGGTAGTCACGCCATACATCAATCCCCAGATCCATATGACAGATGACAGTTCATGTTAAGGCGCGCTGAAGTCTTTGTCCTTCAGAACCACAATTTTTTTGCGATGTTTAAAAGAAACTGAATATACGAAACTCTTACACGAGTTCCAGATAAAGACGACGGAAGCAGATGACTTCTTCCAGCGTCTCTCTCATGCCTAATTCTATGCACTTACTGCATGTATCACTGTTACTAATACCTAGTGAGGACAACAACCATGCTGCAGTCTTTTCGAGACCTATACTTCTTCATTATTGGCATATACAACGCTTACGCAGTTATAGCCGAGTTCCCATCAGCGCGTCAGTCGTTTCTTCTTTTCGCTATGTGGCGCCAATTCGAGATAGCAAGTGCAGTCAGGTGCTTCTCCACCAGATCGTTCCAACGGAGTGGAGGTCTTCCTCAGCCTCTGCTCCCACCGGTGGGAACTGAGTCGAAAACATTCAAAGCAGAATTTTTCTCTTCCGACCGGACAACCCGGCCTAGCCAGAGCAGCCGCTGTCTCTTGCTTCGCTGAAATACTCCAATGTCGCCGTATATCCCGTACAGCGCAACGTTCCATCGATATAAAGAACCATAAATCTTCTGCAAAACTTTTCTTTCAAACGCTAAGGCCGACTCATTGTATAAGGTCATTGTCCATGCCTCCTCACCATATAGCAGGACGGGGATGATGAGTGACTTGTAGAGCGTGGCCTATGTTCGTCAGAAGTGGACTTTACTACTCAGCTGCCTACTCGGTCTGAAATAGTGTTATTGTGTTTGCTTTTGATGCTGATTTCAAGATAGACGAAAGACGCTGAGCTTCGAATAATTGATATTTGAACTTTTCTTGGGCGGATAATGAAATGTCTGTTCCATCTTCATCTATTAGAAAATTGGCTTCGCCATCTCCAGATGTTACACTTTCACTGCCGTTCAGCAGACTGTCGAAGTGTTTCCTCCATAACTTCAGTAATCTCTGAACATTAGCCACTAGATCACCACTTAGGGTTCCACAAAAGTAGAACCGAGTGAGTAAAAAGCATGCATATTTTCTTTTGGAATCCTTTCACATGATCTTTGGTGAACCTAAATGTTCTTATGGCTTTCCAACTTCTCCGGAGCCGATTGTCCGCCGGTTTGGAAATTTCATGAAGTTTCGTTGGGAGCAACGAAAGGGATAGTCAAACGTTTTTTTCTGGTGAACTTCAATCACACTTTCATAGAATCTTTTTGCTGGCAGACAGAATCTTGTAACAGCTGTCTTTGATTCGCCAAGTGTTACTCGTTTGCTAACCCAACAAACTATACGAAATATTCAAACAAACAGGCAGCACATTTGATGCCACCCTGCATTACTTATTTTTGGAAATTTCGGTGTGGTATCCATAAATTCAATTCGATAATTTTATTTTTGTGACAAGAGAAAAACATAGGAATAGCGTATCGAAGATATCTAATATTGGTTAGAAAAATTATCAGATCGTTTTTTATTGTATAACTCAGAAAACATTATATGAAAACAGCTGATTCGGATAAAAGTGCGTATTATATTTTGGAAAAAGACTATATAATAGCAACAGACTATGTCAGGAAATAAGAAATGGTATGAAATAATTCAAAAGAGTTTACTAAAGTAGTAATATTTCATGAGTTTTTTCCAGCATATTTTTTTCTTAAAATCTTAAAGTATTTTGCTTAAAATTTAAAATTGAAATTTTTACCATACTCTTCTTAATCAGATTCATTACTTATAATATTTATTTACTGGCCGACCCCCTCTAATAATACATTATATTAAAACAAAAAATTGTAGAGAGTTTTAAAAATCAAATTGAGTATTTAAAAATAATAATAAACAAGTCTGTAGAAAGGTCGTTAAAGCATGCCGAAAATCGAAATTCGAAGGTTCGTACTAATAAGTACAGTGTTATATAACAGAGAAAATTATAGTAATAAATTAATGAATTAACAATTGGCTTATAGAGCTTTAGTCGACAAGTGAAGCGCTTCAATGTTTTGCACTGCTGTCTCCAAGTTTCTTATGATAAAAGTTACTTTGGGAGGCCTGGAAGATTTTCTTCTTGGAATTAATAATTAACTTTCTGAAATACAAATTTGTATGTAAAAGGTATATAAGAACGTTTTAGATATAACAAGTGATCAACTTTTAAAAGTATTTTACGAAAAGTTTAAGACTCTGCCGTTGGCTTCAATTGCTTATTCAACGGTTTTGTTCATCTGGATTATTTTGTTTGGCCAATATTACTTATGTACGATTAGGATGTCGAAGTTTATCAACTAATAAGGTGCTATTAAATTTTATGCCTTCAATAACTTTTTGGTGATTTTTATTAATAGCTTGTAAAGTGATCGCTCCTGCATAGCTGGATCTAACAAACCGATGTTTTGATGAAACATTAATGGTTGTAGCGAATTAAAAGGTATATTTTAGGTTTGAACACACTTCGAAGAGAGTTTTCTATGATTTAATGGAAAACACTACAAGAATATTCTTATTATTGTTTTTTTTTTCAAATCTTCCGTACACATACTATATATACCATATTTGCCTGAAATTCGATTTTCACTTTGAGAAATTTCGAATAATTTCGTGATAAACAGCGAAGAACTATAGTAAGGATGACATTTTTCTGAAAAGGCTCTTATTAAATACATCAACATATTAAGAATGACGGAATTGACAAAAAAATCTTAATCTTAAAGGGTGTCAGCCCTCAAAGATGTTTGAAAAAGGCAACCCAGAAGCACTTCATTGTTTTCTTCCTGAATATCTATATATTACGAGAGCAACCCAAAATCACTTCAATGTTTTCTTCCTGAATATCTATATATTACGAGAGCAAGGCTGAAGCTCCTTGTATTTCACACTTTCAGCCATTCTGTTGAACTTGCGAGATTAGAAATAAAACTTGATGGTTAAACATTTGTCGTCGATATACCATCTAATAAAATTGAATCTGGACTGATAAAAAAAGCTTTTTAACGAGTATGAATATATCTATTATATAACATTAATATATATTTCTTATCAGCTATTATGTTCATAATTGGTGATTTTGTTTTTGTGTTGGATCATTTTTGGAGCGCCATTTGCTGGATGATTAAACGATTTCTACGTCATATATTCATTAGTCCATCCAACATTCCCAATAAAGTTGTCGATATACCATCTTGTTTAATGTAGGGCTCTCAGTCACGTTGTCGACCATCGTTTTTAAGAGCTTTCTCGTCGTCCTTTTTTACAAAAGTTTCAGGTATTTCATTAAGAGTCTAGCATTGACATGTACCATACCCAAAACTTCTATCAATCTATGTTAAGCCGATCCATAAAAGATGTTGAGATCTTCTTCTAACTCTCAATTGCCAACAACACTAATTTCTGCACTGTTTCTTTGACTTTTTCGACCTTTACTGACTGCTTTGTGCCACTCAAATACTTTTGTTCTTGATAAAGCAGATCCACCAAGATACTCTTGCAACATTTTCAGCAATTCTCGTAGCCATGATTTTGTTGGAACACGAAATTTTAAGCGAACTTGTTTCTAAATTTTTTTCTTTGGTGAAAATCGTTTTTTGCTTCGTAAAGAAACAGCTGTTAAACACACACTAATCCACATATGGAGAACAAATTTCAAACGAATATATACCTATCCAGAGAAAAAGCACAAAATATTGAAAAATACTTGTCTTCAGCTTTTCAGATTTCCCATCTCAGGGATTATCCCCAGCACCTAATCTAGCCTAACCTGCAATGTATGTATGTATGTTTAATAATATCTGATTTACGCTATTTCATTACCAATTACACTTACGTACATAAATTGAAAACAACTACAACAACAATAGAATGTGCAACGAGCTAACGTAATACTTTTCCAAAAAGAGAGATTGATCCGCTTATCATATTCGCTTGTGCTTATTGGTAATAACGCTCCAAAATCGGCTTAAAATTGAATCGAAACCAAATAAAAGTAAACACATTCGGTATTCACCGCAAGGCACACGGGTTGAGCCCACACACTGCACACTAATAAGCCCCGACCCCCTATCCCACCCCCTGGCGGGAATGCGAGACATTCATTTTCTTCATTTTCGGCTTCTTGCTCATTCCGCGCACACCTTAGCACGCGACGACTTAGCGACTTACCGACTTACACTTAGCCAGCCACTCGTTCACACTCTGCGCGACCGCAAGTGCAGTACAACAAAAGCAAGCGTTCGGCGGACTAAAATTAAGTTGATATAAAACCAAAAACCACAAAAGCGCCAGCGCCAATCAGTTGTCGTATTAAACGCGAGCACATTGTCGTTGTTTACCGCAAGCAACGGACTAACGAAACAAAAATTAACCCAACGCTAATCAGACGCAGAGCGTGCAAGTACACCTTCCCCTCCCCAAAAAAAAAATAAAGAAAAAAGGATTCATTAGCCATGGCTCGTGGTAATTGTGCGCACACCGCCACACAGGTGGCAACGCTCGGTTTAGTGGTTGCCTGCCTGTTGCACGCTTCGTCGGCGCAATTGTCCTACCACACGGATGCCAATTCGAATTCATTCACCCTGAAGACACCGGCGCTGCAGCAGAGCTTCTCGCGCGTGTTTGGTGGCCAACAGCAGCAACAACAACAACGTCAGCAGGCATCGCCTGTTACCCAACAGCTACAGCAATTCGCCCAGCCATTGTCACAGCCACAGCTGCAACAACAACAACAACAGTATGTGCAACCACAACAACAACAATTTGCGCAACCGCAACAACAGCAGTACGCGCAGCCCCAGCAATATTCCCCAGCACAGGTGAGTGTTAGCGTGTTTGGTCTTTGTGTCGTCTAATCCGATTTGTAACGGTTGTTCACATCTCGCTTACGATGGCTAAAGTAATGGATTTGAAGTTTTGTAATCAACAGCAAATAAGCTGTGTGTACAAGTTTTGTGATAATAACGGTGGTTTTGTGTGAAGTGGCGCTCTTTGAAAGTAAAGAAAGTATGTATTACACGCCGATTTTGATCCAGATCTAGGTGATCTATAGTATCTAGTAAAGTGTTCCGAACCACAGTCAGAACATTAGTGCCCTATTCGTAACAAAACTCGAAACTTAACGCTGAAGAGCTTCCGGCATCTGGAATTTCAACCCATGGAGCATTAAACCCCGATTTTGATCTAGGTCGTCTGCTCTTTAGTATTTAGTGAAGCTTTCCGGATCACATTCATTACATGAGTGGCATAGTCATTACAAAACTCTAAATCTATCGCTGAAGAGCTCCCGGCATCTGGAATTTCAACCCATGGAGCATTAGACCCCGATTTTGATCTAGGACGTCTGCTCTTTAGTATTTAGTAAAGCTTCCTGGACCACATTCACTACATGAGAGCCATAACCGTCACAAAACTCGAAACCTATCGCTGAAGGTCTCTCGGTGGCTGGAATTTTAGCCCATGATTGGAAATTTTTTGGGAATCAGAGATGTTTTTCGTAATTCCCGTGTACCAAAAGTTGTAGCAATTCGTGATGATTCGTGATTCGTGGTCGTAAAACTGGGTGGACACAGAGTTGCGGGAGAGTTAAATCTTAATCCGATACTGGGATCGATAGACTAGTATTTTGAACGAAAATTACAAACACCAAAACAAGCGCCGATAAAATAAAGTTCAGACGCTGTACTAAAGCAACCCTGTGCTCCAGAGATCAAAACAATTGTCTCACAAAAAAAAAAAAAAGATTTTATTGAAAAACTCGCGCTTAAGTTCATTTACTCTGAGTTATCAACCTTTAACGGTCATCAGATTCACTCGACGAAGAGGAAGACGAGGACGATGAATCTGACGAAGAATACGATGAACTACTCTGCGAAGAACTACGTGGAGCGGGTTCTCGCTTCTTACGTTCCTCATTTTCGACATATTCATCGTCCGGAAACTCAGGTTCGAACGGCACACATTCAATGTATTCAGTGATGAGTAAATTATCCGCTTCATTGACTAAGGAGTTATCTGCAACCTCTGCTTCTGGGTCGACTTCACGTTTGCGCCTAAATCCCGGCATCTTCAGCGCATCGCCAAAGCCGAAGGCCATATCATTGCTTACCTTGGCGCCCATAAATTCGAATTCCTTTTTATCGTGCATGGCTGCGCCGTTATCCAGCACCTCCTTTATTTGACCGGCCAACAAGAGCGCGCCGGTTTGGAAGTCCTGCCGGGAGTGGAAGTAAAATAAATTTGTACTTTTTTTTAGTTTGAGAGTAAGAAGTTAAGTTTAAACCACCTGTGGTTCTGGTAACGGCAAAGCGTGCACGCAGCAAAATGCAACACTGTGCAGTAAAAATATGAGCTTTTGCATCCTCCGTCCGTCTGTTTTCATGTAGAAAAAGCGACTGTGTGGCATGTAATAAATTATATGCGCAGGTAAGCTCTTTTCGTGTGCAGCTGGCAGGCAATTCGCGTAATTGATGATTAGTGATGATTTGTGGCTATTGAATTAATATTGATGATATCTCATATTTTAATTGATTGCGATGGGAAGCCCCTGCATGCTGATATTTATTTATATATATATATTTGGGTTTAGGAAAGTTAGGAATGCAAAGGTGGAGAAGGAAGGTATAAATTTTGCATAAATTATATATAAAAAGAGAGCAAAGGCCATATGTTGCAAGTACTCTTTAGAGTTGAATATTTTAATAAGATTTTGAAAAATTTTATGACTTTGTTGAACCCTCTTTATCGAACTGGACTCCAGAATACGTTTGATATGATCTACATACGAATATATAGTTCAGTGCATAATTTAGAATGCTTGAGAAGTTCGATTTGGAAATACGTAAATTAAAACAGAAAGCTTTAGTGAAAGTACGAACAAATCATTAACATTTTTCAATTAAGCGATTTTAGTAAAAAATTTTAAAAATAATTTTTGGTTTAAATTTTTTTGATATTGTTGATAATTATTCATAAAACACTCTTATTTTGACAAAAAAAAAACAATTATAAGTGAAATTAATTATAAAAGTTTCAAGTTTGGAATTAAAACAATACTACTATTTTTATTTTTATTTTTTTTATTTATTATTTTTTTTTTTTGCAAAAATACTTGTAGTGATGCTTATGTAAAAAATATAGTTTTTGAAACTTTTTTTCTATTTATTTTCGTAAAAATATTTATAAGTAATTTAAAAAAATTCAAATATTGCAACAAAAACTTATTTTAATTTTTTTTTTTTTCAAAAAAATATTGCCAATTTTTTTAAATATTGAACTTCCATAACTCGAACTTTTATAACTCGAAGCTCTTCATAACTCGAACTCTTGAATAGGCAATAGAAGTCAAATTTCTTACAAATTTCCTTCCATATCTCGAAGTCGTCTTAGGGAAGTTCAACTGTATATCGGTTTTGAAATATTTTATTCTATTTGGGTTTATTTGAAAAATTATTTATACTAAATTACAAAAAAATCAAGTTTAGAAACTACGAATTATTTCCATTTTTTCCGTAAAATTATGAAAAAATATACATATAATTTTTTTGGACGAAATTTAATTTCAGTTTTTTTGAAAAATATCCGCAATTAGTTATAAAAAAAGTTAATAAAAAAAAATTAAATTATTGAAATTTTTTTTTGGTGAAATTGATGATACTCATTTAAAAAAAAAATAAATTATAAAACAAGGCATTATTTCGATTTTTTTCGAAAAATGTTGATATGTGTTAACTCTGAACTAATTAAGTTTTTGATTAAAAGTAAATCTTTACTTTTACAAAAAATATTGAAAATTATTTCGAAAAAAATCCTTTTAGAAAATATTATTTTGATTTTTTTTCAGTTTTTGAATTTTTTTTTAATTATTATAAATTTGTTTTCAAAATTTTTCTTTAAATTTTTTTAAACTGTTCATTGCTGAAAATTCAAAAAATTTAAAAATATAATTAAAGATTTTTAATTATATAACCAAAAAAATTTTCATTATTATTATTAAAAAGTATATTCAAAAAAGAATTAAATATATTACAAGCCTCTGCATTAAGGGATTACATGGGTTTCCTCGGGTAAAAAGCAGAATTTTTTCAAAAAAATTTTTTCTCGTATAAAAAATGAAATATATATTTTTTTTTAATTTTTTATTAATACGAACATACTTTATTAACAAAGAAACTCTGAAATTTATTTGGAGAAATTATTTTAAACTCTGCTCTGAAGCAATTTCCAGTGACCCCTCGGAAAAAAGATGCGCCCGTGTTGGCAGGACAAAACTCCTTACAGAATCTCTAAAGTGAAAAAAATACCAGTTTTAGTTAAATCCTTAACTTAGAACTTGGACGAAGGAAAAATACTGAAAATTCTTCGTCCATGTCTTTAAGTATTGTATCTGAAAACTTGTGTAAAATTTACTTTTATTTTTTACATTTCATTTATTTAAATTATACAGTCAATTAAGTCGCTACTCTGGGTTAAAATTAGTAGTTTATTGCGGTAGTGTATTTAATTTGCGGATGCAATTAAAAATTCCATGAAAAACGAGAACCAAATTTATTGTTGAACCATGCCCCCAGGGAAGCTGCTAGTATAAAGTGAACAAAACCATTCAGTTATTATCTCTTTGTATTTAAATTGAATATAACAATAATCAATTTCATCAGAAGACCATAATCTAATTAAATGCTTATGGCTATTTAATTACTGGCATTGCTATTTCCGCTTCATTTTGATATTGCATGTTCGATTATCCACACCTTGGCCATATGCAAATTTGAGTGGAGCACGAAATGTTCATATACACATACATACGTAGTTATGTGTACAAATGTTTCCGCTATTCATGCGGATATTTAATTTAGAGATTTTATAAAAATGATTTGTACTCATTATACTATATATTATATATTAATGTTTGTATGACATAGCTCACAAACAACTTGTGTTAACCTGTTTTTTACCCTAGAATCCTACAAAGTCGCAGAAATTCTCAAATCTTTCCACATTGACTATAACGTGAACATTGAAATTATAGCCTATCCTTTGATATTAAAGCTTTTAATGGTCTAGAAGCTTTCTCAAGACAAACTACATCAGTACTATCAACAATTATTAATTTAAACCGCGAGCTAAGTATATGTGTTGATATCCTCAAACATTTTCAAACAAGTAATGTGAGCCTGGGACTCCTAATCATTTACTCTCTCGAATAAATAAAGGCTTTATTGTATTAATTACTACTTAATTGTTATTAAATATTGGCACATACATACATAATTATGCAAAGGATGTAAACAGTAAATTTAATAATTTTCGGATCCCGAAACAATAGCTTAAAAGTTTCCGATATACATAGGTTTGCATGGGATTTCGGGATTCAATTTTTTTTTTTTTTTTGAAAATTACTTCCTGCTAAAGAACTTTTTTTTTTATTAAAAACTAACTCAAGCATATCTAAAAAGGAAATATAATAATTTCGGGATCCCGAAACAATAATTGACAAATGCCCATTTCGGTTTATTTGCGATTTAAAGAAAATAAAATCAAAAATCTTCAAACATATTAAGTATATATATTTGTGTGTATACATGTCTGTGAAAATTCTGAAATTTTATTTTCGGGATTAAAATATTTTTTTTTTTTTTATTTTATCAGTTACTTTCTGCTAAAAGAACTTATTTCGTTGTTATTTATAATTAATTCAAGTATACATATTTACATACATACGTAGAGGATATTATAAGTAAGTCTGATAACTTCAGGATCCCGTCAAATCAATTGACAAACCCTGATTTAGGATTGTTTAATATTTATGGAAAAGTAATCAAAACTATTCAAACATATAAATTATGTAACATACAACTCTAAAAATTTTCGGGATCCCGTAACGAATATTTTCAAAATCCCGAAAATTAGAGGTTTAAATTTTTGTTTAATTTGATAAACACTTCCCGCTAAAAGTGGCTATTTGTTTCTTATTAAAAAAATGGGTTCATTTCGGGATTCCGAACAGTAATTTTCATGCTTCGATTTAGATTGGTTAGATATTTCGAGAAAAGTATTCTTAAATGTCGAGCACGTAATATATAACTTTGAAAATTTTCGGGATCCCGCAACGAATAAAATCAAAATCCCGAAATTTCGGCGATCACAAATTTTTATATAATGGAAGAGTTAAATAATACCACTGTACATTCCTGTAACTACATCCAAATCAACCATTCAAATAAAGGGATTTTTTATGAACTTCGTATACACCAAATATAAAAGTTGAATGAAATTTACAATATTTTTCCAAAATAATTAAATAAGTATTTATTTAAATTTAAGTATCATCACGTTAAAGCACAAATATATTTTCAAATCAAATGAAGTAATCAATTGTCTGTCATTCTCCTTTCTTACGCCACTTCTACTCCCACGTATGATTCGTTTACTACTTCTCCTCATCACTTGCTTTTATTGCGAATAGCTTCAGGAAAGCGTCAATGCTAGTCACCAAAAACTGAATTATCGCTTGAAATATATCGCCAAAGCCCATGCCACCATCATCCGCTGCGCGCGCCAAACGCTTGCGGCTAGCCGCTTTTCTAGCTGTCAGCGCCAAATGCCCGCCATGGCGCAGTGGTGAATCGGCCAACTGTCCAACCGAAGTTAATAAGGCGTTAAAAGGCTGCGAGCCTCGCGCGTCATGTTGGTGACCGGCTTGCGGTTGTTGTTGGCGTACACTACGCGCCACAAGCTGAAATGAAATACTTTTAGTTGAGTTCTTTCACTAATTTTAACTATTTAAGGTATTCTTATTTAGAGCGCAAGTCTCTACTTCGCCTTGGTAAAGGACCACCCACCGGCTGCGGTTGCGTTTGTTGCCTCAGCTCCGCGCCACCGAGCGTTAAAGCCGTCGCGCTCGCTTTAAAGCACAGAAGGAAACCCAACACGACGAAGGAAATGCGTAGTGAATTTAATTGCCTGCGTCTCATTTTCGCTTCCAATTATTTTATTTTGCAAATATTTATATATTTGCTGGCTTGTTTCTAAGTCACAACGCCCACGGCGATATCGTCCTCGTTAAGAAGTTGCTATGTGCTCGTCTGCGCTTGCTAAATGACGCGCTGCCTGCTGTGCCGGCTCAATTTCAATTAAATATTCCATGCCATGGAATTCTAATGAAGGCATTTTAAAGCTCACAATAAATACGCGGTCTGATCGTCGTTGCCGTTTAACACGAAGTTGTTTTGTTTTTTGAAGAATTTTAATTGACGCAAATTAGTGTCGAACATATAAAATGAATGTAACAGATCTAAAGCGATAATGCGCATAACAACTGCAGTAATTAGGGTTAGATGGCGGAGAGTGACACATCCAGCGGTTTGATAGTCACGTCACATAGTTTCTACCGAGCGCCTATTGACATGTGAATTAGTTGTTTCAGGATACGTGCGAATTGGCAGGAAGTGGATCAGCTTTAATTTGACGATGAGTTAGTTTACACTCATTTCATCGCGGAGTGTGAGAGTTTCGCTGCTAGCTAGGTGACGCTGACTTCGCTCTTTATGTATTTTATTTTTTTCTGGGTGGAAAATGACTTCTGCATCACAGCAACGGTAATGTGCCACATCAAAAAATTCGGGTCCGTTCCGATTACGTAGACCCAACTGTTATGGTAACGGCCTAAGGAATCGTCGTCCACCCTCGTATTCCGCGTCTTAGACATCTTTTCTTCTGTTCTTTTCGTTGCGATTTTTGTTGTGGTATGTTCATTTTTGTTCTAATGGGTCTCCGCTTCAAACCGACACCGTTATCACATTTGCCCTTTAAGAACCCCGTAGTTATCTATGCAAGCAGAAAGCCTACTTGAGGGTTGACACAGATCCTCATGGAAGGTTTTGTTCAGATCCAGATTCGGCCACGTATCAACTGTACGGCCAAAAAATTATGTTCCACTGAATGTCCTTAAAGACCTGCCAGAGCTTTAACGAGACGGAGGTGAGAACAGTATTGGCCTGCCAACTATTTCGATAGGATATCACTCTTGCCTACTGAGGTGGTTGAGTACTATGCTCCCCAGGCCATCGTCAAGCTAATCCGTTCCGGGTTTCCAGTACTCTATAATCAGAACTGACTTCGATCCAGGATTTTCGTCAACATCTGTACTCATTAAGTATAAGACAACATCAAATTATAAACTATATAATGCCTTAATATTCTTGAATAGCCTTTGTACTCCGAATTCACTTCAAGTGTAGTAGAGAAATTAAAAATCGGTCATACCTGGAAAAATACATATAAAAGAACAGATGCCTAAGCAAAGTCGTCAAAATTTGGTTTAAGTTAAGTGTGGTAGAGTTATAGACTTGATCTAAGCCGCTTATTTCTAAACTTTTTGATGACATACACTTCCTGGCGTGGCACTTCAAACCTTATTTGAATCATATATGAAATCTTGACATTATCTATAATCAAATTTTATCAACATAAGAATCTTTCACCTCGGAAACCACCCCTTCAAGATACTTCCTAAAAAATTTACTATATTGCGGGCCCTACCAGGTCTTCTAAATAAAGCAACTGATTTGTTTCTGGTCCTCACTATGGAGTCGTAGGAAAGATCTAGAACAAATCATTTCCTTCGTTGTTTGTGTTCTCTTTTAATTATTTTTCTTTGTCAAACTTCTATCAAAAATATATGTAAACCTAATGGTACTTCAGCTAGATGAATAGACGAACCTCTCTTCCAGTTTGTCGAGTGTTTCTTTCAAAAAATTAACCCTCATTTCAATGTCTATAAGATCCTCTCTTAGAAAAAAGTTTTAAAAATTTTATCTTAATTGCAAATAGAATCCATATAGTAATACCTTGTGTAACCAAACAAAACGACATGGAACAATACTTTTCCAGATGTTTCGGTAAAATTTTAAGGTATATACGAAATTTATTCCTTAAAGCTGCTGAGAATTTCAACTGCATAGGTTAGGAACTAAAAAAGTTCTCACTTATGGATTCCTATAATCGGCGACTAAGCTCAATAAAGCTACAAATTTGACGGAATAACCTCAAACCCAAACAAGTTTGGTTAGAAATAAAGAAAAAGTGTTTTAAAGACATTCTCCACGGCTACTTTAGAACAATAACACTTTAAGCATACATTTATTTACACATATAATATTTGAATAATTTTCTAAAAACAGAACAGCTTAACCCCACTGACAACAAAAAAAGAATTTCCACTCAAACAAGTTAGGATCATTTATCACTTTCAGCATAGAAGTTTTCCTCCATACGCTTCATCATTTCCATCACTGACGCAGCAATATGCTCATACGCATGATTCATCTTCTCGGCGAATTGTTGCATGTGCGCACGAAATTCCGCCTCAAGCTCCGCTTGCTCACTCTCACCCAAGCCTTCGAGATCGGCAGCTTCCACCTGACGCCGGCGTCGTCCACTTCTCTTCTTCGATTTGCTAGTGGTGCTCTTTTTGCCACCGGCTGCTTTACGCGCCTTCATACGCGCGATACGCCGACGTGCCTCATCCACAATATCCTCGCCATCACCGCCACCTCCAGCGCCACCCGTCCCACCGCCCGTGCCACCACCAATGCAGGGCGCATTGATTTTACGCATGAGTTTTGTGAATGTTGTATGTGGTCCTTTTCCCGCTACACCGTCGGGCAGTTCGTCGCTGGTGAGCGAACGTTTGCGCCGCTCATCCGAATCCTCCTCGCTACTATCGCTGCGTCGTATCATAGCTTCGCCCATACCGACTGCAGTCTTCGAGTGCATGCTCATACCGGGCAGTTGAAAGCCAAATTCTTTGCGTACGGCGCCACCATTCTGCAAGATCTCACCCATTTTCATAGCCATGTCCATTGCGCCTGCGGCTGCCTGCTCTAAGTAGTTCTAAGCGGTAGTAAAAGGTAGTTATTTGTTAGTCGGTTGAGTTGGGGTATAAGGTGCTTACCTGCGGCGCTGCCGCCACAATCATTAGTTGGGACACGCAGCAGCACATCGCGAGCACTGCGAGGCTTCTAGTTAGACAGGTCGATCGCTTGATCTTCATTTTATGGTATTTCCGTTAGATGTTCGTTTCCAGAGCACTTCCTTAAGCGCGCTGCGGCTGACTCAGCCCGAATGACATTTTGAAATATTTATTTATGGGTTTTTGATCTCAGAAATTTTGCAAAATATTTTCTATTATTTTCTCATCTGATTTTTGTGCGCTTCTAGCTATATGCGCAGTGTACCGTTATCGCTTTATCGCTTTGACAGCGCTAATTGCTATCAGGAAACCTTTGTTTGCCAGTGCAAGTGTCATGCAACAGTTCGGCTTGTATACCGAAGTGCAGTCGTCCTCAGCACATTTGCATAATATAAACCACACACGCACACGCACATACACATATGTATGTATGCATGTGCCTGCTTCGGAGATAAGCAATTTGTTAATGTTGTTTACTGTTTTTGCTGTTCATTCCCAAATGTAAACATTCTTGTTTATCTTGGATCTCAATTCAATTGCCATGAAATTGTTTAATTTCAGTGAGAATTAATTTTATTCATTTATATAACATCGAGGCGTTGTGTTCATCAGTATTCATTGCATAATCGGCTTGCTTTGACAGGAAATTATGCAATATGTTGTTGGAAATGTGTTAATATGCAAGAACTTGACAGATTGTCGTTATAAATGGTGGAGTGTTTAATTCAATTTGAATAATTGATAATTTGAAAAATTTAAAGAAAACTAAAATTATTATTTTTTGTTATATAACTGCAAAACAATATAGTAAAAAATATGTTTAGTTAAAAAAATTAAAAATTCAATTAATTAAAAAATTAATTAAAAAAATTAAAAATGTAAGTAACAAAAAAATTAAACATATAATTTAATTAAAATGTTAAATGAACAAATTTTTTTAAATTAAAAAATTTAATTTAATTAATTTAATTTAAATGTAAATTAATTAAAAAACCAATTGAAAAAATTAAAAATGTAAGTAGCAAAAAAATTAATAAAAAATTAAAAAATTTAATTTCGTTAATTTAATTAAAATGAGTAATTAACTATTTTTTTAAATTAAAAAATTAAAAATTAAATTAATGAATTTAATTAAAGTGATATTAAGGGTAATTAATAAAAAAAATTAAAAATTAAATTTAATTAACCAATTATTTTAATTAACTAAATTTTTAATTTTTTTATAAATTTTTGAATATAATTTAATTTTTTACTATTTTTTAACAAAAAGGCGTAAATATTATACATATAACAATAAATTTATTATTATAAATTAAAAAATATTGATATCTTTAATTTTTGCTTTAAAAAATTTGATTTTTTTTAATACTTTAAAACACAATGTTTTTTATTATTTTTTTTTTTTTGTTAACAATTAAATGTTTTGATTCAATAAAAATTTTTTTAATATTTAAAAGTTAAAAAAAAAAAACAAATATTTTGCAAACGAATTTTAATTAAATAAATTCGCATGCAAAATATTTGATATCTTTTTTACCAAAAAAAATATTAATTAAATATAAAACTTATTTTTTTTTTTAAGATTATAGAAGTTAATATCTTTAGCATCTGCTGTGAAAGCATTGATTCCTTTTTTTATTATTTTCTTTATTTATTTTTTTTTTTTCATTTGAAGACATAGAAAAAGTTAATTTATATAACAAGCAACTACTTAAAATAGAAAAAAAAAATCATATTAAAGGGTTATGCATTTCGAGGTTCCCTAATTTTTTAAAGAAAACACAGAGGAGCTTCAAATTTAATAGGAAATATTTATTATCATTCGAAAGAACATTCTTTGGCATTTATTTTTGAAGATTATCTCTTTCAAATGTTGGCCGCGGCTATGACTCAGATGGTCGATCCGTTGAAATGGATGGTTCATCGTATGGCCCATCCATCTTGTGAAAATTAAAATCAAATGCCTGAATAAATTTGTATTGGCCACAAGACGCTTTGCTGACTCATAACATCAAATACTGCAGTTCAGTTGTTTTGGCTTCACAAAGAATAGTAGTCCAATTGGGATCTCTCGATTTCAACATAACCTATATTATCTGAACTTGAAGTACTCACGCGGCGTTCTCTGAAGTGAATATTTCGGTTTCGAAGTATAAGAAGAGACAAATTTTTTATGGTCTCATGAACATATTGACGATTCAACGAATACCTTCTTATACTCCAATATATGTATCGTAACATCCCGTTGTAGAAATAGTTAATACTTCACAATAACTTTGAAATCTCCCTCAAACTGTATTCAAATGTTCACCATGTTATCAAAGTATGCAAAAAAAGTATCGAACTGTTTTAACAGAATCATTTCGTCATCGTAACATTTTCAAAGATTTGTACACCACTACTTTAACATAATTTTAATAATTAGAAATTACCCAACCACATTTTTTTCGTATTCGATTGCGACTTTGTGTTCATCACTTCCATTGGAGTTTTACATACCGCCTTCAATCAGAAGATCGGAAATACCTGATCTTTCTTATGGGGACAGCCAGAGATCTTATGAAATTATGGATTTGCATTTTCATTGAATGCCGGAAATTTTTTGCACTGTTTTAAGAAAGTTCTGACGAATATCTTCATTTATGGAACTTTAGAGAATCAAAGATCATTCTACTATCCACTTTAATATTTTGCATAAACCGAAGTTTTAACTTGAGCAGGGTACATTAAATCTGCCACGAAGTTTGTAACTTCCAGAAGGAAGCCTTGAAGATCCTGTTGTTGCATACGCTCTCCCTGCTCTTCGCTCATAGCTCCTAAACTTTTCGGAAACCTCTGTAGGTGACTATGAAGGAAGTGAGCTGAGTTGATTTACCTGTCTGTATAAGCGCGAACAATTTTTTGAGATATCGATCTGAGTGGAAGTGCCGATATAGAAGCACTTTAGAAAACAAACTGATCGGTCAAATTCAGATCCTTGTATGTAAAACTTTATTATTTGTCAAAATAACTTCAAGAATTTTGACGTACATGATGCCCAAATTAGCGCTATAATCTCCGAACATTTTATTCTAGACAACGCTACAATCTTCGACCATTATTGCACACAGCTACCATACAAACTGACCGATCAAAGTCGGGAAAAATATCTTTTTAAGTCCTTTTATGCTATTTTTGCATCTGTGTAGGATATTATAAATATAAAAAATTAATTAATTAACCATAATTCCTGCATTAATATATTATTAAATAATTTTTTTTTTTTAATTGAAGATACAACATATATTTTATGTTTAAAAAACAAATAAAAAAAAATTCGGATTATAAACATTAATCTATTTAATTTTAATTAAAAATAATTTTTATATTTTAAATTTTTTTCTTAATATTTATATAAATTTTTAAATTTTTAATTTTAAAATTTTTAATTTTTTTCCTAATATTTATATAGATTTCACATATAAAATATCTAAATTTTTTGTTTTAAAATGTTTTTAACAAATAAATAAATTAATTTAAAAAAATATAAAAAAATTTCGAATCATAAAGCTTAATATCCCTAATTTTATTTAAAAATCATTTTTTCTTAAAATTATTCATCATTTTTTTATTTTCTTAAAAATATTAATTTTTTTTCTTAATATTTATATTCGTTTCAAATATAAAATATTTAAATTATTTTTGTTTTCATTTTTTTTTTTTGTTAACAAATTATTTATTTAATAAAAAAAAGGCTGTAAAAAATATATTTTCTTTGATAATCTTTGTTTGTGTTTAATTTAACCCTAATATGCCCTAAAAAACTAAAATATTTGAAAAGTGCAAATAAATTTTAAAACTAAGATTTTAAATTAAAATGCGAAGGTTACCATTGAAATAAATTAAATTCATCGGAATATCAAATATTCTAAAGAAGGGCTTCTTCTCCACTAGTTCAAACATTTCTTTAAATGAAATAATTGGACCATAGATTACAGTAAAGGTTCTCTTTTTTATCGATATAACTTTTCCTCTTTGTCCAGAGAGAGCCAAACACTTGGTAAGCACCTTCCACTATTGGTGCTTACCAAGTGTTTGGCTCTCTCTAATTTTCGAATGGGCGGTGGAAACGGTTATGCACTGAGAAGTTCTACGAAAGTCTTATAAGTTGATTACTATCTTCGATTTTTCTACGATATTTTTCAATTACAGGAAAAGAAAAAATGGCCTACAGCAACTTGAACCATTAACAAACATGTAGCAAGCTTCCTTGGCACTACACTTACAATATAGCAAACATACTAAAATTTACCAACAAAGCAGACAATGATTTGACAACCTTATATATCTTTAAAAGTAATGATAAAAATCTGATAAGAGATCACCAAGCTCAAACTTGCTCCAAAAAAGACAAAATTTGTTTCAAGTAACTACCATAGTAACCAAATAATAATGAATTATACAGATTCTCCTTTATCTTAATAAATTATCAACTAAACAACCTCCTTAAACTAGCGAACGGTTAATAAACACTGTCAAAACTGCAGAACTGAACTCAAAAACATGAGAAGCATTTAAATGTCACAGCGACAAAAGTGAAAACTTAACTTTGCTTTTTCATTCTATATCTGTTTTGTTCGATAAATGTTAAATAAAAATAAAAGTCCGCTTAAAAAATCTGTGTAAAAAATTTTACGTTCCCAAGAAAATAGAAAAAACGCTCCGCAGTCATAATAATTCAGTGTCTCCATTACCAAACCCAGAGATGCATACATCCGAAGTGGACAACTACGTAACAAATCTCACACGCGTAAATAAATTTTCACGCTCAAACTAATTGTTCGTCATCACTCTCTCTTTTCAGTACTCCCAGGCAGTTGAGGCCCAGTCGCCCTACCAACAACAAGCGCTGCAATATGCCCAGCAATCCTATCCCTACGCCCAGCAGTACGCCACACCGGCCACGCCTACCTACGCCGGTCAACAGGCCGCACAGGATCATTACGCGCAGACGCTGCAACAAATCCAACAGCAACAACAACTGCAAGAGCAACTATTGCAGGCACAGCAATATTCGACAGCATCGCCGAAGACCGCACAGCCACAGCAAGTCGATCAGCTGCAGGCCGCCTATTTAGCCTACCAACAACAACAGCAGCAACAGCAACAACAATTACAGCAGCAGCAGCAACAACAGCAACAGCAGTATGTGAGCCAACAGGATTATCAACAGCAGCTGTTGCGTCAGCTCTATAACGAACACCGACCCACCGCAGCCGCCTTCAGAGCGGGCGCCAGCCACCAAACTAGCCCGATCTACACCAGCACCGATTATGCCAACTACATGCAGCGCCAGCAGCAATTGGCCGAACGTCAATACGCCACCGCGCCCACCGCCGCTACTTACGCCGCCAATAATGGTCTGAGCACCTCGCCCATTCCGCCCACTGTCGGCAGCGGCAGCGTCACCAGCACCACCGAGAAGCTCTTGGGCGTGCAGTACTCGCCATCGGACAAAGTGTCGCACGTCAAGTTCTCCAGCGGTAATTTGCAGTACAACTTCTAAGTGCGCGGGCGGCTCGTGGTCTGAGTTGTAAAGATAGCTAGATGAAGTGAGATGAAATGGCGGCTTTTCGGCAAATATGTTCCTCGAAATTTTGGTTTTTAGTGGAAAATTAAATCTCAGCAAGCGCACGAAGGCTACAGTGTAGTTCAAGTGCTCTTGGTACACTTGCGAGCTAAAAAAATATGCATGAAATTGAGTGCCTTTTCGAATCAAATAATTTGTATTTATAGCAACAGTCATCTAAATTTAAGTTCTCTTCTTTATTTAATTTATGCAGGTAGTGAAATTTCTTTCAAATTGTTCGATTAGAAACACACTGACTGTTGTACAAAATCCTCTAATAAAAAAACATATTAATATGTACATGAAATCGTTTTTCTCTTTCTTTGGAAAGCAGGTAAGGAATGGGTTTACTGGAAATGGTTTGAAAGAAGACCTCAAAAACGAGGAAAAATTAAATTCATAACACTATTACTCTAGCAGTGGAACTTCCATGACTATATCAATAAAATTCCAGATTTGCCACTTAAGATTCTTATGAGAGATCTTCAGTTTCACAATTTTAACTTTATTTTTTTATGCATAGACTATAGTTTGCCACAAAATTCGACGTTTTGAAGAACCATAAAACTATATTTCTAATGTTTGTAGTTTTTTTTTCACAGCTTAGTTTTTGGTTCGACTAGATGAGATTATTGCTTCGTCAAACTTTCTGAAATAAACTTTAACTTCCGAACCATCGGTCAAAAGCCAAGAGCAAACACGATGTCAGAGCACTCTTGCAATAATAATCTCAACTTGTTTGAAGCATACGTCTTGATGATATTCAACATTTCATTGATGAAGAACTTTAGATGGAAAAAATGTCTAAGCAAAAAAAAAAAAATAATAATAATTACTCTGCTCTCTTCCTGCGGTCGAGTTAACAAGAGTGATAACCTTTCTAAACAGAAAAAATCCATGGATGTAGTATATAGACAATGTGTTTGTACTGAGACTAAAGTGGTCTTCAAAAGCAAAACTCAACTTCTAACCGCCGAGTTGTGTTCCAAGAAAATATTTTTTTTTGATTTATTCAGTTATGTTGAGATTGGTTTTATAATAATAATAATATAATAATAATAATATTATTCGCCTCATCTAATTTTTCCAAGCTCCACAATACTAGATCAATAAAAAACAAGAAAAAACGTTAACTTCGGTTGCACCGAAGCTAAATACCCTTCACAGGTGCATTTCTGTTAGTAACTATGTGTCCAGTTTGTATAGAAGCTATATGCTATAGTAACTCGTTCTGAACAATTTCTTGGGAGATTACATTGTTACCTTAAAAAATAATATATACCAAATTTCGTGAATATATCTTGTCAAATGTTAAAGTTGTCCATACAAGGACTTGATTCCGATCGTTCAGTTTGTATGGCAGCTATATGCTATAGTTAACCGATCTGAACAATTTCTTCGGAGACTACATTTTTGCCTTAGAAAATATTATATACCAAATTTCGTGAATATATCTTGTCAAATGTGAAAGTTTTCCATACAAGGACTTGATTCCGATCGTTCAGTTTGTATGGCAGCTATATGTTATAGTTAACCGATCTGAACAATTTTCTCGGATATTACATTTTTTCCCTAGAAAATAATCCATACCAAATTTGGTGATGATACATTGTCAAATGCGAAAGTTTTCCATACAAGAACTTGATTCCGATCGTTCAGTTTGTATGGCAGCTATATGCTATAGTCAACCGATCTGAACAATTTCTTCGGAGACTACATTTTTGCCTTAGAAAATATTATATACCAAATTTCGTGAATATATCTTGTCAAATGTGAAAGTTTTCCATACAAGGACTTGATTCCGATCGTTCAGTTTGTATGGCAGCTATATGTTATAGTTAACCGATCTGAACAATTTTCTCGGATATTACATTTTTTCCCTAGAAAATAATCCATACCAAATTTGGTGATGATACATTGTCAAATGCGAAAGTTTTCCATACAAGAACTTGATTCCGATCGTTCAGTTTGTATGGCAGCTATATGCTATAGTCAACCGATCTGAACAATTTCTTCGGAGACTACATTTTTGCCTTAGAAAATATTATATACCAAATTTCGTGAATATATCTTGTCAAATGTGAAAGTTTTCCATACAAGGACTTGATTCCGATCGTTCAGTTTGTATGGCAGCTATATGTTATAGTTAACCGATCTGAACAATTTTCTCGGATATTACATTTTTTCCCTAGAAAATAATCCATACCAAATTTGGTGATGATACATTGTCAAATGCGAAAGTTTTCCATATGAGAACTTGATTCCGATTGTTCAGTTTATATGGCAGCTATATGCTATAGTGGTCCGATATCGGCCGTTCCGACAAATGAGCAGCTTCTTGACGAGAAAATGACGTTTGCAAAATTTCAAAAGGATATCTTAAAAACTGAGGGACTAGTTCGTATATATACAGACAGACGGACAGACGGACAGACAGACGGACATGGCTAAATCGACTCAGCTCAACATCCTGATCATTTATATATATACTTTATAGGGTCTCCGACGCTTCCTTCTGGGTGTTACAAACGTCGTGACAAAGTTAATATACCCTGTTCAGGGTATAAAAACCCCAATTTTCTTTTTTTCCATGCATAAGAATTATTTATCTTCAATTTGATATCTTTTGTAATTTTTATATATAGTTAGTTGTTTCACATTATCAAAAAGCCCCACATCCCTTTATTCCAAGAGCAAAGCTAGGCTTGTCAGCTGTTTTCAAAAAGTATACGCCTTTTGCATGCAACGGAACTGGATCTCCCATAAGTATACGCTCACCACTGCAATTTTTGGCTTTCACATCATCGTAGGAATTACAGGCACTGGCATGGAACCCCTTTTTACTATTGATAGATTCGGCGAAGTATTCATGAGAGCGACCGTGGCTGCAGCCAGCTGGAAAGAAAAGTTGAGAATAAAAGAAATTTTAGCACGATTTCAACATGAAATCTAGTATTTTTGAAACAGAACCACACCATTCCGAATACTCTGATAGAAACCATATATTATCAGGCATTATAATAATCTCTTAAAGTAAAATCTTTCAGATATTTCGGTGTAAAACTAAATCTTCCCTTAAAATCACGAAAGATTTGAAATTTTTGTGAAACCAAGGACACCCTAACCTAAAAAAAAAACTAATTTCGCCAAAGCTTTTGTGTGCTGGGAATCCGCTACATCCGGCGAAGATATTTCCTTGAAATTTTTGGAATTGTTGGTGAGAAGTTTCGTTAACGTGTCTAATAGGCTCTCAGAACCTCTGAGTACACGGACATAGAGCTGATCGCGCATGGACGGTAAGACTACTTTGAAGGACACTAGAGTCTAAAATATTACCAATTTCCCTGTTTTCTCATGAATACCTTTTAATATGTGCTAGATATCTAGAGAGAGAAGATTTTAGATTTCAAGAAAAAAAATTTATGATAAGAATGCGGTCGAAGCTTTGTCTTTGCTTGCAAAAGAGAAGACTTTGGTGGATGGAATAAGGTAATATTGATATTGCTTGGAACCAAGATTGCACCTAGCTAGAACTTAGAGCCTTGCTTAATCGGACAGTCTGCCTAATTTCCAATTTTTAACGTTCGAACTAACTTCCGTTCGACAAAACGAATTAAAACTCGAATACATTTTCAAGTCTACTTCCTAATGATCAATAATCCTTCACGGCACTTACTAAAAATCTTTGCCAACTCACTGCAACCCGGCTGTGGTGCACGTCCGCCATTCGGATAGAAATCAACAGAACCAATCGGCTTCTGGAAACCCAAAACACCAGCACAGCTATGAATTACATCAACAAACTCCGCATCGGTGGCATCCAAATGATTCTCAGGACCAATACAGTTCTCAAAAGCGGGGCGTGCTGGATCAAGTCCTGCAATATTAACACATTTTTATAAAAGAATGGCCGCGAATACCACTTTTTCGAAACTCACCCGTAATACGGCCGACACGATGTCTGGCAAACGAACCGGCATAGCCCATAATGTGCGCGCCCAAGCTGTGTCCTATCAAATGTATGCGCTGCGGATCGGCATGGCGTTCCTGAACCAGCGTATCAATCAGACGCGACACAGCGCGTCCCACGTGTATGGCATAACGCGCCGGCTTCAAATAATAAATGCTATCCGCCTGATCGCGCCAATTTATGGCAAACACATTGAGCTTACCGCGCTTCGTGTAGGCCTCGCGTATCGACTGTATCGAACGGCTCTGCGTGCTCGACTTCCAGCCGTGCACCAACATCTTGGTATCCAACTCGGGTTTAAACTCGGCCAACAGCGCGCCCCACTCATCGATTTCGTGACGCACTTCTGCTTCGTCGTAGTGTTCGATGGAGAAATTGCTGATAAAGGGAGTTGGGTTGCTGTGGGGGTGTGGTGGAGAGAATAATTTTCGATTTTAATCACAAAATTGCACGCTTACCTGTTATAGTATTCGAATTGTATGAACATCGGCATATTGCGCTCGACCTCTGGCGGCGGTTCGAGTAGATAAGCCAATTCCGCATCGCCATCGCCATTCGCCATGTACATCCACGTGGTATTGTAGTCCTCATCCCGTAACGGTATGTGCGTGCGTACGCCAACTGTCAGAGTTGAATTAATTAATAAAACGCCTTTAACTGTAAACGCGCTTACATACATAGTGCCCAGACGGGGCGCACCACCTTAACAATCGCTGCGATGCCCGTCACAAGCCATTGGAGTAGCACGAAAGTGCCGGAAATTTCATTGCGACACGGATGTATGATGTTGCAGATGCAAGCCACCGCATTGGCCATCACTCGTTATTGACTTTTCGAAAACAAATTGGTGAAACCTTTGAGCCCTGTGTGCGGCTTTACAGTAGCAATCAAGGAAATGCGTGCGCCTGTGGCAGCGCCTCGACTGAAGTTTCTCAACTGATTTCAACTCTTTGAGAGGTGATTGAGTAATTGCCCTCAGCATTTACTGATCATATGTATATATGTATATATTTGGGCTGTAAAGTGCATATGTAACAATTTGCAAGTAAATGGTCTTTAGGGCCCTATATACGAGGGCGGTATGTTAAATAAACGAGTTTTTGAATTTTTACACTGACAACCTGTTTTTTAAGTTCTGTGGAAAAACGTTGAATTTTGACGGCCACTGTTAGAATCATTCATCTGTCTTACTCTTTTTGGACACTTTCTCTCTCTCTCTCTCTCTTCGAAGTTACGAAGAATTTTTCCGAGAGATACTTACAGAATTGTCCATATACAACTTTTTAATTACACTATTACTCTCTTCTCTCCCTCTATTTCTCACTCTAAAACTCTTTCATTCGCTCTCTAATGGATACTTGAAGAGCTGCTCCGTCATTTTGTATTGTGGAGGAACTTAATAGTTTATAGCCAACTCTGATTATTTAAAAATCTTTTTTGAGAAGTTATTTCACATTAACACTCTTGGAGCTTCACTAGCAGAAACCAATTTTTGTTATTGATCAGAAAAAGCATCGCACTGGAGTATTAGTAGAGACAAGAAATCAGGTCACGAATGCCAGAAATCATACGACCAAAAATTGCTCAGAATCCAACATTCGAAGGACGCTTGTGACCGATTTTTTGACCAAAAATCACATTTTAACCATTAACCACTGCCCTTTTGACCTGATATGGCACCGTGCGACTTCTTCCTTTTCGGACAAAACGTATTTGCCCATGAAACGATAGCGTTATGCAGCCATTTCGAAGGCTTGCACCGGCATACTGGTGCCCACACCGGTCAACGAGTTAAAACACTCGTTCGACATGCTTTTGGACCGTGTAAAAACTTGAATTGAAGCAGAAGAAGACTATTTTGCATAAAATAAATTAATTTTGGCGAAAAACCAGTTGTTCTGTTTTGCTTTGGAATCCACCTTGTATACCATACCAATCATGAAGGCATATATAAAGTAGACGGCATTTAAAGGTTGATCCACTTTGAGGTTCCGAGGTTGAGCCCAATTTTCAATGATTCGTTCGAGCATTTCGACTTTTAACTGGCGAATGAGAGGCGTGATATTTTGCTCCAAGGCCTGAATCGAAGCGGGATTATCCGAAAAGACTTTAGCCTTTATACATCCCCATAGGAAAAAGTCTATCTGCTCACCGAAGTGTTCTCCCAATAAAAAACATTGATTGAAATGATCTGTGGAAAGTGGCGCCGTCTTGTTGAAACCAAGTGTCGCCGAGATCACGAGCTTCAACTTCAGGCATCAAATAGTCGGTTATTATGGCGCGAGGACGGTCGCCATTGACGGTTATGACATGACAACTTGAATTGGCGACTCATGCGTGATCTGTAAAGAAAGGGCTATGGAAAGCACCTCTACTTGGATCACCCGTTATATATCACACTACAAAGTTATGAGTTAAATTATTAAAGATCCTCAGTTGTTTTCGAGAATTTAAAAAATCAGATCCAATTAAGCCCAGGAGAATTAGATAGATCCCACAGAAATATAGTGCGCATATACCAAATGCTGTTCCAGTATATGGTGAAGATCCACAGTTTGAAGCCATTTTTCCTCAAAAGTTGATCTTCTCGTCAGGGATGTAAGCCTTTGATGAATCATTCATGTCTATCGGCATTCTATTCCTGAAAAGCGTAAAAGTCGTTCTTCCAAAATCTTGAACCCTAAGTGAACTACACTTCAACTCTGTAACTAATCGAGCCACCCTCGTATATCAGTTTGTTTACACACATATTTGGGTGGGTGTGTTCCTGTTTGTCAACATGTCGAACAACGTCAATGTCATTGCTTTTCGTTGTAAGCAAGAGCACTTATCAGTTCGTGAGTAACATGCGTATCTCTACTTACATAAGAGATAAAGCCAAGGGCATAGAAATATGGTTAACACCTTAATTAAGGTAAAAAGGTTTCAATATGACGGGTTTTTCTTATATAATCATCAATGTAAGCTTTTTTCGATCAAATTATATCAATTTTATATGCCTCAAATGGTTTTAAAAACATTAAAAGGTTCTCCACTTACGGTATGGTCTAAGCACTAAGATCGAATACACAATGCGAAAAAAAAAAATAGAATTCGAAGGTAATTTTATAGTGAATTTTTCGAGAAGGGATTTAACACTTGTGATATTTTATCAAATACTTTGTGGATCCTCGAAAATTAATAAAATAGCATACACTTAATTCAGATAGATTTTCAAAAATCTAGGACAACGCGACACTGCTGTTTCCTAGTGTAACTGTTTCTTGCGATTTTCCTGAAGCAAGTGTATTATACTTATTGGTACGATTATATCTATCTGTCAGGCCAAAGACTCTTCAGCTCAAGCAGCTCATGTGGTAACATAAACCTTAAACTTACTGATCTCATTTCAATGCACAACAGCTGTATGTATGAATCTAGAACCGCAACTTTACACGTGTTTATATCTGTTTATCTGCGACACCGCAAAGTTTTCAGTTGTGCACTATTTTTGTCTCCAAAAATGCTTCCTTGTTGTCGTGTGACTAAGAAGATCTTAAATTTAAGCTGCATTTTGTGAATCGAAACAGGTTTGCCTCATCTTCAATTCTTATAAAAAAGAATATAGACATGCTTTTGCGCGCTTTCATGTAGACTATATAAGGGCATGATGTAATTGACGTGAATCTGCAATTAAAATGCATTTAGCCATAAAAGAAAATCGTCGCAAAATCGCAAAAAAACTGAGAAGAGCTTAAAGTGATTTTGATTAAACTCAGAAGCGCAACAATGACTAGTTTAAAGAACAACTTTAATTTTTAAGTGAACATTTAAAGATATTACAAGCCTACCTAAAGAAATATAAAACAAATATATACAGGGGTTTCCAATAAGATTTGATTTCTTACAAAAAAACACACTAATTTTTTTTAATAAATGTTTTTTATTTAATGTTAAGCACAATCAATTCTGAATATCACACCATTGAAATGGCCTCCACGACTTCTTTTGCAGGAACGAATTCGATGAACTCAATTTTCGAGTACTTTTTCCACTAAATCAATTCGTAAGTCATAAATATTAACTTCTAAGGCTTGAAGTGAGTCCGCTTTATTGCCATAGACTAATGACTTAAAATAACCCAACAAAAAGTAATCTGATGGTATTAAATCACAACTCCTTAGAAGTCATTTAATGCCACAAATTTCTTGAAATAATCGAATCTCCAAACTTTTCTCGCAATAATTGGGTTGCTGCAAGTGTTGTGCGGCTCGCAGCCCCGACTTATTGCAACCAGATGTTCTCCAGATCGACTTTTTCTTCAAAAGAAGTACGCACCTATGATTTCACCAGATCAAAGACCACACCAAACTATCAATTTAGGCGAATGTAAATATTGTTTATGAATATACGTATATTCTTCGCATCAGAATTTTTTTTTTTGAAAGTGAGCCTCATCAGAGAAGTTGATTTTATTAAAAAAAATCGCTATCGTTTTCAAGTTGTTTTAAATCAGAATCAGCATATTCACGACGTCGACGGGGATCCAATGGCTTCAGTTCTTGAATGCGAATAATTGTATATGAATGAAAGCCCAAATCGTTTCTCTCAATATCCCGCAGGTTGTGGTTTGGGACAGCCCCAATTACCAAAAGAAATGAAGATCAAGACATACTACTGTGCCCAAAAAAGGTGACATTTGAATTTAAACTGCGCGCCTCGAAGGATTTGGAGAATTTTTTTTTAGGTTGGTAGTACTGTCAGTCACATTTATGTCAAATTTCATGTCAAAATATTCATTAGTGTCTGAGATACGTGTCGTTTTGTGAGCTGCTAAAAGTGAGCTTTTCGTTTTTTGCGATGTCGAAATTTGTTGAGCAACGAATTTGCATTAAATTTTGTTTACGGAATCAATTTTCTGCTGCGAATACGTTGAGGATGGTGCAGAAAGCCTTTGGTGATGAGGCTCTGTCCAAAAAAATGTTTACAAGTGGTATAGTGAGTTCCCAGCCGGCCGTGAACGTGTCGAAGTCGAAGAGCGTCCAGGGCGACCATCAACCGACGAAGCTCACGTTCACCAAATCAAAGATTTGGTGCTGAAAAACCGTCGATTAACAATTAGAGACTTTGCTGATGAAGTTGGCATATCGAAAGGCTCAGCCAATACCATTTTGAAGAATGTTTTAGGCCTCAAGCGCGTCAAATCTCGACTGATACCGAAAACATTGAATTTTTTTGGAAAAAAGGCGTCGCGTTGAAGTGTGTGAAACGATGCTTTCCGACTACCAGGGTGTCATGAAACGAATTATAACTGGCGATGAGACTTGAATCTATGCTTACGACCCCGTAACAATCGATCAATCGAGCGAATATCGTGCCAAAAGAGAGCCGAGACCAAAAAAATCGCGCAAAAGTCGCTCAAAATTCAAGGTCATGTTGACCGTTTTCTTCGATTATCGTGGTGTTGTGCATTATGAATTCCTTCCAACCGGACACACAGTCAACAAGGAGTATTATTTGACTGTTATGCGTAGTTTGCGTAACACTATCCGCCTAAAAAGGCCGGAATTGTGGAAAGACAATTCTTGGTTTTTACTCCACGATAATGCACCATCCCATACTGCCCTCGTAATTCGTGATCATTTCGCCAAAAACACAACCCATATCGTTCCGCAACCACCGTATTCACCTGATCTTGCGCCGTGCGACTTCTGGCTGTTCATCAAGCTCAAAATACCGCTCCGGGGACACCGTTTTTATACGATAGAGGAGATTCAAGCCGCAGCGAAGACGGAACTGAAGGCCATCCCGGAAAGTGACTACTACAACCAGTGTTTCGAAGATTGGAAAATCCGTTGGCATAAATGCATTGCATCGGGAGAGGATTACTTTAAAGGGGATGAAATTGATTTGGAAGAATACATAAAGAATTTTCAAAATAAAGACAATGTCACTTTGTTTTTTGGCCGAAATGAATGTTAGAAATCATATCATCTCTATTGGAAATCTCTTTATATATATAAGTAGTCTTAAATTTTCGGTGAGTAAATGAAGCAGAATCAGTTTTCTTTCGAAACTTTTCTTTAAAGATTTATACAGGGTCTACCAACAAGAACGACGTGATGGTATAATGAAACAAAACAATCAAATTTAGTGGAAATGGTCTCTGTTTTTTTGTTTTGTTATACAGATAATTTTATGCCATTAATGATTTGAAGAAAATGTTGGACCAATGGCCATCACGGCTCAGTTTGTATATCTACATCCTAAACAGGTAAGGAAACATATCCAACACGAGCTGTCAAAATTACAAGAGAAAATTATTGGTAGACGCTCTATATGTCTGTATGCGGTTAAAGGCCCAACTTTATTCGTACGGCTTGTCAAGAAAGGATAAAGCTGTATTATTATTCCAGTTTTCAAATATTCCGAACAATTGTTGGTGGACAGCTACTTAGTCCTTATGCGTTTTTTTTTAGTATATATGTATATATCATTCATTTGAATCGTGAAAAAAATATATTTTTTATTGCTCAAATGTGTCGAACTTTGCGCCTGAAAAAAGTGTCTTACGGAGAGTACTTCTTGATTATGAGCTTACGAGTATAAAACCGGTTGAAGCCATTAATGGGAAAATCTACCGTCACTGACTCATCAAATTGAAGCGAGCGATATTTGCGAGGAGACACAAAGAAATGACATGACAATAGATGACCTTACCAGCTCAGACTTTGCCCTTTTTGACTACCATTTGTTTCGGTCGATTCAAAACGATTCGCATCAGGAAATGTTTCTTTTTTAAGTTCTGCTTACTTTGGTTCTATCGAGCGTATTGTGTGAAAGATTAAAGCCCACCGTCAACAAACTGATGGGACCTTATCAGTGTGGCTTTAGGCCTAGAAAATCAACAACTGAGCAGATATTCACCATGCGCCAAATCTTGGAAAAGACCCGAGAAAAGAGAATCGACACTCACCACCTCTTCGTCGATTTCAAAGCTGCCTTTGACAGCAAGAAAAGGAGTTGCCTTTATGCCGCGATGTCTGAATTTGGTATGCCCGCAAAGATAATACGGCTTTGTAAATTGACGTTGACCAATACCAAAGGCAGAGTCAAGATCGGAAAGGACCTCTCCGAGCTGTTCGATACCGAACGAGGTTTAAGATAAGACGTCTTCATATCACAATGTATTACGATTAAAAATATCAGAAACTCTATTTCCTACTGTTTCTTTTGTTGAGCGCATCTTCACAGCTTTCCAAACTCCTGCACGGCACAAACAGAGTTAATAAGAAAATTATGTACTTCAGTAATTCTCAAAAATTTTCCCAAAGCTATTTTACAAATAGCACAACAAGACACCTGCCAAGCTTTCATATCGCAACTTGTAAAATCTTCATGAACAAATACGAACAGAAAGCAAAGCAAAACCAAAGAGGAGCGCCGAAGCAGCTGTTGCTTGCTGACAACTGAGAACTAATAACGATGAGCTGACAGTAATAAGTTGAAATAGGAAAATGCTGCAGAGAAATGTGTGCGTTTGTGGGTGAATTGCTGGTGTGAAGCGTGGAGTGCAATGTTGCATTGGTAGTATAAATAGTGAACGGCTTGGTTGACGTAGAATTGCCTGCATCATTGCTGGCATCGGTTACGGCTCCAACATAATCAACAGCATTGTCATCCATCATGCTTAGTGCGTTGCAGAGTACTGTGAGTGCATAGCCGTTAGTGTCGGGTAGATTAATAACCACACACACACACACACCTCTAAGGAAGCGCATGCATAGAAATGTAAGAGAAATGTGCGTGTGCTCACACATAACTGTTATGTAGCTGAGGAAGTATGTTTGTATGTGTGAACTGATGAAGCGCAGGCATCTTGATTAAACCGCTCACAATGTCTTGCACTAAAAATAAACACAATGACTGCAATAACTCACACAATGCACTTTAAAGGTCTTAAGGCGAACTCGCTCACACTTCACCGTAAGCTATGTGATTGCAAATTTGTTGTAGCAGTGTTGTTGTATAATTGTGTGTGGGAAAAATATTTATAGAATTACTTGTAAACTACTCATATCGGACACAAAAGCATATTAAAGTGCCGGTGGATAACTGGCGTGTACTTGGCAACTGATTGGCAGCGTAAAGGATACGACAAGTTCCTCACGAGCAGCACACCTGATAAATTCGCTTTGCTGCCTTAGCATGCAGTGTCGGAATTGAAGTGCAAAATATTCGATTTATATGCAGCAATGTGTCTTGGCAAGGCGTTCGTTTGCTGCATAACAACTAAATAAGTCGAAATAAATACAAATAGTTTATGCTGTTGTGCTTTGCTGTGAAGTCGAGCAGCTTCTGACTGCTGTACAAGGAACTAGTTGGAAACTATTTTTAAGTGATTATCTCACTAGTTTGGTGCTCAAACCCAACTAGTCAGTGAGTCAATTGGCTTCCCTTATTTAGAAGCTGTTATTAGTCATTATATGGGGAAACTAACTGAAATATAACAGTTTTATACCAGTTACATACCTGTTAAAAATTAACAAAACTGAGCTGCAGCCAAAATTTCAAGAAAAATTAGAAAAATCATTAGCTTCAGCTGCATTTAAGCTACAATAACCCACACAGCTGCATTTCGTACAGTACGAAAATGTATAAAAAGTACTCTATCTTGATTTTTATAGGTTAGTTTATAGGGCAGCTATATGCTATAGTGGTCCGATCTCAAAAATTTCTTCAGATATTATGCTGCTGTCTCAGACAATAATATGTGCCAAATTTTGTGAAGGTATCTCGTTAAATAAAAAAGTTTTCCATACAAAAACTTGATTTTGATCGCTTAGTTTGTATGGCAGCTATATGCTATAGTTATCCGATCTGAACGATTTTATCGTAAATTGTAGTGTTGCCTTGGAAAATAATATGTGCCAAATTTCATGAAGATATGTTGTCAAATAAAACAGTTTTCGATACAGCAATTTGTTTTCGATCGGTCAATTTGTATGGCAGCTATATGCTATAGTTGTTCGATCTGAACGATTTCATCGGAAACTATTTCGCTACTTTGTAGAATAATTCAAACCAAATTTCGTGAAGATATCTTGTCAAATAAAAAATTTTTTTATATAAAAACATAAGTTGGATCGGTCCATTTGTATGGCAGCTATATGCTATAATTCTTCGATCTCAAAAATTTCTTCGCAGATTGTAGCACTATTTTGGAAAATACTTCGTGTCAACTTTCGTAAAGATATCTCATCAAATACATATATAAGTTTTCCTAACAAGTCCTTGAGTTTGCTTGATCAGTTTGTATATCAGCTATTTGGAATAGTAGTTGAATAGTAGTCCAATAGCTGCGGTTTCGACAAAGTGAAAGCAAGTTTCATATATTTTATTGAAAATTGAATGCCTTTCAAACAAATTTCTTACGTTTAAGCCGCAATTAAAATAAAATAAAGCATTTTTTCAAAGCTTTTCGCACTAAATATTTCTGCTCAACTCTTGACAATAGTAGCCGCTCATACCCAATCCTTATACCACACACAAAGTAAATAAAATCTCATAATAACAATTGGAAGCTAATAATATTGCAAACTACAAGTCAATAAACAAGTTCCAAGAAATGTATAGAAGTTTATTGGCATATTAAGATATTTAAAAGGCCTTGAACAAACACTTATTCAACAATCAGAAATATATTTGCTGACTTCAAGCCCATAAGCACGAGTCATGTGTACTTAAACAAACAAACAAGACAATGAAGATACACACACATACATATATACTTGTATGTATATGAACATACACTCAAATAGAAAATTGTTAATAGAATTAAAGGCCGCAGCAGCAAAGCTGCTTGTAAAGTCATGAGCTTTTCAGAGTTCAACTGAAAATTGCGAAAATGTAAAAGTCCCAAAGGCACGTGTAGACAACGGGATGCCAATAAATACATGCATTGCTACACATGTACATACATATTGTACATATATACATAGAGTTATTTACATGTATATATAGATATACATATGTATATGTAAATACATTTATATATATTCATCTACATCTATGCTAACAATATAAGATGGTACAAGAATATTTGCTGCTGGATTTCTACGAAATACAAAAACACGAATATGTTGTCGTACTGGCATTTTCAAAAGACTTAAGATATATAGTATACAGATGCATATATCTGTCAACGCTGGACAATTGGATTATACTGATTGTGTTTGAACTGGCATACAGTATTTACATGTTTCGGTTAACACAGAAACCAAGGTATATAAATATGTATGTATATGCGATATTTGTACAACAAAAACGAAGCAACGTTAACTTCGGTGACACTGACGCTACAATACCCTACATAGGTGCATTTCTTAACGCATTAAAGGGTACAAAAATATTTTTGTCTTGTTTTTGGTTGCTCAGTTTGTATGGCCGCTATATGCTATAGTGATTCGATCTGAACGATATGTGCGGAGATTGTAGTGTTGCTTTGGCTTATAAGCCATACTAAATATCAAGAAGATATCTGTACAAATAAAAAAGTTTGCTGTACAAAAACTTGCTTTTGGTTGTTCAGTTTATATGACAGATATATGCTATAGATGTCCGATCTCAAAAACTTCTTCAGATATTATACTGCTATCTTAGACAATAATCTGTGCAAAATTTCGTCATAATATCTCGTCAAATAAAAAAGATTTCCATACAAAAACTCATTTTTGATCGGTTAGTTTGTATGGCAGCTATATGCTATAGTGATTCGATCTGAACAATTTTCTCGAAAATTCTTCCCTTGCTTTTGAAAATAATCCGTACTAAATTTCATGAAGATATCTAGAGAAATAAGAAAGTTTTTCACAAAAGAACTTAATTCTGATCGGTTAGTTTGTATGACAGCTATATGCTATAGTGGCCCGATCTCAAAGTTTTCTTGATATATTATACTAATATCTTAGAAAATAATCTGTGCCAAATTTCTTCATTATATCTCGTGAAATAAAAAAGATTTCCATACAAAAACTTGATTGTGATAGGTTAGTTTGTAGGGCAGCTATATGCTATAGTTGTCCGATCTGAACCATTTCTTCGAAAATTATTCCGTTCCTTTGAGAAATAATCCGTAGCAAATTTCGTAAGGATAACTCGTCAAATAAAAAACTTTTCCATACAAGCACTTTATTCCGATCGGTCAGTTTATATGGCAGCTATATGCTATAGTAATCCAATATCGGCGATTCCGAGAAGTGAGCAGCTTCTTGGTGAGAAAAGAACGTGTGCATAATTCCAGAACGATAACTCAAAAATTAAGGTCCTAGGATATAAATAAAATATAAGCAAACTGATGGACAGAAGCACTGTAACAGCCAAATTGACTCGGCGTGTCACGCTGATGATTTATGTATTCATATAACTTATATACATCTCCGAAGCTTCCTTCTTGCTATTAAAAACTCCGTGTCAAACTTAATAAGCCCCACTCAGGGTATACAAAATGTTGCAAACAAAGCTTGTAAACAAAATCCCCCAGCTTGTTGCTAACAAAGAAATTGAATCAACACTAAAGCAAGAGATAGAAAATTTATGGCAAATAACACATATACGGACAATTTGAGAGGAAAATTCAGTAAAACAAAAGAAATTCAACAGTAAGGCTGTGAAACGCAATAACGCTTGGAGAAACCCCCTGTGGTGAAATATTTGCTTTGAGCCTTGATCTCTAAAGACAATAGAATTTTAGATTATTTGCAATAATTTAGATGCACATCGATGAAGAAACTTGAAGCTTTGTTAAGTTAAATAGTAAATCCAACAGTTTCCTTCGATAGGACGACCTTGGACTCCGCAAGCAGTCCTTCATGCCTCCCAAAACCTTGTACTCTGCATGAAATCTTTTACGGACTAAATAATAATCTCACGTTACTTTAACTTCAACATCATGATATTGCATGCAGAGACACTAACTAACTAATTTTCTATAAGACGTTGGTCCAATAAATATTTGAGTCTCACTGGCCGATAGACCACTATCGTAAAAGAATTTTACTATCCTCTAGTATAACCCCATAGACAGCCGCTGTCAAAATTTAAAGTCAAAACGTAGTTTTCTTTCCGAACTTGAAAATCGAGCTCTACTTTGTAGATTTTAGAGCGCTGGGTTCTGCAACTACAACTTGTTGATTCGGAGCAGTGTTTAGAGATGTTCGAGAGTAATAAACCCTAGTATTTGCGTCGATGTGTGACAATGGAGGAACCATCCGAAGCTAAATTTACAGTCATCTGAGCCGACTGCACGCGATTAACCTACTCCAAGGCGTGGAAAATCGCAAAAGTCGGCTGGTAAGGTGATGGGACGCCCAAGAAAAAATTTTTATTGACTACATTAAAAAAGAACACGGGTTGAACACTCGGAAATCCTTCATACTGACTTCACACCGGATCACTTAGATCATGGAGTCGCTAAACCTGGACTCTGACGGCTCCTTCTCTACCTATATAACAGCGAGGGAGCTGTGGGTGGGAAAAAGCAGTTGGAGGAGAAGGGCAGTGAGCTTCTTCACCGATGGGCCAAAGCATGGAGGAAGGTTGACGAAGGTCTGTTGTCACGAGCTCTCTATTAAGTCCAGTTTCAGACTTCCTGACTATTGCAATGTCTTCCAGGCCGATGTTACAGGAATTAAGGTAGCAGTAGATTCACTGCTACGGATTACAGCCTTCTTCGGAGATAGCAGAGCGGGAAAACTAACCTTGAACTTATTAAAAGTGCCTTCAGGGTTAGTCAAGGAGTGCCTAACCAACCTCGCTATCAATAGAATCGAGTGTCTTTGTGATAAGACTGATATTTGTGCCAGGCCATCTCAGAATCGCAGGAAACTGTAAATCTGATGAGCTATGAATGGGAGCGGATCGGTGCTCCCTTATCCTCTTGTGTTCTATTACAAAAAAGCTAGGCTTCGCGGAAGATTGGACAGCGCTGAGACACAATCGGTTGCAAAAGCCATTTGACCCAAGATCGATGACAAGAGATCCAGTGATCTCTCTGCCCTCAGTAAAGCTAGCCCGTTTATGTGTGTTATGGGGCTTTTAGCGAACCATTACCCTATTGGCGTCCACGCAGTAAGGCTGGCAATCCTACCAGATTCCATCTGTAGAAGCTGTTTGGTAGGTCAAGACTTAAACATTTTTGTGCGCATAACTTCGGGCATTCCACCGAGCTTCCGCGTATGGGAAATTAAACGCCTGTGCAATTTTTGCTAATTTATAGTTCGAACACAGGAGTTCTTCTTTTCTATGGCATTACAAAGGACGTGCGATCTTCGATCAGCCATCCAACGTAACCTAACCTAACCTTGAAAAAAGAAAAAGAACTATCAACCGCGGCTATTACATAACATATTTGAACCTTTTGAAGAACGAAATCGTCGAAAAATGGCCGCATTTGAAGAAACAGAAAAGTCTGTTTCACTAAGGCAATGCACAGTGCCACAAGTCTGTGAAAACGATGGCAGAAATTCATGAATTGGATTCCGGATCACTTCGCCATCCACCGTATTCTCCAGATCTGACCCCATTCCGTTTTTATATCTCAAAAGAATTCTCGCTGGGAAGAAATTTTCGACGAATGAAGAAATGATCGCCAACACTGAGGCTTATGAGGCGCTACAAATAAGAATTGAAAAGTTAGAGACGAATTTTATTCAATGTTTACCACTATGGTAGACAACTTTTTTTTTTGCTCCAGATACAGAATTCCAAATCGTGGTATATAAGTAAATTTATTAGTTTTAAGTGATTGATGTATGAAGGAAGGCTTTACCTAGAATCCCATCGGAAATGGCTTAAGGGTTTTGCCTAAAAATTTTTTGATTTCAGTCTCTTGCGTAGCTGAGGTTCCTACATTCATCATTCGTGCATCCTATCATTATTGGTCGGAACAATTATTGGATTTAATATTAATTTCACGTCTAAACAATAAAGCGAATGGCGCTGTGAAAATAAGCTGCCGCCGAAAAAACTAAAGTTCGCTGAAGGTATTGAAGACCATCTCAGCCGAGACTTAGAACACACGTATGGAAAGTTGAATTAGTGCATTGACGTACTTGTGGTGACTCGGGAGCCTATTTTGAAGACGTTAGTAAAATTTTTCCTGAAATTCGTGAAAATGTAATTTTGTAATTTGTCAGTCCGAGTCAAATATGATCATATGATATCTCTTCATTTATCAATAGATAAATTATTCATTGCTTTTTTTTAATTCCCCTGACTTATTTTCCAACAAAAATGGATCAAAGCTTCTCCTTACCCATCTTTCTGTTAATAAAATTCTCAGCCGAAAACCTTGAAAAGTGAAACCCCATAAATCTTGACTTATTCCACAGTATTAACATTTCTTTATTTAAGCATTTCATGAAAATTCGTACAATATAGGGAAATAATATACAAAAAGAAATCGCAAACAAAGGTGAAATGCGCATTGTGTAGAGAAAGTGAATTATGTATTTATGTATTATTATTATTTGACAAACATAAAAGCGACAAATGAAAATAAAAAATTTAACCGCGATAAAAACAACTTACACAAATCGAGTAAAACATAAATGAAGAGATTAACAATGAAAGAATTGGCGAATTGGCGAATTGGCGTGATGTTCGGAGGCTTTGGCGCAACACACACCACATACACACACACACACACACACGAATATTGCACGAGTGCATGGGCGAACAGTGAGGCGTTGTTGCACAAAATCACATTGTTGCCGGGAATTTCGTGCGAAAAAAATACGCCCACAAAATAAATGCAAATCACGGCGGAAGGCAATCGAACAGTGAATATCGAAATACCAAGCGAAGCGAGGGGGGAGGCGGCAGCGGTATGCGACAACTAGTGAATGCAGTGCGCACACATGCATGCCTTTGTGTATGTGCAGCGGCGGTATGCGGTCAGCTTTTGTAATTTTCCGCTCGCGTTGTAAATTGCGTTGCATACTTTTAGGCGTTGTGGCGTAAATTGCTGTGCTGCGCCTATATTGACAACGCGGATGTGTGCACTGCTTGCGGTTGTGTTGTAGATACAAGTTGTTGTTTTTTATTGCTGCCGTGGTGTTGTTGTGGCAACATTATTTTCTGTTTTTGTTGTTGCAGTCAACTTTTGTGCCGTTGTTGCCACATTTTTACACGCAAAATATAACGAAAGTTATTTACAAATTATGCATGCGCTTTTCTGCCTCATTTTTTTGCACCACACCTCACCCCCGCTTGTTGTTGCCAGCGCTTCCGCTTCCACTGCCGTTTTGCTGGCGCTTTTTTCGCCACTTTTGTTGTTTTTGCTTGTTCGCCATTTATGCGTGTTTTCTTGTTGTTTTGTGTTGTTTTAATTGTTATTCATTGTTGTGATATTTGTTGCTGCTGTTGTTGTTGCTGGCATCGTTGTTGCACGTGGCTGTGGTTGAGCAATGCTTTATTGTGTTTGTGTTCTTGTTGTAATTTCCTGCTGTTATCCTACATATTTGTGTAATATTTTGTTTTCTTCTTTTCTTATTTGCTGCTTTGCTTTATTTTTTATTTTTATTTTTAGTTTTTTATTTTAGTTTTTCATTTTTGTTTTTTGTTTTGTTATTTAGTGTCACGACGTTGGCGTGCTGTCGCTTCCGTCTCCACTCATTACGGCTGCTCTCTCACTCACTCCTACTCTTCGTCGCTCCCAACGCTCCGGTTCACTTAACTGTGTCTGCTTAGTAACCGTAATGCACGCCATGCCCAGCGACGGCGGTATGCACTAAAGCGGGTGCGGCGAGGGTCCTGCGTGGCAAATGAGAGAGATTTTTTTTTTTATTAAGCAGTGTGTGAGATAAAATTGCGTTGCAAATAAATTTTGAATTAGTAGCTCACAGCGTGGCCTTTCGCCAGTAAACACTGCTTAGTAAGCATTATGTAATATAATTTGCAACTATTTAAGTTTATTTGCCGGTCTCCGCAGTGGAAGAGAGGCTTTGCTTGCGGCTCATATACTTACTTAACAGCGAGTGGTGCCAAGGCTGGGGCAGCGAGTGGTAAACCATGTCCAAGGACTGCAGGTGCAACTGTTGTTAAGAAATCACGCAAGAAATGTGGAAGAAAAGAGAAACGAAAAAAATATTTAAGATAAATAAGTGTGTAGATAAAACAGCTATTTATGAAATTACAACAAAGTGACGGCGTTATAAACACAAATTTAAAGGAAGAAAATAAAATTTAAATCACATGTGCAATAATGTATGCTTTTAGGCGCAATATGCTTACAAAAATATTAAATAAATTAATTTGGTAAACCAATGATCTCATACCAACAAGAGTAACTACTTAGTTTTAATAAATTAAAATATATAAAGATAGTGAACTGACTTTATATAAGTCTTCAGAGAGTGCTCAGAGCATATAGTGATTTTTATTAAACTGCGCCCAAATTTATACTACAAATTCATGACTACATTATACCAAATTTTCAGATTAAAAATAATTTTTAACCAAGAATATTAAGCAACTAGTGAGTAACCATCCTCAAAAGCCTGATAAATAATAAACATTGTCAATTATTGACTGCAGTCTCAAAAATACTCGATATATAATTTTTGTACTCAAAATGGAATAATTAAATACAAATAAAAATAATATAATTATAAAAAATAAAAACAATATAATATAATGACCAAAGTGTGAAATAGAAAAAGTATATAATCCACACGCAGAAGGTAGTTTCAAACTAAATAACAACAATTAAGTCTTTCAGGCTGAAATTATGGATATTAAGAAGGCCCCTAATCAGCTTTTGCTGCAACCGGCAAGACCATAAACATTCTATTGAATAGTCAAGCGACAATTAAAACTATCCGTAGCGCCTATACTACATGGATAATTCCAGCAAGTCTTAACAACCCAGTCATATACAAATCTTCTTCTTTATTGGGGTAGACACCGCCTAAGCGGTTATAGCTGAGTGAGTCCTGTAGAGATAGATGGAAATAAAAAGTTCAACGAGCAGGCCACCTCGAGAGCAGCTGGAAATACAGCCACTTTGAACTTTCCCATGCCGTTCAGCTTCTCCAAAGGGTTTTTTGAAACAATATACACTAGATGAACAACTCAGGTTTTGGAAGACAAGCAACACAGCGCATACAGCACAAAGTTATTGTGGGGTGATGTTGGTGGTGGACAAGAGCCAGGCATTTTCAGTACCAATTGACAGTGTGGAATGAACGCACTAACCACCTTGGAAGGCTTCGAGACCCACTAAAAACCTCTGCTGTACTTTAGGCACTCCGGCAGTCGGTTGCAATGCAACTCCACATTCAACTGACAAGGTGTCGGTTCTTCCCGCACACTCAGGTTTTAACCACAAGCTCCACCATACTCCAAGCGAGGACAGTCCGCATGAACAGACTGGAGCAAACTTCATGGGCTCCTGTTACCCGTGGTATCATTAAGTTTCCGGTCAGACCTCCTAGCCGAAACTACTACCAGTTGAGCTTCCATACTGTTCTGAAGTGGAAACTAGGAGTTGGACCTCATACCCACATTACACGTAAACACCATTCACACAAGAAGCTAACCCTAAACGCCCTAGCTGGCTAAACAAATCACTCGAAAACCACCCTAACTGTTCGGCATTCCGACTAGTGGAGATCTCACCGCTAACATCGAAATGTTAATGTCCGATTACATTCGACATTCTGAAATTACATGCACCCAGTCCTTTATCCCCGCCTTACAAAAACAACCCGACCTATCAGATAGGTCATCACAAGGCATTTAGCCTTAAGAATCCCCTTTCCACATGCGTGTGGATGATGAGATGCCGGAACAGTATCTATGCGAATTCCCTGCCTTTAGTCGGATGAGATCGGACAAATTCCACGGTTCTGAATGCTCCAATTTAAGCGAGTTTGAGCAGCTTGGGTAGAAAAAAAGGAAGAAGTAAGGAAAAACTTCTTTTTTTTATAAATCCACCATGTTGCCAGATAAGGCTTAATTTAGTTATCAGTGCTAGTGCGGTCGCCTTCGATCCGGCGCTTGTATGCCTACCTATTCAACAACCAACCAATGGCACTCAGAAATAATCGGTACCAATGTTTGTACTCAATAAAGGCATTAAATTACTTTCTAAGAAGTTATATCCACAAAAATCAAATTTTCTGGAGCCATATTTGGGTTCGCAAAACATTAAATGCTGCTGTCAGAATCGGTGATGTAAATTTCTACGAAACTGTTCAACTTGAAAATTTCACATGAGCTTTTTCGATATATTTCTTAAGTACTGAACGATAGCTTAAACCACTCTGAAATGTAAATCTTTTCAGAAAAATATTTTTTTCCCTGAAAATTTTACGTTCTGGCAAAATTCAAAACTTTTATCTGTTCTTGCACTCGTCTAAAAAAATCAAAATAATTTTGTGTTTTTGGATTTGAGATAATATACTTAAGCAGAAAATTCACCGACAAAGTCCACTTTCGGAGTTTCTTCTGCAGATCGATGATGGGATAAAAATGGTAGTTAATAAGCTTTGAAGAATTATATATCGTGACTATCACAGATTTCCAGAAAATATTAAACTCCCTAGGTTTACTTTTCCGAAATCGATATCATTACTTTTTTTTGGCTGCCCAGAGAAAACTTTGTCTAAGGCCGGCAGTCGTGAGCTGCTTGAGCCATATGTAAAATAAACGTTTCTGGTCATTACCAAGTGAATGGCGCTCAGACAACTTTCCTTAATCAAAATCTCTTCAGTGTTGACGAAGTTAAAAGGCTATTCCGACCATATTGGGAGGGATGTTTTCGAAATGTGGCGCTCCAATTTTATTGTTTATTTTTAGGGATGTCAACACTTTAAGGGGGTATTTTAATCTTGAAATTTAAAAACATAGATTTTTTTTTTATTTTCAAAGTTTAACTATTCAAGAATATTTGTATAAGAGGATTTTTCAAAATTAAAATTATTTTCGGAGCGATAATAATATTTCTGACCCGGCATCCAAGATAGTTCGTCCGGAACGCGAAATTTTAAAAGCGTTTTTCTCAAAACTGACTTTTACGGAATGATACCCACGATTTCTCAGGTTCTACTGGACCGATTTACTTGAAATTTTTATAGAGTCTTCTTTATAGGCTTGTCTATGGTTGGAACTAGCCCCATCTCCAAACTTTTATTTTTATTATTCTTAAAAATTCGAAAGAGTCAGAAAAAGTAATCCAAAAAAACTTTTTTTTTTTAGACAGTCGCCATTTTGTGAAAAATTTTTTTGCCACTTTTCCGTAGTTCGGTCATTGCGACATTATTCTAGATCAATAATCTCTTTTTCTTTCTGGTTTCAGGTAACTAGGAGCGTTGAAATCATGGGTATGGTCACGGAAAATTTTTTAGAGACCCCTCACTTCGTCAGCTCAAAATTTTTGAAATTTTTTACTTTTTTCAGTTTTTAATTCTTTTCTCTACTCTTCTAAAATTAACAAATAACTAATAAGAAAATGGATAGTAAAAAAATTAATTGCCTTTTTTACGACATTTTAAAAATTACCTGAAATTCATGCCTCTAGACTAGAATACCCCCTTAATACAAAACTGGCGAGAAAATTAAATCCTGGTTTAATTTTGGGACACCCTGTATTTCCATACAATCTTATACTCATTTTGGGATACTTTTAAAATACATTTACTCTTCCTTCACATGAAAAAAGTGACGAGTGATAATTCGCTTCAACTTCGAAACCGTCTAAATCTTCTATTAAGCCCTTAAATAAACACCTAAAATTACACGTTTAACAAAGATTTTCATCCAGAACTATTCTTTTTCATTCTATTCTATTTTTTCTAGCTTCCCTCCTCAAAATTCCCCAGAGTTCGTAGCTTCCTTCCCACGTTCATAATTTCCAATTAAAAGCTCATTAACGAACTTTCGAGCTAATAATTAACTGAAATGGCTATCCTTCCGTGCACAAGTTGCTGCACACTGAATTACGTGCAACTTTGAAAGTAAAAAAACGAGAGTGCGAGCGTAAAGCTTTACAGTCACACCAACACATAACCAAATACGCGGCGGCTTATTTATCTGCAAGTACGCGGTAGTTTATAGCGCCGCCACTCACAAATTGTTAATTAAACACAAATGTTTCTACGAAACAGTAAATATTTTGACAACAACAACATAACAACATCCCCCGCCAAAAAGCTTTTAAGCTCCGAGCGCCGCCAACATGTGTACACCGTGCAGCCGCTGCTTTATTATCACGCCGATAATTGCGATAATGGCTTTTTGTCATAATTAAAGTCGACATACTTGCGCCCCATCTTCGTTTAGCCGCCAGCACGCGTCTCCACCTCGTGGCATGTGTCGGTAAGTGCGCCGTCTTACCTGATAGCCGCCAAATTGTCATATGTTGCTCGGCTAATGGCTCATTTTCGCCACTGAGGCATCGTAAAACGTTTAAATTTGAAGCATGTGCGGTGTTGTTGTTGTGATGTTTGTTGGTTTTTGTGCTTAAGCTACTTTGTGCCACACTTTCGAGCTTTAAAAATTTAGTTAAATTGACGCTCATTTCTTATTCTCATTGTTTAGTTGCCTACAGCGTTGGAACATATTTCGACAAGCAATTGGGTAGGTCCTTCCCGATCCTCATGGAGCTTTTGGTAATGCTCAACGTCTGTTTACATAGTCGCATTAGTTTTGCAGGAATACCACGGCCACTGTAGAAAATTTCGTCTCTTTTCGTTGTCCCGTCCATCGCATTTCTTGGACGGCAGTGATGTCAACCTTCATTCTAACGGGGACATCAACCAGCTGAGCAGCGACAGCTTCCCAGTTAAGCGACCCGACATTCTAGGTACATGCCCCCTTAATCGCAATCCTTAATACGTTTGCGCGTTCGTCATCAAAAGGGGAGTCTCAGATCTAAGGTTGTGTCCATTAGTCTCAAATACACCTCACAATCCTGGGGAAGTATGTTTCGGCTTCTGTCTTAATTTCGCCTTCAAATGGCTGCTTTTGCTACCCAGAGGATACTTGGGCTAGGACCGGAAGCCGTGAGCTTGAATGGCAGTGTAACTGAGGCTCAGAAAACTTTCCTCACCTTCATGAACTTCTACACATGGCTCCATCCTCATCACATATTAGCTTCCGTATAAATCTGATCCCTGCAACGGAACCGACTATCCCACTTCGGTAGTTGAAACACCAAGGCATGACTAGGAGAGCCTATTTTATTATATACCATCTCAAATATGTATATACCCCCTTCACACATCTCTTTTTAGGGGAAATATTTCATTGTCCCCTTATATATTCTTAGTGGAAAGACAAACCTCTTGCAAATAGTTTCCTAGCTAAGACAGCATTTTTAAGATTTTTTAGGTTAGTGCAATCGGCGCTCAAAACTCGATGAACGCTTTCGCCGAAATCTACTTAAAAACCGCAGAATTATGGTAAGGTAAATGGATATATCAACCAGATTAATGTTAAGCCCTATTCTAGATGAAAGGCTACCGGCGATCAGCAGATCATCTTCGGAAAGAAATTAGGCTCAACTGATCTAAGCGGCCTCTTCAGTAGCATGCGGTCAACTAGCAAAAAAGTAACCTTTTCGCAGATGAAAAAGTTTCACTGTTGAATAGGATTTTTATAAGCAAATATGAAATATTTACACAAAACTTTCCAAAGGCGCAAAAATTGTAATCCAAGGGTTGAACGTGGTCACAGTCAAGTTGCTGTAATGGTTACAACTATTCCTTGTAAAGGCGTTAAAACTACTCACTTCTGAAAGCGCAAAAGTTAACAAACAGGATGTTTTAGAAGGTTTAGTCTATATCGTACTCTCTTGGATGAAGAGCTTGGTATATTCCAGCAAAGTTCTCCTTCAGCACACAAGGTAAAAAGCCACTTCTGGGTAGTTGGCTTGAGAGCAATATCAGGAATATTTCATAGCTGCAGATAACTGTCCATCCAGTCCAGATTTGAATTCATCGAATTACGATTTGTCATTAGAGTTGGAGAATTTTGCCTGTCAAACACGCTACAGAAAGCAATCTTTGGTTCGAGCAGCATCGTTAATATTAATAAAGTTAAGACCACTGACTTCGAATTCGGTTTTAATAATTCCGACTCGTTGTTGGATCGTATATCTTTTCATGATCAAATGACAAACCTTGCTGAAGAGAAATGTCAAAAGAGCGGAAAAAATATGGCGTCATTTGTTGTCCCTATCAATCTACTTTTGTAGAGCCCTATTGAAAAACCCTACAGAACTCTGGGTGCGATCAATGACCGAATCGTTTGAGGACTTCTGTGAAAATAAAAGGGAACCATTTCGTATGTATGTATATCACTTAACATATTCATTATTAAACAAGATTAACTTTTTAAGAAAATAAATGATAGTTTCATTTTTTCAGCGGCCTGAACTTGTAACAGAACTTATGGCAGGATTAATTTAAGTCAAGTATAGTATTTGCCAGGTAATTTTCGTAGAAGTAGGATTTTTTGAAAAAGGTTCGATTGCTTGAGCTCAAATCAGCGATATGTCTCTCTCTCTAAAGTGTAAGAACGGATACGGGATCAAGGATATATACAATACAATTTCAAAATGATTGACTTTTCGATCTCATCGATTATTAGAGTATGGAGAATTCCGTAAATAGACGATGGAACCATTGCAGAAGTTCAAGCAAGAGAGGAAAGTTCGCTGAGCGCCATTCACTTGGAAGTGGCCAGGAATGATTCTTTTACATATGGCTTAAGCAGCTCACGACTTCCGCTCTTAGACCAAGCAACCTCTGCGTAGACCAAAAACATCCGTTTGAAGGCGATGAAGAGGTTCCTCAGGTGTTTGAGTTGCGGACTCTGGTAAAAGACTATAGAGAAAGGACTGAATAACGTATAAGGTCGTTTCAAAAGCTGGAAATATAGTTCCCAAGCCCAGTGTTGCGTTGTTGTGTCACTATTTGTACTTTGTACTGTAGAAATCACTTAAGTAATGCTGATAGTAGATAGAGAGAGAGACCGCCTCTCAGTTTGAACGATCTGTTAAGCTCAAAGTCTCATATATTTTGCAACTCTCGAGTCAAAGTGCGCGATAAACAAAAAGAAAAAGATTATACCTACAGCCGCTCAGCAAGCTTAGCCTTTTGTAAAACATTAATTGACTTACGAAATTGTTTTTGTTATCTTCCGAAAATAAGACGCTCAACAACAAAGACTCATTGCTTTGCGCCTAATTGCAGCTAAACCGCGCGCATTAAGCCAAAAGTACGTGTTTTAACGGGAAATTTCCACGCATAGAGTTGCCAAGTAATTTGAAATTCCAACAGGCAGAGCAAGAGACTTCGCACGCAGAAACTTTCGTGCTACGTGTGCGCCACCACCACCACCACATCAACGCATAAAATGCATTTCTTCACGCATCGTAAGAAAGCAACGGCACATACGATGTCGGTGTCTACATGCCGCGCAACACTTAGCACGAAGATGGTGGAATAGAATTTACAGCATTCGCCAAATGTGTAACCCGATGCATAGATTCACACTCGTAAACAGACAAAGATGTCAGGCGAGTCAAGTGCGAGTGCTAAAGACTTTGAGTAAGCACACACACACACACACACGGGCTTATGGGATTTCAGCCGCCACTCGGGAAAATGGAATTTCTTAGTGCTGCTGGCACCTGCTTTGGCTTACGGCGAAGAAATTAAATGAGTATGGTCGTGAAGAGAGGAGAGCGGGTGGAGAAAGCAGAATAATGCAGATCAGATTTCACTTGAATTCACTTACAAGTTGTTGCATATACTTATATATAAGTATTAGTATATATGTGTGTGAGTGCGTCCTGTTGTTTTTATGCGCACAAAAGGCATAACGGCACATTGTGTGCATAGTGAGAAAGCCATAAATCAATGCGGTGCTAAGGCAAGTGGCGAATACTCGTCGCAGTTGAATTTATGACAACTTGCAATCACAACTACAAGCAAACGCACAAACACACACACACTCATATATATGTATGTCTATGTATATAGCAGTGTGTTTGTGCTTCCTGCATTCCTTTATAAGCGCTTGATTGTGGTTTGTTCTCTGAATGCATGAAAAATGTATGTCATAAATTATGTAATAATGCAGTTTCGATGTGCGACCGGGACACTGTTCATACTTGTACTTATGTATGGATGTGTGAGAGGTTTTCTTGTGGCTTAAAGACTCTTCAGCTCTTTTATGGTGTAGAATTTATTATTTGTAAGAAATTAATGATGTGCTCAAAATGTTGACTGAGAATTTGTCTTGACTTTGATCCATAATTTTAAAGAGCTGAAGCTTACTGACTTGTGGGTGGCATTGCCAGCAAGAAATTGCTGACTTTTTGAGGCTTTGTCAAATGGCTTTACATGAGGTGGCAATATATGCCTGGAAATTCATCCTACAATGGACTTCTTTCTGTGAGTGGTCAACGGAGTTATGAAATAAGAGAGAAATATAGCATTCTCTACAGTAAGACACTCAAAAAACTAATAAAGCTTCATGAGATCCAATCACAAGCAATTGCGTATTTTTGCCCTTAGATATTTTCAGAAAATATGTAATGTCTAGATTACGATTCATTCGACGTTTAAGATAATTCAAGGGACTGGATGAAGTATTACAATCCGATAGCAAGACTCTCTAAAACTTCGCAAAAAGCGTCCACGTCCTGAACGACGAACACTTCAGCTTAAATTAATCTGAAGCTCCATCTGGTATTACTAAGCAGGATGATGTGTCACGTCGGGCAATATAACCTTAACTAACTTGGAAGATGGAGTCATATGTAGAAGTTCACGCAAGTGAGAAAAATTCTCTGATTGCCATTCACTTGGACGTGGCCAGAAACGATTCTTTTACATATGACTCAAGCAGCTCAAAACTTCTGGTCCTTGACCAAGTATCCTCTGGGTAGCCAAAGAACATTCCTTTGAAGGCGAGCTAAAGTAAGAAGGCTAAACATCGCCTCCGCCGAATTGTGCGCTGGGTTTGGCACCCGCCACGACGATGGGAAACGAATAAGGGACTATGATTTTAGGGCATACACCTGCCCAGCTGGCTTATGTTTTCGTAAGAACAAAACAGGCTGTCATCACCACCGTCCAAGAAGTGCGATGGACGGAACAATGACTGAGATGAGTAGGTGTGACATTTACTAAAGTGGCTACATTAAGGAATGAAATTCGGTGTGGGAGAGATCGAGTCCTAACATTCACCCCGGTTGATATACTTCTAGCCACAATCCGCAGGTTCTCAACATATCGCTCATTTGCGCCAACGGCTGACGGAAAAGAAGGACGATGTGACCAAAGATGTCTTCTTTGATCTCTTAAGGCGCACCTATGAGAACTGCCTTCGCCACTATATCAAAATCCTGCTTGGCGACCTTAATGTTAGAGTGGGCAAAGAAGGAATCCTCCATGACGAAATATCACCAAATTGGTTGAGGCTGATTGACTTCGTCGGGGCCCGAAATATGGTTTTCTGTGAATATGGTCATCTCCGGATCGAAAAGCCACTAACCAGATCGATTGTGTTGTAACAGACGGAAGACACGTCTCCAGTGTGTTAGACGTGTGTACGCTCCGAGGTCCTAACATCGACTCGGATCATTACCTAGTTGCAGCCAAGATACGCAACCGTTTCTGTGCAGCAAAAAACGTACAAACGCACACAGAAGCTGCAATCAAAACCGGCAGCCGAAGGATTTTCTACTCGGCATGCGCTCTTGCTATCTGAGAGTACGCGTCAAGAAGTCAGTATAAGTGAACTGTGGGACGACATTTCAAGCTCCTTACGTACAGCTGCAAACGAAACCATTGGTTTTCAGAAAGTGCAAAAGAACAGCCTGTACGTTGAGAAGTGCCGCGTCGCAGCGGAGCGAACAGACTGCATCGTTACAATCGGCCAAGCACGTGCGGGATGGAGCTGAAGAGAGAAATAAGACGCATTTACAGACATAATCAGTGAGAGGCCGAAATGCATAAGTATGAAGAGCCGACAGCGATAGTACTCGAAATTTCTACGAAAAGATGCGGCGACTAACAGAAGGTTTAAAAACCGAAGCATACTCTTGTAGAACACACAAAGGTGCTCTAGTGACTGATGTCCAAAGTGTACTGAAATTATAGAGAGAACACTTCGCCATCCCGTTGAATGTCAGTGAAAGCATAGCACCTGAGGATGGCGAATCCAATTCCCCAATCGATGACGATGAAGCGGACGTTCCATTGCCCGACCATGAAGAAGTTCGAATAGCAATAAAGTTAAATTGCCAAACATTTATTATTAAATTTTTATTATTTAAATTTGCCATGATGTCTACGCTCGGCCTCATATTGCAAACTAATTGAAAAACAGCGACATGGACTGCTTCGCCGCCTTAAGGTAGCAGTCTGGTAACTTGTGTTCACAAAATCGATTTTTTTTTATTGAATTTAAAAGTACAATGTCTTGGAAATGTACTGTGAAAGTTTCAGACAGAAATTCGAAATATTTCGCGAGTTATAACGAGTTTTCTAGAGCGCCTCGGAGTCCACTCTCTCGAAGTCGTTGAACTTTGAACGCGTTTTTCTCAAAATACTGTCTTTCTGGTCGGCCCGGGTCCTAACTTTTTTATACTGAACCGATTGCTTTCAAATTTTAACAGGCTATTCTACACACTTATAGTTCTCGTCGATACTAACGTTTTTTCGTCCCTAACTTTTTATTTTACAACCCTTTCTTTGCTAAAATAAAAGGACTTTTTTTCAAAGTCTGCCATTTTTTTTATTTACCCTTGATATTTAACTTCAGTAGTTCCGACCAGAATGACATGTCTATAGATTAAAAATAATCAAGAATATTTGATTTAAGATAATATCAAGAGCCCAAATAACACGGGCCACCCACTTACATTTTTTTTAAGGTTCCAACTACGAGGGACACTAATAATAGTAATAAAATATTAAATTTTTTCAAATCAATTTTTTTTTATATTTTCAATATATAAATAAAAGCACTCTAAATATTCAATATAATTCATTTTTATTTTCCTATAAAAAACCACGCTCCAAGGAAGTCATGAAAATAGGCATAAGTTACCAGACTACTGCCTTAATGAACAGATATTGCCTGCTTTGACTAGAATATGTTCTAGTTGAAGCAGAATTCCCTCACTGGAGTATGGTTCACATCAAAACAGGGTATTAAAAATTGACTGGATTTATTCTTGGTCGCCAAGTTAGCGAAGTACTTTTAGCAAGAAATCAAGTTATTGCCAGAAAGGTTTAGAAGAGAAGTACTTTAAATAGGACTATTGGACATGTTTTTATTAATGAACTTTCAAATTTTGAAAAAATAAAACCTTACAAATGTAGTTAAATACCCATTTTTGAAATATTATTGTCTCTCTGTTTTGGGAAACCAATGCCTAGAAGCTCTTAATTATTATTTAGCTTTAGAATATGTTTTTATACAGCTCACTCAACTAATTTTCCTTTCGCGCAAGCATTGACTCTTTGATGCTTTCTTTTCTTCTTTTCTCGCCAAATTATAGTTTAAAAATTAAATTTTTAAAATTTTTAAAGCACAGTTTTAGGCTAAATATATAAACGAACATAATTTGCGGTGACTTGGCTCACACAGACATATTTGACGTCCGTAAACAAGCAGCGAAAATATATCATTTAAATATTCAAAAGGACATAAATGAAAAATATAATTTCCCTACAAACAAATTGTCTTCTGGTCCTTCTTAAGCCTTCGCAAACACTATTTCTACAATTTAAAAAATACTATATTTATGTCGACTTTAAGAGTCAGACGCAAATATTTGTTGCCTGCATTGTTGTAGCACAACTTTCGGCACAACAACTTGCAAATTATGCGCCAGAGAGATATTAGCCTTCCCTAGAAATTTTTACGCTTGTGACGGTCAACAAAAATATATAAAAGTAAATAGAGAATTAAAAAAAAAACAAAAATAAATAAATAAAATAATACAAAATAAACAACGGAAGCCGCGAGTAAAAAGCAGGAAGCTGAAAGTTTCCTATAAAACGCGAAACAAACAAGCAACAACAACAACGTGAAAAACAAGTTAGCGTACAAGAGAACAACAAGCGACGAACTGCGAAGCAAAATCCCCCAGAGTCCCCACAAAAACTGCAAAAAAAATTCACAACAAATAGCGCGCCCCTCTATGTATGTATGTATGTGTGTATAAATGTGCGGTGTTGCCGGTGACTGCAGCGATAGCCGCTCGGTTGGACAGGCAGAAGACTGACAGCTTAACGAAATTTGCTAACAAAACTGCCAGCGGCAGGCGTGGCGCGCCGGAAGCGACATCAATCAGTCGTCTGCCGTGGACTTGGCTGCGGCGCATGAGAGCGCGACAGCAAACAGCGAGCGCCAAACACACACAGTGTTACATACATTGGCGACATAACGGCAGTAGCGCGACAGTTGCCGAATACGCCAACAGCGGCGGCAAGACAAAAAATTAATAATGATTGATTAGTTTTGTTGCTGCAAGCCGCACACTTTGCTATCGTCACACCCCATGCTCACGCGAGTGCTGCTTGCCAGCGTTGTTGGGTGCTATGTCGCTTGTAACGGTACTATTTCACAGCTGTCCAATATGTGTCCGAAACTGTGCGACGAATAAATGAATTGACTTGACAAACGTCCAGTTCGTCAATCGCGCGTTTATAGCGCATGAAGCGATAAGAGAGATAGGAACGGCGAGAAGTAAGGGGGACTAGGCGCAGTCGGGTGTAATAGAGCAGAAATGTTGCGCAAGGCAATGGGCACATTGTAACGGCATCTTTTAAAATAAGTTGGCTTTCAAGTCCTTTAAAAGTTTGTGTGAGTATGTGTGTCGTCTCTCTCTCTCTCTCTCTCCCCCTGCTCTAGCATCTAGGAAGTGCACGGAAATTATATAGCGGCACATCACTGTATACATATATCTGTACGTATGTATGTACTTTATGCAGCTAGTTCCTGCTGTGGCGAGAGTAAATTAAAAACTGACTTATTGAGCACGTGACTGATTGGTCTGCGTTTGATTGGAACGGCAGAGAAAAATATGCTACCAGTTTAAGAATTTCAAAGCATTTATTTTGACAGTATATTTACGGCGAAAAGAGATGGTGGGACAGAAGGGAAGGCAGTGTTACTGTAAAAATTTAAGTCTGAAGCTACTTTAGAAAATTGAAAGTTCGTTCTATTTAAGAAGCTTTATAAGAAATACGGTCCGATCGTTTTGGGTAAGAGCTAAGCACAAAAAAGAGGTATAAAGCCTAATAAACTGCTGAGTCTGTTTATGCTTACAAGGGTCGCTTTAACAATCCTTGAAATCTTTTTATGTAGACTTTGAGGTGAGTAACATCCAAGTACAGTATGTGCTTAAACTGACCACTAGCTTCCAAAAGATGTCATATTTGACTTGGTTAAGGGGGTATTCTACTCTAAAATTTTGAAAAATTCGATTTTTTTTTCATATATTTAAATTCTAGACTTTTAAAAATATGACCTTGGAAGGTTTTCTCAAAATTCGACTTACTTTCGGAGATACAGCCGATTTTGTGAGGTGGCGTCCGTGTTCACTAGAATTGTCTCCTAAACTTTAAACGCGTTTTTCGCGAAACTACTTTTTTCCACACGGTACCGGCCTTACCTTAAGTTCTATACAACCGATTCACTTGAAATTTTGTGTGAACCTTTTTTATATAATTCTTTATCGTTCCTACCAGCATCGTGTCAAAATTTTTGTTTTTAATATTTTAAAAAAATTCAGTAATTTCAAAAAAAGCGTAAAAAATGATTTTTATTTTCAGGCAGTCGCCATTTAAAAAAAAAATTCGTGTTCCTGGACTGTAACAGCATCCTTACTGATTAAGAATTTCTTTTGATTTTTTTTTTTCAAAACACCAGGAGAGTCAGGACCAATGTCACCAAGATGCGCAATTTTTTTACACCTGTCTCTCCTCCCTCTAGCTATTTTAATTTTTAATATTTTTTTGTAAATTTTTTTTTCTGTATTCTTAAGATATCAATAAAAACACCATAAAAAAATGTATGATAAAAATATTTTTGTTTTTTTTTTTTTAAATAAAGTTCAAAATAACCCGCTCTTCACCATGGCAATGCGAGCTTTCACACATCGACTAAAATATTTTCGAACACTTAAAATATCATCCACCTTCTAGCTCTTATAGTTTTGGCACGGAGTGACTTCATTTTATTCCCGTTCGTTAAAAAAATTAACTAATAGATCAACGTTGAAGAAGGAGTTGATACGTTGAAAAGGCATGTTTTGAAGATACCTTAAACAAAGTGGCAAAAGTGTTTCGATAATTGGTTCAAAGGCATATAAAAGTGTATAGAAATTAATGGAAAAATTTTTGAAAAACATCAAATTTCTAATCACGAAATAGTTAAAGCAACCTCGTATATCCTTGGCTCACAATGGAAAATAGGCATAGAAGTTTGATTTGCGCAAAGATTCTGAGGAAAACGTTAGTCTTAGAAGAACTTCAGAACCCTTGCGTTATCTTTCAAGCGTAGACCTTGAGTATTTTAGCAATCACTAAATTTTGTCTAGAAAGTTCAGAACTTTTGTAGCATAGAAGAGATCAAGTAGATTAAAGCTAAACTTTACGTGAACCATGTCTTCATGAAAGAACTTTATCCATAAAATCACTAATATGCACGATACGCTTTAAGAATATTGAAATATTACAGAGACAGTTAGCTTATTAAAGGAGACAAGTAAAAGCTTTCCTTGCATACTGCAGATTAATTGAGAGCTTTTGTAGATTCTTTGTTCAGAGAGTATATTATAAATTACTGCTTTCAACCCATACGTTATTATCCGCATATTTATGAGTTTTTCCTGGAACAACTTCTGTAAAAGCTTTTTTTGATGCTCGAAAATTAAAGTTTATAGAAAAGTCTGTCAAGTGATTTTTTCATTACTCAATGCCACTTAAAAGTTTTCGCAAACAAACAACGCTTTCAGCGATTTGTTAAGCTTTTGAGCTTTCATAGAAAAATAAAAGTTTTACCATTTAAGCTATCGAGCTTTCATAGCAAAGTGAAAGTTTAACCATTTAAGCTTTTGAACTTTCATAGCAATGTGAAAGTTTAACCATTTAAGCTTTTGAGCTTTCATAGCAGAGTAATATTTTTACCATTTAAGTTTTCGAGCTTTCATGGCAAAGTAAATGTTTAAATATTTAAGCCTTTGAGCTTTCATAGAAAAGTGAAAGTTTTACCATTTAAACTTGTGAGATTTCATAGCAAAGTAATATTTTTACCAATTAAGCTTTTGAGCTTTCATAGCAAAGTGAAAATTTTACCATTTAAGCTTTCGAGCTTTCATAGCAAAGTGAAAATTTTACCATTTAAGTTTTTGAGCTTCCATAGCAGAGTGAAATTTTTACCAATTAAGCTTTTGAGCTTTCATAACAAAATGAAAGTTTAACCATTTAAGCTTTTGAGCTTTCATAACAAAGCGAAAGTTTAACCATTTTAAAAGCTATGTTCTCTATTTTCAGGTTAAAATGATGGTCTAAATAGAATGACTCATTTCAATTTATAGTATTTAATACAATAAAAACCTTTTATCCGATTGCACCCTTCATAAATAAAAAATATCCCTACAATGATTTAATTTAGTTGGTTAGTTTATACGGCAGTAGTATAGTAGTCTGAACAAAACAATATTCGAAGATTATAGCGTGGGGCCATAATTATAGTCTTGAGCCATATTTTTGTCGAATTTCGAGAAGTTATCATGACAGATAAAAAAAAGCTTTCTGTAAAAGGTCATGAATTTAAGCAATCAATTTGTGTGACAGCTAAGGGCACAACAGATGGTGCAATCCTCATTTGTATGGCAACTATTTTTTCTTAAAGACAAAATAATGTGTGTGAAAATTCAGACTTTATCTGAAACCTCGCGTTTATGCAGATACACAGGCAGACGAAGGAACTTGCCTAAGTCTATGCAGCTCGTCACAATGTTAATATACACACTTTTTTATAAAGTCTCCGACGTTTCCTAGTGTGTGTTACAAGCTTCGTTTAAAACTTAACATACCCTCTTCAAGGTATAAATATTTATCCGAGGTTTGCCTAATATTAAATATAATAAATTTCTGTCTAAACATAATACAATTTCTTATATGAGTCACACAAACAAAAGTTCATTTCATAAACAACATATGTATGTACATTTGCTAACATATCTGCCTCAACAAACAGCTTCAGCGCCTAAATGTATGCTTGTATTTTGTAATGCACTTCTTCGTTGTGCTATCTATACGCCTTCTATAGTCGTTAATATATTTTAAAGTGTTACGTTTTTGTTCACGCTTCATTACAAAGTTCAACATCACATCACCTGACTGCATAAAGCTTTTAAGCAGATTAAATGTGGCAGTCAATATGTAACTTGGTGATACCGCAAAAGAATGCTACAGCCATAAAGGTGTATTTATATGGGTGGTGGCTAACAAAAACAAAAAAGTATGTGTATGTGATCTGTTGATTTTATGGCTATATAGAAAATGTCGTAAGAAGTTAATGCGGTTGGCAGCTGCCATGGCTATGCCGTTGGGGTTAACCGCCAGCCTACTAAGAGTCTTTTTATAATCAAGTGTAGATATGTTTGTCTACCAAACAAAGAGTAAATCTGTTGACAGAGCTCTTTGTAGCATCGACAGCATATCTTCTTAATAATCGTGTAATCTTTTTATAATTTTGTTTTTCTAAATAATAACTGGTTGCTAATGTGATGGTGTGGTGAGTTATTTAGTAGTACGAAGATAAGGTAATATAAATGTATTTATTATATAAAAATATTAAAAATTAGATAATAGACAACCCCGCTTGGGAACTAGAAACTTGAATGAACCATCTTTTTTTATATATGTGGTATGAAAACGTATGTTAGGGTGAGACAAAAAACTAAATATTTTAAAAAAATATAAATAAAAATATTTTTTCAAGCAAAAAAAAACTATTTTCATTGAAAATGTCATAACTGTTAAATCGGTTATAATAAAAAATGTTATATCGCATATTACAGTATAGCATAAAAGTTCCTAAAAAAATATCCCTCAAGGAAAAAATATCCCTCAAGGGATGTTTTTTCTTTTTCAACACGAAAATTCGTTTCAAGACTTTATAATTTAAGCTCAAAATTTTGCCTTTCAAACATATTTTTTTACTATTTATAGATTTTTTTTTTAAATATCAGACTTTTTTTGCTCACCCTAGTATGTATATATGTTTATACATATACGTCTATTAATAAGTTATATTTGCATATGAATATAGTTTGAGGAAGACGCGTAGTCATTGACATAAATACTCGTAATATTTGCTTTCATTCTCACACATGCAAAACAAACCCACACACACAATTATATGGTTCATTTTAAAAGTAAAATCTTTGCAGTGCAAAAGTTGGCAGCCTATAAAGTAAAATTGCTCATTAGTAAAAGCTAAAGCTATTTATACACCCACTTGCATAAATATAAGTACACACAAATACATTGCTATAAAATATGGTATATATAAATATTCAATAAATTAAATATATGTATGTATAAGATATATCACAGAGGGATCAGTGCAGACATCTAAAAAAATATAAAAAATGTGAAAAGAAAATATTCGAAAACCTTTGAAAAATTGATAATTCTCAAGCTATTGTATATCAATTTTAGAACTTTTCTAACTTTTGAGAAAATTTTTCATAAGTGAAAGTCCTTAAAAAAGAAACAACTTAAAAGAATAAAACTCTAATTTCACCAATTTAAAAATTAAAAAAATTTATTTGTCGAAAAGGTGGCAACTCTGATAGATTTTTTTTTTTAACTTTAAACTATCTTAAATAGCGCTTTTAATTATTTAGCTCATCTTGAATTTATTTAATTTTTTTGCAAAGGTGGCAACTCTATTAGATTTTTTTTTCAATTTAAATTGCAAAGTTAAGTGAATACAAAAAACAACACTTTAGAAATTTCTTTTTTGAAAATATAGAGTCTCTAAAAACGATGAAATATTGAGCCAAAAATAATTCAAATTTCACGTATTTAAAAATTAAAAGAAAATATTTTACAAACAGTTGGCAACACCAGACGATTTTTTTCAACTTTAAACTTTCTTAAATACAACTCTCTTAGCTTATTTTTTCTAATTACAAAGTGAAAATAATACAAAAAATATGATCAGAAAGTTTTAAAACCTTTGAAAATTTAGCAAGCTGTTGTCCAACATTTTCTAAATTTTCAAATATTTAAAAAAAAAGTGATAAATTTACAGTTATATTGGCACAAAAAGAACTCTAATTTCACGATCTTAAAGTATTAAAAAAAATATTTTTCGAACAGGTGGCAACACTTTTCGATTTTTTTTTTCAACTTTAAACTTTCTTAACAGACTTTAACTTTTCATCTTAGCCTTGAAATTATTTATTTATTTAGCAAAGTGGCAACTCTTAAATATTTTTTTAATTTAAATTTATATTTTCAACTTGATCTTTTCTAGTATTTCAAATATCGAAAAATTATTTTTAGTTTTACATTATTTGTAAAAAAGAACATCTCAACCCTTTGAAAGAATTTAAAAAATTAAAAAAGAATTTTCGAACGGTGGCAACACTATTCGATTTTTTTTTTAACTTTAAACTTTCTTAATCAGCTTTTAACTATTTATCTTACCTTGAAATTAATTATTTTTTTAAGCAAGTGGCAGCTCTTCTCATAATTTTTTTTTTGGCAATTTAAAGTCTATATTTTTGAAATTACTTTTCTAGTGTTTTATTATCGAATAATTATTTTTAGTTTAATACTTATGTTTTAAATAAATGGCAACTAATTCTCTCAAACGAACACGAATTTGAAAATATTCAAAAAAAAAATTAAAAACGAATTTTTCAAACATATGGCAACACTATTGATTTTTTGTTTAACTTTAAATTGTATTAAGCCGCCTTTTGAGTTATTTAGCTAATCTATAAATAAATTAATTTTTTATTCAAGTGGCAACTCTCTTCATATTTTTTTTTTATTCAAATTTAAATTCCATTTTTTGAAATTAACTTTTCCAGTGTTTCATTATCATACAAATTTTCATTTAATACTTTGATATACATAGGTGGCAACACTCAAACTTTTTCTACCCGTATTTTACATGAGTACTCCAAAACGAGATTCAAATCGTTGGAGACTTCTCTACAGAATATTCTAAATAATGTGAAGTAATTTTGTTGCGTCACATATTTTTGTTGGAATTGGTTCGATTTTGAAAGAGTCACAGTTTTTCCTAATGAGATTTGAACTTGAAAACAGGGATCGCATAAGGGTACAACATTTGAGCGAGAAATTTTGATTCCGGTTATCTTAATGGTTATCTTAATGGGTTTTTTAATCAAAAACTCCATAAAATTGTCTTCCAAAGTAGTTTCTAGGACAAAAAGCTTCTTATTTTAAAGAATATTTTAATAGAAGGCTTTAGCCTTAAAATGGTCAGGCTGCTAGAGATATAAAGCGGACCAATTTGACCAGTATTTGATTGGTTGTTCATGAATTAAAATGTCACGGGAAGGTATTTCCGGTTAATTTCGATATGATATATGATACGGATACTGTTGCATTGAAAAGGCTTAGCTTCACTAATATAATATTTAGGATATATTACATATACATATATAACCCAACACCATATGGCAAAATAAATATTTTATTTTTTTCAACGTTTTTAGTAAACTGACACACACTTTTAGATAAAAAATATATATTTATAATTTCACAACAACTACTTCAATGCAATTAGTAGCATTTTTCTTTAGACTGCGCACAAAGCGTAGGTGCGTTTCTACATACCATAAGCAGGTGCCGAAGCGTATTTCAAGGTAGCGGCGGGCGCGGCGGCGACATAGCTATGCGAGAGAGCGGCAGGAGCGGCGGCGTAATGTCCATAGGCGGCGGGCGCGGTGGCAGCGGCATACTGTATAGCTGGCGCCTGGTAGCTATATGATGGAGCTGCGTAGCTGTAAGTCGGAGCATGGTAGCTCGCGCTGTAAGCTGGAGCGTGATAGCTGGCAGCTGGCGCGGCGTAGGTGATGCCATGCGAGAGAGCGGGCGCAGAGTGCGCCAGCGCTAGAGCGGGTGCCGCATAGCCATGACTGATGGTGGCTGCCGGGGCGGTGTAAGCATGCGCGGCGTAGGCGGTCGGCGCGGCATAAGCATGAGCGATGGGCGCGGCGGCGGCGGCGATGATATGACCTTATTGTTTATTGTTTGCAATAGCGTTTTTAGCGTTTTTTATGTAAGCAGATTTTTGTTAAGCATAGCGAAAGCGAGTGTTTAAAAGTGCAAGAGTGCGGAAGAAGCATACGAGAGTGCAAGAGAGTGTGAAAGTGCGAAATGTGTTGTAAATACGGTTAAAGTGGTGTGAATTGGTGCGAAACAAAACATGTTTGTATTAAAGACAATACTTAAATACGCGCGTTTTTTTATTTTTTTATTGAGCGCCCCACAATCCGCTAACACTTACCACCAACATGTGGCGCGAGGGCGGCGTCATTGCTGATGCTCGAGCGCTGCACGTGCGATTGCGAATGCGCGGTCTGCACGGCGCTGGAGTACTCCGACTGCGAGGATTGCCCATAGTGACCCTTGACGGTGTGCTCTTGCGAGCTGCCCACGGAGGCGTGGTCTACGCTGGGCGCGGAAATGGAGTAGGCAGCTGGGCCGCCGGGTCTGGCATGCGCGCAGGCAACCAAAGCGGCAAGAACGAAAATAACCTGCAACAGATAACAGAAAAAGCAGCTGATAAAAGCACAATAAAAACGAAAAATTAAAACAAATTAATTGCCAAGGCATATTTTGAGGCACAGGGTAAGCAATACACTCCGCGCAGCAAGCAATTAAAACGCACATTTGGCGTAATTAATTGTTGCCACAATACGTGTTTTACGACCGTACGAACACAGTTACAGTTACGAGCAGTGGCGCAGCACATAAACTACACACTCGCGCTTCAACTGCGCAGCCGAGCGCGCGGTTCAACTTTCTGGCGCGTCGTAATGCGCAAACTTTTTCACTGCCGCGGCGCTGCCACACACCCATTTTCATTAGTTGGCATGCCATGCACCACCACACGCCTGCGCAAGTGTGTAATGTTTAAAGTTTTAATTAACATTTCGGCAAATCGGAAACCCGATAACGTCGCGCTGCCAACAGGTATGGCCTTGCAACCACAGCGGCTTCATTACCACTGGAGTTTTCATGAAAATAACAGTTAATTGTTGAATTCTAAACGAGTGTAGTTTGCTATGTGCGTAGCTACATTTCCAGCGGCAATGAACATGTAATCATTAACTGCAAAGAATTCGGCGCTTTCGTTATTAGTTGCATGCTTTTCCAGGAAATTGCCAGATTCCATTGCTGATACTCGCAAACAACCGAGTTTGTATACCAAAAAGTTTTCACTTGAGTTTCGGGTTGCGCCAAAGTTGCTGTTGGTATGGAAAATCGCTGGGCAAAAGTGCGAAGAGGTTATCAAAAGCCTTGTGCTGATGTGAATTTCATTTTATATGCTTGAAAATGCTATATTTGCTGGCGCACAGGCAGTATTCATTTAATGTTACTCATACGCCCTGTCTGTCAAAGTAACTTCGTAGTTTAAAACGAATTGCATATATAATTTATTATAGTGTTTTTTTTTTTTGTTTTTTGTACTACGTAAGGAGCACAGAAGTATATGGAAAAAAATTTTAATAAACTAAATTTATTTTTAAGTTCAAAAAATATTTATTATTTGTTTGAGGTTGCATATTAATTACTATTATATCATAATAATGCTGGACAGTTGTAGAAAATTTTTAGTTCGACCTCAAACCGAATGAGTGCCATATATTTGGAAAAACTTTGAAGCTTCTAATACATAAATGTTTAAGTCTCTCAATTTTCCTCAAACTTCAATAAAGTAACAATCTCCTAGTACTATTGTCTACGAGCGGGTTCGAAGAATATATCGCCACCTAAAATGCAAAACAACGTATAATCAAAAAAATTTAAAGCGAGTTTTTAATTACTTACGATTCACTACATTATATTACATATATGCAGCAAAGAACATTTCAGCTTAAACTGTCAGATATAACAAATATATAACCATTTCAGAACCAATATATAACCACTTTATAACCAAAACGAAAATTTTTGTTTCAATATGAGTGGTTTCTATTATATCTTTTTTATTAAATTTCTGTAGCAAAAAAATTTTTAGCTAATGCTGTGGGAGATAACCAACACATAACCAATACATAACCAATACATAACCAATACATAACCACTTTATAACCAAAACGATTTTTTTGAATATTAGTGGTTTCTATTATATCGTTTTTATTACATGTCTATAGTAAAAAAATTTTCAGCTCATGCTGTGAGAGATAACCAATATATAACCAATATATAACCAATGCATGACCACTTAATAACCAAAACGATTTTTTTCAATGTGAGTTGTTTCTATTAAATAGTTCTTTCTTCGCATGTGAACTTATGAAAAGTAAAGTTACGTTATTTTGCATTTTAGGTAATGATATGTAGAATGCTTCAGTAGGTCTTAATACTTCCATATATTTTTGAACAATGACAGCGCCTTTTCGCTAGCTGATATTCAATGCTCCTGCCGTAATTTTTAATTTTAGCAAATTCTGGATATTAACTCTTTTTTATAAGAAATATGTATACCTGCTGGAAAGTTTTTCTGGCAAAGAATAATTTTGGCGGCAAGGATAATGAATAAAAATATAACATAAAATTATCGGAAAATATATTTTTGAAAATGAAAATGTGAATGCATTCTCAGAAGGTAGCTGGATTGATGCTGCCATTTTACGCAGTAATAATGTTCCAAAGTCGATTTGTATGAAAGGATGGCATCGAAAGAACAATGGAAAATTATATTTTTTTGACGGAAGTTACAGCTTCAACCTTTATCTGTCTTCTTGTTTCAGACCTTAAGCGTATATTAAACTAGAATCAACTTTTATCTTAAACATTAAAACCCCTAAGGCGAATATTAAACTAGTACTGTTCAGAAGGAGACCACTAAGCCTATCTTATACATACTTGAATTTTTATTAATTTTTGGTTATTTTTAAATGTTTAAACAAATTTATTGCTTAAAAAAATTTATTGTTTAAAAAATATTCTAAAACTTATTATTATAAATTATTGCCAAATAACCACAACACCTAAACAAGCCAAAAACATTTTATGCGTAATTGAATGCTCAACCAACAAGTGAAAGCTTTCCTACTCAAAAAACAAAATCAAAAAATATGAATAAAAGATTCATCGCAGTCGCCAAGACACAATTTATTCATAACCGAAATCTGAATTTTTCTTGGAGAATAAATATTGTTGAAAATTGCACAATTTTGCATAAGCAAAACTCACAACAAAATTATATATGCCAACCGAAGACGAGCGAAATTTGTCAAGTGAAGCAATGCAAGGATTTGGCTGAGCAAATGCAAAATATACAGACATAACTGAACTACCATGAGTTGAGGGGTTATACGCATCAAACTTAGTACGTAACAGTGTGTGTATTTGCATTCGAGTGTCTGAGAATGTAACAATGTGTATATTTGCATTCGAGTGTCAACAACTTGCACACATACAAGTTTGCTTGTAAGCACGAACATATTTTGTAAGAATTTTTCTTGCAGTATGACAATAAAGGTAAGTCACTACTAATGTACATTATATGCATAAATATGTTGTTATTGCTGACTGTATGTATTAAAATATTTGTTACTTTGTAGTAAGAGTAAATTGTCTAGCTGAGTGGATTGGAATATTTAATGTCTTCCGTTTACTACTAGTTGAATTTAGCTTCAAGAAATCTTAAAATTTGTTGAATAGCTTTTAACACCAGCCTTTCATATACGAACAACTACATTATTATCTTCCGTGTTCATTGAAAACTCAATCAAGTGGCCACTGGTCTCCTTCTCGAACTATAAGTCACCAGAAGCGGACGGCATCTTCCCAGAACTTTCACATCAAGGTGTGCAAGATATCCTGTCATGTCCATAGATAGCTTTGCGATGGAGAATAACATGGGTAATTTTCCTCCCCAAGGTAGGAATATAGGACTACTCACTGGTGCTAGCCCAATGGATGGAAAAGATTGTAGACAACTACATCAGATCGAATACACTGAAAATCGCACCCCTACACGCCATTCAACATTCGGATCCACGAAAACTTCTCTGTACAAAGGAGCTGAAGTCTATGTAAGGGATGGTGGAATACGGTAGGGTTAAACATCAAATCGTCAAAAACGTTCGTCGTCCCTTTTGAAAAACGAAGATCTCTTCCACTTGATGGCAGGAAATTGGAGGACTCAACCTTACGGTGGAATAGACATGTAAAATTAACACTGTTCATAGCCACCGAAGTACTCATGACATGCAGACGCCTAGCCGATAGATCCAGCGGCTGCAAGCTCGGTATCATCAGATGACTGTATACCATTCTTATTGTCACTTATGAAGCGGTTGCTTGGGCATCGAAGACAACGTAAACTCGCTTGTGTCTGCGCTTCATGAAAAAACTCCATCTCCTTGTCGTACTCTATATTGGAAACTACAGCACTCGTCGAACATGGGCCCCATAGCTGCCGGATTCGTGACATGGAACCGGAAACTCAACATCTGATTCTAGATTTCCCAGTAACCTGTAAAAGCAGGCTCAAGGCGCTTGGAACCATCTACGAAGCCAGGAATCAAATCACCTCCATCGTGCCCAGCAAACACCTGGAATTCCGATTGCCTTTGGGACCACATGTGATATAGAAGTGGGCACAATAGACCCAAGATCGCAGTGCAAAACCTCAACTAATTTCTATTTGTCTTTCTCTTTCTCTATTTAAATTAAATAAAAAAATTTAAAAGGTGGCAACCTTGAAAAAAAATATTGTTAGGAAAAAAAGTTTCTTAAATCGTTTTAGTTTAATATTTATGTTTTATTTTGCATAATTTGCTTTTCTCATTTGATTTATTGTTTACAACTATTTTAAAATAGATGGCAACACTTCAAAAATATTTCTGTTACAGAATCTTTCGTAACGCTACTTGGTTATGTATACGTTCAAAAATATTAAAAGATAAAATAAAAAATTAACAGTTGGCAACGCTGCGCAAGTATTTATCAAGTTTCAAAATTTCGTCATTCATTTCAGTTTTATACTATACTATGTATTTTAATCGTATTAGGTTTTAATTATGTATTTAATTAGCTTCTCTCATCTAATTCTTGATTTTCTTTTATTTTTATATAGCTGGCAACGCTTCAACGGAATATCGATTGTCTAGTTTTCTTAAACATTAATTAGTAACCTCTCGTTTACATAATTCATTTAAGTTAATATTCCAATTAAATTAGAAAAAAGAATCAGGTGGCAACCTTACACAAAAATTTTATAAATTATAAGTTTTAATAAACCTCTTCGATTTAATCCCCTTTGTTTGTTTTTAAATGCTCTTATTATAGTGTTTTTTTTTTTTTCATTATAGGTGGCAACACCATTCTAAAATTATTTCTCACTGTAATCTTTCTAAAACTGCATAAATTTGATAACCATATTCTAAAGAGTCTTTATATTTTCATTTATTTAGCTAAAATTTTAAAAGGTGGCAAGCTTCTAACCTTTCATTATAAACCATAAGAGACTTCTACCATTTAATTTAAAAATATGATTTCAACAGCACTGAAAAATGACACTACAAGCTGTAACAAAATTTTTAAAGAAGTTGCACTACAAAACTTTCCTCCCCCGAAAGCATCTCCCAGTGACAGTAGTAAGATTCTTTAATTAGAAAATCACTCACGAGCGCAGTTGCTGCGTTGCAGCTAAAAATATTCAACATGCGATTAACTGGTACACAGATTGACTTAAGCCCGCAGCGCAGATGAAGAAAGAAGAAGAGATAACTGCGCTTGCACTGACTTAAAGCACTGCGGAGGTAAACACAGCGAGAAAGCAGCAAGCAGAATTTGCGCTAGATGAAATACGGAAAGATGCCGCGATTACAACACAGAAAATGGCAGTACTCGCGAGTAAACAGCTCAAAATAAACTTTCGCCAAACAGCCGGCGGAGTGAGCGGCGGATAAGTGAGGAAAAAATATGAGAAAACTTTAAAGAAAACAACAACACGCGGGTATGAAGAAAACGACTGCAGGGAAGCGCGTTCGCTGACTTCAGAAACTGTTAAAGGACTTATAACGAAGCAAGGGCAACAACACAAACAACATGCTTGTATGTGTGTGTTTTTGTGCGTTTGCAGTTACAAAGTTTTTCGTTTGAAGTATACTTTTCTTGGCTTTTTGATTTAAAATCTTCAATGGAAAATGTTCAGCCTGCCGCATTGACTTCCTATGAAGAATTATAAATGTTTTTGGAAAGTTTTTTTTTTTATAACTTACGTAGGGAAGCAATATTTAAAGAAAAAGAAAATGCAACACTGTGTTTGAGTAAAGCACTATATAGAATTTTTGCTAGCAGAAGTTTCAGAGTGACCAAAAAAATATTTATTTCAAATAAAAAAAAATTTAGCAGGAATATTAATTTGCAATTTTATAAACCATTTGTTATATAAATATAAATTATATTTTACTTAATTAATTTTCTTTTTCTCTTTACTAAATAATATGATAACTTTTAACTTATTTTTATTTTTTAACAATTTTTTTTCAAGAATTTTTTTTTTTAATTTCAATTTTTTTTAACAATAGAATATTTTTTTAATATTTTTTTTTTAATAAATTTTTTTCTAAAAATTTCAATTTTATTCAAAATAATCAAAAAATATTTTCTTTTAAAAAAAAAATTATTTAAAAAAAATTTACAAACTGATTTAAAAAAAGATTTTTTCTTTAATTTTCAATAATAAAAAGTTATTTAAAAAAGAAATTTGAAGCAGTTTTAAATTTCTTAATAATTTTTTTTTATGCATAAATTTATTTTTTTCATTTTTTAATAATTTTTTTGTACATAATTTTTTTTTTTTTTATTTTTAAATAAGTTTTCTTTAATATTTTTTTTTTTAATTTCAATTTTTTTTTAACAATAGAATATTTTTTTATTAATTTTTTTTTAATAAATTTTTTTTCTAAAAATTTCAATTTTATTAAAACTAATCAAACAATATTTTCTTTTAAATAAAAAAAATTATTAAAAAAAAATTTAAAAACTGATTTAAAAAAAAGATTTTTTCTTTAATTTTCAATAATAAAAAGTTATTTAAAAAAAATTGAAACAGTTTTAAAAGAATGGATATTTTATTTCTTAATAATTTTTTTTAAGCATAAATTTATTTTTTTCATTTTTTAATAATTTTTTTGTACATAATTTATTTTTTTTTATTTTTAAATAACTTTTCTTTAATAATTTTTTTTTAAATTTCAATTTTATAAAAAATAGAATATTTTTTTAATAATTTTTTTTAATAAATTCTTTTTCTAAAAATTTCAATTTTATTAAAAATAAATAAAAAAAAAAATTATTTTTAATAAAAAAATAATTAAAAAAAATTTAAAAACTGATTTAAAAGAATGGATTTTTTTTTTAATTTTCAATAATAAAAAATTATTTTAAAGAAAATTTTTAAAACAGATTTAAGAGAATGGATGTTTTATTTCTTAAGAATTTTTTTTATGCATACATTTATTTTTTCATTTTTTAATAATTTTTTTGTACATAATTTTTTTTTTTTTTTATTTTTAAATAACTTTTCTTTAATAATTTTTTTTTTTTAATTTCAATTTTATAAAAAATAGAATATTTTTTTAATAAATTTTTTTTCTAAAAATTTCAATTTTATTAAAAATAAATAAAAAAATATTTTATTTTTAATAAAAAAAATTATTTAAAAAAAATTTAAAAACTGATTTAAAAGAATGGATTTTTTTTTTAATTTTCAATAATAAAAAATTATTTTAAAGAAAATTTTTAAAACAGATTTAAGAGAATGGATGATTTATTTCTTAATAATTTTTTTTATGCATACATTTATTTTTTCATTTTTTAATAATTTTTTTGTACATAATTTATTTATTACTTTTTTTTTAATAATTTTTTTATTTTTAAATAATTTTTTTAAGCATAAATTTAATTTTTTTTTATTTTTTAATAGTTTTTTTTGTACATAATTAATTTTTTTATTATTAAATAATTTTTTTTATTTTTTAATAATTTTTTTATGCATAAATTTATTTTTTTCATTTTTAATAATTTTTTTTTTGTACATATCTTTTTTTTTTAATAATTTTTTTACTGTTCTTCTTAGGCTTCATTGAATTAAATATTATTTTAACTCCATTTAATGTTTTTATGCATAAATGCATCTTAAACACTAACTTTAGTAACTTGCTATAATTTTTATAGCAACTTTGCTCCGCTCCAATGTGTGTCCAGCCTTAGTTATGGCTTGAAAAGTTGTGAAAATCACATTTATACTTCCCAAAAACTTTACGGTAGCCATACTCGCGCTTGAAGCAGCGATTCAAAACCCATGAACCATATTTCATATCGTACACATATGACGGTATATATTTATGGAAATGTACACCCATAGTTACGTTCTGGTATATTTTTAACGTTGTGGAAAACTTTTTCCCGTACTTATTATTATTCTGCCTGCATCCTCATTTCCATACATACACAAGCATACTTTTTCTGGAAATTGCATTTTATAGCATAAGAACTGCATGAGAATTAAAGCATTAAAAGTATTCCACGTGTATGGAACAGAGAGCGAAAAAAGGAGAGATGGGAGCAAAATTCAGCGAAAAGTAGAAAGTAAATATTGAAGCAAGTCTTTTTTCATGCGAAGACGTTATTTTTTTTTTATAAAATATGTATGGAATAATGCAATCACGCATTTTAATGTCAAATAAGTGTAAGGGATTCAGAGATCGAATATTATACAATAAAAAAATTTTGTTGGTGTTATATTAATATATAAGGTCTCTAAACAATATTAGAGTTATTTAAACAAGAAAAGGAAACATAAAGTGTTTAAAGTAAATGCACACACAAGCAGCACAGTCAACTGTGAAAACTGTCCTCCAGTTTCTTCCTACCAAAAATACCACAAGTTTTTGTAATCGTTTAGAATCAAACCTAAATTCGGTGTCCATTATTGCCTTCCCTGAAAGAGAAGTGTGGGATGGGAGTGCGATGGAAAGAGACAGTGATAAATATTTGTACAAATATGTCCAAAGTAGATAATTGAGTGATAGGTGCTGTTTGTTCAGCAAAATTAGATGCCAAACTCGCTTTCCGACTACCAGACCACTGCAGCGGCTTCTAAACAGAGTTCACAGCAATTCAATAAAGCGTTCTTGTGCTGACAAAGAGTGTGCTTATAAGAAGAAATAGATTCATACATATATACAGATAGTCAAGCGACTTTGAGTTCACTAAAGTATCTTAAAACTTCATAAAAGATAGTGAAAAAATGCCATGATCTCTTAGGGGATCTAATATCCTGTTTCATAAAACTGCAATGAGTTCCACGTGATAGTGATATTCCTTGTAACATTGAAATAAATTAACTAACCAGAGCGGCCGCCACACTCCAATTGGACTCCGAAAAGGAGGAATACATATTAGAGTGATTCAAAAAAATTTTATTTTTTTCGTTTGGTAATCGGAAAAGTGGGTTCCTAGACACCTCTAAGAAAGCCTCTTCAAGTATGAATTCTTACTTGTAACGGGAAGGTCCTCCTACTTACCGTTTTCTATTTTTTCTTATTATCAGATAGAAAAATGTATATCTCGCTTCCAACTACTTTAAAAAATATCTTGTTCCTTAGATTTTGTAGGAAATTGAATGCTGCAAAAAAGGTCTCCCATGATTTTTTCGTAAACCCAACCATTTAAAAGATATTAACAGTGAAAGTTTGGTTATTTTTTGGAAATTTTTTTATTTCTTATGAATTATATAACTCAATGAAAAAAATCTGTATGAATGTTGAAACTCATAGGTTTTTGGAGAGGCTTTCTTAGAGGTGTCTAGGAACCCATCTTTCCGAGTACCAAACGAGAAAAAAAAATATTTTTTTTTTGAATCACGCTAATACAGATATATACCTTTGACTACTTGTAGATATTTGATCAACAAACAAGTAATAGATGCAGCTAGTTCTCGGTGGTGTCAATCTCCAGTTTGCTCAACAGGCAGACAAAAGTGGAGTGAATGGAATAGGTGCCGCACATTCCGCCTGTCAAAATTCAAAAGAAAGAACTTATGACCTCTATTAGGAATATTAACAGATCATTGTCTAAGTGGCAGACTGGAAATGCTATACAACGCATATTGAATATTGAAGAAGCTCCCAAGAGATACCTGTAGAAAAACTATAGAACAACTTCTATGGGAATGTAATGTTTTGTATAGAAAAAAATCACTGATATTTTTAGAAGGTTTCTTGTCGAATAATCGTATAAAACTTGTTGTATTGATGCATACATCATAAGAGAGTAAGGTGATTTCACAATGGGCTTCCTAAAAGCCTAGGTGCGTCGTCAGACACTCCACGTGCCCACCTACCATGTGGTTCAATTAAAGAACGATAAATATTATGGACTTCAACGAGTGAAAAAATATATTATGTGAGAAATTTCTCAAAAGCACCAACTTAAGCACATCCTTAAAATAGTCATATTAAAATAAGTAGATATTGGAACATAAACTCGACTCCATACTTTTTTATTTAAATCTAAGGAAGCCTAGTTTATGAATTCTTCTAGTTCTTCTTTTATATGGCTTCACAAAGGACTAAATAAAGCAGTCCACTTGCGATCTCTCTAGATCAACCATCTAACCTAACCTAACCTAAGCGAACCTGATTTCTGTAATTATTACTGCATTAAAATAATCGCCTTACACTGGGTGGTGGATAGGCCATGCTATGGTACGAATTTTCTACAATGGGAAACTAATATTAGATTTATATATTTTATTCATTTTACTTCAACGAAGATGAACATGAAAAATTATGTTGGAATATTCTATGAAACACTCAGATTCTATCAGAAACTATTTAAGAAATTTCAAAAACAGGCAATTTGAAAAGTTGCAAAGGGTCACAGGTCATTTAATATTAGATATCGCGAATACCAAAACTGTTTAAAAAATTAGAAGATATTTTTAGCTGAGATAAGATTTTAGCTAGCTTTCGGTTATATCTAAAAAAATCAGACTATTTGTTAATATGCTTGAAAAATTCATACAAATTAAAGCACTAAGAATTGTTAAAGAAATTATAGACAACTGGTAAAAAATATGTTTCCATAAAACAATTATGAAGTTTTGGCATTTATTTTAATTATATTGCATTTCACTTTTATTAAACAAATATGCAACAAAAACAAATACAGATTTTTTAAAGTGATCATTGAAAGCGCTTATGTTTCTTGCTTAAAAGAAGTCTTAATAGCTTTTTGAAAAGTCTACTTATCTTTTACAGTAAAGGGTATCTTGATATCTATCCGCAGTCAGAGGAATGCTGCCAATCAGAAAAATATTTACATTAAGCAATCCATCGAAAACAAGCATCAAGAAAAATTACTAAATCTCTCAATGGTGAATATGATAGGATAAAATATATAATGAAGCGATGAAATGAGGTTCAACAGAATAGGTGTGAAAGAAAAGGATCATATTCTGCTTGAAAGAAGTTTAACACAATCGGTCTGATGGAAATGGAACTACTATTCTTCGACTTAACTTTGAGTAGGTATAGTATAAGGAGTGCCTTTCCTGTGATTGATTGTCCAAGTCAAAGAAAAATGGGTGCACTAAAAATATTTGGTGAAAAAAATGTACGAAGTTCTCGATTAAAATGCCTCAGATCATACACTTTTAGACATCCAAGTAAAATATGGAAATAGAAAAAAGTACCCTAGCAAAACTGTGAAAGGTTTAAGGCCCTTCAACGAAAGGTAATAACCAGCTACAACAGTTTTTAACCGACTTCAACGAGGACTTATTTAGACCGTTCCCACGACAATCGGGTCTACGTAACCGGAACGGACCAGGATTTTTATCCGGCCCAGGACTGTCAACTCGGCAGAATTCTGCCACTACAACAACAACAGGACTGATTTAGCGCTCAAAGTGTGATCCCCATTAGCCAGCTAACCTAACCTAATATACTCTAAGAAACAAAAGAAAGCACTAACTTTAAATTGTCAGACCATTGGGGTCATAAAAATAGGTTCATAAAAAAGTAAATATGAGTTCTGGCTTGTCTAGGACAGAGCTTTGAGCTGCATACAGTCGCAAAATCCATGAAATTATAAAAAAATCAAAACTTTTATTAAAAACTAATATTAAATTTTGAGCACATACACAACGAAAAAGCAGCAAAACTGATCCTTCAACCCACCAAAACACTGTTTAGGCACTTTTAAACAACAAAAGTAATAAAATACAACAAAAACTAACTTTTTCTTCAATCTTTGACAAACTCATATCTGCCAAAGCACTGTCAAACCTTCGCGTATCCTTTTCAGACACAGCTTCAATATATTCAAAAAACAATTTTATATTTATTTTCAAGTCCTCTTAAAAAGTTCTTTTATAATAAAAATAAGCAAAAACAACAACACTTTCGCTTGCATACCTTGAAAGCCATTTTATATATTTTGTTTTCGAAACTTCTTCAGCTGCTTTACGAGCGTGTAATTAAATTACAAAAAAAAATTCACTGGCAACTTTTGACGAGCGGTCGAGTTGGGACTAAACTTTCGTTTGTTGGCAACACTTGGGCACTTCGGCGAACGATTTGCGGTGATCAAACGTTTTCAAAAACGCACTAAAAACTGTTTCAATTTCGTATTCTTTGCGTTTATTTATACGCTTGGGCCATAAAGTTGTGGCAGCATCAGCCATCAGCAGCCGGCGTCGCCTCAGCTGCGCAACAACAACAGCAAACATATAGCGTAACAACAACTAAAATATTGGAAACTGTATCTGTGGCAGCCAAACGGGTTTGCATTGTTTTCAGTTATTTTTCTTTTAGTTTTCCGGTGCAAAATCCAAAGCAAGGCGCGTAAGCTGCGTTGCGCTACAAATCAGCAACAACAGGCAGCCGCAAGAGGCAGCAACATTTGCCGCGGCAAAGTTAATAAGTGCAACAAAGTCGAAAAAATCGTTGACAACAAAAACAACAATGGTATATATTTGTACACAATGCAAAAGCCAGCTTAGCGGCTGCCGCCATCTCTGCACGATTTTTCAACAAACGCTTTTCCACTGGCAAGTTGGGGTGGCGGCTTGGACTTAAGCGTAACTTAAACGCTCGCGAGTGGACTTCAAAGTTTGCCTTATGCTTTTTATTTGTATCTCTTTATATTTCAATATTTCATTTTTTTTTTTTGCGTGAACTTATGTTTTACTCTTAAATGTCTTGGATAACAAAAAAACATTTTTTTTTTATCTTGCACAAGCTCACTGATGTGCCTTAGCTCAACAATGCAAAGTAAAAAATTCCCACGGTACCTCTGCAGGTTCGAAACACTATATGTAGATGCCTCCGATATTTAAAAATGTTCTGAGAAAAGACCATGGAGAGTTCGCAGCAACTTGGACTAACCTATGGAACGACTTGGCTCATTTTACGGCGAGATCTCTTGAAAAGTTCCAAGAAGATCCGACGTTTTGAAGTCAAATTTTATTCAGCGATGTAACCCATTTCTGGCTCAATGCGTATGTAAACAACCGAAATTGCCGCATTTGGGATGAAGAGCTACCTGAAGATCAATCAATGGATTTATTGAAAAAATATTTCAGTGAGCAGATAATTTCACGTTTTGAACCGGTCGATTGGCCACTAAGATCATATGATATCACAGTTTCAGACCTTTTCCTGTGGGTAAAGTCTAAAGTCTAAGCGGACAATTTCGCTTCGATTCAGTCCTTGGAGCAAGACGTCACGCGTGTCATTCGCCGGCCAGCCGGGGCCAAAATTTGAGAAGAGATAATCTTCAAAAAATAAATGCCAAAGAATGTTCTTTCGAATGATAATGAACATTCCCTATTAAGTAAATTTGAAGTTTCTGCGATTTTTCTTTAAAAAAGTAGGGAACCTCGGAATAGATCAGCCTTTATAAGGGACCCTGGACAGGAACATATAAATTCGCCACTACATACTTTGCTTCCATTCCCTACAATCTCGACCAATGAAACACGGAACTTTTACCCGGCGATTCCTTTTCTGCTAACATCCCTGCGGAGAATTTGGGGGCGTGGCGTTAGAGAAAAGATGCATTGAGTTTTTCACTGATGGAGAAACGGTAGGAGGTAAATTCGTTTGTCAGGAGCTTTGCATCAACTCTAGTTTCATACTATAGGGTGGGCCATATAAAATTTTAAATTTAAAAAGTCAATAAAAAAATGGCTTGATATTTTTCGAAGGTCTAACATTTATTTAAAAGGTTGTTTTATGAAATTTATTTGTGGAAAACAATTTCGGACAAATGACCACCACGGCTGAGTTTACAGTAGCTTATCCGATCCACCCAATTTTGGAGTACTTTCTCGATGGTTTCAGGCCTTATGGCAGCTACAGCAGCTTGAATCTCGTACTTTAGATCTTGAATTGTTTCTGGATGATTACGTAACATTTATCTTTAACAGCTCCCCACAGAAAATAGTCCAACGGAGTTAAATCGCAGCTTCTGGGAGGCTAATTCACTTTACCTCTTTTGCTGATTATGCGATTTTCGAAGATGGGGCGTAAAAGATCGAGGTGGAAATGAGCCCCGACCGAAAAAATGATTTAAAATTGACCATCCTCGGATTTTTTCAATATTTTCCAGTTTTTTTCTAGTGAATAGCGACCCATTTCGTAAATTTTAGACTTTTTACTGAATATCTGTCACTTTCCGAATGGTATTTGACGTTTCCAATGTCGAAATATAGATAATTCAAATTTAAAACGTTAGATGGCCCACCCGTTACCAGATGATTATAGCATCTTTCAAACGCAGGTGGCAGATATACCGCTCCGAAGTGCAGTCGTCTTCAAAGGAGTGTGCACTGATTTCGAAAGCCGAGCGTTTAACTGGCTTTGAGCTCGCTAACTGTGCGTTCAAAACTTGGTCCAAAATGAACTGTGAGCAAGAATAAAAAAGAGAGTCATAGAAAAATATTGTTCGAGTTATCTTCCTGATGTTAAGCTTTACTTTTCTCCAACTTGCGAGTTACAATTTGCTTCTTCTGGACACTAAGAAACCTTCCGCAAGCTTTAATCAGCCTCAAAGAAGCTGATGGATTTCTTAATTTGAATTTTCTCGATTCATATAAAAATCATTCAATATTTAAAAATTGCACAATTGCCTCAAAGAAGTGATAATGTATTCATATTTCAAATTCCTCAGCCACTCTCCCCAAGTAAAGCGAATTAAGCACCATTTAACCAGCTTTACCGCTTTAATAATCTACACAAAATATCTATGTACATCTGTATGTAAATATGTATGTAAATGCAGCCGATTTCAACATTTTTCCACCGCCCAAATATGCTCGTTAAAATAAGTAAACTTTTTCATATCAAATTGTGACACACGAGGTTTGCAGCACTCACAGCAGCAGGCAGCAGAAGAGAACAAAATCAAAAAAAGAAATTGCAATTACAACAACAACAACAACAGTGGTAGGCAAAGTGCATTGCAAATTCGCACAACCTCCATCAATTCCGCGCCTTTCAGCAGCTGCCTTATGCCGCCTTTTTGCACGCTTTAACTTCTAAACTTTGCTGGCAGCTGCTCGCTGTCCAACTTGCCGGCGTCTTTTTGCTACAATTTCACACACACACAACACAAGCGCATTGTATGCAAAATCTGGCAGAAACCACGCACACACTTTGCTTGTAGGCCTAAAATTTGGACGGGCCTCACAAGCACCTCACGGCCCGCTGCGCTGTTGGGCCCACACAGCGGCGGTCGCACTTCGAAAACGGCCGTCGCACTTCGAAAACGGCGGTCGCACTTCCAAAACGTTGGTCGCACTTGGCATCGTCGGTTTGTCGCCATGTTTGACTTTGTTTGTCGTTAGTCGCCGGGTACGTTGAGTGCCGTTGCTGCTTTGCAGCGGCCCAATATAAAATTTATTATATTTTGAAACTTCAAACTTTTTTAGGTGGGGCCACGAGCCACACGGCGGTGTGCAGGTAAACACGCAGACAAGAATTTATGTATTTATGCATGCCATGACATGTGTATATCCGTGTGTGTGTGCGTGTTTTTCTGTGACAATTTCGCAAAAGTTTGTCGTCGAAACGGTGCGCGGCAGGCGCATGGGCGCATGGGCGAACGGCTGAGCGGTGAACCGCAGCGCTGCTGAATGCAATGCACCAATAAGTGTCAAACTGCAAATTGGATATTTGATGGAAATATAAATACACACACACATACACATATATTACATATATTGTATTTGTAATTGGTGTACTTCAGCAGGATCTGTACACTCAAGTGCTGCCATTGTAAGCTTCGAGAATGGAAATTTTCCACAAATTGGTTAGGTACAATGTATATTGGGTAGGTAAGTGGTTAGATACTAGAGCAAGGGGAAAAGTGGTGATTAAGCTTTTGTTATTTGTAGCTATTATAAGAATAGGCTTGACTTTAAGTAGTTTTTAGACAGATTTCAACCCTTTTGTCGTTGAAAAACATAACAGGTCAATTCACAAGTGTCCGGCCTGACGCACAGATGGCTACTAGAATGTGGGATCATTAGTTTGTGAATTATATAATATTATTTTGTGTGAAGCAACTTTTGTTATTCTGAAAAAAATGAAGAAAAAGGAATTTCGCGTGTTGATAAAATATTGCTTTGAAGGGGAAAAAAATCAATACAGAAGAATACAGTTGAAGCAAACACTCATCCAGAATTGGTATGCTAAGTTTAAACGTGGTAAAAGAGGCACCGAAGGCGGTGAACGAAAGCATCAAAAATGTCCTCACAATCATTTTAGATGACCGTAAAATGAAGTTGTTCGAGATTAGAGACAATTTAAGGATAGTAACTCAATATGTAAATCATATCATTCACCAATATTTGGTAATGAGAAAGTTCTATGCAAAGTGGGTGTCGCATGAGCTGACTTTTGACCAAAAAGTACAGCGAGTTGAGGATTCGGAGCAAAATTTTTAGATTTTCAAAGGTAATAAGCCCGAGTTTTTGCACCGCTAGTTTAGATTGGATGAAACAGTGATACATCATTTCACTACGTAAGTCAACCAAGTAGACTGCGTACGATTAACCCGCTCCAAAGCGTAGAAAAACAGTCGGCTGGAAAGGTTATGATGTCTTTATTTTGAAATGCACATAGAATAATTTTTTTTAATACCTTAAAGAATACTCAAATCGTCTCATCATTCTAATATTTATATACAGACGGACAGAAGCATCATTCTGTGCCCAAAAAATAAGATAACATTTGAATTTAAACTGCGCGCGTAGAAGAATTTGGAGAATTATTTTTCTTTTTAGGTTATTAGTACTGTCAGTCACATTTAAGTCAAATTTCATGTCAAAATATTCATTAGTGTTTGAGATACGTGTCGTTTTGTGAGCTGCTAAAAGTGAGTTTTTCGTTTTTTGCGATGTCGAAATTTGTTGAGCAAAGAATTTCCATTAAATTTTTTTTACGGAATCAATTTTCTGCTGTGGATACGTTGAGGATGGCGCAGAAAGGCTTTGGTGATGAGTTTATGTCTAAAAAAAATGTTTACAGGTGGTACAGTGAGTTCCAAGCCGGCGGTGAACGTGTCGAAGACGAAGAGCGTCCAGAGCGACCATCAACCTCAACCGACGAAGCTCACGTTCAACAAATCAAAGATTTGGTGTTGAAAAACCGTCGATTAACAATTAGAGACCTTGCTGATGAAGTTGGCATATCGAAAGGCTCAGCCAATACCATTTTGAAGGATGTTTTGGGCCTCAAGCGGACAAATCTCGACTGGTACCGAAAGCATTGAATTTTTTGGAAAAAAGGCGTCGCGTTGAAGTGTGTGAAATGAAGCTTTCCGACTACCAGCGTGTCATGAAACGCATTGTAACTGGCGATGAGACTTGGATCTATGCTTACGACCCCGAAACAACCGATCAATCGAGCGAATATTGTGCCAAAAGAGGGTCGAGACCAAAATAATCGCGCCAAAGTCGCTCAAAAATCAAGGTCATGTTGACTGTTTTCTTCGATTATCGTGGTGTTGTGCATTATGAATTCCTTCCAACCGGTCAAACAGCCAACAAGGAATATTATTTGAACATTACGCGTTGTTTGCGTAACGCTATCCACCTAAAAAGGCCGGAATCGTGGAAAGACAATTCTTGGTTTTTACACCAAGATAATGCACCATCCCACTCTGCCCTCGTAATTCGTGATCATTTCGCCAAAAACTCAAACCATATTGTTCCGCAACCACCGTATTCACCTGATCTGGCGCCGTGCGACTTCTGGCTGTACACCAAGCTCAAAAGACCGCTCCGGGGACACCGTTTTTATACGATAGAGGAGATTCAAGCCGCAGCGAAGACGGAACTGAAGGCCATCCCGGAAAGTGACTACAACCAGTATTTCGAAGATTGGAAAATCCGTTGGCATAAGTGCATTGCATCGGGAGGGGATTTCTTTGTAGGGGATGAAATTGATTTGAAAGAATAAATAAAAAGATTTCAAAATAAATACAATGTCACCTTATTTTTTGGGCAACTTTTTTAAAGAAAAAACACAAACTTCAAATTTAATGGTGAATGTTTATTATCTTTCGAAAAAAATCCTTTGGTATATATTTTTTGAAGATTATCCAGTTGGTCCATCTGTTGAGTCCAATTTCCGATTACTCGTTCGAGCATTTCGACTGGTTCTGCTCCAAGGCCTCAATCGAAGACCCCATAGACTTTAGACTTGACATATTCCCACAGTAAAAAGTCTAACAGTGCGATATCACTTGATCTTGGTGGCCAATCGACCGGCCCAAAACGTGAAATTATCTGCTCACCGAAGTGTGCTCTCAATAAATCTATTGATTGATGAGATGTGTGGGAAGTGACGCCGTCTTGTTGAAACCGAATGTCCCCGAGATCATGGGCTTTAATTTCTGGCATTCAATAGTCGGTTATCATGGCGCCATAACAGTCGTCATTGACGTTTACTTTCTCACCGGCATCATTTTGAAATAAATATGGGCCGATGACTCTATCAAAAAATGCTTGAGTTACGAAAAAAACTTCAGATAATTGCAATAAATAAGCAATATAATATATAAATGATATAAATATGCAAACAAATTAAATGTGGGGTTTACTTGACGCTTGACTAAAAGCCCCAAAAATATTTGAATAAACTTTTTTTTTTAATTTAGGTTTGCTACAATCTCAATAGCGGTTTCGAGCTACCTTTTTGGTGAAGGAAAAATGCCAAAAATGATTTCAGGTAATTACATTTCTTTGTGCTTTTCCTTTCCCTTTCAGTACTTTGATTGTACCTTTCTGTAAGTAATTTGCTTTGCTATTACGCATTAAAAATACGGAAGCAAAACGTTGCCTACATTTAAGCGCATTGCTACAGTTTTAGCAAAGTCACGCACCCAACACTATGAAAATAGAGCAGCGCAGTTCAAATAGGCTTTAAATACCGTAGTTTATCTACGTAATAAACTTCGATTGCAAATATACCGTTGTGGACTGCAATTCACTGTAGAAATCCGACATTAAAAACACTTTAAGCCCTACAAATGGCCTGCTCGAAGACTTGCTATGGCGCAACAGCAATTTATTACCATTTAAACATGCAACTTCAGTTTTTATTATTGAATACATCAGCAACTTTAAGTGTTGCACGTTTCCGAGCGACATAAAAGCATTTTCTCAGCGTTTATACGCTGGAGAATGACAATGATGCCACTCTAAAGCAAGTGAGTCATAAAAATGTGTCCACAAGAGCATATGTATGTGTATACACTTATTACTCTAGAAATTTCTCGCTGCGTGAGGTGGTGACTAGCCATTAAACAAATCAAGGATATGGAAAAATGCTTCTTCGTCAACTATTTGCCAAAGGTTAAGAAGAAAGGAAGCGGCGACAATAAAAAGCCAAGCGAGTTGTTGCTGGAAACGCATCTAAAAATTTAGCGCTCGTCATAAACCCGTGCGCCAGAAACTCATCAACCTCACACCATCTAATCATCAGCTTGTAGCCATCGCCAGCAATTCCCATCTCCTCACTTCAACGCATCGCGCGTCCTTGGGCAATTGCGCTTCAATGGTTGGCAAGTTAATCATCCTTATTGCTCTATTCTGCGCTCGGATGACGCTCCAATGGCGCGCTGACTAACACCGACCCATATTTCCCGATAGCACTCAGTGGCATTGTTTCGCTGATTCGTTTATTTACATTTCACTCTTTTCCTTCCTTTTCCAACTCCTTGCGTCCCTCGTGCTGTGGCTAGCTGCTGCGAGCATCCTCGCGCTGTTTGTGCATTCATTTCAGTTGCCATAAAAAGGGAAATTTTAAAGTTTTCATTAAATTATTCAAAAATAAGAACAACAAAGCGGAAAAAGGGACACGAAAGCGCTCGTAATCACAAGCAATGGCATGCCGCGCTGGCAAGGACATTAGCGCTGAGAGAAAGTTGCTGGCTGTGGTATGGGTGCGGTTGGGTTTGGTTGTCGACGGGTCATTGGGTAGCGAAGCTGTAAAAGGGCACTCTTGTTGAAATGGCAAACGCAATCGAGGATGAGTTCACCTTAAGTCCAAGTGCTTGTTAGCCGAAGTTGGAAAAGCTTTGAATTGCAACAGTAATTACTCATAAATTATTAGTTGAGTGCAGCATTGGCTGTGGTTGGAAAGTCGTAGAGCAGCAGACAATGACAGCAACTTTTTGCTCAAATTAGCGAATAAAATAAATCTTCTCGACTATTTTCCCATGACAAGTTCTTAATTTTTGGCAAATTACTTACTCATTAGCGTAAATATTTTCTTGGCATGCCGCGCGACAAACGTGAAGAATATGGTTTAGTGTGTAAAGCAGCAATTTATTGTTAATACTTTTGAGGAAGAGTCGCTTCCGCCGTCAGCTAAATATAAAAATTATTCCATTTAAGGAGAATTGGCGAATATTTGAAGTCTAACTGGGAAACTTATGACCAGAAGCCAACAACGAGAAGTAGGTTAGACAAGGTTACGTTCCCGCGACAGTCGGATCTACGTAACCGGAACGAAACCGGATTTTTATCCGGCCAAGAACTGCCAACTTGGCAGAACACGGTCGCTACAACAATAGCAACAACAGGTAGGTTAAGTTAGGTAAACAGAAAATTTTTTTCGCGAGACCACGAATAATACCACTTGGACATTTAGAGATGCTTGTCCATTGTCATACCTAGAGCTCCTAGATGTTGATCAGCAAAGATCGTCTCATGTCGCCTAATTGACTAGAATCCATCACAAACTTATTGAGGCGGCTTGTATCAATTCCAGTCAATTCGTCGAATTCGTAAAATTTATGGCAACCAAGATGCTTCCTTAGTCCGACGAAAGCAGCACAGTACAGGGGAAATTGCTTAGATCCTTGCACCTCATCTTCCTCATTTGAACTTTGACAAATTGCATCGTCCATAATCTTTTGCACCACCGCAAGACCACCATTGAGACAGTGTTCAGTTACGACGCCTTTCATTGTGGCGATGCCTTATTAAGACCAAGCAGTTCAACTTTTACATCGCACTCTGGGTCAGAAGGATTTTGCAACTCCACAAATGCTGGTTGCTGACCAATGCTTGATGAGCTCGCGCGAAGCCCATAGATCCAGCAATTGAATGCTCGAAGATAAGGGAATCTCTGCTCGTTCCCATCCTGTTGGCATTTGGGTGTGGGTCCTGACAAGGTCATCGGTTTTACAATTTTCAACGATTCTGATGGGGCCAGGTACCCAGACAAGTTTAATATGGAAATAGCTTAACGGTGCTGGTAATGAAGTCAAGCACTCCTGGACTAGCTTGCTGAGCGACCTCAAGGAATGTATAGCAGGAAACCTCCCTAAAGAAGTCAGGAAATACAACTGCCGCTAACTTTATGTCTATAGTTTGAAAGACACTACTATTAGTTTGATAATCTAAAAGAAGATTTGATTGACAGCTCCCTATAGAAGACTTCCCCTCCCAGCTTCTTCTTGAGAAATAATAACGAGAGGTTTCAATCACTGAAGTTTCGTTTCCATAACTGATGGTTCTATGCAAATCTTAGGAACCCACATTTAAATCAAATACACTACTTTAACCTCATAAATTATTTTTAGTGCGTTTCATCCTCTCACATCTAACAAAACTAGTACAATTATTAACAATCCTCGAAGAAAATTGAAAACCTTAAAGTTATTCCGATTCAAAATTCTCTTTTTTCTATCTCGCGTAAAGCATTAACCGTGAATCGTCTTTAGAAAAGAATAGATGTGAGATGAGTTGAAATAACTTAAATCAGGTTAGTGTGAAAGTAGAGGTGAGCTTAAGTTTGGCAAGTAAATGATTGGTGAGTTCATATCAGCTGTTTTATTTGTGTGGTGAAATAAGTTAAGTTTTAGGTGAGGGTTTCCCACCACTGATGAGATCACAGGAATTACGATGCCTATGTGAATCAACTTAAAAATAAATAGGCGCAGCTAATAAGGAGCTTCTGAAATTTTGTGACAGTTACCAACGACGAAAATCATCAGGCGTTGTTTTAATGAGCCTCTTATCACACTGAAGTACAAGTTTCGACTGGACTGAGTAATTCGAGGATAAAGAGATGCGATCGAAAAATTTTCCAGTACAAATTTTGTTTGCCGTTCCAGTAACTTCAGGTGCATTTCTTTAGCTATCCCAAGAATATGTCTAAATTTCCAGTTTCACGACCTTTGAACTTTAGTTTAGGGTTTCGGAATAGTCACAGTGCTTCAGGAATCTAAAAAGGTCTTATCAGTACATCTATAATACAGCATAACAAGGCCAGACAGTAGAAATAGTTAGAAAAACTTGCTGAAGATTACAACCTCGAAATAATCTCGTAAGAATGAGTCACTTCGCAGTTGAGTATCTACTAAGTTTGAGGAAGGAAAACATTAATAAAATAAGAGCTTTCGAAAAATATTTTTTTCCACTTTTTATAAGTCCCATCAAGCTTCTAAGATCTGGTCAGGAACTCCAAAAATATGTATAAAATATTTTCCAGCAATCAGCCTAGACTTCAACGAGTTCATACATAGATCTGGTTACTAATTTAATTAAGAGAAAAGCAATATTTTTTCTAAAAATAAATAAACTCAATCAATCTTTCAACACAAATATTGAAATCAATTAATAATATGTATAACTTTAGCTTGGTTATGGCCAATATGTCTGCCTTGATTGACGCTTACAATATTGAAATAATTGAAATGATATTTCACACACCTTCACATGCCTCTACTGTATTTGTTGTATTGTTCACTTAACATGAAAAGTGCTTTGGGAACCATTTAACTAACACATACATACCTACATACCCACACACGTACATGAAAAGCATTCAATTGAGTTAGTCAGAACTGACACATGAATTGCCAATGCAATTTTGATGTTGAGGTCACTGCAAATGAAATCGAACGCTTTCTGTTTAGAAAGAACAACAACAACCAAAAGATTGCAGTCCGTTCAATGATTTTTCAAAAGCGTGTGGTTCCATTCGACCCCTTCTAAAACGCAATCGTGCACTCATTGCCAACAGTTGAGTAAATTATGTTCGAAATTGTGGCCTTGATTGCAACGCACTTGCCACAACAGCTGAGTGACAGAATTGATCAGAGGTACTTATGGCGTATTAATATGCAGAGAACCAAAAAAATGGTCGTAATATCTAGAAACAGCTGCTCTTCTTAATTTTTTATTATTTTATTCCAGTCCTTTGACCACTAAGCTTCGTGTGTCTTTAAAGCGGCCCTTTCAACTCTCTGAACTATGGGATGATAACAATCAGTACGTACCAAGTTCACTCGATTATCAAATTATTTACAGCTCGTTAGTCATGCTTATATTCGCTCATTCTTTAAATACATTCCTTGGCACTTGGACGACTGCGTCGCAGCGTACACTCTTCGGCTACTCGGTAGTTTTTTCTCTTGTAAAGACGTAGGGACGGTTTGTCTTCTGTAAAGAGCTCTCCGTCAAGCTTAGCTGTAGATTTCGGACCCCCTAAGTGTCTTTCAGGTAGAATTGGCTGCTTTCAAAGAAGCAGTACAATTGCAGCTCCGAAGTGCAGCTTCTTCCAGCGATGTGTGCACTACTACCACACCTGAGCGGCAGTACTAACGTTGAGGTCGCAAACTGTGCGCACAATGAGTATCTAACCTCACTCGATAGGCCTGGGTGTCTGGTCTTAGCGGGTTGCTTAAAACTGCAATGAGCAAGAGGGGCACCTTACTCCCGCTCAAACGTGTTGAGTCTCTGTTGTTGTCAAACGGACCTCGGGAGGCCTTAGGAGGCGTTGGTTGACGATCAGCCTCTGCGCGACTGCGGAATCCTTCCGGCTTAAAGTAGAACATTGGAGATTTACTAAACACTTGCCTTTAACAAAGTTCATATTGAAGCAATCGTAAGAGTTTCTACTGAATATTCTCATGCTGTAACGCCAAAATCCAGTCGGACGCAAACTGTAAAAGTTGTAAGGAAGAAAGTGTGGTGGAAACTTCTATCAACGTTCTCTCCATTGTCCAAGCTTTGTAAGTCAAAGTCTGGAAAAACTCAGCAGCCAAGCCTTGCGGCGAAAGAAGAGACATACTCTAAACTGGTATTAGCTGCCTCAAGAAATTTGTGATTGGCTCAAAGCCTTTCGTCGATTTATGAGAGTCTCTATGATCAATTATATAAAAGTTTGAGTGACCACAACTGACCGGTCATAAGCTCTCGAAGTGAGCTCTATATTAGGATCGACCTCTTAGCGTAACATAACCTAACAGTTATTTCCATAATCACTAAAACTTTCACTACTCCCGTTTGTATTCTCAAATCTGTAATCTAATCTCCTGACACAAATTGCATGTTGCAACAGTAAAACTAGAGCAGCAGCCAAAATGTGCCACCAAATCCACAAATGAACCACAGAGCCTCACGCTGCATTGACTATGCGTGCTGTTCCACTTAAATGGCATACAATGGTGGATAATAGAAACATCACTGATGCTCCAATAACCCGTGGTGCCATACACGCTTCCATGAAAACTCATCAGCGAGTGCCATGAGCCCGGAGCCATTCGCACAACAAAGGACCACAAAAAAAGATTAATGACTGTCGCTGAATTCGAATAGCGCGTTGTGCGACATTTTGAGGGTAATACATACCGATGTTAAGCCATATATACATATGTATGTAAAGTGAATGCCATGAAACCTGAAAATAGAACAATTATAACCGATGCGACGGGCGAGCGAGACGCTATTGTATGCTGAACAAAATTACTTTTCCATAAGTATATTTGGACTCACACATACACATACGAAGCTTACACAAGAGCTTTCATTAGTCTTCGAACCTTTGGGAAGCCGATGGAATGCTCAATGCAGCCACGACGCGGGGTCAGGTCGAAATCAATGTGACACAATGCTGTCTAACAATAAGCAAACCGCATTTGAGTTACACACAAATATCGAGATTTATTAATAAAAAGAACAGTCTCACAAAGCAGATTCATAAAAACCACAACATTGAAGCAATGGTGTGAATTTGTTTGGGAGAAGCTTTTGTTGGCACGTGCAAAGCCGAAAATTACACGTTTGGAAAATAGGAAAAAAAAATTGTATTATTTAATACCAATAACAATTTTGAGCTCAGAGCTAGCCGAATTAAAGATATACTTAATTCTAATAAGACCCCATTATATGAATTTGCAAGTCATAAGTTCACTGCGACTTTCCGCTTTATATGAGAAGCGAACGTTTAGTGACCCGTGATCAGCTGATTAGCTTAATGAGAAGCTTTTTGAAGACAGATACGCTATTACCTACAGAGATACGTGAAGCTATAATAAAACTTTGTTAATGTTAAAGGGAAGATCGGGTTCAAACCTTCATCCCACCAACATTTATGAAGGAAATTCTATGAAAACCTTATTGGAGAAAAGTTCGAAGCTTTATGTATGATCTACATTCAAATGCTCAAGCAATAATCGGCATAAGGGACCTGTGAGACGGCATTTCAAACTCCTTACGCACAGCTGAAAAAGAAACCAACCTGACACCCCCAAAGTTGATCTAATGACTGATGCCTAGAATTTACTAAAATTATGGAAGAAACACTTCTCCAGCCTGCTGAATGGCAGTGAAAGTATATCACCAGAAAAAGTGAACCCGATTCCCTAGTCCATGACGATGGAGCAGACGGAGCGGACCTTCCATTGCCCGACCATAAAGAAGTTCGAATAGTAATTACCCATCCGAAAAACAAGTAAGAGGCAGGACCGATGGCTTTCCGGCCAAGCTATTCAAATAAGGAAGATACATCAGCTTCATTATTCTACAATGGTCGAACGAAAGCATGCCGACAATGCGAGTTAAAGTGTGCTTTGCTCAATCCACAAAAAGAGAGACCCCACAATCTACGCCTACTATAAATATATATGATATCATTAGCCTCAATATCCGCGCCGATAGTTTTGCTTTCTCCAGACTCGATAAGTAAGGGAGACAAATGAGTCTGGTAGTGAACGAGGGCAAGAAGGAATATCTCCTGTCAACAAAGAAACAGTCATCACACTCACTATTTGGTTCCCACATCACTATTAACAGTCATAACCTTGAAGTCATAAACAATTTTGTCTATCTTGGAACCCGTATTAACACCAACAACAATGTCAGACTCGAAATTCGACACAGAATAACTGTTTCCAACAGGTGGAATGAGTGGACAATTGAGAAATAATCAATCAAATATCTCGACAAGCAAAGACCAAACTCTATGAGTCACCCATTATACCCGTCCTTCTATTTTGTGCAGAAGCATGGACGATGAGAACATCTTATGAGTCAACGGTACAAGCTTTCGAGAGAAAGGTTCTGCGGAAGATTTATGGTCTATTGAGCATGGGCACTTTCGATGAAACGACGAACTGAACCCGCTGGGAATCAGAGGAACACCTACCCTCCTTTGCAAAGATCTGGAGGAGAAGGAACTGTCTTCACTTCGAATTTCCAATTGGTGCCAAGCAGAAAAAAGGAGAAAGACTGACGTGCTGTTGTAAGCTCGGCAATAACCGTGTAATTAGTGTCTACATTAAAGAAAAAGATATAAGAACCTCGATGTTACTTGATTCTTTTACAGTTTTTAAGTGATTGTAAAGAGCTGTCGACTTCTTTAAGAGCCTCAAATATGATTTAAAATACCGCTGAAATGCCAATCAATGCAACTCAAGATCATTATCAGTTCAGTTATGAACCCCTAGACAGACAAAGCAAACTCTCATCATCCAAAGCAGTCACATGACAGCTTCAAAGAGTAGTGCACGAGTCAGAGCCACACTAAATTTTAAGAATTCATCACACGCCCTCAATCTTAACAAAATCCATTAAATTGCATTCACAACTAAGCACAGCTAGCGGCCGCCTCTTGGCGCAATAATCATTGATGTAATGTAAATACAAAATCTCTATGCCACAATGCGCTTTTATCGCATTACCTCAACCGTTCGACTTCATTAAATTGCAGCCAACAAAACGCAACCGCAAACTCCGGCTGAACTCCACAAACGAACAAATTCCTCCTCTACGGCTGACCTCATTAGAGGCGGGTGGAGCTCGGTTTGCGGGTAGCGCCAGCAATTGCTGTGCTGCCAGTTTTCCAACTTAACAGAATTGCTAACACAACGGCAGCGCACGGAAGAGGTCAACAGCAGGATACTGAAGGCAGCGGTGTGGCACAAAGGAAACGGCAGGATATGAGGGATTTTCAGAGGCCGCACTGGAGCGCAAACATTGGAAAACACTTAAGGCGTTTTCAACAAAGTTGCGGTCGAAGTGCAAAAGGTAGCGCTGGGACTAAATGCAGCCAGCACACGCACACACACACACAGCGGTACATGTGTGAGTTAGCGGAAAGTAGGCAACCGCATAGCAGACGGCAAAATTCGATTTGCTGTGGCGCACAGTCGCCGACAGAACGAGATCAGGATATGACTGTGTAAACAGAAGCTTGCGGTGTTTGCGTGCGAGCGCACGAATGATGCATTGCCAGGCTTTGTTGTAAGTTGTTGTATGTTTGTATAACGGCTGCATGTGTGCATTAAAATAATAAAAGGCCACAGCAAAGGAAAATAATAAGAAGTAAGTAGAGCTTCCTTTGTAATACATGCTTTTACACCCAATGATTAGATTTGGCGTGGCTATGGATAGTTTGTGTTTTCGCACGAATAAGTCTAACGGAAGACTGTGAAGTTATTGACCTCACTGGTTGGGCCGTGCAAAATTTCAAAGTTGTTTTTTTCCATCGATCCAAAAATTTTGTCGAGAAATTGTAGGAATCTGAAAGAGAGATTACACGTTTAAGTCTTTCTTATGTAAAAACTTCACTCTACCACAGGTCCGCGTCATACATATATTCAGCAAAAGCTGATGAAGCAGCCAGAGCAGGCACCTTCCTACAATTACACTCCGGAAAAGACAGGATTTATATGTCTCACTACTTGTAGTTATTTAATCTATAAACAGGTTATAAATGTATATAGCTGAGTCTCGGTGGAGACAATCCCTGACTTGCTCAACAAGAAGACATATCCTCTAGAAGTAGAGGGTTTCGTGGCGAAATCTCGGAAGTTTCCCATATAAAACTTTTTCAGTTGATCAACTTCATAAGGAGCACAGGGTTCTCCCTATGACTTTCCCCGTGGTTTAAGTTCATCCTACCACCTACAGTTAGAGACAAAAGTATTCTTGTACGGATCCTTCTTCGAAAGCGAGCACTATGTTATGCTGACGTCCGTGTTTTCCAACTTCTGTATGCCAAATTTTCTGGCGCAAAGAATTCAAGTGTAGACTAACATGCAGACCACAAATGATATATAGAGCGAGCATTTTTTATAAATCTCAAACAGGTTATTTCAACGTATTCAAGAAATAATTTTGTTAGAAAAGTTTGACAGAGGAAAACAGATAAGCGTTCCTCAAGCACGGTGGTAAGCCTCCAGTATGGTTGACTTGAGATTATGGGGGTATTCTAGTCTAGAAATTAAAAAAAAAATCGAAATTTTTTTTATATTTTCAAAGTTTAACTATTCAAGAATATGTGCACAAGAGGATTTTTCAAAATTCAAATTATTTTCGGAGGTATAGGCATTTTTCTAACCCGGCATCCAAACTGGTTCGGCCGAAACGCGAAATTTTAAAAACGTTTTTCTCAAAACTGACTTTTTCGGAAAGATACCCACGATTTCTCAGGTTCTACTGGACCGATTTACTTGAAATTTTTATAGAGTCTTCTTTATAGGCTTATCTATGGTTAGAACTAGCCCCATCCCCAAACTTTTATTTTTATTATTTTTAAAAAATTCGAAATAGTGATCCAAAAAATACTTTTTTTTTAGACAGTCGCCATTTTGTGAAAAAAATTTTTTCCCACTATTCCGTAGTTCCGGCCATTGCAACATTATTCTAGATTAATAATCTTTTTTCTTTTTGGTTCCAGATAACTAGGAGGGTTGAAATCATGGGTATGGTCACGTGGAAATTTTTAGAGACCCCTCACTTCGTCAGCTCATAATATTTGAAATTTTTTACCTTTTTTAGGTTTTAATTTTTTTCTCTACTCTTCTTAAATTAACAAATAACTAATAAAAATGGATGGTAAAAATATTAATTGCCTCTTTTAACGACACTTCAAAAATTACCTGAAATTCATGCTTCTAGACTAGAATACCTCCTTAAAGACTAAAAAATGCGAAGTTGATTAAACCTTAAAAGTAGTTTTAAAGAAGGAGTGTTGTTAACAGAACTCTTATATACATCACTAGCCCCATTTAAAGATATCATCACTGACTATAGAACTTAAGTGATAAAATATCACAGGCTCTGCTCTCTGTTCCTTGAGATTACCAAAAGTGTAATCTTCATTAGAAAGTTCAAGGTTATTCTCAGCAGTATGGCTGAAAGGAGGGGTTCAGTTCTCGACCTACTGCTTGGGGATAGTACAATTATGTAGTACATAGACGGCTCGAATTCACCGGATGGAATTGGCGCAAGGGACGGAGAACCACGCATAGTACGTAGTTTTCCGAGCTCATTCCAAACAGTGGTGGTTTGCTATAAGTCGAGATAAACCTCCAACGCAACTATAGCAATGAACGTATAGTTAAACTTTATCGGCGTCAGCAAAGCGATACAAAGCTATATCCGCATACGAGATCTAATCGCTAGTGGTGTACGACTACATAGAACGTCTAAACAGTCTATCAGATCGTAACCAACCTTATCTGGCAGGGTCACAAAAGTATAGCAGAGAATAAATGGGCTTGCCCGCTTCGCAGCATCTACGAGCATGGTAGGACCCGAACCTTTCATTTCGGTTGGTCTACATACCATAAAAGAGTTGATTCACGAGGATGAAGCAGTGGGTAGGGAGAGGTATTGTCAACGATGCCTAGACATGCGTCACGCCAAGTTTCGAATGGGTGATTTCATTCTCTAAATATGTAATGAACGTCCCAGGGGATAAACCCATCTACACAGGTTATTGTAATCTAATAAAAAATGGACCTAGCTTCATGGGCATTTTGCTGGTTCTGCGACATGGAGTCTAAAACTCCAGAACACCTGCTACTCGACTTCACAGCATTTTGTAGACGCAGGATAAAGATCCTTGGATCCAAGTTTCCAAATAGAGATCACATCGCCTTAATAGCACCCAGCAGTGTATAGAAATTATTCAATTTTCAAGGGTCTAGGTGAGTGGTTGTGACTTAGGAGAGGGCATAATAGGCTATAGGTCACGGTGCAATCTTCATTTCTTTACCAAATCTAAACTAACCCGCCGTCGTAGGAACCATCATACAGCAAATCGGTAACGCCTTAAGACTTCTAGTATACAAAAACCTTCCACTTGGAAACTTTAGGCAAAGTTTTAGAAATATTTCACTACTCAAAGAACATGCTCGATGGTATAGTACACCGCGGTCTATTTTGGTGCCGTCAGTATAGACTGAACAAAGGTAACCTTACTCAGACAGCTATTTTCTTTAGAACAAACTCAGCCAAACCAAGGCCTACCTCTCAGACCGACCGTATTATATACAAGGTCTGTCGCAAAAGAAACATAACTTTTTAAATATAATTGTTTCTGGTGGCGCCACCTATTGGTGGGTATATTAAATAAAAAGTTTGATCTCTTGTTGACATATCGTAAAAATGTTAAGACAATTGGATAACTACAATCGATGTTATCGATCAAAAAGTGACAGCAGCTTTTGGTCATCGGTCGTAAAATGCATTTTGAACAAAGAGCAAATATTAAATTTTGTTTTAAACTTGGGAAAACGTTTACTGAAACATTTCAAATGATGAAAAAAGTTTATGGTAATCTGTGCCTATCCCGTATTAATGTGTATGAGTGGTTTATATGATTCCAAGAAGGTCGTGAGGAAGTCAAAAGTCAGAAGTCAAAAATAAAGACAATACTGATTTATTTTTACGATTCCGAGGGTATTGTACACCGAGAGTTCGTCCCACCTGGCCAAACGATTAATGCTGTGTTTTACCTTTAGTGTTAAGGAGCGTCTTTTGTCACGCATTCGTCGTGCTCGACCACAATACCGAGAGGCATGGTCCTGGCGTCTGTTGCACGATAATGCGCCGTGTCATCGGTCGACGCCTGTCACTGATTTTTTGACAAATAACTCCATATTAACCATTAATCACTCACCCTACTCACCTGATCTGGCACCCTGTAATTTTTACCTATTCGGAAAAATTCATTTGCCCATAAAAGGACACTGGTTTCAGGACATTTCAGCTATCCAAAAAGCGACGACTGATATTCCCAAGAGCATTCCGAAAAATGACTTTAAACACTCCTTTGAAATACTAATTGACCGGGCTAAACGCTGTACCGAAGCACAAGGAAACTACTTTGAATAAAAAAATATAACTTTTGAAAAATATTAATTTTGTTTTTTTTTTTTTAACAGTCCTGTTTCTTTTGCGACAGACCTTGTACATAGTGTCTTGTGCCTATTTTAGGACAAAGTAGAGCCAGCCTTAACAAGTTGCAATTGATTCAAAAGCATTCTTATACATTATTAACATAGAGCCACATGCACTGGGTATAATCAAAAACCATAACAACACACCGCTATAAGCAACAACAACTAACAACTGCATGCACTTTCCTGCCCACCACAAAGGAATAAAATTGCAATGCATTTCACGAAAGGAGCAGATAGAACGCCGCTTAAATAAATAAAAATACATACCAACGATATTAGACATGTAGGATCATACATTACGGCATACAAACACCCAAACACATATGTTTGCGGGAAAATTGTGGAAAAAGTAACGGTTGGCAATATGCCCAATAAAGCTGCTCCCATGCGCCTAGTGCTCGGCGCAGACACAGGTTTGCGCCATCCAACAGGCGTTTGTAGCGCCGTCCGACCTGTTGGCTGACTGCTCGACCAACTAGCCGACTGTGTGATTTCTATCTCTTCTAAATGCCGGTTTGTCTGTCTGTATGTCAGTCGATGAATGCCCGTTGACCGCCAACGAGTCAACGGGTTCAACGCAGTTCATATGTAAAACAGACAGCGACACAAACCTCGTTACACTCGTGCACACCGTCTACAAGTGGGCCAAAGACCAGTTAAGTGCTGCAATAATAACAGCAACAACCAAAACCAACAACAGCAGCAACAAATGCAACACAATGCGCTCGTTAGTGTCAGGCAAATGCAAATGCCGCCCTCTGCGCCGCATACTCACCTTAACTGCTTGTATATATATATATGTATATATATATATATATAGTAGATCTATGCAATATATAGTAGATATATATACACATGAGTGCAGCAACGAAAAATGATATTTTATAAGCACCGAGTACTTAGCCCGTAGGACCAAATTGGCAAGTTATCAACTGCATAAAGCTGCCGAGTGAGCTCGTTGCGCCTTATCAATTTCATATTTTCGGTGTTTGTGTTTACAAATGTTTCAAAAACTACAATCATACATACATCATATACATACATTTGGATTTATGGTTCCCCTGAAATGCCAAAATGCTCAAATGGAAAATAAAAAGTTTTTGGCTTCTAATAAAGTTAGACAATTCAAATGATGAGTGGGCATTTCAAAGGCAACTGGAGGCCAGGGCTGGTGAGCAGACCACAATGCTGGGTTTGATAGCAAATATGTTTGGAAATTGGTAAACGAGCGCATTTTGAATTATTAAACCGTTTAGTTGGAGTTCTGAAACAATAAAAACAACAATTATGTTCTGAAATTAATTTCGGATTAGTTTGCTAAAGCTATTTGCCGAAAATTAATATTGGAAGTAGCGCTTTTAAAATTTTTCCAATAACATGACCGAATATTCGAATATCCGGTTATAACCAATGGTAAGAATATTAGCCGATTATTACTATTCGAATAGTTGTCACATTGTTTGGAGGTCTATCCCTCGGTAGTTGGCGCAGATTGTGGGGTCACCCTTTTCATAAATTACTTTCAGTATTCTCCAGGCATCACTCGCTAGCTCACCTCTAGGAGTTCTACAAGAGTATACTCCGATCTTAAAAACTTTCTGTTAGTCGCCACGTCTTGTCGTAGATTTTTCGAGCATTACCAGCTTGTCGAGCTCTTCGTACTAACGCATTTCGGCCTCTCTCTTTTTCTGTTTGCAAATGCGTCTCGCTTCCTTCTTCAACTCTCGGTATCTATCCCATCACGCACGTGTTGTGATCGATCGTAACGTTGCGAGGTAGCCAGTCTATTTTCTCTCCGCTTCGACATGGCTATTCTCTTGTACCAGCTATTATTTTGTCTTGTCCGAAAACCAATAGTTTCGATTGCAGCTGTACGTAAGGAGTTTGAAATGTCGTCCCACAGTTCCCTAATACCGAGTTGTTGATGAGTGCTCTCAGAGAGCAGGAGTGCAAGTCGAGTAGAAAAACGTTCGCCTGTCAGCTGTGATTAAAGCTTCTCGACGTCGAACCTTCCTTGTATTAGTTGGCGTGATTTTTTGCTGCACAGAGGCGGATGCGTATATTGACTGCAACAAGATGGTGGCGCAAGTCAATACCAGCACATGGGAGCGTACATATGTATATCTAAACCACTGGATACGTGTTTTCCGTCTATCACAACAAGATCGATTAGTCTATCACAACATTGGTGGCTTTTCCGAGCTGGAGACAGCCTGGTAGCTTAATAAATTTTCCTATGCTGGAATCTAGTGCTACAGATAACAATATATCGAGCCCCGGCGAAGTCGACCGCTTCAACCCATTTCGGGATGTTTCATCATGAGACGGAATTTAGCGATCGTTGGGCCAAAGATACCTACTTTGCCCACCCTGGCGTTAATGTCGCTAAGCACGTTTTTGACATCGTGACGGGGGCAGCTTTCATAGGTGCATTCCAAGCCCTCATAACTCATATGACATCTTTGGTCATATCATTTTTCTCTTCGGTCGGGACGTGGACGCAAATCAGCGATATGTTGAAAATCTTAGCTTTGATGCGGATTGTGGCTAGACGTTCATTCACCGGCGTGAATGCCAGTACACGGCGATGGAGTCTCTCTCCCACCACGAATTCCACACCGAATTTTATATGGTCACTTTATTAAATGCCACTAGGAGCTACTTGTTTCAATCATTGTCCCATCCATCGCCATCGATGTCAGCCTTTACTCTAACGAGTACATAAACTAGCTGGGCAGCGACACCTTCTCAATTAAGGGACCGGACATTCCAGGTGTATGTCCTTAAATCGTAATCCTTAATTGGTTTGCAGTGGTCGTCGTCAAAAGGGGGTCTCTCTGTTCCGATGCTGTTGTCTACTTTCATTGGGGTGTTTTTTACGTCGCGAGTCCCAACCCCTGGTTAGGGATGTTTCGCCTCCTCATTTTAGCTCGCCTTCAAACGGATTATTTTTGGAATACATGATCTAAGACCGTGAGCTGCTTGAGCCATATGTAAAGGTATCGTTTCTGGCCACTCTCAAGTGAATGGCAATCAGAGAGCTTTCCTCACTTGCGTGAACTTCTACACATGACTCCATTCTCCATCCTCAGTAATGATAATTTTAGTACTATTAAATCAAGTCTACTCAAATTCTTTATATTCCATTGTTGGGTTTATGAAAAATTGTAAGTTCTCGTAAGTTGGGGTGAATACTTCGAAAAAAAAAGGTCAGCAAAATGAGTGTCTTCTGAATTGCAATTTACTATTCGTAGGCCTGTCATACAATTTTTACACCGTTAACTCTTTAGCGTTCAAGGCAGTCTTCAGATGTCGCAAAATAAGGTGAGAAGACCTTATTTTGCGACATGACTCTTTCCGAAGATCGAACCTTCTCGACTACCATTCGGTAGTTTCTTTAACCACATTCATCTAAGGTCAAATTCGAATTAGACCAGGCATTTTAAGTCACCTAGTATATAGTATGTAATGATTTCATGGAATAAAACTCTTAAGATCACTCCATTTCTGGGCGAAAAAAGTCGAAAAAGTTACATATTTTTCGAAATATATTCCATATATTCCATAGCTATTCGTAAAACTAGTTACAAATAATATTATTTTTACAATTCGTACTACTTTTCGTTGTTTTCCATTAACAATGCCTTCCGCTTCCCGGCCGCTGACATTGTTTTCGAACGAATTCTACAACTTGTCACTTGTCATAGCCAAATCAAATTAATGCCGTCATAAACAATGATCGATTTCAATGCAACGAATTGAAGACTGCAGACAAACAAGTAGACAGTCACAGTTGTATATATGTATGTACATATGTATGAAAGTACAAGCAGTGCGCTCCTTTTGTGAAATCATTTAAAAAGCCAAATAGCATTACAGCGATCCACATATACATACATACATATATGTAACAGTAGTTGCAAAATCCAACGGTTTGTCATAGCAGAGTGGCGGTGGCTTTGTAATGGACAGACAAGTGAGGCGATAGGCCTAAGCTAGACTGCGCTCATTTCCCAGTTTGCCTTCTCGATGATGACAAGTCAGACCGCGAGACAGCCAGCCAGCCAGCCAGCCAGCAAGTGGGGAACAAAAACTCAAACGTAAACAACGACAAAACTGTTATAAGCAGATGAGGAATGTCCATAAGTACGAGTGTGTTTGTATGTTTTTGAGTTTTGTTGTCATCGGCGAATCAATGAATGCTGCCTGGCAACAGTTTTTGTTCGGCGACAACAATAAAAAATTGAAACGACAGAAGACGTAGTCCACATATGCACTAGGGTGGTTAATTAGTTCTATTCATTCTATTATTCCCAGACTACCTATCAGCAGTCCGTTCTTCGAAGACCACATACTGGGGATCTCCAGAGATCTTGAAACTTCTTACGAAGAACTGCAAAGTTCTACTGATCTTCAGGAGGTTTCCACAATAAGTGCCCAAATTTGTAAGGTTCTTTATCCAGATTAACATTTAGCTGTCTACCTAAACCACATAGTGGGGATCTCCGAAGATCTTGCAACTTCTAACGAAAAACTGCAAAGTTCCACTGATCTTCAGGAGATTTCCACACTAAGATCCCAAATTTGTAAGGTTCTTTATCCAGACTACCTTTCAGCAGTCCGTTCTTCGAAGACCACATGCTGGGATCTCCGAAGATCTTGCAACTTCTTACGAAAAACTGCAAAGTTCCATTGATCTTCAGGAAATTTCTACACTAAGGTCCCAAATTTGTAAGGTTCTTTATCCAGACTACCTTTCAGCAGTCCGTTCTTAGAAGACCACACACTGGGGATCTCCGGAGATCTTGCAACGTCTTACGAAAAACTGCAAAGTTCCACTGATCTTTAGGAGATTTCCACATTAAGTGCCCAAATTTGTAAGGTTCTTTATCCAAACTACCTTTCAGCAGTCCGTTCTTCGAAGACCACGTACTGGGATCTCCGAAGATTTTGCAACTTCTAATGAAAAACTGCAAAGTTCCACTGATCTTCAGGAGATTTCTACATTAAGGTCCCAAATTTGTAAGGTTCTTTATCCAGACTACCTTTCAGCAGTCCGTTCTTCGAAGACCACATGCTGGGATCTCCGAAGATCTTGCAACTTCTTACGAAAAACTGCAAAGTTCCACTGATCTTTAGGAGATTTCTACATTAAGGTCCCAAATTTTTAAGGTTCTTTATCCAGACTACCTTTCAGCAGACCGTTCTTCGAAGACCACATACTGGGATCTCCGAAGATTTTGCAACTTCTTACGAAGCACAGCAAAGTTCCACTGATCTTCAGGAGATTTCTACATTAAGGTCCCAAATTTGTAAGGTTCTTTATCCAGACTCCGAAGATCTTGCAACTCCTTACGAAAAACTGCAAAGTTCCACTGATCTTCGAGAGATTTCCACATTAAGGTCCCAAATTTGTAAGGTTCTTTATCCAGACTACCTTTCAGCAGTCCGTTCTGCGAAGACCACATACTGGGATCTCCGAAGATCTTGCAACTTCTTACGAAGCACAGCAAAGTTCCACTGGTCTTCAAAAGGTTTCCACATAAAATGCCAAAATTCGAAGGTTCTTTACCCAGACTACCTTTCAGTAGTCCGTTCTTCGAAACTACACACTAGGAATCTGTGGATATCTCGAAACTTCTTACGAAGAACTGCAAAGTTCCACCTTTCTTCAGAAGGTTTCCACATTAAGGGCCCAAATTTGTAAGGTTCTTTATCAAGATTAAATTTTAGCTGTCTCTGCTTATAAAACCACATACTGGAGATCTCCGGAGATCTTGAAACTTTCAAAGGCTTTCAAAATTGTTGAACACTGAAACTTCAAAGGATCAGATAATCACATATTAGAAATAATGCAAACTATGAAAGCTAACTATCACAATTTTTAAGGATCGGAGATTTTCTTTCTCGTTAATCAGCAAATAAAGAGCCCTGCACTCGAAGGTTCCGCAAGAGTTAAGAACAGGATTTTACGCTTTCCAGTTCACATACTTCAGCCACTCAACCACGATTCTTTCACATGTTAGCCTCACATAGCGCTACCAAATACATCTAACTCTGGAAAAATTATGATGAAGATCTTATAAAATTTCGGGCAGAGTCTTCAACCCACTAAGTTGTGGAGGATCAATCAGTCGACGTGAAACTCGAACCTCTACGTCACCTATGGCCATAATCGAAGAAAGCAACCTGATCTTCTCAACAACTATAATCAAAAATCAGCAAAGCTACCGAAAACGATTCAAAGCTGAAACGACAACCCTAAACCTGGACAACAACCAATAAATATGTAGCTGGTCGGTAGCTTACACAACTTGCGTCCGATGACAGCGATCCAGTTGTTTTCACTTTCATTCATTACTCTCTACTTACTCGCGGAAGCGTCAAACGAGCGCCTCACATTTCATTCAGCAAAAGCCAGAGCGAAGCGTCTAGCTCGTGGTATCAAATTAGGGCAAATCAACAATTGTGATTGCAGCCAAACGCACTCCAACACACGTTTGATCTCATAGACGCAACGCAATTCGCATAAAAGCACTTTTCGACGGTGGAGGCACCACTCCGGTTGCACATAAAAGGAGGTTAGGAGTGCGTTAGCGCGTTGCCTTGGCTATGAGCGCGCGCCACAATGGGCTGTCGACACAGCTGCTGCTGCTAGCCATAACTGTAACAACAAGCGCGGTAAGCGCTAGCAAAGTGCCGAAACGGCAATCGTAATAATTGCGACCATGCGGCAAGCGTTTGTCGCACCACACCATTGCCATCGTGATAGCCATCAGCAGCAGCAGTCGCTTCGATTGCCTGGCCTAACTGGCCTAAACTGCCTGCGTTTGCCATTAACGCACTGAACCGTTCGCAGCTTGGGCATAAATTAGAGCAAATACGCGTTGTTAACACGACACAACAACTGCACCGACAACAACACCGCTTAAAGGCATTAACAATTGCATGCCGCAAAAGTGAAGGTAAACCGGTTGCTGTGTCGCCGCTCCTTCGCTCCATGGCTTACTTGGTCGCCCCCTTTAATCTCCATGCAAAGTTGGCCGCATGCATGCTTATGAGCTTCCCATCCAGTGTTTGTCACACTGGCGGTCCAAGCATTTGTTCGCCCTGTCGTCAGGCTCCGATTTCGGTGAGCTGCTAGCGTCGTCGGTGCTCTTGGTTGGCGGCTTTTGTCGGGCAGGCCATGCGTGCCGCACCATTCTTGGCTTAGCGTTTTCCGCCTGACCATTTAACGGCAAATATGTTTGTGTAGTGTGGAGTCGGCTTTAGGGTTGGGTCCGTCCACAGCGCTTTGATTGCAATTTAGCTAATTGCGAGGCATTGCATATTTTCGACTCAAAACGGTTATGTGCGTAAACAGTTATGCACAATTTATGCGCTTTTTTCTAAGCAATCATTTCAAGATTTATATGTTTCGGCATTGCAACATTGTAAAGCACTTCACTTTGCAACCTATTTTGGTTGACACTTTTGATTCAATTAAATTTATGAAGGTAGAGAATGGTCGACGGAACTGAAGTTGCATAGCCTCACTATCAATGTCATCGAGCAGTTGCCTCAAGATAAGGCTAATCCGGGTACATGGCTATTCGCGCCAATCACTTTCGGGCCATCTGGGACTTGAAGAGAATAGAGGAATTGACGAGCTTCCAAAGAAAGGAGTTCCTACTGTCTACTAATGGAAAGCAGAGTTTTAGCTGAACTTAGCAAATCAGATAAGGTTAGGTTAGGTTAGAAGACTGATCCTTCAGAATGGCAGAATATCACACTTAGACAGATGAAAAACTTCTATAGTACAATATCAGCTATCGACAAAAACTCCATGAACCCATCAGAAATCTGCTTAAGTTTTCTGTTTCTAATTTGGCTGTTTTACCTTAGTGTCTAAAGTATAAGATTCGCGGTGTTATTGCTTTAATCCGGCAAAAGTGGGATTTTCGAGAAACAAACGTTGAGTTGATTTGATCTCATCTCCTTCTTAACAGCTGAAGCAGCTGACGTCCATTAAAAAGTTTAATCTTACCGCATGAGCTCCGATTGTACAGTGTTCGGTTAGAATTTCTGCAACCATTAAAAGGTGGATCTTGCTGAGAGCGAAGAGTTCCCTAGGCCTCTTATGATTTGCCCTCGATCAGAAGAACCTTATAATTGCACAGCTGCTGGTAGTTGATCAGCACTTGCTGAGCTGGTTAGAAGTACAACAGTTTAGTAGTGAACCACAATAAGTCCACAGAGCTCATACCTCTTTCCAGGCCGCAGTTATTGCGACTACTGAAGTACCTGTCTTAGTAAGCTCATCAGTCTTACAGTTTCCTGCAACGTGGACAGGTGCGAAAGTAGTATACTAACAAAATAACTCAATGTTTGAGGTAAGGAGTCTGGACATTATTTCACTAGTATTGAGTGCACAGTCAGCTAAATAAAGTCTAATATCACTGTCTAGTTGTCGGGTTGAATGGTCAATACTCTTAAGAAGAAAATGCTCCAAGCACTAACCCTACTGCTACCTTTATTGCAGTCATCTCCGGTTAGAGGACGTTGTAGTGGTCGAGAAGCCTAAAACTGGAGCTGATAGAAAAATTCCGACAGTGTACCAAAGCCTACAATTGGAGCTGAAGGGAAGTTCTCGACAGTGCACTAACCACCAAACCACTCCGCAAGTTTTGATTCATCAGTAAAAAAGGCTCAATGGTCCTCGCCTTCATCGAGTCCTTCCTTTCTAAGCCTCCATCGAAGGTATTTGGGAAGAAAACCGACAGCCAGAGTTGGGGTTGCTGATCTGCTTAGACAATTATTTTGGGATGAAATCAAGTTGGGCGATGATACCAGAGTGAAAAGCCTCACAGTCGTTTAAGTGCCCAGATTCTCTAAATCTCAGAACAGCTTTCATGGTCGGTGCTAAATCCAGCGCCATGGTTGGTATGGTTCGTAGCGCTCCACAAATACGGATGAGAGCAGAAAAAAGACGACTAAACTTCGTCACTGCTTGAGATGTAATCACAGGCGATTCCTTGCTTATAATAGAAATTTTCCTTAGATATCTAAGCTAGTCAGGGAACCTTAGTTGACCTAAACTACTTTCAACACTGGTATAGTCTTCTTATTATTCTGATATTTATGTGAAGCAGTGAACTCCGATAAAAAGACCGTAGGCGAGATTTGTGAAAAGTAGAAGTCCTGATAACATAAACTCATGGTGAACAATACCAGATCTATTACCCAACTTCCTGCAGGACATTCTGTAAACCGGATAAAATCCATAATGTAAATCTTTCCAGTGGAACTTTTATGATTCTCATTGGTAATGCCTGAATAGTCTCAATAGTCTCAACAAACAGCGATGCTGACATTTTGCGTGATAATAAAAACCTTCCAATGGAATGGATATTCTCTTTAGTGAAAAAAATCAAGATACTTGCTAATAAAAAATCAAAAAAAGGTTGAAGTCTAAATCGGTTCCACAACTTTCTTTAGACATATTTAAGAGAGACAAGCTCCGCTCTATTCCGATGGTCGTCAATCATCCGCAGTGTGACAGTTAACGCTTTCAACACGCGATGAGCCATATGAAGTCCTTAATATCTAAAAAGTAATTATATTCCAGTGTTTCTATTTCAAAAAGGCATACGACCGGGTGACATCAAAACATCATCATTGAAATACAATTTCAAGGAATTGTATACCTTGCAAAGACCTTCAGAACACAACATATCCAACAGCGAGCCACGTTTACGGCCTCTGATTTCGAACTTTTCTGAGAACTAAATTCCCAAGAATTATCTGGAAGTAAGTAGTTCTTAATCATTCCGAAGGCAATACCAGTCTATTAAGCTTTCATACACACCTATTTCATATACAAGCAAGTAAGCTCTTGGGGACGACACTTCAGAGTGCTAATTTCAATTTCATAAATGCGATACGAGGAAATTGTGCTTCCAACTAGCTTCTGCTGTCATTGCAGTCTCACTCTCTTTCAAGCTCTAACGCACAATCCCATTCATATATATAGTACATACATACTTACAAGGCAACTGCGGCCGCGGGAACGGTTGGACCGAGTGACATATTAAAACATCATTGACACATTCACAACGCAAACACGCACTCAAAGCGCGAAGTCGGGCACAACTGCGTTGCGGATGTGCTTTACTCAGAGCTGCGGGTGAGGGTTCTCGCACTTATTATTGTTGTAGGAACCTTTTAAGCGAACGCCACGCATAATTGATTTATTATGTTTAGCGAAATGAGCGCGAAGGGAAGCAACAGCAATGCCATATTGAAAATATATGTGTATGTATATATATATATCGTGTATATATTGTATATATATTTATAAACTGGTGTCGCAATAGTGGCGCTGCGGAGAAAACTAAATGTCATTACATTAGCAGTGAATGGCAGCGGAGAATGTGGTGCGCAGCGAAATCGGGTCAAGTGGGAACAAAGAGCGAAAGTTAAGCTAAGATATAATTATGTATGTATGTAGATATATATGAATTTATATACACAGTTTTTAATGAAGACCTTTATTTCGATATAATTATATTTAAATATTTTTTATTGCAAAAGAGAATTTATGAAAATTTAAATAATTAAGAATTCAAAGAGTTTAGAGTTTTTTAAGGACTTTTTGAGGTTTAATTCAAGTTATTTGTTCCACATACTTACTTGTAGTTCCATTTAAGAATAATGCACTGATTAAAGCGACTCTCCAACTTTTTGCTACTATTTTCTTAGTACGATTTGTCCTTTAGTTTCCTCAGTTTCGGCGATCACTTCTTCATTCAACGAAAATTTCTTCCCAGCGAGCACACTTTTGCGATCTGATAACAGGAATTCATGAAGTTCAACTTAGAAAAAAGTTTCCGTAGGCTTCCTAAAATACGGACACCATATCCTTGCCAGCTGACTGTCGCGTTTTTCCACGCTTTTTTTTTTTTGGAGCGAGCTCATCATGTGCAGTCCGCTGGGTCAATAGTCGATTGGACTTCGGAATGAAATGATGGAGCCATGTTTCATTCATTGTAATAACGGGTTTTCAATAGGGACGCTACAAAATAGATTGATTGGGACAGTATACGACGCCATATTCCCGCTCTGACTCTTTTTAGTAAGGTGTGCCATTTCAATGAGTCGAAAAAAAAATTATTAAATTTTACTCCCGAAATTATGATCGTCATAATCGTCCTGTCAGATCAATAATTGAGCGTCTAGTGGAAAATTTTGAATCCGCAGGCACAGTACAAAATGTTGCCGTGATTGTGAGCCAAAAAGTACCGGTAGTGTCGAGAATATTGCGGCCGCAAGCTCATCAATTAAGGAAGAGCCAAATCAGTCCTCATCTCTGTGACATCGTTGTGACGAATTTTGCAAAAAGATTTTGGCATACATCCTTACAAGATCAAATTGACGCAAGAACTGAAGTCGTCAGTAACAACCTCTTTAGGTCGTCCACTGCGTTCACCGTCTTCGGTGCTCATTTTACAATGTCTAAACTTAGAATACCAATCCTTGATGATTGATTTTCCTGGAGCTGTGAAACTCGTCATTAAGCCAGGTTTGTACTTCAACTACATTTTTTCCCCCAGATTGCTTAACTCTTCAAGTGAACTGCAGCATCAATAAAATCAGCAAAATATTACTTTCATTTAATTTTATGAAGCGAAAAAAGTTTTGGCAGTAACTCCGCTGATCCAAAGCAACCGCAGCACTAAAAATAATAATAAACTTGATTGCCTTGATTTTGTGTTATAAAAGTTAGTTTTATATGAAATCCCACCAATTTATTATTTTGTTAATAAAATAGTCAAAATATTATAGCCAAGGTTAATTAAAGCAATAAATGTTAAGCTTTCATCAATCAAATTTGGAAAATTAACGTATTTTCCATGCAAATAAACTTCAAGGTAACTCAATTTAAATGCTAATAAAATTTATTGCCCTAAATAGTTACTCATACGCACCGACAGTCTATAAGAAAATAATAAAACTCACAGCAAATTGTAAGCTAGCAGACAACAACAACACAACAACATTAAATACTACACACATGCACACATATATGCATATATTACCGTTATATTTTATCTTGACATGATTTTCTTTTATCTAAGCAAAAATTTGATGCTCACTTTGGCAGCGGCAATTTCCTGGTACAAGCACAAATGTTGAGTAAACAACAAAGCAACAACAATAAAAACGCATATAACTGTATTGTAAACAGAAATAAATGTCGGCCTTGTGTGACTGCTGAAGACATGGATAAGTCAAATGCTGTGCGTAAGTGAGAACCCTAATAAATAAATTCCATGTTTACGAATACACATACACTTTCAAATATGTGTGTTTATGTACGTGTGTGTAGTTGTGTAAAATTACATTTGTCAGCGATAAATGTCATAAATGCCGAAGGCGCACTCATGTTATAATATAAAATTATATAAATTTGAGCTTAAGGATATGCATGCATTAGGGGTGTGCTTATTTTTGGTTTAGAAATATTTTTATTTTTTATTTTTATATTTACAAAATATATATATTTGGAAATAAAAATACACCGTTTTTACACTTAATTTATTTTTTCAAAAAATAATTTTTTTTTTCAAAATTTTTATATGGCAACAATGGTTCTGAAAATAACAAAAAATAAGAAATTAAAGTGTAATATTACAAGATTAATTTGTTTTTAATTTTTGTGCTCAGGAAAATAGTGCGATGACGCATGTTACGAGCTACCGAGAAAAATTTCACCGACAAATTTTTTGCAAATAAGCCATTTTCAGGGCAACTCGCTAAAAAATGTTAATATAAGATATTCTAGCACATAAAAAACCTGACTTGAGTTTAAAAATTTTTATTAAAAAAATCGTTAGGTAAAATTAACTCGTTGAAAGTGAACCACCCTAATGCAAAATGTTAATTCAAGCAAAAAAATAACTGTTTTAAGGTTGCAATTGCGATTTAAATTAGGTAAAATAAATTTTAAAAATTAGAACCACCCTAATGAATATATATTTTTCTGCATACTGAATTATTGTGACTCCCCAAATACTTTAAGAAGCTCAACCAATTATTTGTCACTGCACATATGAGATTTACGCATTTTATAAAAGCGAGAAATAATACACAAAGAAGCATAAATATGTACATACACATATAAATACATATCCCTCACATGACTTATGACAATTTAGAAGTGGAGCGAGCAAAATCTGTGAATATGCATTACATAATCAATCCACTCTCCAAACGAGCCAGCGCGGAATGAAAGTAATTTCAGTTATACACTTCTGCAATTTAATGAGATTTTCCAGCAGCAAACCACAGCAAAGTCACTCCACTTGCGGCATTGTCTTTTTACGCACCTACAACGCACACACACACTAAGCCATGCTCACGCATCAATATATAAATATTAATACGCCGTTGTAACCGCAAAAGCCGCAATCGCATTTCATTTTCTTTCCACTTAAATGAGCCTGCATCGCGGAGAGAAAGAGCGGGTGCTCAGAGTGCTGGCTTGTATGTTTGTATGTATGTACTTTTATGTTTTTAAGAAAACAGTTATTTATGTGTGTAGTTTACATGTTTATGTAAGCTGTTAAAACAACTTGTACTCATACCAAAACATATTTTCCCATGTTAGCAGCATTAATTAAATGGTGTTTGTTGTAATTTACACATGTGTCAACAAAAACATTAAAATTTTTAGTATTTTGCAACATTTAATTCATGAATATATTTAATGTCATGAAATTGGTATAGTAAGTTATGTAATATAAAATAAAAAATATATATAAAAAGGTGGCAACTCCGTCAAATATTATTTACTTCAATAAAATAACTAAATGACGATATAAGTAATATTTTTTCATAAATATATTATTGATGTAATAGCTTATGAATTTTTAATACGTTAAAATATTTTTAAAAAGGTGGCAACTCCATCAAATATTACTTTAGCTCAATAATCAAATGATCTGAAGTTACAATATTTAGTTCGCTAACATTATCTACATATTTTATAGTTTATGAATATTTAATAAACCAAAAATAAGAAATGTGGCAACTACGTAAATTTTACATACATAACTTTGGAAAAATAATTAAATGGCAATTTACGTATTATTTATTTCAAAAATGTTGCATTATGCAGTAGCTTATGAATTTTGAATAAGTAAATATATTTTAAAAATTATAAAAAGATGGCAACTCCGCCAAATATAATTTTTCCACAATAATTAAATGATACTTTTTTATAATTCATTTAATTTATATTGTATATGTTATAGCTTATGGATTTTCAATAAATCAAAATTTGTTTTAACAAATGTGGCAACTACGACAATGTTGTTTACTTCATAAAAATTATTTAATGAGTATACTATGAATATATAGTATTTTATTTCTTAGCTTATGAAATGTAAATAAATATATGTATGTATATAAAATAAATTTAAAATGATGGCAACTCTGTCAATTTTATTTACTTCTGAAAAATAAATAAATGACAATATACTCAATATTTATTTCAAAAATATAGTATTGATGCTTATGAATTTTTTATAAGAAAAAATGTTTTTAAAAAGGTGGCAACTCTGAATAGAATATGTTTTATTCCAAGACTTCAATGAAAACCTTTTGAAAACATGTGGAAAAAAATATTTATTTCATTTGTTAATCTCACCTTCCAAGCCTCTTAATCTCAAGTCAGTGTTATTTAGCGCTCCTGGCTATAACATTTTAAGAGTTATTTGAGTGTTTTCCCAACCCAGGTCCTTGATCTGCATTAGTATGGATACTAATCCTGCAATAAACATTCTCAGAGTTCTCATTAGAACGGTGACCAAAAAACTTCCAAATTTTTCGTCAGTGTGTTAGATGGGCGTACTATAAGAGGACTCTCTCTTTCTCTCTCTCTCTGTAATCACATCTTACTCTTGCCACCTGACGACTATGCTCCACATTACTGTAATTAGATTAAGAGATCTTTCGTTGTCGAATAAGGGAACATTTCTACTACAGAACACTGATGAACATAGTCTATAGTTGAATGAAGACGGGTGTAAGATAATACATAAGTGTCAAGCGCTGAAAATGTTAAATTCTCGAAAATTATGGAAGGTTTTTGTAATTAAGTAAAAGGTCTGCCGAAAGGACTAACTCGGATTTCTATTCAATAAAAAATATTATTTATTTTTTTTTGTATTTTAGTAAAGAACCTGGAAACGTGGACATTTTCTGATTAAGTCCCCATCCGGCAAATTGACATTGAGTGCCAACGCGAACTTGATCAGAAAGTCCTCGGCAAACGTTTTCATACTAAGCTCTACCGAAACAAATCGTGTACATTTTCTCACTAAGCCATTGTATGCTGAAACTGAGAAATGAAAGCTGAAGTTTTAATTCTTTTTCATCTTCATTGAGATTTCTCTAAACCATTCGGCTTAAAATGTCATTAGACTCTGACTCTAGCATTATTCTTAAGTTTCAATTTTACATGCTTTCAGTAGCTCTATGCGTCAAACAATGCCCTCTCTTCTACCAGAGTTAAAGACTCATACCCGCCATTATACAGTTCTCTGAAATCTATTGCATCGTTGATTTTCCACAATAATTTTATGATTTATGTACATACTTACGACAATGACGTTGAATGTTCTTTTTATTAAATGCAATTTGCTTTGTTCTCACTTTCTCGGAAAAGTGTTCACTGTTCAGGCAATCCGCAGATGTAGATATAATAGATGCAAATCTAGCTTACAAAATAATTAGAAATAATTGAGGCGTGCAATCACGTCTTTATTTACATACACATACACAAATGCGGACTTCGATTGAGCAAGCACTCTCCGCATTGCAATCCCCACTCACCGGCCCACACATAATGCTCCACACCCTTGTATCGCTTTTTATGCTCTAATGCACCTTTCAGCCGTTCATTCAGTGCATAAATTCAGAGAAGTGGGTTTCAGCTCGAATTTCATATTAAATATTAAAGTGTATGGAAAAAAGTTGGTTGCGAAAAAATTCCACTGCATATTTGTAAATATGAAAGTATTTTACTCATAACTATAAACATTAGGGTGGCACAAGCTTTTACGATTCGCTGCAATAAATGATTTTCATTGATCTGTCAAATGCTCACAGAGTTGGAGTGTTTTTCTTCATACCGACGATATGTCATGTTCCATCGACTGCGGTAATCTCCGTTGTCAATGCCCAAAGGACCATAAATCTTCCGCAGAACCTTTCTCTCGAAAATTCGTAACGCCGACTCATCAGATTTTGTCATTCTCCATGCCTCTTCAACATATAGCAGGCATATCAAAAGAGGAGTCTCTCATCCGAGGCTGTTTTGAGCTTTTCATGGGGGGTGTTATTTACATGGCTGGCCCCAAACCCAGCGCACAACCCTGGGGAGGGATGAGTCGTCTTTCAGGACTTCATGGAAGATTGAAGGCTCTCCAGAAACTTTTTCAATTTATAAGGTAGTGACACTCCAGGAGTCAAACAGGTCCATATTTACACATTTGTACGGAACGAAATCCAATCCGCATTTTGATTAATTACGCGATTCTTGTCAAAGGCTTCTGCCGCCTAGACGATGATCAAACAATATTATTGTTCTGTCAAAATGTAAAGTATCCGTTTGCTTAGCGACCTTTATCAACTTGGACTTTTGTCCAAGAGATATTTCCGATCCAAAACATCACTGACAGCAGTTTCTTACCCATATATCCCTCACATTCACTGCTTAGAAAGGGGCTAATCAAGTCTAATGTTAAGCAGTTTCCGATAGATTGTCCGACCTGTATATCCAATGAGTTCAGCGTTCTCGAATTTTATTTCTGTTAAAAAAAAAATTATTCTATCCTAGACCTGAAAAGAGCTCACACCTTAATGTGGATTGTTTAACATATTATTTTACGTTATACATATATCAAGTATGGTACTTTAGAGCTAATCTTTCTAGAAAACTCAAAATGCATAATCCTTTCAATACATGATATGTGGTTTGATTTTCATTGAAAAATGCTTAGACCTGCATGGACAAGATATTTGAATGAAAATGGTTGAAGGAATATTAACTCTTTTTTATAAAAAATTAAGGTGGCAACACCGAGCATTTGAATTTTACCCAAAAAAATACTTAAGTAGTTTTCTGAAAGATTGGTAGTTACTTTTGCGTTATAGATATATATTTGTATTATTATATTGTGACTAGGTGGCAACTCTAATAACATATTTCTTAATCCAAGACTTCTGCAAGATTTACAATATATGTACTTTTTTTATGTCTCAGAGACTGCAATGTCTACATACATATGTATGTAAAATTTAATTTTTAAAAATTAAGTGGCAACGCTCTGAAAAATATTTCTTGTTTCTAAACTTCAAAATGCAGTCATTTCGATTTTTCCGAGACTTAATTATGTGGTATATTTAATTTTTGATAATTAGGTGGCAACGCTACAAAACAAATATTTCGTACTTCAATGTACATATGTATCTATAATGTGCTCATTTCGCTGGTACAGGGACTCAATGGTATGTTTTATTTAATTTGTGTAATTAAGTGGCAACTCTACATAAATTTTACTTACTCCAAGACTGCAGGCGTGTCTATAAGGAATCATTTCGATGTTTAAGAGGCTCTATTATGTATAATATTTTATTTTTATAAGAAAAGTGGTTCAATCAGTTATTTAATTTAATTTTTGTAAAAAAGTGGCAGCACTATAAAAAGTTTTTCGTCTTCAAAGCTTTAAGCATGGTAACACTACACAACTTTTTCTTACTTTAATACTGCTGACGAGTCTAAAATGTATTAATTTCGATATTTAAGGAGCTCAACCGCGCATATTATTTAATTTTTGTAATTAAGTGGCAACTGCAGAAAAATTTTTTTTTCTTTAAGACTTTAGGCATGCCTATAATGCAATCATTTCGATATTTCAGAGACTCAATCATATGATTTATTTATTTTTTGTAATTAAGTGGCAACACTACACATATTTTTCTTACTCCAATACTGCAGAAACGTCTAAACTGCACTCATTTCGTTGTTTGAGAAGCTCAACCACGTTTATTATTTAATTTTTAAAAATAAGTGGCAACTCCATAAAAACAATTTATTACTTAAAGACTTTCGGCATGCTTTTAATGCCATCATTTCGATGTTTCAGCAACTCAGATCCACCGAAACGCCATTACTGCCTCTACTAAATGTTAAATGCGCATATTCATTTCCGTATAAAAATCTTTCAAAATATCACTTAAAGAAAGAAGACTAAGAAGGTTCAGTGTCCGTATTTAAACTTCTACCGTAGACAAAGCATGACTCGGCGTTATGCCATAAAGGTAAATGCAAATAATACACGCTTTTATTTTTATATTCAACCAAAGGCACCGCAGCCACCATTCCACGCACACATACACATACACACCCATAATAACATCTGAACCTTTTAATATGCGCCGCAGGATGAACTCTCGTCCTTTGCATTAATATTACGGTTCACGCCGCACTCGGCGGTATCGGAACTTAGTGGTGCATGAAATTTTTAAATAAAAAATATTTTCCTTCTTCCAACTGTTTACTTAACTGTGTTTTTGTTACCGTTATTTTTGTTGTTGGTGTTAGTGTTGTTGTCAGAGTTGCATTGCATTAAATACATAATGTTTCGGTTTTTGTATTTTAAGTGAAAAAGCAAACGACCGCAAGAGCTACGCAGCCAGAAAGGGAGCTGATAAGCAAAGCAGAAGGAGAAAACAAAAAGAAAAAATATTCAATAAAAGTCATAGCGTTGGAATGGGTAGTGCAAGAAAAAACGCACGAGAGGAAGGTTAAATGAGGCCAAAGAGCCAAAAGTGAAATGAAATTGCGATTTTCATGCGAGGGTTTTCCTTCTCGGCGCTGCCACGGCGACCAAGAGTCCTGGGTTAATGAGTTTTTTTGGGCACAGTTTTTTGTTTTGACTTTTCGTATATGCATGTTTACATATGTATGTATTTATGTATGTGTGATTGCAATATCATATGTGTGCTTCTTCTATATACGAGTATAAATATCCACGCTTGCTCTCGTTTGGCTTCCTTCGCTGCCAGGATACGCTTGTTACTCCATTTTGTTTTATTTTCACGCAACACTTGGCTTCATAAATGCTTTGTTACTGTTGTTAATGTTTACTTTTCTCTTTGTTTTTTTTTGGATTTTTTGCCTCGCTTTGGGCTGTAGGAAGCATCCTTTCATATACATGTAATGGAGCCTGCGAGCGCAGGAAGGCACGTTTGGGAATCCTTAGATGTTTAACACCAATTTTTAGCACAGTAATTATGGAAGTGTGGCAGATTCATTAAGTGATTCGTTATTATTGCGTGGACATGCACACATACATATGTACACATATAGCTACATATGTACATATAAACACAATACCAAAAATTCAAGCATTTGAGAACACTAAACTAAACTACTTATAACTAAAATGTCATAAGAAATTATTAATTTCAAATATATAAATTATTTTAACATTAAACAGGTGGCAACGTCATAAACTTATATTTTACCAAAACATGTTCGTAAAAAATGGAATCAATTTTTGACAGGTGGCAAGCCCAAAAATTATATTTTTATCATTAGACATTTTTAAAAAATTGAATTCATTTTTGACAGGTGGCAACATCAATAAATTATAATTTATTATTATTTATTCCTAAAAAATGGAATTAATTTTTGACAGATGGCAACATCAAAGAATTATATTTTTATTATTAGACATTCTCAAAAAAATTTAATTCATTTTTGACAGCTGGCAACATCAATAAGTTATAATTTTATTATTAGACATTCCTAAACGTAAAAATTTTATACCCATATCGTATTTTTTGTAAATTTTTTAATAATCCAATTACAAAAGTATGGTAGCACTTCAAGTTTACAAACTCAAGTCTTTAAAAGATTTAAGGCCTAACTATAGAGTAAATTTTCAACTTTAAATTTATTTCTCAATTTTTTTATTCAAAGTCAGGTGGCAACCCTGTAACACAACATATATAACTAAATTTTAGTATACCGATATACATACATATATTAACCTAAACTCAAGTCTTAAAAATCAATAATTACACAGTGTACATACATATGTATATACATATTTCTTTAATTTTAGACAGATGGCAACGTCAAGCGTCTTTATATTTTTGTTAAAAGATAGTCCTAAAAAATATAATTAATTGTAGGCAGGTGGCAACGCTCTTATAAACATTTTTTGTTACGTTTTTAAATTTCTTTCTTTGACTTTAAACAGGTGGCAACGTAATGAAATTGAATTATTTAAAAAAAATAGAATTATTTGTTGGCAGGTAGCAATGATTTTATACCCATATCTCAATTTTTGTTAAATTTTTAAATATTCAATTTGAAGTTCCATAGAGTTGGCAACCCTGTTCAAATGTGTGTATGTATAGTTGAAGTATATTTTTGTTTTAAACATTCTAAAAAAATTCAAACCGCTTTTTCACATTTTTAAATAGCTAAATTTGGAAATTCCACAAAGTTGGCAACCTTGTTAAAATACAAACTTAAATTGAGTGCTTAAAATTCAAAAAAAAAAGCTTTGACACTAACACTCTCTGTAAATTTTGAACTTAAAAGTTTTTCCACACAATTTTTTTTTTTTTTGAAATTAGATGGCAACTCTGTAAAATTACTTACCTGAATTAAGTGTCGCTTAAATATATTATGTTCTTTATATACAAATAACTATAATTAAAATAATATTAAATTTTCATGTTAATTGCTATCTACAAATTACCTACATGTGGCAACTTTCTAAAAAATTTTCTCACTAAGCATTGTGTCTGTAGTAAGTTGAGAACCAATACCCTAAAGTAAATTTTCAGCTTGAAATTTATTTCCATAAAAAGCATAATTCGATGTCAGATGGCAACTCTGTAAAACAATACGTCCGATTTCTAAGTTATCACTCTGTCGAAAGTATCCTCTGCTAGCGAAGGTTCTACATTCAATTTCAAAACCAATATGGTTTTTGTCGTATTTGCTGGTTCCAAGATGGTTGAAGTTCTCTCTGACCTTCCGTTTACAAATGTCAATAATATCATCTGAGCGACGTTATGAATATACTAACAATTACAGTTATTACCGAACTACGTTTAACAGCCGAACCTTTTTTCTCATTTTCTTATGCTAAAAAGAAAAGATGGACCTCTTTTCGTAATTCCTCTATCACAGCTGTTCTACATACTAAACGGTTAAGTCTTGCAACTCAATTTATTTACGTTGAGGTTAGAAGTCGGAAACCCCGATTAGTTATGCCGATTTCTGACAAAAAATTAAAATTTTCTAATCCAAAAGGATACTAATAAGATCCAAACATTTAGTTCAATTTGTATTCTCTGAAACTCTGGTGGCTTCTTCTCTGATCGTATACCGACGAGGGAGTTGTGGATGGCAAAAAGCCATTGGAGGAGAGGGGCAGTGAGCTTCTTTGCGGATGGGTCACAGCTTGGAGTGGAAGGTTGGTGGAGCAGTTTACCTCTCTATCAAATCCAGCTTCAGACATCCTGACTATTGCAGTGCTTTCCAAGTCGAGGTTGCAGCCATTAAGGTAACAGTATATCTACTGCTCCGGAATGCAGCCTCCTTCAGAGAAGTGACCATCTACTCAGATAGTAGAGCGGCGAGACTAGAATTGAACTCATTACAGTCTCCGTGCGATTTTTTGATCATCTATCTAACCTGACCTGACCTGCTATCACAAAAGAGTTTTGATAGAAATTTTTTGGGTTTTCCACAGCAGCAATTGCAATATATTTTTGGATCTAAGCGCTAAGCCTCTTTCTTGCTAACCAAAATATGTTTACTCACTGTAAAATATTCATTGTCTCACTTTGCAAAATTAGCATTACAAAAAAGTGGTTTGTGGTAAGTTTACATCGTCATAGATTGAAATCTCAATTAAAGCCACACTACCAATTTTACTGCGGTTTAATTGCAATCACATGAATAATTGCACAGCCATTACCAAAGTACCAATTTAATTACTAAATCATAAAATACCAATAATTATAAATGGATGTGTATGCAAACATATCAATTTTTATGACATACCGTATCCCATAGCCGTCAAATCATTTGCTGTCTGCACACCACACTCTTATCGGCTGCCATCGACTCAACGCACCACGCCAAATTGGATTGACGCGCATGCGCAAAGCCAACGTCGTCAAGAGTTATCTAACCGCACCAAAGACGGATTATGTGCCAAGCCGCCTGCCTACGTAGCAAAAAAAAGCGAGCAAATTAAATATGAAACAAACGTTAAAGTGAGTCACTGCGTGCAAAAACCGACCGGCGCAGTTTTGTTGTGTAAATGGATTAGGTAAACAAAAGTAAAAACAAACAAACGCACTCAATTGTCGTGTACGAGTCCGAGTGCTTGCCGCGACACGCTATTACGTCTACACTTTTGATTTTCGCCTTAAATTAAGCGGACATCGAATAGGCGTTTGACACACTTGACCACCAGACAAGCGGGCAGGCACGCACGCGCACACAGCAACAAACCGTTGAGGCGTAGTGGACGTCATGCGTTCGCCATGGCGTGTCGGCTTGTCGGACTGTTTGCCCGTCGAACTGCGATTTGTATCGCTTGCACCTTTTATGGTTCATTTGCTGTGGACTTCAAAGTAATTATAGTTGATTTTTTTGGACTCGCACCTAAAACTAAATTTAGTTGGGAATTTCTTGAATAAAATTGTATTTTAATTGCATTGCGACGCAACAACGGACTTAATTACTCAATTGTAAGCACAACTAAATTTAATATATAAAATATTTTGGTCTACAAACGTGAGTAAATCAATCTATAGTGAATGGGCGCATGAGTTTCGTCCGTTTAGACCGCATTTTGCAATTTAATACTAAGATCCAACGTTTTCCAGTTTTCTATTCAGTTCATTTTTGATCGAGTTTTTTGAAATAAAAAAAAACATAAAAAAAATATTTTCCCATACCGGGAATCGAACCCGGGCCTTCTGGGTGAAAGCCAGATATCCTAGCCACTAGACCATATGGGATGGTTGGCAATACCAGGTTTATATACCTACTTATCTAAATGCTATGTTGATTCAACAAATTTCACTACAGGTACTTACAATGTTGCCTGTTTTCTATGCTATCAAACATTAACTGTAGAACATAACAGCAACTGTGTTAGATTCTCATTTACTAATATGAATAAGCAGAGCAATTCTGAATCAACGTACATACGAGTTTATTTTCAAATTTAGACAGTAAGCTGCATTGAATGAAATCTTTAAATAATTCTGCTTAAACATTTTTTGTAATATAGTCAATATATGCATATGTTTCTTTTATATTGCAAAGATGTACAATTGACAAAAAATATAACTTCCCATACCGGGAATCGAACCCGGGCCTTCTGGGTGAAAGCCAGATATCCTAGCCACTAGACCATATGGGATAGTTGGTAACGCTGTCCCCAACTAATTTCTTATGCAATATCTTTTCTGCATTTTAATGTGAAATATTCGTAAAAAAATAACCTTAAAAACTATATAACCTTTTAGAACAAGTTTCAAAATTTATATATCGACAAAAATATTTTTTTTTAATTGTCAAATAAATTTCCATATTTTTATTACAGTTATTATATAAACCATTCGCATAATTCTAATATTAGTATTAGAATAATAATATACTAAAAATACGAGATACTATTCATATAATCAGATAAATTTTTGAGCTCACATTGGATTACTGAAAACTATTTATTACAATTTAAAACTTTTAATTTATTTTTTTAATATTTTTTAATGAAAATTTTGAATATTGAAACTTGTTACTCTAATTTTGAAAACGAAGAGAACATCTAATATCACTATTCCAGATGGAAAACATTTTAACAAAAAACTATTTCCCATACCGGGAATCGAACCCGGGCCTTCTGGGTGAAAGCCAGATATCCTAGCCACTAGACCATATGGGAGGTTGGCAACGCTGTCGTTAAAGGTATATTTGAATCTATGAATTTTAATTGTAAGTTGGTGCCATACTCAACAGAACTTAGGATAGAGAACATTTAGGATAGTGTACCCGATATATGTACCAATGAACGTATATAAAATTTTCAAAAAATACCAATTTCATATAATTCAAATTTGTATTTTTATAAGCATATACGTCAAAATTTTGATTGAGGATGTATACCACTAAATTATGTACTATATGTATACAAGGTAAAGAAAATTCAATAATATACCTACTAAATTTCTTTATTATTTTATTACCAAGAAATCTTAAATATTAATTACTAAAAATTCACATTTTCAAAATATTTTTCTAGTATAAAAAAAAATTATCTTCCCATACCGGGAATCGAACCCGGGCCTTCTGGGTGAAAGCCAGATATCCTAGCCACTAGACCATATGGGAGGCACTGCACTTTGTGCTCAATTGCTCTGTTAAGTTGTTCGCCGCGTACAGTTGAGTGTTCGCTGTGTGTTTTGAGTGACGTTCTCGAGTATGAACAACAACAATAAGCAGCAAGCGATGGTTCTTATTATACATAGGTATGGTAGATGTATAAGAATGCTTTATGTGGATATTTTTACTGATTTTATTGGATGCGAAAATAAAGTGGATATGTAAATGATATCTATTTTATAGAACACCTATATTTTGATAAAGAAATGAAGTAAATGAGTAATGAAAATATAGTAAATGAAAAAAAATAAGGAATAGTTTGAAGAAACTTACTAATGGCTTGAGTAGCTTTTGATTTTATTTTCATGTTTAGAATGCTTCAAACTATGCTAATAGTGAATCTATATTCAAATTTTAATATTGAATTGAATTAATTTTAAACTTTTCCATGATTAAATTAATTATGTTATTGACTTGAAAGCTTATGTTACTAAAATTAAGTTACTCAATTGAAGATATTGGATAAGATGACGTACCATATTACCGTTTTGATTCCGATATGTATGAAATACACAGCCATGGACACATAAATAGCACCCTTTATCATCAAATAAAACATTTATTTATTCTTTAATTTAATCATTTATTGAATACAAACCCTCCGCAATTCCAGCCCATAAATCATCAAAATTTTTTAATTGTTTGCTTTTTATTTTGGTCTTGACATTATTCGATAAATTTTCTATTGGCTTCCGATCCGAGCGTTGCGATGGCCAATCCAATATTCTAATTTTTTCATTGTGGAGCCATTGCTTTTCTACCTTTGCGGTGTACTTTGGATCCTTGTCTTGCGTAAAAGACCAGTTTACGGGCATGGATTCAAATACGTATGGCTTCATTTTGACCTTGTGGACGACTTACACATTTTTTTCAATCTGGACCCATACTATTTATCTTGGTTTCGTCGCTCCAAAGCACGTTCCTCCAAAATTGTGCTGATTTGTCTCTGTGGGCCTGTGCAAATGCCAGCCGAATTTTGATGTCTCGTTTGGACAGGAGTGATTTCTTCCTGCGAATTCGTCCAAATAATTGAGCTTCGTTGAGTCGACTTCTACTCCATATTTGTCATTAACTTCGATCATAATTTATCTGGCTGACTTAAAACGATCGGCATGCTCTTCCGTAATATGGTCTTGTCAACACTAATATCGGTTTTACGGTTGGCATCTTATTGTTGACACAAGATGGGTCTTTTTTTGTTGCATGAAGAGAAAAAAAGAGCAATATATTATTTCAACAATTTCTGCAGGATATTTTCCTTTTTTGCTCATATCGCACATTAGCGCTCTTTTTTCCGACGTGCCATGTTTTCCCCTACCCATTTTAATGAAATTTCTTCGAAACAATTATTGATTCGCAAAATTAAATTAAAAAAACCAGAAAAGAGCTTGAGTTTGCTGACTACAAATCACACGGAGAAAATCAGGCGAATACGGTGGTTGCGGTACGATATTGGTTGAAATTTTTGCGCAAAACTCACGAAGAATAAATGCATTATGCGACGGTGCATTATCGTGGTGCGAAAACCAAGAGTTGTCGGCTCATAATTCTGGCATTTTTCTACGCACCACAACTCGATAATCGAAGAAAACTTTCAACATAGCCTAGATTTTTGACCTGCTTTGACGTGGCTTCTCCGGCTTAGCCTCACCCTTGCCACTATATTCGGCAGATTTATCGTTTGTTTCCGGGTATATCCAAGATCCAAGACTCATCGTCAGTAATAACACGTTTCATACATTCTGGTAGACGGAAAGCATTGTTTCCCAGACGTTAAGGCGACGCTGTTTTTCGAAAGAATTGAGCGATTTTAGCACCTATAGTGCTTTCACTTTTCTTAGATCCAAATGATCTTTCACAATGATCCTATCGATATTTCAAAGTTGCCAATAAGATCTTTGAAGGTTAATCATCGATTCTCAAGCACCAATTCCTTTATTTTATTGACTTGTTGACTATCAGTTGATGTTGATGGCGGTCCTGGACGTGGTTCGTCATCAACGCGATCTCGACCCTCTTTGGATAATTTTTTACCATTTCCAAATATTCTGAACCTTTCAGCATCAGAATTTTGATTCCGCACATAAAATTTAATGGAACTTGTTTGATGAATAAGTTTGCTCATCGTAGAAATCGCCGAATGCACTTTATGTACTTCAGAAAGCCAAGCGTTTACTAAAAACTATTGATTATTTTAATGCAAAATTTTGCACAGATGTCACTGACAGTCATATCAACCTGAAATACTTGCGCCAATCGACAATCGCCTAACTTGCTTATGTGAACCAGCCAGCCCTGTGAACAACCATAGAACGCTTACTTGAATAATGCCTAAAAAATATTCAGTAAAAGGCCTCTAAAAACAGCGTCGGAGTTTTTTTTAAGAAGAACCATACATTCCGAACAGTTCCTCAAGGTCTTATGGAAATTTTCGAGCATTATGAAATATTGGAAACCTAACGGAAAACTCGAAAAGTCTAATTTTTACCTCGATCAGACAGCTCGCTGGATTAGTGAACAATTGTAAACCCTTAAGGAACGCTTCTTCTTACTGTAGCACCCGAGCTTCCATCCTGAATGACCGCTGGATTCGGTTATAAAAAATACTCCAAGCATTTTAGTTTCGAATATTAAAAAAAAATTAAAAAAAAAATAATACACTTCTCAGCAGTTAAGTTTTAATGCCAAAAGAAATACCGCTAACACTGCCATTTATGCGGATTAGCGTCATTAAATCGGATATTAGCCGTTAATTGCCAAATCATTGTCGCGCATTTGTCGCTCCAGAATATCAGCTCAGGCTAATTGCAATTGCGAAAACCATTTAAGAAATGCAAAAACTCAAACGATTGGCCTGCCTTTTGAGAACAGGCGAATGGCGGCAATTGGCCGTTTGCTGCATTCTATGTAAACACACACACACAGGTACATATGCACACGGATGTCTGTCCAAAAGCGCGCACGCTGTGCGGTTTAATTGGATTTTTGTGCAGCAACAAGCGACTTCAAACGAAGGTGTGGCCGAAATTGTAAGTTTGCACTTTGCATTTTTATGCTATTTATGTATGTGTGTGTGTGAATGTTTGTGTATGTGTGCATGTTTGCGCAGTGACCATGATACACAGTTTCGGTGCACCGAGGTGTCGTTTAATTATTGCAAAGGCTTTAATTACTGCGGCCAGAAATATTTATTATTTGCACAAAAACAACGAAATAAATCAAAAATGTTGTTTAATTAATGCATTTTACGCAATTAAAGTAAAATATTCGTGGAAGCCGCATATGGCATATGTAGTGCGTACATATGTATGTACATATATTTTATATTTATATGGGACATATATTTTATATTTATATGGGAGTCTATGTTGATACACATACATATGTTCAAATGTACACCAAGATTTCTTTTTATAAATTTAATTTTTTTATTTTATTTTTTTTTAATTTCTTTTTATTAAAATTAAGTTTTGAAAATAAAAAAAATTAGCAGCTTTTATATTAACGGCATTTGAAAAAAAAATTTCAACAATAAATTTGAGAACTTATTCAACCCATAAAAAATGTCAGCTGTTTCCAAAACAACTGACCGATATAGAGGGTGCAGCAGTAGGTGGACAGGCGTACGGAAATCCACCCACCGGAAGCCAATGGAACAGCTTCAGAGGCTCGCTTTGCTGTGCATAACACAAGCTTTAACGCCAACGACTGCTCAAGAACTGGTACTAAACCTGACACTTATAGATCACTTCGCTGAAAACTGCGCAAGCGAAATCGGCTGGACGACTACTGGCTGCAGAAGAATTTACATATAGAAGCTTCGGGCATAGCTCAGTAGTTGGTTAAACAAGAAAAGAAGGGAAAGAAGGTTCAAAGTAGACGTAGAAAAAGATGGCTGTCGTAAAGGTATGTGAGCCACACGCAACACTCTAAACATCTCTACAGACGGCTCGAAGATGGACGATGGAGTTAGTGCAGGAATATACTGTCCAGAGTTAGGCATAAGGCAACCTTTTAAGTTGCCGGAACACAGCAGCATATTTCAAGCTGAGATCTTTGCTATTCGAAAGCCGCGGAGCTCTCCGCTAATTCACCTGCAGGCAACGCCAACGTCAACATCTACGTAGACGGCCAAGCAGCAATCAAAGCAGTAATCTCGTATCGCATATCGGCCAGAAGGGTCTTGGGAAACAGGGTAGCAATGGAAAGTGTCGACAGAAGCAAGCAACTTCACTTCTACTGGGTGCAAGGCCACAAGTGATCGAGACCAATGAAATAGTGAACGAGATTGCGAAGAATGGTGTACGGCTAACATCCGAAAACATGATTAACCTTGTCTAGACGACGATCTAGACAGAATCACGGTAAAAAAAATCAAAATCCAATGGAAGGATGCAAAACTACAAAAGTCATGTGCAAAACAATAGATCGGAACTACACAAAACTCTCAATATCACTCGATAGAAGAGACTCTAGTAACATGATGGGAATACTAACTGGTCACTGTGTGGTGGCGACACACGCCCGTAGCTTGGGGCTGATAGATTGAGAAGACTGCAGGAAATGTCTGGAGCAGGGCACCAGAGAAACAATGGAGAATATCTTGAACATTTTTCCCGCATTGGCAAGACTACACTGTGGGTGTTTGGTGTTCCCACCAGAAGATACACTTGCGGAGATATCGATAGTGAGGCTGCAGAATCTGTTAAAATTCGCGTCAAACACAGGATGACTATTCCTCTTGAACCTAGCAACTGAACTCCATTTGGTATCGCAATGGACCAAAACTGGTCTATGCTTGGCTTATTGGCCCACCAGATTAACCTAACTTAACTTATCAATTTTCTTATTTAAGGTATATTTTGAATCGATTTGTCAATCGGAAGTTCGCAAATATATATTTGAATAAGGTATAAGATAGCTAAGGAATATATGGTATAAACACGATTTTACCCATTTTATCACACGAAAAAGTCATCACAAATGCTAGAACACACTGATTGACCGATATTTTCGGTAAAAAATAAGCTACATGTATTAGAGTCCAGATATATCTGGGTTCTTGCGAAGTTATAGACCGATTTCGACACTTTTTGAGCGCCGGATCCCATTTATGGAAAGTGTTTTTGCTGATCACCTTATTGTTGTGTGATTTGTATACTAAAAATGAAAGAATGGAATGGAGTCTAAAATTTTTGTTGTGACTAAGCGTGCTTGCCAACCCATATCACTTATTTCCACAGAGAATGACAACAATATTTAGGTAATCTCACTCACCAGTTTTGGTCGAAAATGGTCAAGTAATTCCTGAGAGATAATATTCCATCAAAGGTGAGCGGTCTCATGCCCCTTGAAAAATGTTTATGTAGACCCAAACCTATAAAGCCCTTCCTTAGCATCTTAGTTGAGCTGGCTGACCCGAACACTTCGACACTACCATATTTGGATGGAAACATTTTCACCATTTTAGCAATTAAATAATGCTTGGATCCTAAAAGTACACTTTAAGCACCAAAAAAACGGAAAATTACTCAATAAGTGGCAATGTTTTTCAAATATATTTTTAACTTTCATAATTTTTGTTTTTACAAGCCGAAATTTTTAAACTTTTTATAATTAAAATTTCAAAACAAGTGGCAACGCCTACCAAATATGTTGTAACTTTTTTTTTGTAAAATTTTATTTACGTACAGACACTTTAAAATTTTAATATTAAAATTTGCCAAGAAGTGGCAACACTTTCTAAATATGTTTTCAACTTTCTTAATTTTATTCCAACTAGTTTAAAAAAATTTTAAATTTTAATTTTTTAATTAAAATTCACAAAAAAGTGGCAATGCTTTTCAAATATATTTTAAAATTTTTTTTTAATTTTATTTTTATACAAACAGAAATTTTCAAATTTCAATTTAAAATATGCAAACAAGTGGCAACGCTTTTCAAATATATTTTTAACTTTCTTAAACCGTTTCTATTTGCATAATAATATTTTAAAAATTTTAAATTTTTTTTAACTAACATTTTTAAACATGTGGCAACGCCTACCAAATATGTTTGTAACTTTTTTAAGAAATTTGATAAAGTTAGACATTTTTATTTACTTGCAGGTATTTTAAAAATTCTAAATAAAAATTCCCAAACAAGTGGCAACGCTTCCAAAATATATTTCTAAATTTTTCAAAAATTTGTTCATTAATAAAATTTTTTAAAATTCAAATTGAAATATTCAAAGAAGTGGCAACGCTTTCGAAGTATACTTTTAACCTTCTTAAATTATTTTTTTTTTTTTTTAATTTTTATTTTTTATTTATTTTTTTTTATTTTAAATTAATTTTAATGTATTTATTTACGAAAAGCAAGTGGCAACACCTTCGAAACATACTTTTAACTTCAAAAAATCTCTTATTCACAAACAAACATTTTAAAATAGCCGGCAACCACTCTCAAAAACATGTTCCACCCATCACTTCCTCTGCGAAAAGGCACCTTTTCGATTTCGGCAGTTGCGTAAAAAATTTTAAGCCAAAATAACTCGGAGTAACAGAGCTTTGAGAAGCATTTTAGTTGGCTTACACGCAACAAAGGAAATGACTGCCGCTGAGCGCGGCAAAACAAAGCAAAGCAGCAGCTTTCAATTTCCTTTAGTCGGGAGCGAATTTCAGCACTTATTTATCGTTTTTTAAATGCAACGCTGCGCTTTAAAATTCTATTTTTTTATTTTTGCAATCTTTATTTTTTCTACACGCTATTATTGATCTACTTTGACTCATGCACACACAATTTCCGCACGAAAGAGCAACGTAAGGCAACGCAACTATCTTCTCTCCTCTGCCCCGCCGACAAATGCAGGTACCGTTAGTGCATTCGCATGCCATGCAGTCTATTACCGAAACCCCAGCCGCGCTGGTGGTGCAATCACGTCGGCATTCAAGCGGAAAGCAGTGCAATGCGGCGGACGAACACTGCGTATACGTAACTTTTTCTCATTTTTATTATGTTTTTTTTTTTTGCTTCCTTCGCACTTTTTGCAGTGCGCTTTGTTGTGCCTGGCTTTTCCAATATTTTTGCTTGCATAAGCACCCACACATACATGCACCCACATTCACATACACGCAGTTGCACATTAGTATGCGTCGAAAGACACGCACGCTTCGTGACTCCTTGTCATGCCTCTTTCGCACGCGTTTATCTACGAGCATATTCTTTTGCTGGAATCGCTATGCACAGCTGTGCCGCTTCGAAGCCGCTGGCGCGTATTTGTGCAAGTGTTGTTTATGTTTATGTTTATGCTCTACGATGCACTCTCCCAGGACTGCGCCGTTCAGTCGAGCGTCGACTTGGTGCGTTAACTGCCGTCAACTTCGCAACAAAACACGCAACGCGCACATATTCTTGCCACATTTTCTACAGCTATTTATGTTGTTGTTACGCTTGTTGTTCTTGTTGTTGTTGCTCACTCGTCGCTTTCTGTTAACATACTCATAAAATGCTGCTCAGTTGCTCAGAGTGCAGCACAAAGTTAGCATAAAGTTAAACATTGTTATGGCTGCATTCACAAAAACCGGGGGGAAAATGGCGCATAAATATTTACAACGCTGCGCGCACAAAAGTATGCTTTAATAAATTGTTGCACTCGACAACGGTGTATGTTTTGGCGTGTGCAATGAAGCTGCTTTCTTAGAACACTGCACCCAGTCTAGCGACTTCAAAGAAAATGTACTTTCGAAATTATAAAAGACAGAAATAAGTTAGATTAGGTTTATGTGGAGAAGGAAGCATAATAGAAATATAATGAAGGATAATGTCATAAGTGAAAGTGCTGCTGGATAGGTAATGTTTATGTAGGGTGCATAAAGTGGGGTGGGCATGCAACAGCAGAAGCGAAGTTCATAAAGGAAGCGAGAGTTCAACTTTGCAAATATTATCAGATAAGAGAAAAAACTGATATAAAAAGGGATCAATGAAAAAAATGTTGACTGGGGTATAAAATGCCAAGACATAACGATTTTTTAACACGATAGATCGTTAGAAACAAGTAGAGAGTGATTTGTTAAGGGGGTATTCTAGTCTAGAAGTATGAATTTCAGGTATTTTTTAAAGTGTCGTAAAAAAAGGCAATTAATATTTTTACTATCCATTTTTTATTAGTTATTTGTTAATTTTTGAAGAGTACAGAAAAAAATTAAAAACTAAAAAAAGTAAAAAATTTCAAAAATTATGAGCTGGCGAAGTGGGGGTCTCTAAAAATTTCCACGTGACCATACCCATGATTTCAACCCTCCTAGTTATCTGAAACCAAATAGAAAAAAAACATTATTAATCTAGAATAATGTCGCAATGGCCGGAACTATGGAAAAGTCGGAAAAAAATTCTTTCACAAAATCGCGACGGCCTGAAAAAAAAAGTTTTTTCATATCACTTTTTCTGACTATTTCGAATTTTTTAAAAATAATAAAAATAAAAATGTGGGGATGGGGCTAGTTCCAATCATAGACAAGCCTATACGGAAGATTCTGTAAAAATTTCAAGTAAATCGGTCCAGTAGAACCTGAGAAATCGTGGGCATCGCTCCGAAAAAGTCAGTTTTGAGAAAAACGCGTTTAAAGTTTCGCGTTCCGGCCGAGCCAGTTTGGATGCCGGGTCAGAAAAATGTCTATATCTCCGAAAATAATTTGAAATTTGAAAAATCCTCTTGTACACATATTCTTGAATAGTTAAACTTTGAAAATATAAAAACAAACATTCGATTTTTTTAAATTTCTAGACTAGAATAACCCCTTATAGAACGCTCGATTTCCGTGGAACTAATTTGAAAAATATAGCATTAGGAAACATTATTTACGTGAGCTAAAGTAAGCTGAGAATAAATATCTCAACAGAGGCCTCGAAAAAATAGATACTTTTTTTATTCATAGATAAATCTCCAACCAAAAATCACGAGTAGAGATCAAAGAGGTTAGTTGTTCAACCCAAAACCATAAATTAATGGGTTACATGGTTTTCTAGGGTAAAAAAACCTTTATTTCAACAATTTTTTCTCATACAAAGAAAGAAATATAATTAACACTCACTTTTAACGAAGAAGTTCTGAAATTTCTGGAAAAATAAACTTTAGACTCGAGCATTGCGACGTCATTTCCGGTGACCCCCTTCCCTTAACTTTTTTTAACTTGGACAAAGGAAGAAAAACTGAAAATTAGATTTTCGTGGCTTGAGTATAACTGACTTTTTCAAAATGTCCATCGAACTTTGACCGAGCGATATGCAGTCTTATCTGAACACACCGAACTTCCCATCGAAGGTGATACACCAATTTTGCTGATCATCCAACATTTCCATACCGTTTTTAAAGCACGACTTGCCTTTTGCTTTCAATTTTTCATTGACCTCGACGATTATCTCTTCTTTGTCGCTAGATTTCTTTTCAGCATGCATCCTCTCGAGGAATAAGAACACAGTTTTTCACGATTTCATCCTACAAATGTTCATGAAAAGTTATCTCTTTTAAATATTTTTCATTTTTCCAGTTAAGAGTCTACTCACATGTCCAACAACTGGACTTCGGATAATCGTTGTTCGATATTTACCCATAAATTCGGGTTTACTACTGTTGAAGAGCTTAAAACACTTCCTTCGCATGGCCAAAATTCTGGAACAATATTTTCAAACATTTCTTTCCATTGAAATTTTGATATTTTTCTCCTTAAAAGCGTTTTTGGTCATCTAATCTTATCGTCTGCCATTCTTATCTATCGTCTGCCGTTCTCATATATGCTTTACAGTATTTAGAAAACCACTAGTGGAGTGAAGTTTGCTTATGAAGCAAAATTTTGTATCAGCAACATTTTTTACATAAAAAAGTTTTCAGAAAGTTCCAGGAAGAATGGATACTATCATGATCATAATATTATTTTTATTTTCTTACAGATTTTAAATGATACTGCATAACTACCAACCAAATTCTTTTTGGACTTCAAAAAATCAAATTTTTCCACTTGACTCAACCCACACGAACTACAAAACCTCTCGATAGAATTTATTTTTTATGGTCTCAATCAACTCAAGGCGTCTTCCTTGGAGTAAAAATTTGAGTTTCTAAAACATAAAACGCCACTGGGCACTAAAAAAATCGTGTTAAAGGACCTGCGGCTTTTGGTCGACTACTGCATCTTGTCTATAGTTTGTAGTTTTTATATATGCTTTACGGAATTTAGAAAACCACTGTGGACTGTTAAAATGGCGAAGGAACCAACAACATTTTTTGCATAAAAAAAAATTCCAGAAAGAACTGATACGACAATGATCGTAATATAATTTTTTTTCTTATAAATTTTTTAATAATTCTACATAAATATCGACTGAAATGCGATCGGACTTCAAAAAATCAAATTTTTAATTAAGTCAACCTACACGAACTGCAATTCCTCTCGATAGAATTTATTTTTAATGATCTCAATCGACTCAAGGCGTCTTCCTTGGAGTAAAAATTTGAGTTTCTGAAACATAAAACCCCACAGACCAAAAAAATATAGATAAGGGACTTACGAGATGGCATGTTTTTTATGTAAACATCTGCTTCGCGACAACTACTTATGCAAAACTAATTTTGTAGAAAATAATTTTCTTCATATAATTATGACTCCGATTTCCTAGACTTGAGTCAACCCAAACGAACTACAATTCCTCTCGATCGAATTAATTTTTCATGGTATTTATCGACTCAAGGCGTCTTCCCTAGACTAAAAATTTGAGTTTTTGAAACATAAAACGTCACAGGACACCAAATAATCTAGATAAAGAACTTGTGAGATTACATATATTTCTTTTGTAAACATTTCCAATGAGACAACTAAGCGAAACTATTTTTGTAGAAAATAATTTTTTTCATATAATTAAGACTTCGATTCGCTTTTTAACCAAAAAAGCTTTTTATCCAAAAAAAGTGCCAAATTATCAGAGATGCTGCATGGTCACTTTGCACATTATTATACCTCAGCTCAATATTCCTTTGCTCAAAATATAGAAAGGACTTTAAATTCAGCCACGTGCTTCCACTTTAATACCAAGTTGAAACTTTCACAGTTCCTCACAATTTTTAAAATAATGAATAATAATCAATTTAATCGTTTCCTCACCCGCGGCAATATACGCAATTATGTAAGTAGGCCGTACAGTGCTGGGCGCAACCAGCAATTGCAACAAATACTTAGTGGTTAAAGTGGCATGAATAAGTGAACCGAACTGTTGGTCACCTTCGTATGGCCGCCGGCATACATATCAATTATGGCATAAAATTACGAAATTTTCTATATACACACTTTCTGTTGGCGTGACGCGCCGTAGTGCGGCAGGGACGTGCGTACCCCATGATAATTTGCCACATGCCACACGCTAGAAGCGCAAAAAAGTTTCCCACCGAAGCTGTTGCATATGCATAAAGGTAGCTATGGCGAGCTATCCATATGTATGTGGATTCAGCGAAATCGCGCTTATGTAAGCCGGGATTTTTTCCACGTGCGCCGCAGCTCAAGCGCGTGTTACAACTCAATTTCGACGCGCCGGTCGCTGTAACGCCGCGACTGTATTTGCGGCGAAGGCTGCGGCCGCGCGGCATATTTCACGCTGCGGTTAATGCGTACGCACTTTATGACTTTGATTAAGACCTCAGCCAGCTGTGACTGCCTGTGGTTCGCATGCTGCCCGTGTCGGACGGGCCGTCCAACTCCGGTGGCTAACGATTTTTCAGTTTATTGTTGCCCATGGCGCTCGTAAGCGCACGAAACGCCGCTGAATACTTAAATTAATTGCAGCATTTATGCGAAAATTTTCAAAATTCTACTGACAATCGCTGATTAACTGCAAGTAGCGTGCGGCAGGCTGCGCGTTGCATGCCACATCGCAGTGGCGCGCATAATTCATTTTACAACGAACGTCCTTTGTGTCACTGGAATTATGGCTATGTGCGTTTATACACACATGCAAAATCATTCATCTTCTCATTGCTCCATGCTGCCATTGTCCATACACACCCCAGCGCGCTGTCTGAGCGCCCTCTCTTATCACTTTATCACACTGATAAGTGAATCACACGAGTTGCTCGCTTAAATTTATTGACATGCAGTTATAATGGAGATTAATTGCTTGTTTTAACAATACATGATTAATGACTATAGCATTCGGGATTTGTTCGCAGTGCTTCACTGTGTTCGTGTTACATACGTTGTCACATACTAATGAGGCTGTCATGTCACGCACTGTTTTCTCCGCGATTCGACATTAATCCTCAGACAAGCTTTATTTAATTACCTAATAGGACATTGACATTTACTTGAGGTGGCGCATTTCACTCTCCCAACCTCGCTTTGGAACCTTGTACCTTTATACAAGGTACTTGTACTTGCTATTTCGTGATAAGAGAGCTGGACTTGACCTTGCAGAAGAATGGAGCACACATATACCATATACTGCTCATCACTAGTCCTTACTACTGAATTCTACCTGATCAATACTTAAGTGCTATAAACCTTATCTACCAAATTACAAACCGAACTCCGCCATAACCAGTTCCAAGCCCGCGTTATTAAAGGTTAAGACCATCCGTAGCGCCTTCATTAAGTATTACTACCTAAAGTAATGCAAGGAGACAATAAGTCGAGTTTCAGTATGAAATTAAACCAGTAAAAATCATATGGATACGCACTCATATCGAAATAGAAGAAAAGGAAAAGGCAGATGAGTTGGCCCGTTCGAGAAAATGAATTTTTCTAAGCCGACCTAAACCATTCAGCTCCTTTAATATTAGATCGAAGAAGGTGGACTCTAGAGGAACACTAGTATCAGAAAACATACCACAAAAGTCCTTAAGGTGGTGTTGACAGTTGAAACATTAAAAAGCTTCTACTTTTAGGTAAAAGGGAACTAAATAATATTGTAGATCTCATCACAGAACATCTACCTCTGACATACATCGGAATGCAGAGCAGACATAAAAGAAATGAGACTCTAGAACATTAATTTTGCCAATGCTCAACCTCCAGGCAGTTCAGATAAGCTATCTTCCTCGGTTCCCAATGTTCCAACTTAAAAGTCATTGGACAGCTGGGGTGGGAAAAAAAATTACTCGCCTAGCAATGGTATAAGAGTGGCCGCCTGCAGTCTGGCATCTTACGCTTCCACAAACCAAGGAACTACACAGGGCTTGTCCGGAAAGTAATAGGATTGAGGGGCCGGGAAGAGGTCGCTGTCATCCTCGCCCAAAATGGGAAATAATGAGCAAAATCCAAAGTGAAAACGACGCTCATTGTCTTTTTTGACATCAAAGGTATCGTTCATCATGAATTTGTTTCTTCCTGGACAAAAATGAACGCCAAGTTTTAAAGTTTTACGTGGAAGTCCTCAAGAGACTCAAACGAAGGGTAAATCGGGCCGAAAAGACACCGCAGCTGATTGGAAGTTGCACCACCACAACACTCCGGCTCACACCGACTTTTTTGTGAACAGCTACCTAGCCAAGGCCGGCATCCCAACACTTCCGCAACCGCCCTATAGCCCAGATGTGGCTCCCCCTCGACTTTTTTTGTTTTTGTTTGTTTGACGCATAACGTTCAAATAATATTCCTTGTTGACTGTTTGACCGGTTGGAAGGAATTCATAATTCACAACACCACGATAATCGAAGAAAACAGTCAACATGACCTTGATTTTTGAGTGACTTTGGCGCGATTTTTTTGGTCTCGGCTCTCTTTTGGCACGATATTCGCTCGATTAATCGGTTGTTTCGGAATCGTAAGCATAAATCTAAGTCTCATCGCCAGTTATAATGCATTTGATGACACCCTGGTAGTGGGAAAGCATCCTTTCACACACTTCAACGCGACGCCTTTTTTCCAAAAAATTCAATGTTTTCGGTACCAGTCGAGATTTGACGCGCTTGAGGCCAAAACATCCTTCAAAATGGTATTGGCTGAGCCTTTCGATATGCCAACTTCATCAGCAAGGTTTCTAATTGTTAATCGACGGTTTTTCAATACCAAATCTTTGATTTGTTAAACGTGAGCTTCGTCGGTTGAGGTTGATGGTCGCCCTGGACGCTCTTCGTCTTCGACACGTTCCCGGCCGGCTTGGAACTCACTATACCACTTGTAAACATTTTTTTTAGACATAGCCTCATCACCAAAGGCTTTCTGAACCATCCTCAACTTATCCGCAGCAGAAAATTGATTCCGTAAACAAAATTTAATGCAAATTCTTTGCTCAGGAAATTTCGACATCGCAAAAAACGAAAAACTCACTTTTACCAGCTCACAAAACGACTCGTATCTCAAACACTAATGAATATTTTGACATGAAATTTGACATAAATGTGACTGACAGTACTACCAACCTAAAAAAAATTAATTCTCCAAATCCTTCGACGCGCGCAGTTTAATTTGCACGGACTTATCCTATTTTCCCACTCACCATATTTCGGTCTAATTTGTGATTCAAACATTTTCCTTGGTTACATCTTCAGCTCTCCGTAAGTTCCCACGGAGCTCTTGTTAGGTCAGATGGTTACAATAGACAACCTCATCTTATGTATATATGTATATAAATCTACATATATGTAATTGTTATTTATTCAATACATTTTAAAACAAATTAAACAAAATCAACTTTAGGCGTGTCAGACGTGCTTGCTCGCCACGTCAGTCTATATTAAAGCACTGACATTGGCATTAGACAAATCTACGAACCCCACCTGTGCTTAACAATGGAAATTTAGCAGAATTCTCGTGGCATTTCGCATTTGCCCACAATATTTTCCCAGCAACTACAGACGACTCTAGAAAAGGGGCTTGTGCGCGTATTTATTCGAAAAGCCTCCGCAGTCTGTCTAAATCTGAAATCAAAATTAAATCAGCGAATTCTATGTTTGTTTGTATGTACTCTATGTAGGTAGTTAGACAAGCTGTATTTATTAGCGGTATTAGGCGGACACACCTTCGCGGCTTCAAATAAATGTTTGGCCTAATATAAACTACAATGTTTAACGAGCAGAAGCAATGCAATTATGGGAGAAGATATGTATGTATGTATGTATATATATATGTATAGTATTATATAATATTAGCATGTACTATTATAGCTACGTAAAGCCGGTGTTCATACAAATTGAAGAACAATGGAGCTGCTTATAAATGTGTGTGTGTGTGTGCTTGCAATTTATGGCTGCAAAGTCATGTCTGTCTGCTTGTCAAGATGATTGCGGATATTAATTTGCTTTTAGACAATTTAATGCAACAGATTTATATAAAGACACACCTACACCTACATACATACATACCTGATTATGTGTTTATTGTATTGAAATTCGCGCTGAACGCCGGCGGCAGAAGAGGCGGTCGAAAAGTCATGTTGCAAGTCGAAACTTTTGTAACGAAGTACTGCTGCTGCCACTATTGTTGTACGATTTTTGTAGTTGTTGTAATCAAAATGTTGTTGTTGTAATCAAAATGTTGTTGTAATTAAATTGTTGTTGTGATTTTATAGCTATTGTTGCCAATTTTATTGCTGCTGAAGGTTTTTGTTTTTTGTTGTTGTTGTAATTCAGCTGTTGTTGTAATGTGATTGTTGTTGCAATTTTATTATTGCAGTTGTAATCTCGTTATTGTTTCAATATTTTTTTGTTGTTGTGAATTGTGTTGTTGTTGTTGTTTTTGTTGTATGGTAGTTTGTTGTTGTAATTTTTCATACTGGTGTACTTGTTGTTATTGTTGTAATGATCCTGATTCTTGTCGTTTTAGCGTTGTTGTAATCTTGTCATACTGCGATTTTTGTATTGTTGTTGTAATGATCTTGTATTTTAGTTTTTGAAGTTGTTGTAATTACCTATTCAAAGTACATTGTTATAATTTTGTAGTTGTTGTTGCATTAATTTTTGCTGTAATTTTGTCGTGCTTGTAGTTTTTGTTGTTCTTGTAAATTTGTCAAAATGGTACTTTTTGTTGTTGTTGTTGTTGTTGTTGTTGTTGTTGTAATGCTATCGTAGTTTGTGCTAATTGGAGTTGTTGTTGTAGTTACATGTTCAATTTAATGCATTGTTATTATAATTTTTGTTGTTTTTGTTGCAGTAATTGTTGTTGTTGTAATTTACCAAATCTTATCATTGTTGTTGTTGTTATGCTATTGCATTTTTTGCAATTTTGGAGTTGTTGTTGTAATTACCTATTCAATGTAATATAATACGTTGTCGTTCCTATAAAAAGTTCGTGTTTTTGTTGTTGTTATGGTTGTTGTATTAATAGTTTCTGCTGTTGCTGTTACTACGTAGGCGTGGTGGGCATCCATGCATTGTAGTATTGAGCCTGCATTGAGCCTTTCCGCTGCAGCGCTGCTGCTGTAGAAGTTCAACTTTGGCGAACAGAGGCCAAGAGAAAACTGTAAAAAAAATCTCAAAACTAAAGAAATTAATTGCTAACTGTACACGAAAGCAATTAAAAAGTTAAAAACTACGAACAAAAGAGGTAAACAAAAACTTAAATTGCAACTTAATACGCGCAGCTCTGGTATTTTTAGTTTCTCTTCCTCCTTCTTCCCCTCACACTCCCACTCTCTTGACTCCGTTTCGTAGTCGAAACTTCTTTAGCTCCGCGCAGCTCCTGAAAATACTTAAGCAGCGCAATAAATACTTTAATTACAGGTAAATTGCGTATGCGTTAACAAGAACAACAACAACAACTAATGGCGACAACAAAAAACACTAAGGCAATTCAGTTGGACAAACTGCTGTTCAGCGTAGATTTAAATGGCGCGTTTTAAGTGCGCGACACGCCGGCACCCCGCCTCCCCGCCATGAGAACGGACCGCCTGGTTGCCGGTGTCATAAAATTAAGTGTTTTATTGCTTCTTGTTTATGTTTTAATTTTATTTTCTACGTAAATTCTTACGGTTCACACAGCCATGGAACGTAGTAATTCATTTAAGTGAGCTTTTAAGTGGTGGTCGAATGCGTTAAAAGCATATTTGAGAGCGTCTCATGAAATTGAGGCTGTCAATTAAAATAAATTACCCAGAAATTTAATAATAAGTGCGGAGCTAAATGTAGTAAGACACAGGTGGAGTGAAGTTGTTACTTTATTTTTAGCTCTCCACAATGTGGAAATTGGAGCGGAGAACTACAGGATTGTCAAAAGTGAGGAATGGAGTGGAAAAGAAGAGGTTACAATGTCCAAAACACCACCGAAAAGTCTGCTATAGAAAATCCGAAGTCGAATTTGTTCCACTTCGAGACCAAAATGCCCTTTTTTTGGGTACCAGACTGATCCAGACAGAGTGTTGCACAGAGCTGATTTTAAAGCGAGACTAACAGTTGCTCGGAGTCGGATTAAAACTTGAAGGAAGGATGTACCTTGTTCCCTGAATATTTTTACATTCTCATTTGAGGTCACCACCCTAAACGTTGTGTCCAATTGTCCTATTCGTTAAGCCCTTAAACGACGTGCTGAACTTTGGTATAAAGTTTCTTAAGTGGATACTTTTCTAAACCTTCTAATATTGAATTGAAATATGTATATAATGAGTACCATTAAACATGCGGAGTTTCAAAACCCCTATCTGACATCTGAGAAATTTGAGTATACGTTATTTCTTAACAGAGTAATTTGAGAGTAGTCGCGAAAGCCCTCAAACCTCTAACTTATGCTTTTGACTTAAGCAGAGCTAAAATATTTTTTCTAAAATTTTGGATACGAGTTGAACCCTTATTTCTCCGACCTTCGTGAAACCATAATTTTAAAAGCAAACCTTACGTCTTTTATGGAGATCATGTAACCACCAGCCTTGCTCATATCTCTTAGCAGAACCTTTTATGAATCGCCTAATCATACCTCTCACTGAAACTCTAAGTTTAAATGGTTGTCTCACCTCAAAGTTAATTATATCCTAAGCAGTGTATATAAAGTAAGGAAAGGTGGGAGGCCCTATATCATCCCTCGGGTTTTGAGATATCGATGTGATCTGATTACTTTCGGGTATTTAGTCTCCGTTAGGATGGTAAGAACTAGCCAAGTTTTCGTCGACGTCTTCTAACGGATGGCCCAAGAAACGTGTTTTTTCGACGGGATCAGACCAAAGGAAGAAGGGTGTCAGATGAATGGGGTTGGTGGCGGATGCAAAGAGATGGCTTGTGTCATGCGACGACTGATTACACTGGACATACATATATTGGAAACGTTGGGGTCTATTCTGGATAAGTAGGAGTTTACCTGCTACAGTATCTAGAACGAAGCTGCACAAGGGTCATTCTCGTTTCTCGCGGCAACTCGAGACTTTCATCTGCGATGGGTGGCAATTTTCACAACAGCCGCTTCTAATCCCATTAGATCGATAAGTCTTAAGTTTACCGTCACTGGAGCAGCGGCTTGCAGCAGGGTTGCTCCGTGCTGGCATTGAGTCATAAAAACTCCACCTCCGTCAGATGTAATACGTGCAATGGATGCAGCCTGCGCATGCACACAGGGAGTGGACCATAAGTTTCGTGGGCATATGTATGTTGCCAACGCACTACTGCGACCTTAGCCTCCACATCCGCGACAAACCCAGAATTTGTCGGAACCATCGGACCACTATAACTAAAAGCTGTTATACAAACTGAATCGAAATCAAGTTTCTGTTTGCAAACTTTTTAATTTGTGAAGGATTCTATAGCCGAAATTAACGTTTTCTGAGATTTTATTTCACTAGGCTTCTATTATTCCTCGAGCGTTTTCATTGGGTCAATAACTCCCGGAACCATATAAATTTCTCAAATTCAAATTCAAGTAAAAATGTAAATAAGCTTTCAGAATTAGATTCATCATCTTCTTCCTATATAACTCTTGTTGTTGTTGTAGCGAGAGAAAACGTCTCTGGCCTAATTTGGAGGAATGCCACCGAGTTTACAGTCCATGGCCGAATAAAAATCCGGGTCCATTCCGGACCGGACTACACTGCCTTGGAAAGCCACAGTTATAGCGCAAGCCATTTAGAAATAACTCAACGCTTACCCTGTTTCAACGAAATCTCATTTAATTAGGTTTCTTATTTAAAATATATATTACTGTAATTATTGTTTAAATTATATTTGTGCGTGGTACAAATTGCAAGTTATTTATTAACATGTGTTTCCATTTCCTACCGGGCACATACTTCGCATGAAGCTTTCGTGACAAAAGTATTTTGTTTACAAACAAGATCTGACACACTGATTTGTGTTGTTATTGTTTTCGCTTGTGTGGTGTTTTTGTTTTGTGTTTGCTTCATAGCCGGCTACCGCTGCTACGTTTGTTTGTGTTGTTTCTGCTTTTTGTATTTTTGTTATTATCACAATTTCATTTCTTTTCACATCGTGTGCTTTTCGCTACAATTCTTTCATGTACAACAAAAAACAGCTGAGTTCTGACGTGAGCACTGCGACTGCGCCGCAAATGTCAAATTGTGCAAATGCAAAGAACACAAGTGAAAAGCCGAAGAATCAATTGGATAAATCGCTGTGCGGTAGGAAATTTGCATTTGTCGACAAATAGAAAGTGTTTTGACTGTATTTCTGTGCTTTTCAAAACGTTTAATTCACATAAATAATCGTGAGCATAATTAAGAAACAGAAAAGAATAATAATTTCCGTGAGTTTTGCCGAAAAGTTGTGCGGGTGTTCAAAGCAAGTGTGCCGGCAAACGTGACAAGTTCCAGTGAAAATTTTCAGCCGTAAATTTGTTCAATCTTTTGTGTGTGAGAAAACGCAGAAATTACGCAAGTTGTTCAACGCAACGCATCCACGCCGCCCTGGAAGTGTGTTCATATCGAAAGAAAGCAGCCGCTTGGTGTACACAAATCTGTGCGTCATCATTCAATTGTGTGCGGAAATTAAGCACGCCCCCTACAAAACGTTAGCAGGAAAAACTATTGGAACTGATTTATGCGGCTTTTCTGCTCGCTACGGCATTTAACAAAGAAAGCGCAACGCCTTTCTGCCGCCGCAACTGTTTACACAAGAAAGGTACACAACCATAAACACTAATCACATCGTCAACGAGCCTCTAACACAGTACTCACAAACTTAGTATGTACTAATGAGAGATAACACATATTTACTTCGCAAATCGTATTTGTAAACCTTATCACCATAAAAGGTTTCACAATTTTTCCATTTGGCGTTTATGGGCCTGAATAATTTTAATGTTTCCATCATTTTCTGCCTCATGCTGTGTCGTTGCTCGACTGCTGCGCTTATAATGACCCCCCTTTGACTATTTTTTCAGGAAGAAATACAATGTTTATACATACGTACATACATACTTATGTATCTAAGCATCGTATATGCCATTTTTTGTGGGTGCGTTTGGGAGATAGGCCAATAGCCATTCTGTCCACGTCTTTCTCCTTTGTTTATGTAAAAAAATTTTGCTGGGATTTCAGCCGGTTTATACATTGTATCGTAGTATCCTCGCATTTTTGGGTTCACCTACTGCGCTTCTTTGGTGTTTTTCCACGCATTTCCACAATTTCTTATTTTAGTATTCTCGTTTAGCGGCATATGTGCTTGTCCATATATACATACATACATACAAAATATTGTAGATAAATATGGTAATTTAGTTTGTTTAGTGAAGTCATACAAATGTACAAGCATATTTACATACATACGTACATACTTAGGAACAAATGTGCGCAGTGGCATATGTGCTACTGGCATGTGCCTGAGTTTATCTATGAAGTGCTTCATTAAGGTGCTTTTGTGTTTTCGTACTCACTCGGGCACAAAATTATTCCATCAATATATTGTACAATATACATACATATGTATGTATGTTTATATGTGCTAGAAATTACAGAAAATTAGCCAAAATATATTTTTTATATATAAAACGGTTATTAAGTTGGAAAGTTGGTTGATATTTTATGAAAATATTAAAAAAAAAATAACATTATTTGTGTTGTGCCCATATACATATGCATGTATGTAAATTTGTGTCAAAAATGTGTCATTATATTTGTGCAAAATTATTGTTTGGGGCTTTTACCATACCACAGTCCTTCGTGGATTGTTTCAAATCCAAGAAAACATTCGTGACGTAGTATGGAGGCGATTTGAAAGTCCTTTGCTGGATAAATATTCGGGTCCGTTCCGCGTACGTAAACCCGGCTGCCGTGGGAACGGCAAATGAACACCTCAATCTCTTTGGCACTATTCCCGCAAATTAGTTCAATGTATTTTTCGAGCTTAACTATGACATCTTCGAAACCCTTGAGTTTCTTAGTTCTTCAATAATATCACATATCCTTTTAATAATAAATCCATGGAAAAATCTCTAAAAATTTCATGTTTTTACATTCACGCCAACAGCAGGACACTTCAAGGTAATAGTAGTAAACAGAATAACTAAGAAAGGACTAAGTTCGGGTGTAACCGAGTATAAGCAACTTGCAAGAATTACCAGGAAAATATCTTAAGATGTAAAACGTCAGCCCGAGGACCGAAAACTAAGAAATTTTATATATACATACATACATACATATACTCAATATACATAACTCACGTACAATCAGCAGTCATATGAAGCAAAGTCAGCCGAATGTTGGAAAATTCTGATAATGGTTAAATGGGGCAAGTTAAAGTTTGCTCTCAAATTTATCCATTTTATGCACAAAGGTAAACTGTCATGACTCCTCCAACTTCATCAAGATAACTCAAATATTGGCTAACATATCCAACATAAAGTCACCTGGAAGTTCGAAAATCTTTATATTAGGTATATGGGTGCTCAGGAAAGTATTGGCCCGACTCTACGTATTTTTGACATACAGACATACCATTGTCAGAGACGGATTTTCCCGGAATTTAAATTTTATATCTCACTCATTGACCGAATATTTTCGATCATAAGTCAACTATAAATATTGGGGTCCACATATTCGGTACCTAGGGTCTTGAACAGTTTTTGTTGGATTTGGACAATTTTGGATCAAAAGGTGCCGTACTTTAAAGGAATCATTACTGCGAAATTGTATTCCGTTATATTAATTACTTCTTGAATTGTGTACTGGAAAGTGCAAGAATCAAATGGAGTTTTAAATTGTGTTATATGGGAAGTAGGCGTGGTTGTAGTCCGATTTTGTCTATTTTCACATTGTAACATAGAAAGATTAGAAAAATAATACGTACTAAATTTAGTCGAAATCGGTTGGTCAGGTCCCGAGATATGGGATTTCACCAAAAAGTAGGCGGTGCCACTCCCATCGTCTTATTTTCACACCGGCTCTCATAAAGCCTTCGCATACTGAAATAATGTCTGAAGTTGTTTGAAAATATTAAAAATTCATTTACAATTATTTCCACATGGTATGCATACAAATGTATGTATGTATATATTAACATATCTACTTAGATATAACACATTTCTATATCTACATATGTAAGTAAATATATATGTGACCTGGTCTACGAAAAGGGGGCTTAGATGTCAAAAAAAAAAATAAATAAATAAAAAAAATAAAATAAAATTGAAAAAAAAAAAAATTGAAAAAAAAATAAAAAAAATTGAAAAAAAAATTGAAAAATAAAAAAAATTGAAAAAAAATATAAAAAATTGAAAAACAAAAAATAAAAAAAATTGATTTTTTGACACCTAAGCCCCATTTTCGTAGACCAGGTCACATATACGCATTTGTGCCATGAAAAGCATATAGAAACTAACAGCTTTATAACCAGACAACAATTGACACCCTGTGCCGTACTTACCTACACAATTCTTAGCATACATTCAGGCTGAACACTAAAAAGTTGCATTTAAAGTGCATAGCTTTCAAGTTGACGCTCCAATAACGCAAGTATAAACATGTTAGTATGTGTATGGCTTACAAAACCAAACTTTAGTTAAGCGGCTTTTACTGTCTAACGGTGCAGAAGCGCTTATATTTGTACATACCCACACACACACACAGAAAAGCATAATTTCACTTTCTGTACAGCAAACGTTGTCCAACTGTCAAAACTAATTTTCTTTTAATTAACTGCAGTTTTTATTTTCTACTCCATTCTGCTTTTGGTGATTCGCAGAATTCGCAAAATTTTGGTGCCACACAATTGACCAGCTCATTAAAACTGCAGACACGCCGAAACTTTGCAAATTGCAAATAAGAGTAAACAAGAAAAGATCTTTTTGATAACAAACAGTGTTAAGATTTGCTGATAAGCGCATTTTTACACACAAACAACAACAATAAATATTGTAATAAAACACAAAAAAAAAAGAATAAAAGCCAACAAGCACGGTGTGAGCAGCTTTGAGCGCAACAAGCAAAGTGTCTATAAGAAAGTCATTAACTGCAGCACTCCGGCAAGCGCGAGCCACTGCAGCAGCCACCGTTAGTTTTCAGCGACTTCAAGCGTACAAAACGAAAATGTCTAGTTTCGAGCAATCGTCGGTCGTCAATGCAGCTGCACTGGTAAGTATGCGCTTTTGAGCGTTTCAGTTGTGTCATTCTACTCGCTTTCTACTTCTTTTCGGCTTTTGACTCGTTAAAAATATTTTTAAAATTCTTTATTGCTTTATTTTTCTTCTTATTTTATTTTTATTGCTTTTTAATGCTTCATTAGTGTCGCCGTGCAATTTAAATTTCATTTTGAAGTAAGAGAAAAAGTTATCTAAAGTTCCATAAGCTTTGTTGCGCTTTAAAGTCCAAGCGCTCAGTTGAATAAGTCAATGACTGCTTAAGTACAAAACTTTATTTTTTCGAATCTGCTTAGAATTAAATATTTATTTCTTGGTAACTGAGTCTGTGTACCTTCCAAATGCCTGTACTTTATGCCCAACTGATCGGCCTTGACCTTTCTCTCACATAATCACACGGCGAAAGCTTACAATTTTGTTTGCTGCTCTCTCTTCGTTGACTTATTGTGACGCATTCTTACTTTTTTTTATATTAAAAATGTTAAAATTCTTTTTTTGGTCACGTGGTGGTATCAGAGTTGAAATTTTTCTTAGTTTAGCGCCAATCTCCTTAATATTATATTTTGCGTCTAATTATTAATGTCAATGTAATGTATACAACATCACATCAAATTAAGTAAAATCAATAATTGATCCTTTTCATAACTTTCTTCCCGAGAGAGTCCTCCTGAATTGCTAGAGTTCGAACAGTCATATTTTTTATGACAAAAGTAGAACCAACTTGTGTCCGTTCCATATGTTCATATTCTTCCAACAGTTTCGTATTTCTATTTTCTAAACTCTTTCGCACAGTCAGATCCTCAACCTTTCTATTAAATTCTATTATATATCTTGTGTTCTAGTACTAAAAGCTCTAACTAACCTCAAAATTTATATTGTTGACCTCATCATACGTGAACTTGCGTCCGTTCCAAAAGTTCATATATTGATTTCAAAAATTCGTCCGTCTATTCATCATTAATCACGTTGCTACAGTAGTGTGGTAGAGATTAATTTGTAAGATCTTCATAACTTTTTTCTCCCAAAAACCTCTGTTCCGTATTTTCATATTCTAAACTCTTTCGAACAGTCGGGTTCTGAACCTTTTTATCAAAAAGATAATTTTGTATCTTGTGTTCCTGTACTAAAAGTTCTGACTAACCTCAAAATTTATATTGTTGACCTCCTAAAACGCCAACTTGCATCCGTTCCACATGTTCATATAATAATTTCACCAGTCATTCTTCTGATTAACATTAATTCCGTTGGTGTTTTATCGTAAGACATCCACAAAGCTCAAATAGAGATAAAGATCATCAAGACATTTTTTCTTCAAAAACACCAGTTCCATATTTCTGTTTTCAAAACTTTTCCGAACAGACGTTCAATCCTGAACACCTATTTCTGTTTTCGAAACTCTTTCGAACGTTCGAGCCTCAATATCTATTTCTCTTTTCAAAGTCGTTCGAACCTGAACACGTATCCATCAATGACCCCAAATCTCACTACGACTAATATTGCCGAGTTGACTTTGATACCGAGGCGGTTCACAACCTCTCATCCAACGAATTTTGGGTCCACTGTCATGTATTCCGTTGAAAGAATGTAAAATCCCACAGCCCTACTAACAGAACAACTCTTTTGCTGTAAAAATATGGTACCGCTCCTCGGAAATATCTAACTTGCAAAGTCCATAGAGTCAGTCGGCAGTCGAAAACTTTGGTGGAACGTGGGCTTCATCTGCTACCACATAACGCAAAAGTCCGTCAAACCTATTTCAACTACTCGTGGGCGATTCTCTCTACAGCAAGGGAAAAGTCTGGTTCAGTAGAGTAGCCACCGAAAAACAACCGTTTGCCCTTTTACAAAGCGAAGATCTCTGCCGGGCTCGGTGGCAGGAAGTTGGAGGTGTCTAAAGGTGGCAAATTCCTTGGTCTCACATTAGACCAAACTTACGGTGGAATAGTTATTTGACTCTAACACAGTCCAAAGCCACCAAGACACTCATGATATGCAGACGCTTACCGACAGATTCTGGCGCAGCAAGCCAGGTATCATAAGATGGCTGTAGACCAATATCGCAAGGCCTATTGTCACTTATAGAGCGGTTTATTTACTTCTGCTCTATGAACTTTGGTAGCCAACTTCTAACTTCTGCAATGAATAGCTCCTAATAACAATGGAGTCCATAATAAATTAGAGCCAAAGCTCGACCAAACGAAAATTAGAATTTTTCTGTATGAAATTTCACATGCGAAAACCAAAACAATGCCAACAGCGTCAGTTAATTTAAAAATATAACTGAACATTTCAATTTCATACTCCAACTGGCACAGTTGGTTTATATGCGTCCTCATTGTGTCACGTTACCACTCCCATTGACACACAAAAATACATACATACAAACGTACATTTGAAAATAGCTCGTAACACGAGCACCGTATGTATGCCACGTGCCGCATGTTGCACATTGCGCACTGTGCACTCCATCACACGGCGCTGCACGCTGCTGCCTTCATTGGAAGTTCCAATTTGGAACTTGCAGTTTCGTTTTGTTTGCCACCAACTAGCAATCTCACCAAGGCAATATTCAAAGCGTCCAAAGGCAACAAAGGAAACGGTGCATTGCGCATACAACGGTATTTGTCATCTGCAGCGTGACGTAGAATTACGATTGCTTGTATTGTGGGCGCACTGCTGCCCAGCCAGCCTCGCATTTCGGTCCTTATCTGGTCTCGCTTTGGGTCATAAGCGTCGGCTTGATTGCGTTCGTTGTTCCAGTTTTATGATTTCGGTAGATTTTAGTTACTTTTTATCATATTTTTTTATTATTTTTTTTTTTGCTAACCTCAATATTGGCTAACTCCACTCTCTTTTCGGCGTTCAGTGCTAAGTTCGCTCTGTTGCATTCGCATTTTTATCTCTTTTATTTATTTGGCACAGTAATAATGTTTAGTTCTCCGTTTCTGCTTCATTTTTATTTTGAATGATTTGTAGTTGCTTTGGCTAATTTTGAATAATTTCTTTTCTTTTCTTTTGAATCATTTCTTCATCTCAAATAAATTGCTTTTGTCGCTCTTCTTCTTTTTTCTAGCCAATGGCGGAGGAAATTGACAACGCTGTTGACCTTATGACGCCACGTTCAGCGGAAAAGAAATACTACCGCAAAGCCAGTAACAGGTAAGTTCAATTTAGATCTAAACTAATGAATAAGGTTCTCCGAAGTAAGGTACTAACGTGTAAGATTCCCATTTCTAAGTAGAACATTTGAAGTCCCGGTTTACAGGAAATCTAAAATCGGCCTAAAAGTGTCTGTAGTTCATTCCTAGTAGCCTTTTAGGTGTCAATTAAGCGATTTACATGGAGTTCCTCGGGTAAAAACTAGCCTTTTTCCAACAATTTTTTTCTCATACAAAAAATTAAATATTTTATAAGAATTTTTTATTATTACAAACATACACTATTAACAAAGAAATTCTTAAATTTTTGAAAAAAATATTTTAAATCGGCCCTTGCGACGAATTTCCGGTGATCCCTCGGAAAAAAGATACCCGCGTTAGTAGAATAACTCCTTACCGGATCATCAAGTGAAAAAATACGTGTTTGAGTTCAAACCTTAACTTAGAACTTGAACGAAGAAATAAACTGAAAATTGGATTTTTGGCAGACATTTTTATAAAAAAATTAAAATTTCAGTGAAAATTTCGCGAATTTTTTTTTTTTGAAATAGTTAAAGTAATCCAAAAAAAATCCTTCGTCCAAGTCTTTAAGAATTGTATCTCAAAAAAAATTCTTCGTCCAAGTCTTTAAGAATTGTATCTTAAAGACCTGTGTAAAATTTCATGAAGATCGGTTACGTAGTTCTCGAGAAATCTTGTCAAGACACAGTTTCGAAAAAAACGCGTTTGAAAACGGCGTACTTAGCTTAGCTAATCTCGAGCGCACACGTTCTCAAGGATATATCACCGAAACTATTACTCGGATCAACTTGAAAATTTAGGACAATACTCTAGAGAAGCTTTAAAAATTTAATAATACAATAATTCGATTTTTTGAAACCTGTAAACCCATGTAACCTCTTAAGAGAATTCTCGGAAAAATTATGTTGATGCTCCTCCATAACTCTTCTTTTGGTCCTAGATATTGTTTATTGGTTGTGTACAAGGATCGGTAATTAAATATTTAATGCAATAAGAGAAGAGAGATCACAGAATTTAATGCCGAAGTTACACTCTCACAACTTGTTCTATAAACTAACTCAAAAAGCATACAAATTGTTCGAAAAAAAAAACTTATAAAATATTTTCGAAAAGCTTTTCGATCATAAATCTCCTCTTAAGACGTTGATCTGGCTGATAGAGGAAAGATAAAGTCGCATCTATTTTAGATCTAGTGAAAGTACCATCTAATCAAATTTTACCCGGACTAGTCCATTTAACGCGACAACCTAAACAATACATATTTTCTGGATCGACACAATTTTTTTAATTTTTGTATGAAAAGTTCGTCTCCATACGTCAATTATTGTATGTTTAACAGCTGTTTCTTTACGACGCGAAAAGTTTGGTCTGGTGATATATATAATACTCGTACCTTGAAAAAAAAATTGAACTAAATATTTGTTCGAAATTTTGTATTTCCAATGAAATCACCGGAAGCGTTGAAAGTATTATAGAAATGTTTGAAGGAGTCAACTTTATCAGGATCATAAGTATTTGAGTGCCACAAAGCAGTCAATAAAGAACATGAGGGGTCATTGGAAACTTGGCTCATGTGTGTCGTCCATCCAACACTGTTAATGATGATCACAGAAAAAGTTAAAGAAACAGTGCTTGAAAATCGTCATGTGGGTATCAGAGAGATAACAGAGGATCTCAACATGTTTTGTAGATCGACTTACTACATTTTACTTAATTTTTGTTTATGTACGAGTCTAGCGTACAACAAGACCTAAATCAGAAACGACGTCGAGCAGGGATCGCAAAAGAGATATTTGATAAAAGTTAGCTGAGGACCCTACATCCATGAAACACATTATCACTGGCGACGGAACGTAGGTTCATGAATATGACGTCAAAAGAATCTATCTGCGCTTCAAAAATGAGCTGAAACCAAATAAACCAAAACTCGCTGAAGGTCTTAAAGGCCATCACAGCCGAGACTTATAACAGGTGTTTGAAAAATTGGATTAAGGGGTTATACACAGTTAGGAAAGTAATTTTTCAAGAATTTTTTCTAAGCAAACTATTTGGTTTACTGATTTGAAACTTGGCAGGTATATTGTGACAACCTTAAACTATATTCACACACTTTTTATTGCCAAAAATAATTATCGGGAACGTTGATATTGCCAATTTTACAGAGGTCCGTAAAAAAAAGGCCTCTTGCGGTGAGCACGATATGTCTGGACTGGATCATTTAAAATACAAAAACAAAATAAATTTCATTAATATAATAAATAATTTAGTGATTGATCGGAGGAATTAGAAAAAAAAAATTTTGATAAAATGGCGGATACTCAAAGCAAAATGTTTGATTTTCGACCAAAATTCTGGTCTTAAATTGTTTATAAAAATAAGAAATTTTCATCGGCTGGAGAAATCCTTCGATTATTTGATAAAAAATATAGTTAAGAAGCTTGTGTAAAATTCAGACCGATCGGTTCAGCCGTTTCTGAGAAATCTTGCTCACCGACTTTGAAAACACCGTTTCGAGAAAAACGAGTTTAAAGTTTTGAAAGCACTTTGCATGTAGTCGGCGCGCCTTCACTAATGTGTCTATAACTAAATATATATATATTAAAATATTCGTCGGATCGACTTGAAATTTTGTGTGTGTATACTCATATATATACACATATTAAGAAAACGCAAAAAAAAAAGATTTTTTGAAAATCCTAACTGTATATAACCCCTTAAGCGACATGCTTGTATCCTAGAGTCTCTGTTGAGGGCAGTAATTATGGTTTGTATTAAAATTCGTAAAAATGTTTTTTTTTTTTTATTTTTGCTAAACGGGGTGAAATTCGGGTATATCTGGGTGCTTATAAGGTCTCCAAAATCAAATCGGGAATTAAGTATCGATCTAATTTATTTTCAGAATAAACTTAGCTCTGCTTATGGACTTAAATTTTTGGTATTCCAGCCTCAACTATATACACAAGCTTATACATCATGGTTTAGGTTAGTTAAGAGGTTATGTTTTAGTACTAGTGAAGCCTCAGAAGTCGAAATGTGATTAAGGTGTCTTAAGTGAGCGACTATTAAAAATATTTTGACAATAATATTTTTGTTTTTCTCTTGAATAAAAAACAACTCAATTAACACACATTTAATTCATTTCCTCAGTGGATAGGTTTGTGCATTCAACGTCGGAATCCGAAAATATTTTTAAAAACAATTACTTATCGTTCGAAATTGTAACAACATATGAATAGATTACTCGTGTCTAAAAATAGCGCTCTTGACGCACGTTTTTTTCGTGTCAAGTTTAGGGTCAATGAGGTTCTTAATTACGTTTGATATGAATGTAATTCTGACATTATGCCAAAAAAAAAGGTGACATTTTATTTATTTTGAAAATTCTTTATTTATTCTTGCAAATCAATTTCATCTCCTTCAAAGTAATCCCCTTCCGATGCAATGTACTTATGCCAACGGATTTTCCAATCTTCGAAACACTGGTTGTAGTCACTTTCCGGGACCTTCAGTTCCGTCTTTGCTGCGGCTTGAATCTTCTCTATCGTATAAAAACGGTGTCCTCGGAGCGGTCTTTTGAGCTTGGTGAACAGCCAGAAGTCGTACGGCGCCAGATCAGGTGAATACGGTGGTTGCGGAACGATATGGGTTGTGTTTTTGGCGAAATGATCACGAATTACGAGGGCGGTATGGGACTTCAACGCGACGCCTTTTTTCCAAAAAATTCAATGTTTTCGATACCAGTCGAGATTTGACGCGCTTGAAGCCCAAAACATCCTTCAAAATGGTATTGGCTAAGCCTTTCGATATGCCAACTTCATCAGCAATGTCTCTAATTGTTAATTCACGGTTAATTCACACCAAATCTTTGATTTGTGGAACGTGAACTTCGTCGGTTGAGGTTGATGGTCGCCCTGGACGCTCTTCGTCTTCGACACGTTCACGGCCGGCTTGGAACTCACTATACCACTTGTAAACATTTTTTTTACACCATCCACAAAGTATCCGCAGCAGAAAATTGATTCCATAAACCAAATTTAATGCAAAATCTTTGCTCAACAAATTTCGACATCGCAAAAGACGAAAAACTTACTTTTAGCAGCTCAGAAAACGTCACGTATCTCAAACACTAATGAATATTTTGACATGAAATTTGACATAAATTTGACTGACAGTACTACCAACCTAAAAAAAAATTCTCCAAATCCTTCGACGCGCAGTTTAAATTCAAATGTCACCTTATTTTTTGGGCACAGTAGTATACTATATGCTATAAATATAGGCAACATATGTACATATGTATATAGGTGTATTTCGTCATTCAAAAATAAGTAGCAATATTATCAATTGTTTAATTGATGGTAACTTTCCACTTGTTCTTATTTGTAAACATATGATTTTACGTCTGTTCTGATAAAATGCCATTATTGAGTTTACTTTGATTTAACTTTTAGAAGGCTGCTAAACCCGTTGAAAAGACTTACATCAGTTGGTCCTTAAATTACTTCAAATACAATACATCCACCGTCTTCTCTGTTTCCAAGCACCAACGAGCCTTTAATATTTGGAAACCTCAAGAGAATGTGAAAATGAAGAGATAATCATCGGTACTGAGTTCGATTGCCACCTTAAATATAATAAGTAAATTCCTACGTAGTGGAATTTTTTTCTGTCAATTGTTGATTCTTCGATTAGCAACAAATAATGAATTTATTTAAACTTTTCCGCAGCAAGCGCTCTTCCACACACCTTATCTATGCCTGAGCATAAATTATTTCGCTCATTGTGCTTCTGCGAGTACTTGCATACTTTTCCTACTCTCTATGGTATATTGTATACATATGAGTGTGAGATACAGAGAGCAGCTGATCATGAAACATTATTTAAGGCTAACTTTTTAATTTATTTCGGGCGATTTTTTAATATTATTATTGTAAAAATTTTAGTATATAAAGGGTGATCCATATCGAGGTTCTTACTTTTTGAAAAAAAAAAAAAAAACACAGAAACTTTTTGGGGGAATATGTATTACCATTTGAAAAAACATTGTTTGGCATTCATTTTTTGAAGGTTGGTCCATCCGTTGAGTCCAATTTTCGATGACTTGTTCGAGCATTTCGACTGGTAATAGGCGAATGACACGCGTGTCGTTTTGCTCCAGCGATTGAATCGAAGCGGGATTGTTCGTAGAGACTTTAGACTTTACATAGCCCCACAGGAAAAAGTTTAACGGTGTTAGATCACACTTTTAAGTGGCCAATCGACCGGCCCAAAACGTGAAATTATCTGCTCACTGAAGTGTTCTCTCAATAAATCCGTTGCTTGATGTGATGTGTGGAAAGTGGCGCCGCCTTGTTGAAACCGCTTATCGCTGAGATCACGAGCTTCAATTTCAGGCATCAAATAGTCGGTTATAATGACGCGATAACGGTGACCATTGACGGTTACGTTCTCACTGGCATCATTTTTGAAGAAATCTGAAGCGATGAATCCACCGACCCACAAACCACACCAAACCGTTGTTTTCCTGGGTGAAATGATATCTCTTGAATTTCTTCCGCTTGCTCTACGTCCCCAATGCGGCAACTTTTCTTTTTGTTTACATACCCATTTTGCCAGAAATGGGCCACCTTCACTGAACAAACTTTGTCCCGAAAACGTCGTATCTTCTTAGAACTTATCAAGGGCCCTTAGAATGAAAGGATGTCGGTCGGCGGTTTCAGTTCTTGCACAAGCTTTATTTTGTACGCTTTCAATTTAAGATCTCGACGTAAATTGTGTCAACTCGTTCCTCACGTCAGTCCGAATATTATCCAATTAGAATGCTGGGTCCCAAGATGGGTAAACATTGTTTCCATGATGAAATTCCAAACAATTCTGAATAAAAATGACAGCTCGACACGACTCACGCCTGATATTTCAAAAAAAGGCTTCTGAAAAAAGAACCTTTACGTGGATCACCCGTTATGATCATAGGTAAATACTATGTATTAAATATATATATATATGTATGTATTTATGACTATGTATACAAACACGTATGTATCTTTCAATGGATTTTCAAAAACACTTTCTCTTCCTTCCTTTGCTTTGAAAATTTTATAAAAAATCCATTTCGAGAACACTGCCAGTAAAAAATAACACACACAAACTTCAAACACGTCGCTATCTTCCAATTGTTTTTTATTTCCAATTTGATCGTTACTTAATTTTTATTCTTGTTTTTGTTTTTTTTTTTTTGCTGCTTAAGAAAAACAAAGTCGCTGACTATATAATGACTCTATAAACAAATGCCAACGAGGTGCGCTGACCTCATAAGCCCCAACCTCAACACACCACGCCACACCCCTTCCAATGCCATTGCCATTGCTTTCGTAGGCAAAACAAAATGCCAACAATAACAACTCAAATTCATACACCTCGAAAATAAAATTGAAAATAATAAAGGGAGAATACAAAATCAGAAGTCAGTGCATCTTATCAAGAGCGTCGAGCGAATGCTGTCGCCTTGATTAGCATGCATTGGTGGGGAGGGCAGGAGAGACTATGTGAATGTCGTGTGTAAATGATCGAGGCAGTTGTAAGTTATTAAGTCAACAAACGATTCAATTAGAGCAATAAAATGAGTCGCATTTAAATGATATCCACTTCACTTTTTGTTATTAGAAAATTAGAAATTTCAATTGCAAATTTTGATGGTCGAGTGTGGGAGAGAGGACTGGACCCAGTACAACTGATACCAGAAGAATATGGCAATAGTGTTGTTGCAATCACAGCATAAACTACTGTCAAATTGTGTTTTTGTTACTCAACGCCTGACTGGCTTGACGCCAAACGCCACATTCGGGTTGCCCGCGGAATTACCGTTAATTCTATGTACCTTCAATCTCGCGATCCAATATTATGCTGCTTTGAGATGTTGGGTCGTTGGACCGTCAAAACAATGCCTATCACATTTTCTATCAATAGCAACATCATATTTGAGCTGACGCCTCGCCAGCTCGCTGTCAATGACTTTGTTTTGATTTTTTTATTTTCGTTCCGTTGGATTTACGTACAGATCTAGATGCGCTCATCCATTTCTGTATTTGTTTGTTATGTTTTGCGCATCACGTCGCCTAAATTATGAGTTTTTTATTAATTTAAAATCATTTCAATAACAATATGATGTGTTATTATTAAATACATATACATATGCATATATCACCGGCGCCCACGTAAAAATTAATTGTATTTTCGTTATCATCATTTTCGATGCATTTTTAATGGACTCAAGGGAAGTCACATATACATATCACAGCCAACATTAGATTCTGTTTTGAAATTTTTAAAACTTTTACCGAAGCGTTTCAATTGATGAAATAAGTTTATGGCGATGATTCCCTATCCCGTAGCAGAGTGCACGAGTTATTTCAACGTTTTCGAAGTGTTCGTGAGGACATAAATGACGATCAACATGTGGGCCAATCAAAATCCGTGATCACCGGAAATTCCATCGAAACTGTGCGTGAATTCATCAAAAATCAGCCGAAATCATCGTTGAAATTCATGGAAATGGTATTGAACATCTCCAAAACATCGATTTATCGCATTTTGACCGAACATTTGGGCTTACGAAAGGTGTGTGCACGGTTTGTTCCGCACAAATTAACTGACGACCAAAAATTGCTCAGAATCCAACATTCGGTCGACGCTTGTGACCGATTATTTGACCAAAAATCTCATTTAACCATTAAAAAACGTTGGCAAAACTCCATCAACTGAGCTTCGAATTGCGTCCGCATCCACCGTATTCTCTAGATCCAGCCCCCAGCTCGAATGAAGAGATGATCAAGGAAACTGATGCCTATTTTGAAGCAAAGAACAAATTGTTCCACTAAAATGGTATCAAAAAGTTTGAAGGTCGGTACAATCAATGTATCATCTTTGAAGGGAACTACGTTGAATAAAAAAAACAAGTTTTACCAAAAAAAATATGTTATGTGCCACGAGGTTTGACCGGAGACTTACTTCTGGTACCACAGTTAGCAGGAGCCCTTGGAGTTCGAGGAGGACCGTGGTGGTTGTAGTTAAAGTGACACGTTGTTAATTGATTATGGAGTTGCATTGCAACCGGGTGCCGGACCCAAAGTACGGCAGAAGTTTTAGATCGGCATCGAACCCTACCAAGGTGGCTGGCGTGGCGAATTAATCCGCGGTGCTTTTGAGAGCCGTTCCTCTATAAGAACTTTGTCTATTTAGCTCTGCAGGTCGTATTTTGGTGAGCTCCTTCTCTATGCTGACGGAGCTTTTAGTGCTGCTCAAAGTCAGCTTGCACAGCCGTATTAGATTTGCGGGGTTACCAAGTTCAGACATATGTAACAGCATAGCGGTAGTTCCTTTACGTGATGTCGAGGCCAGCTCACCTAAGGTCTAGCGCTAAATATCAATCTAATCAGTCTAGAGCTTCGTCTAGTCCCATATCCATAATAAAATGATTTGAAATTAGTATTATTTTTTCCTTTTTTCGACGGTTTTAAAATAAAACTACTCTGATAAGACAACACAGTGGAAATTTTATAAACAAATACTCATATTGTAGATATTTATAGTACGAACGGTAAACAAGTAGCGCCACTAAAGTGTTGCGTCTAAAAAATCCGCCCACACAGCGATTTTTCCAACGGCGAACGCAACGACCCAGCTTGCGTATTTTGCATATGGAGACAATAAACGAACGCCCGACAAAACACGTGCTAAACAAATGCTGTGATTTTCGTATAAATCTTTTATTTTCATTTTCGAAGCGCTTAATTGCTTGCTCGAATGGGCAAAACTGTCCGCACATAAATATTTTCGCATTAGTTTTTATATAATCACAAAGTGCGCTCGACCGTAATCACTATGAAAGAATTTTAAGACAATATAATTTACTGCTATTTTGTTTTTTTTTTCTGTTTTTATTATTTTTTTTTCTTAGTTTAAATATACACATGGTTGTTGTTGCTTGGCTGGTGTTATCAGCGCGGCTTATCGCGAAGCTCGATTCGAGTGACTACTGATTGACTAGCAAACAAAAATTTTGCTCGCATAAAAATATTTACAATTAAATATTTCAGTTATAACTTCATAGACTCGGTATTAAAGGGTGATTTTTTAAGAGCTTGATAACTTTTTTAAAAAAAAAAACGCATAAAATTTGCAAAATCTCATCGGTTCTTTATTTGAAACGTTAGATTGGTTCATGACATTTACTTTTTGAAGATAATTTCATTTAAATGTTGACCGCGGCTGCGTCTTAGGTGGTCCATTCGGAAAGTCCAATTTTGGGCAACTTTTTCGAGCATTTCGGCCGGAATAGCCCGAATTTCTTCGGAAATGTTGTCTTCCAAAGCTGGAATAGTTGCTGGCTTATTTCTGTAGACTTTAGACTTGACGTAGCCCCACAAAAAATAGTCTAAAGGCGTTAAATCGCATGATCTTGGTGGCCAACTTACGGGTCCATTTCTTGAGATGAATTGTTGTCCGAAGTTTTCCCTCAAAATGGCAATAGAATCGCGAGCTGTGTGGCATGTAGCGCCATCTTGTTGAAACCACATGTCAACCAAGTTCAGTTCTTCCATTTTTGGCAACAAAAAGTTTGTTAGCATCGAACGATAGCGATCGCCATTCACCGTAACGTTGCGTCCAACAGCATCTTTGAAAAAATACGGTCCAATGATTCCACCAGCGTACAAACCACACCAAACAGTGCATTTTTCGGGATGCATGGGCAGTTCTTGAACGGCTTCTGGTTGCTCTTCACCCCAAATGCGGCAATTTTGCTTATTTACGTAGCCATTCAACCAGAAATGAGCCTCATCGCTGAACAAAATTTGTCGATTTGTCACATTTCGAACCGAACACTGATTTTGGTAATAAAATTCAATGATTTGCAAGCGTTGCTCGTTAGTAAGTCTATTCATGATGAAATGTCAAAGCATACTGAGCATCTTTCTCTTTGACACCATGTCTGAAATCCCACGTAATCTGTCAAATACTAATGCATGAAAATCCTAACCTCAAAAAAATCACCCGTTATTAGTGGGTATTTGTGTAGTAAATATATATATGTAAGTACATATATATGAATATGCCACGCATATACTATCTATCGACTGTTATGACAGCTCGTACTGTAATGCGGATTGTCAATCGAACAAAGCATTTCACTCACTTATGAACAGAAAGCAGAACAAATGTCATAAAGAGTATTATACCCGTGAATTTTTAGTCGCGTCAAATATAGTTTGACAGATTTATTATGATTTGTTTATATAGAGTTATACTCGTATAAGTAGTATTAACGTTTTGCAATACAAATTATACCCATCGCAGTTTGAAAAATTTTATTACGCCGAATTTAAAACACTTCTATTCCATCGAATTTATTATTTCTTTTTTCGACTTTTTCATTTAATATAAAAGTTTCGACGTAAAATTTTCCTCTTCCTATCCACTTACAGTCAGTAAACGATTAAATTCTGCAATTATGATTTTCTTTTATTCACTCTTGCAAAGAGGGTATATAAACTTCGCAAACACTGCGATCTTCACGTTCATATTTGGGAAAGCGATCAGTCGGCCAACGCAGTTTTTTAGGCGACAATGATTTGTTGAATTTCTTGCCATAAAAGTTGTTTACATATGTACATATGTATCTAAGTACATATACATATGTATGTCCATAAAAAATGTGTTATGTATTCGTGAGTGTATGCATGTATCTAGGCATAATGACAAGTGCATGCTTGAGTATTTGAATATTAGAAAAGTATGTCATTCATTACTCGATATGTGTACATAAGTACATACTTATGTATGGTTACTTTTGGGTATAGCAACACTGTGAGAAATAGCTGCCAATAAGAAATGAATAATAATAATAAAATTATTGTATTAATATGTATATGTGTCAATGAACTGAAGATTTATTTTGCCAAAAAATTTCTATGTTCTGTGATTTCTATATTTTGCGAATATATTTGCAGAGAAAATTTTTGTCAATTTTCATGTATTTTAGAAGATTATAAATTTTTTTTAATTTAAAAAAATATAAAATTTTTTTTTGTTTTAAATATATTTTTTTAAGTTTTTATTATTAAAACAATATTTTTGTTATTAAAAATTTTTTTGGCAAAACAATATTTTTGTTATTAAAAAAATTATTATTATTTTTGTTATTAAAAAATATTGTTTCTTTAAAATATTTTTATTTATAAAAAATATTTTCTTAAACATATTTTAATGAAAATGTGATAATTTTTAAAAATAATATTTTCTTAAAGATTATTATTAAAAAAATATATATATATATTTATATATTTTTGAGAAAAAAATTCTTAAAATATTTTATAACTTTTTAAATTACTTTACAACTTTTATAAATAAAAAAATAGAATTTTTGAAATAGTATTCCGATATTTTTTAGTTGAAACTAAATTCAGAAATTTTGGAAAAAAATATTATTTAATAAATTATCATAATTTTTGAAAAGCACTACTTTCTTATAAATTGTTGATTTTTTAAGAACAAAATAATAATTTCTGTGAGAATTTTGACACATATGTACATCTTTTCGATGTGTCAATGTATGTTTTCTTAGAAATATCTAAAAATTATTTTGAACTTTATGATTTCACCAAAATATTTTCTGACACAAAAAAATATATTGAAAATTTCTAAAAAAATCTGAGAGACTTATGTCTTTAGATTAAAAAATGATTCTATAATAATTTTTATGATTTAAAAAGAAATTTTTGAAAAAAAAAAAATTGTTTTTGAGAAGGAAGTTATTCTGAAAAACTTTTAATCTGAGAGATTTATGATTTAGATTTATTTAGATTAAAAAATGGTTCTATTAAAAATTTTTGTGATTTAAAAAAAAAACTTTTGAAAAAATTTTTGAAAAAAAAAAATTTGAAAAAAAAATTTTGAAAAAAAAAATTGAAGGTGTGGGAAGGTTTTGAAAAGGTTTTTCTGAACAATTTTTATGAACTAAAGAAAACAATATTTGCTAATAATTTATTTTCATAAAAAAAATTATGGCCATTCAAATGTGTATAAATTGAAATAAAATTTGTTTTAGAAATTATGAATTTTGAAAAAAATTCTGAGAGTTTTTGTAATTTTGAAAAAATGTTTTTATTGGAAAATGAAAAATGATTTGAAGCAGAAGAAAAAAATATATTGAGAATTTCTAAAAAAAAATCAGAGAGATTTATGTCTTTAGATTAAAAAATTATTCTATTACAAATTTTTATGATTTTTTTGTGAGAAGGTTTTGAAAAAGTTTTTCCGAACAATTTTTATGAATTACAAAAAACAATATTTGCTAATAATTTGTTTTCATTAAAAAAAAAATTATTGCCATAAAAATGTGTATAAATTGAAATCAAATTTTTTTAGAAATTATAATTTTTGAAAAAAAAATACTGAGAATTTTTGTGATTTTGAAAAAATATTTTTGCAAAATCAAAATTTAAGATTTAGGTAGTAAAAAATATTTTTTTAGAAATCATGATTTTTGATAAAAAAAAATCTGAGAAATTTTTATGATTTTGAAAAAATATTTTTTTTTGAAAATGAGAAATGATTTGAAGATTTCGGTAATAATATTTTGTTTTAGAAATTTTTATGATTATTGAAAAAGAAAAAATCTGAGAATTTTTTTTGATTTCGGAAAAATATTTTTTTGGATAATGGAAAATGATTTGAAGATTTCGATAGTGAATAACATTTTTCAGAATTTATGATCCTTGAAAAAAAGTTCTGAGGAATTTTTATGATTTTGAAAAAATATTTTTTGGAAAATGAGAGATGGTTTGAAGATTTCGGTAGTTAATAATATTTTTTAGAAGTTGTTATGATTTTTAAAAAAGAAAAAAATATGAGAAATGTTTATGATTTCGGAATTTTTTTTTTTTTGGAAAATGGAAAATGATTTAAAGATTTCGGTAGTGAATAATATTTTTAGAAATTATGATTTTAGAAAAAAAAAAAAATTCTGAGAAATTTTTATGAATTTGAAAAAATATTTTTTGGAAAATCAAAAATGAAGATTTTAGATTTTTTACTTTTTTAGAAATTTTAATTTTTATAAAAAAATCTGAGATATTTTTATGATTTTAAAAATGAGAAATGAGTTGAAGATTTCGGTAGTTAAATTTTTAGAAATTGTTATGATTTTTGAAAAAGAATAAAATTTGAGAAATTTGTATGATTTTGAAAAAATAGTTTTTTTGGAAAATGAAGAATGGTTTGAAGATTTCGGTAGTGAATAATATTTTTTTAGAAATTATGATTTTAGAAAACAAAAAATATATTCTGAGAAATTTTTATGATTTTGAAAAAATATTTTTTTTTTTTTTGGAAAATGGAAAATGATTTAAAGATTTCGGTAGTGAATAATATTTTTTTAGGAATTATGATTTTAGAAAAAAAAAATTATTCTGAGAAATTTTTATGATTTTGAAAAAATATTTTTTGAAAAATGAAGAATGGTTTGAAGATTTCGGTATTTAATAATATTTCCTTTAGAAATTATGATTTTTGAAAAAAAGTTCTGAGAAATTTTTTGAAATTGTTCAAAATGTCTGTTTTTATTTTTATTGCTATTATTTTTATGTTTGCTATTTTTTATTTTTATTTTTTTTTTTTTATGTTTTTTATTTCGTCATTTTCATTTTTGTATTTTTACTTTTTCCTCTTGATTGTAGGTTGCACTTGACAACCATTAAAATCTGTTAATGGGTAAAAAGTTATGAAAAAATCGCTGAAAGCACACTCAAGTTCTATTTGTCATAATCCCTTACTTTCTCTTTAATAGGCACTCAACTACACATGACAGCTGTCAGTTAAACAGCTAGACTTCAATCAAATTAAACGCCTCAAATGAACAGTAATTAAACGGCAAATCAACACAAGAAATTGACAATAAATACTTGAATAGTATATAAAAAAAAGACTAACATAAAATTCAAAGAGTGCTTACATAGGAAAGGTTGTGTGACTATTTTGATGGAATTTTATGAGCTGATTGTCAAAGTTCAAATTTGCTTTGATATGAGTGTTAATTAGGCACGTAGCGGGTATAAATCATAAACTTTAATTGAAGAAATCTTAAAATTCTTCGGGAAATCCCCCAAATTAAACTAAAGCTTTATACTATATAATCAATTTTTCTTGTATACTTAAGGCTCAGTTTCCGGTTAATTATACGAAGCTTTGGTTCATTCGTGAAAATTGTGTATGGACATACATATGTTTGTACTGATGTATATAACTACAAGGAGTTTGACTTTTTCGGTTTACGAAATTGGACACGATTTCGTGAGAACAAATTGGGATGATACTTCCTGTTTTTAAGCTGTCTTAAATATTTTCCTTTTTTACTTTCATATATACATATGTATGTATGTATAGTCATGTATTTACCTACCATAACCATAAGCTACCGACACACCCTCCTCTCAAACTGTCAAACAACAACAACACAAAAATCAACCGTCATAGACTCTGTGACTCTCCGAAGGTAGTGACGTCGTTAGAAAATATCTTGGCCGCCAACTTCTCATAAAAGTGAAGTTGTATTTGAAAAGTCTTTACACCCAGCTTATAACCACCACTCTTTGAATAACGAAAGATAGTTGCTTAGCACTGCACTGTGACACGTTCACATGTAAGATATAGACAAAAAGAGTGAGGTGTAATATGTCGATTATAAATAATGAAAATTATATTTCGGGATTTAGTAACACTAATTTTGCAGTCTGGAAACTCTCAACATTATCGTAAGGTTTGACATTTTTGATGCTATAAACGATGATTCATTCGAGGTTCCCTACTTCTTTAAAGAAAAAACACAGAAACTTCAAAATTAATGGGGAATGTTTATTATTATTCGAAAGAACATTCCTTGGTCTCAGATAGTCCACCCATGACGAATGACACGCATAATGTTTTACTCCTAAGCGGGATTGTCCGCATAGACTTTACATATCCCCATAGGAAAAAGTCTACAGTGTGACATCACACGATGATTCCACTAGCCCACAAATCACACCAAACCGTTGTTCTTTCTGGATGTAATGGAAGCTGTTGAATCTCTTCAGGTTGCTCTTCGTTCCAGGTATAACAATTTTTGCTTGTTCACATACACATTAAGACAGAAATCTACCTCATCTCTGAACAAAATTTGGCTCGAAAACGTCGGATTTGCTTGGAACTTTTCAAGACCCCAAAAAGCGATGCGATATCGCTTGGGAAGGTCGAGCGGCTTCAGTTCTAGCTTCGAAAGAAGCTTTAACGCTATGTGGTTTTTTGAACCTTCACAGTATTATTTTTGGATGAAGAACAGTTATAATACCACTAAATGGCATCCAAGAATGCTGTAAGGTTTTAGCTTTTAGATGAATGTTTTAGATGTTTTAGGACCTAGGTGAATTTGAAGCCAAATTAAATTGAAGGCATTCTACAATACTCGTGCTATGCAATTTTCGCAATTTTTCATCACACTCACTCCACTATGCGCACTGTGTGCTCTTTCTCTTTAACTGCTTCAAAAGTTTCCACAATCGGCATAACCGCTCTCAGACATTTCTTTGAGTATGCTATTAAAGCACACACAATTGTTGCTGTAGGATCGCTAGCTGATTGCTAGTTACTCGTTGTCTACATGTGGAAATAATTACTGAGCGACGGAGCTGCTTCTTTCTGCACGATCAGTTGTGCTTTTTACCCCGTACGGTGATGTAGATTTCAGCATATGAGCGGCTATAAAACTGGAGCAGTGAGCATCGCGTTAAACATTGTTTGTGTTTCAGGCTGAATGCGTGAAGTTTTTTTTTATAAAATATAAAAAAAAAAGATTTTTTATTAAAAAAAAATTATAAAAAAATAAATAATAAAAAAATTTAAAAAAAATTATAAAAAGAAACTTTATGAAAAATTATAAAAAAAAATTATGAAAAATTAAACAAAAAAAATTATGAAAAATTATAAAAAAAAAATTATGAAAAATTAAAAAAAAAGAATTATTAAAAAGTTATTTTCATTGAAAAATATAAATTTTTTGATAAAAATAGGTCAAGAATAATTAAAAGAGTCTTCGTATGAAACGCGTAATTTTTTTCCTAAAGTATATGTATGCATGTACATATGTATGTGTGCTTATGTGCGCTATATTTTTGCTGCGGAAGCAAATTTGTATTCTTTTCTATATCTTTCCGTTTCGTTTTTTGCTTTTGTTGGACATGTTGCTGATGGACAAATAAAGTAAAACTACACACACATACACACTCACAAAAAAAGTAAATAAAAGAGCGAATAAAGTGGCGTGCCGATGCGCATAATAATAAAATAAACAGCGAAACGAGCAAAACGGAAAAAATTCACAAAGCAAAAAGTTGCTAGATAAAAGCTTTAATTCGCTAATGAAAGCAAAAGTGCAAAATTCCGAAACAAATTTATTCTAACGCAAGTCATTGCGAATTTTGCCGCATAACAATTTATTTTTAAATGTCAATATTTAACAATAACCTGAAGGCAACAATATCAGACTTTTTTTTTTAAATAAAAAGTAAAAAATACAAAATTCTGAACAAAAACAACGCAGAATTGCAAGTAACTCACGGACAATAAATATGCAACGTGAACAAGTTCAGAAATAAAAACGCATAATGTCTTTTGTTTTATTTGTTGTTTAACAATGAAAACGTGAGAGAGCACAAGTAGCCTCAGCAGGAGAGCGCAGTGTTGCCATTTTACGTCAGAATAGATCAGAAGTAATGGATTTTATATTTCAAACTTTTTTTTTACTCACACTGTATTTTTTTCGAAGAAACTATATTACCGTAGTCTACAAATACTTCCAAACTTTCTTTTATCTCTTAAAAATAAATTGTGACAAAAAAGTACCCAGAAATTGTAAATAAAACGTAAAATATTTAATTATTCAACAATATTTATTTTGTTGCCTTCAAAGTAATGCCCACCAGATGTAATACACTTATGCCAACGAATGTCACAGTCCTCGAAACACTTTTCATAAGCACTTTTTGGGTTGACCTTCAGCTCCTTCAGCGAATTTTGTTTGATCTCTACGATCGACTGAAAACTGCTTTCATCGAGCGGCAATATCAGTTTGTGGAAGAAGCAAAAATCACACAGATCCAAATCTGGTGAATACGGTGTTTGATGGATGGTATTCATTGCATTTTTGACTTTATATTCGGTCACAATCCTGGCTCGATGCGATGCTGCATTATCATCTTGTAAAATCCATAGATTGTTCTTTCACAATTCCGACCATTTTCGATAGATGTTCTCACACAAACGCCTCAATACGGCCAAATAGAACTTCTTATTGACCGTTTGTCCCTCCAGAACAAATTCGTGATGCACCAAGCCGCGAATATCGAAAAAAACCATTAGCATCTTCTTGATTTTCGAGCGGATGGGTTTTTTCTCATTTCGGCACGTTTTTTTCCCTGCAATCCGATTGTTGTTCACTTGCTTGAAAGTCGAACTCATGTCTCATCGGCAGATATAATGCTCTCCATGAACGTGGGGTCGGAATTCGCACAGTCAGTATGTCCAAAGAGACCTGTTTACGGTACTCTTTTTGAAAAAAATTCAGCTTTATCGGAACGAGTTTGGAAAGAACGCGTTTCATACCCAAAGTATCCACCAAAATCATACAAACGGACTCGTGACAGATGTCGAGCTCACTGGCCTGACGACTTGCAAGCACCATAATCTTCACGTTTTTCATTTTGTCATCAGATATGAAGGTCGTCCAGTACGAGGCATGTCTTTAACGAACTCTCAATCGTCTTTGACGGTCTTGTACCACTCGTCAGCTTGTGGTTTTGATAAAACAGAATCATCGTAAGCCTCTTCCAACATTCATTTTTTGAAATATCCTTTATCCGGGAAAACTGCATGGAAAAAAGAACCTTATCAAACAGAAACATATTTTTATATCCGTTTTTACTGCATACTGTTTGTGACACGACGAATCTGTCGATTGTGAGCTGGCAAGCCGCTCATCTTACATAGAGACTTCACATAACCAAATATTCGGCGAAAAATTTGTCTAACCATGATTCGCTGATATTTTGAGGGAGTTCAAATGTCTGGAAAAATTCGAAGAAAACTAATTTTTGGTCTATATTGATGCTTCCGTTCGTAAGAAGGACTTTTGGAAGTCCTCCTTCATTTGACTGGTATAGAATTTAGAAAACTATTTACAAATAGTTTTTCCGCCTGAAGTAGAGCCCGAAGATCGGTCATCGAGGACCTTTTTGATCATTTCGTCCGTAATTTTTTAAAATTTCGAAACTTGTGCCACTTGTGGTATAGCTCACGATCCGACAGCTATGAAACAAATTTTGACACTTGTCTGCTCAGCGCTTAGTTTTCTATGATTTTGACAATTTTAGAAGATTTTTGTTATCAAGTCGTTTGAAGAGATATATTTATGGAAGGGAAGTCATTAACATTTGATGAAATGGTGGAAACGGCGGAAGTTATTAAAAATAGTTAAAGGGTCTTCTGATTAGAATTTGTGCCAAAAAATTCAATTAAGTCAAAATTTTAAATTAGAAACTGCAAACTACAAGAACTTGATTTTGATCGTTCAGTTTATATGACAGCTATATGCTATAGTAGTCCAATATCGGTAGTTTCGACAAATGAGCAGCTTCTTGAGTACAAAATAATGTATGCAAAATTTCAGAGCGATTTTTCAAAAACTGAGAAGTTCGCGTATATGTATATACAGACAGACAAAGAGGGAATCCGTTCGCCACTGACGTTTCGTTCTGTCCGCAAACGTCGCGGCAAACTTAATATACTCTGTCCAGTGTATAATAAATCAATGAGTCAATGACATAGTTAAACACTACATGGCAACACTACTAGAGAAAGAAAGAGAGAGAGCGCACCAATGTGTGCGGCAGTGAGCATGAGTGAAGGCACGTACAAAAGCTGATCGCACACAGCCCACTGACAGTTGCTTGCTTTAAATGCATACCTGCATTTATATTTGCCAGCTGGTAGCGTGATACGCTGAACACAATGGTTGCGACAGACGACAACCGACAGCTGTCAAATATTAAAATACACACGTTCTTATGGACACTGTTATTTTGTCAGCTGCACGGCTATGCGACGGTAGGCCGACAGTTGTCGTTCTCGCTAAATTTAAAATTTTCCTATATTTGCCTGCGACAGTAGGACGACAGCAGAGTTGACAGTAGAATGGAAGATAGAGAGATGAGGAAGAGTGGTGATGCCACTAATATGTAAAATGTAAAATTATTCACAGCTCTTACAAACTTGACGTTATTTTACAAATAAAAGCATAAAATAGCTCTACTATAGCTCTGTTATATCATTTGTAAAAACAATTGATAATTTAAAACAAAAATATATACCTATTTACTTATTTTTTGCATAAAAACTTTCACTTTGAACAAAATATTAAAATTTCATTGAAGTGCAAGGTATTAGTATGGCCACAACGAAATTGTGTACATGCAAAATGGAGAGCTGTGTTGTCCTGTGTACATGCGTTCAGGTAGTAGGATGCACAACGCCGTTTTCAGTTCACTGTCGTGATGCAATGTTGTGTCGCAACCATTGTGTTCAGCGTATGAAGGGTGGGGAGCGCTGGGCGCCATACTACTCACTTAAGCTCACCATTGTATGCTACGCTCCCATATGTTCGCTATTTCTTTTTATTTTCTTCAACCACTTGATAAGCAGCGCACCTCACTGATAAGCGCACACACGCACATATACATACATACATACATATATTTAAATTTTTTTCACGCTCAATTTAATAAGCGTAAAAGCATTTGCTGCCACTCTTGAAATCACCAAGTTTATACTCAAAGTAATTCCAGTTACTCCACACCTACCCACAGAGACGGACGCGTCGATTTACATACGGCAAACGAATATAAATACATAAATATATACAGCGCTGGCTAACGGCGTGTATCATAGTGTTCACATAAGAAAACAAACATACATACATATATGTATGTATATATATATAAATATATAACTGATAGTTGCTGACGACTCACTGCGAGTGAAATATATTTACAAACAAACAAGTGAATCCATTCTACAACAACACATAGTATATAAACCTGTGTCTGTTTGTGCGTGCGTGTAAATAAATTAATTTAAAATTAGTCGCTTTATTGTCACACCGTTTATCGCTTATCGGCGGCACGTCACAGCAATTTCCACCTTTATTGCTGCTAAATTTAGTAGCAATAGTGTACTGGGAAAAATAAAAATACCGAACCTGCAAAAACCTTGTTCAGTTAGTGAAAAGAGTATGCCCGATCTGTCGCAAGACGTCTTCGAGATTCAAAATCCCTTGCCCACAACGGCAGCAACATCAACACCGCTAACAAGAATGTCCTCATTGAACACAGCTGGCCTAAATGGCAGTGCGTCTCAGACAACTACGCTGGCTAACGGTAAAAATGTGCATCCTAGCAGCGCTGGCGGCCAAGCGTCGGGCATTTCCCCAGTCACACTCTCCGTTCCCGGCCAGCAGGAGCTGGCGCAGCACATTGGCTTACAAAATGATCCGTCCTACCATGGCTACAAGCGTGAGCTGGATCACAGGTGAGTGAAGTGGGTGGGGAAAAATTAAAAAAAAAACATCAAAATATAAGATGATGCAATAAGAAGTCACGAAAAATTCATCTGTAAAAAAGATTTGATTATTCTAAGAAATTTAATTTTTTATTTTTATTTTTATTGTTTTCGTGAAATTGTGTTTGCGATAATGTTTATATTTAATTACTACCTATATACATATGTACATATATGTAAATTGTATCATCAGCTACGTTGAGGGTGATTCAACAGTGCAACAGTATTTCGCAAATTAACGAAAATATGTATCATTTCGTAAGAAGTTTTAACATTACTCTTAATTGAGCACCTTAACCTTAATGAAAATGCGTCCAAGGATATTTTTGTAGCACAATGAATCCTTTGAACAAAATTTCTTTAACACTCCCGTGTAGTGTAATTTTGAGAGGTCGTATATTTTCTAACCAATTTAAAGTGCGCCCTTTTCCTTGATTTCCTAGACTTATTATACACTCATGATCAAATTTGACCCGGACTTCTCCATATAATGGGATGGCACATTTAGGTATTTTAGTACGAGTCTAACTTGATAGGCTTCAAACCCAACACATAACCAAAATGGGTTGATTCGATCCACCTCTGATGCCTACAGCACAATCCCCATTAACAGAAGTGGTTGGACGATTCGCATAAGGAGAGTTTTTGGTGACTTCGCGAAGGTTATACCGATCTGGAAAATAATATTTATTATTTCGGTTTGAGCGCGTAGTTTATATAGACCGGTCCGGTTCAGATTTGATCTTGAGTGTTCTTAAGGCAGTTTGTGTTTTATACGTTTAAATCCGTTCTGAAAAGTTGAATGTAAAATAAAATACAATTTTTAAATGGCAACATTATGAAGACCAAACAGAACAATTTTGTTTAAACAAGACATTTTTTGTTAATGTGGTTGTTAAAGATATAAACTTTTTTATGAGCGACATTTTGTTTTATTTTTTTTCAAATTTCAAACAAATATTTATTTTCCTTAAGTCAAGGGGGTATTCTAGTCTAGAAATCAAATTTTGGGCAGTTTTTTGAAATTTATTTAGAAAAAAATATTTTTATTATTCATTTTTTATGGTATTTTTATTGATATCTTAAGAATACAAAAAAAAATACCAAAAAATATTAAAAATTAAAATAATTAGAGGGGGGAGAGACAGGTGTAAAAAAAAATGGCGCATCCTGGTGACATTGATCCTGACTCTCCTGGTGGTCTGAAAAAAATCAAAAGAAATTCTTAGTCAGTAAGGATGCTGTTAAAATAATTTTTTTGAAAAATGGCGACTGCCTGAAAATAAAAATCATTTTTTACGCTTTTGTTTTTTGAAATTCCTGAATTTTTTTTTTAAATATTAGAAACAAAAGTTTTAACAAGATAAAGGAACGATAAAGGATTATATAAAGAAGGTTCACACAAAATTTCAAGTAAATCGGTTGTATAGAACTTGAGATAATGCCGGTACCGTGTGGAAAAAAGTAGTTTCGAGAAAAACGCGTTTAAAGTTTAGGAGCAATTCTAATGAACACGGATGCCACCACACAAGATCGACTGTATCTCCGAAAATAAGTCGAATTTTGAAAAATCCTTCCAAAGTCATATTTTTGAAAGTCTAAACTTTAAATATATGAAAAAAGGTGTCTACCTACCTACCGGACTAGGTACTGCGTCACTAAAGTAACTGTAGCTCTTAAAATAATTTTAATTTTTAAATATGTTCTTAAGGGTCTAAACTTTAAATATATGAAAAAAAATCGAATTTTTCACAATTCAATACCCCGTTAAGAAGAGGAGCAGAGGAAGAGAGTGGCATATTTTAAATTTTAAGGATATCTATCATATTTTCTTTGTCATCGTGTAATATAAATCATTAATATATTCTTTTTTTTTTTTCTATTCGTGAAACTAAAATTTCTACCTGCTGGCAACCCTAGTAAAAAATTTCTAAACAGCAATTTTATACACCAATTTAGTTTGATAGTCATTTTGTAATAATTCGCTTCTCAATTTAACGCTATTAAAAATTCAAAATAAGTGGCAACCTTCCTAAAAATATTTTAAACTTTAATTATTTGTAAACCACTATCGTGCGATATCCATTTTTTAATAATTCTATTAAGTTACAAGTTACGTTTAATTAAAAATATCAAACATGTGGCAACACTATATATATTTTTTTTTTTATTTTATTTTAGTTCACTATTAAGTGGCACAAAAAGTCTTTAAAGTGTATGTATATTAAGCGCACAAAATATTAATTTGCTCAAAATTAAATAGGTGGCTACTCTTCTCGTATATATTTTCAGCCGTAAGCCAAGCCGCTTTTGTTCAGTTCGTGCTCCCTTCGGAATTAATTTGTTTATCAATTTAACCATAATTAAAATTTTTAAACAGATGGCAACTCTTATTACTGTTATTTGTTTTGTTATTTTTGCATAAAAACCTCATTAAATTTCACCAAAAAGTCTTTGAAGTGTCTTCTACTCGTAAATAAACAATAAAATAATTTGTGTCGCTAATAGATTCTGAAGTGTTAAAAGGATGATTCATCACACTTCTAATTGATCGCATTTAATTTTTGAGTTGCGCCAATGCCACAGTTTTCACACCTGTCCCACAAAATGATTTACTCCACACTGACGTGCGAAACAGCTGACGTGTGCGAACATATGTTCGGTAATAGCGCGAGCAATTTACGCAAATTTTGTGAAATTCGCCTTGCGCCAATCGAACGGATGCAATTTTCGCCTATTATTTATATGTTTTGCGTGAAATATGACGCATACTATACATATGTCAATAATTTCATTATGCGAGCGCAAACATGTATATAGTTTTTGTTATTTGTGGGAAATCGGATGAGGGTAAATGTAGTTTTCGTGCTTTATATCATTTACATATTTTATAATCAACCAAATTATAACGGTATTCTAAACATAATTCTACATTCTCCTCATTAGAGGGGGTTTCTCTTTAACGATTCATATAAAGACATCCATTTCGAGGTCCCTACTTTTTTGAAGAAAAATCACAGAAATTTTAAATTTAAAGGGGAGTATTTATTATCATTCGAAAGAACATTCTTTGGCATTTATTTATTTTTTTTTGAAAATTATCTGCTTCAAATGTTGGTCGCGGCTCCATCTCAGAGGGTCCAACCGCTGAGTCCCATTTTCGATGACTCGTTCGAGCAGTTCGGCTGGTAACTGACGAATGACACGCGTGATATTTGACTCCATGGCCTTAATCGAAGCGGTATTTTCCGCTGGACTTCAGACATTACGTATGCCCACAGGAAAAAGTCTAACGGTATGATTTCACATGAACTTGATGTTCAATAGACCGGCCCAAAATGTGAAATTATGTGCTCACCGAAGTGTTCTCTCAATAAATCCATTATCGATGCGCTGTGTGGGAGGTGGCGTCATCTTGTTGAAACCAAATGCCGTAGAAATCACGAGCTTCAATTTCACTCATCAAATAGTCCGTTATAGTGGCGGGTTAATAATCGCCATTGACATTTAAGTTCTCACCGGCATTATTTTTTAAAGAAACATGGATCGATTATTCCCCCGGCTCACAAACCACATCAAACCGAGTCTAATCAATTTCGAAACGCATTCTGACTTTCTCCGTCTCTCATTTTCGTTTCTCTGAGAATTTTAGCATTTAGAAAAAACGATCTTGCGGTATTGCCAGCCCTGGCAGTGGACTTTTAAAAAGATATATATCTCTCTTTATACTATATCATGGAAAGATATACAAGTACAATCCAACAACGAGTCAAAATTATTCAAACTTACTACCAAAATACGAAGCCAGTGGACTTAACTTTCAGAGCCATTTGTTAAAAATATTCTCTTAAACTGTTTGTTAAATTAATCCACCTTTTATTGTAATGTTCTTCAATGACAACAATCCCACAATCCACATTTATCAATTATAAGAAACCTTTTCCTTTTAATAACGGTAAATCTTAAAAATTCATTAATTTCCGCTGACAAATTCGCCTGCTTACAACACCAAGTACACCGTTCATTTAACTTCCGGTTAACTTCGCTTTTGTTGCGTTGAATGAAAATTTAATGAAACTCAATTATTTACTTTGCCTGTCAAATTCCCCAGAGCTACACAAGTTTTTGCCAAATGACCCACAAAAGGATACCATCTCAGCCATTCTTCGCTCTCCGCCACACTTCCCTCTCCGCTACATTCTTCCCTCTCCTCTACATTCTTCTACAACCTCACTCAAGATTTACTTTTGCGTATATTTCACGCACTTGCTGCCCAGCCATTCTAATTATCAAGCAACTCTCAAACGAATTTCGTGCGCACTTTGCGATTTGTTTGCGAAATAAGCTCGTAGAGTAGTCGCAGCTGCCAAGCGATTGGAGAGAAATTAATGAGTTATGCCGTTTCACTAATAAAGAAGAGCGCTTTGCGACAGCCTCAGGTGGAGCAATGCTAATTACGGTACGAAACTTACTTAAGTAAAAGTGGAAGCGCAACGTTGTTCGGGATAGTCTTTTGCTCTACCTTCCTTTCTCTATATTTATCTCTCTTTCTCCCTCTTCATATCTCTCTCCTTAAGTGCGCTCTTATCACACAACTTCTGAGATAAAAATGCAAGTTAATTTTAATTACATTGCCACCGCATAAAAAGCTAACGAGCTTCCACATCCGACTTTAAAAAAGTTTCTGAATTGTGTAAGCAGTGTGAAGCGGCATCTAATCAGGAAAAGTTTTTTTCCGTACTATCACTTTGACAGCCTCAAGTTCAGGGTCTGCGTAGGTACTTAAGTAGCAATTGATTGTGATTTATTTCACTAAATTTGACTTTTTCTTAAGTTAGATGATAATGCCCCATAAGCTTCTGCGTAAGTTTCCAAAGTATATACTAGTATAAGTAATATACGATTTTATTAATCGAGCTTATCGCTGGCGTTATTAAAATGTCGAAGCTCTTGTATTTCACAGGCACGCGCTCGAATGAATTTGAATTGATTGTGTGCCTACCTGGAGAGTTTGATAAGTCAATGACTTTTACTTCTTTAGAAGTTGGCTTCAGTGGCAACAGTTTTGCTGCTGTTAAATAGAGGTATTTAAATGTGGCAGCCAGGAAAACTTACTTTGACAGTCCGACGATTATTTGACCAACTAGTTTGATGAGAGAAATTCTCGCAAAAATACAGAAAACGACTTTAAAAAATTAACTGCCTTAGGTTTACTCAACTGGTTGGATACTTTTACTTTTTAGACCTAAACAAACCATTTAAAATCGAAAAGTCATCTACTAGAGGACTCCTGACATCACCCATACCTACTTCGAAGATTTCTTTTAAGAACTTTTAATATATTTTGAACACCTCGTTGGAAAAGTATTTAGACGCGATTTCTGTTAAAAAATAGTAGACATCCGAAGATTTTCAATTTTCTAATACGAGAGCTGCTATATATATTTCTGGCCTAGGCAACACTAAGTGTTGCCAGATGCAATCTGAAATTTCCATTTGAAAGTTTGACATTTTTTAGCATAACATCACTCAGAACGTTTTGTCATTTAATCGTGAATTGTTTTATTTACAGGAAATTAGAAAATTCATCTCAGCCAAAAAATGGAATTAACTCGTGAACATTTTCGTGCGATCATTTTTAACAACTTTCGACGTGAATTATCACGACAAGAGTGCATCGATGAACTAAAATCTTTGTATGGCTATGAAACACCATCCTATAGCACTCTGAAAATCTGGTACAACAAATTCAATCGTGGCCGACGCTCGCTCAAAGACGAATTCCGTGAAGGTCGTCCAAAAACAGCCGTTGTGCCAGAAAACATCGATGCCGTACGTGAACTGATAATGCAAGACCGTCATGTAACATACCTTCAGATAGAGGCATGCCTATGCATTTCTCCCACCAGCATACATTCGATATTGCATGAACACCTGGCCGTAAAAAAAGGTTTGTTCTCGTTTATTTCCCGCACAATTTGACAATCGCTCAAAAAAAAGGCTCGTGTGGATTGGTGAAAAGAAATTCTGAAAAAATAGAATCATGGATCTATGCGTATGAGCCCGAAACAAAACAGCAATCGACCGTGTGTGTCTTCCAAGACGAGCCAAGTACAACGAAAGTTGTTCGTGGAAGAAGCACTTCGAAGCAAATGGTCGCCTGTTTCTTCGGCAAAACTGGTCATGTGGCGACTGTCCTGCTTGAGCAACGTAGGACGGTCAATTCTGAGTGATACACCACTATTTGTTTGCCTGAAGTCTTCGGAGAAATCCGAAAAACGAAGAAGAGAAGACGAATCATTGTGCACCATGACAGTGCGAGCTCTCACACATCGGCTCAAACCAATGGCTTTTTGACCGGCCAAAACGTCGAATAGATGGGTCATTCGCCGTACAGCCCTGACTTGGCACCCAATGACTGCTTTTTATACCCACACATCAAGAAAATAATGCGTGGTCAACGATTTTCGTCGCCAGAAGGTGTTGTTGAAGCACTCAAAAACCATGTTTTGGAGGTGTCTCAGTCGGAGTGGAAAAAGTGCTTCGAAAATTGATTTGAGCGCATGCAAAAGTGTATAAACCTTGATGGAGAATATTTTGAAAAACAATAAAACCACTTTCGTTGATAAATATTCCTATTTTCATAATTAGGCCAGAAGTATATATAGCAGCCCTCGTATATCGACTTTTGAACGATCCTCGTAGAAGTATATATACTCGTATATATTATATATATAAGTCCTAGTATATTAATATATTCACTATCAAACCTCAAAATGTAAACTGATGAGTGGAAAAGAAATCTACAACCGCTTCTAATCTGCATCAGATACGAGCTGTATATAGTGGCGATAATAAATATTAAAGCCACGAGTACTTGAAGTTTAAATCTTCGCCAATGGCGCAGTTTACAATCGGTTGCCGATACTTTGAAGTACTTCGCTATTATCTTAAACCAGATAGCGAGTAAAGTAATCAGCCGCGTAAGTCGGCAATGTTATCTCTTGTGGGTTTACTAGTATATCTTGTATATAAATAATTGCATTTTATAATTTTTAAAGCGGTCTTGAGATCTTTAATAACAGGTGATCCATTTCGAGGTTCGCTACTTTATTTGAAGAAAAGTCACAGAAACTTTAAATTTAATGGAAAATGTTTATTATTATTCGAAAGAAGATTCCTTGACATTCATTTTTTGAAGATCATCTCTTTTAAACGTTGTCTGCGGCTAAGTCTCAGATGGTCCGTCCGTTGAGTCCAATTGTCGAATCGGACCGGGATCGTTCGCATAGACTTTGGACTTTACATATCCCTATAGAAGGAAGGCAAGTGGTGTGATTTCCCACGATCTTTGGCCAATCGACCGGCCAAGACGTGAAATTATCTGCTCACTGAAGTATTCTCTCAATAAACCCTTGATTGACGCGTTGTGTGAGAAGTGTCGCCGTCTTGTTGAAACCAAAAGTCGGTCAGATCTCGAGCTTCAATTTCAAGCATCAAATAATCGGGTAACAGAGTGCGATGACTGTCGCCATTGACTCCTACGTTCTCACCAGCATAATTTTTGACGGAATATTGACCGCTGATTCCACCGGCCCACAAACCACACCTAACTGTTGTTTTTTCTGAATGAAAAGGCAGCTCTTGAATCTCTTCAGATTGCTTTTCGTACCAAATTCGACAATTTTGCTTGTTACATACTCATTAAGCCAGAAAAGGGCGTCATCGCTAAACAAAATTTGGCTGGAAAACGTCGGATCTTTTTAGAACTTTTCAAGAGCCCATAGAGCGAAGCGATGTCGCTTGGAAAATTCAAGCGGCTTTAAGTCTTGCGGAAGCTGCATTTTATATGCTTTCAATATAAGATCTTCACTTAAAATGCGCCAATTCGTTTCATACGTCAATCCGAGTTGCTGCGAATAGTGTCGAATCGATTCCTCTTATTTTGAAATTATTGGAACAATAAGAAAGCTTTGTTGTTATGAATATTACAAAAGGTATTCGCTTCAGCTGTGCTATAAAAATTAAGTAAGGCTCATCGTCTTCTACGGCTTCCTTCTTCCAAACACTTCCTTAACTGGTTCTCTGCAGACTTCTTTCTAAGAAAAACTGATAAATCTTTTCGAAATGAACATTAGATACTAAAGTATTGAAACGTTACAATAAGATTACTTATTCCAAAAAATCTGTCGAATTTAGAGACGGTTTTGAGTCGCAGATTCTTGCAAAGCCTTTGCGACCGATCAACTACTTTTCTTAAAAAAGTTTTCTTTACCCCTTTCATAATAATTTCTTTCAGCAATACTCAAATGATATCATATCCAAGGCTAAAAGAACTAACTAGTGCCTAAAACCAGCTTGGATCTTCTGTTGTTTTGTAGTTTTTGACCAAATTTGAAAGTTAATCGTTTTTGAAGACACTTAAGTTCTTATAACTTTGGGAAATGATACTAAAATGCATATACTTCATTAGTGTTGAGATGGTACAGCATTAAGGATGCTACAAACCACTTCAAATGCAGTTTAAACCAAGCCAGCTTTCCAAAAAATACAACTCAGAAAACGTTAATTGGGCTTTGCGGTCGACTATCGTCTATTTTGATATGAAACTTGCATCTCTACGTAGCACAATTTTTATTTCTTTGATCTTTTGTCGCTGGAAAAATTGAAGCCTAAGAACATATACGATGCTAAAAAAGCAATAATATCAATGAACCAGCTAATAAGGAATACATGCTTCCTTCATGAGTTCTTTCTCATAACAATCTCCCACATAATATTTTAATTAAGCGCCTCTCATTCTTAATCTTCTTATTGCCCAATTTACTTCTTGTTCATTATAAATTCTACTTTCTTTCTATTCTAGTTTTACACAATAGGAGAACTTATTTTCCACAATATTTATTTATCAAGCAAATATTGCACAATAATTCAATTATATCCACAATAATGCAATATGAATGAAAAGCTTACGAATCCAACCAAAAATAATTTTCATTTCAGTTTTAATTGTATTTTCTTCTTTGTATTTACAGTCTCCGTTATTTTGTTGCAAAACTTTGTATATCTTCCATTATTACTTACTGCACAACTTGTGGGCAACAAGTCTCTCTCTTGTATATACTTTTTACATTAGGGTGATTCAAAAAAAATTTTTTTTTATTGGTACTCGAAAAAATTGGTTCCTAAACACCTCTAAGAAAGCCTCTCCAAAAACCTATGAGTTTTTAATTGTAACGGGAAGGTCCTCCTACATACAGTTTTCGATACTTAAAAAAATATCTTATTCCTTAGATTTTGTAGGAAATTGAATGCTCTACAAAAAAGATCTCCACGATTTTTTCGTAAACCCAACCGTTTAAAAGATATTAACAGTTAAACTTTGATTATTTTTGGAAAAATTCTTTATTTCTTATTAATTTTATGACTCAATGAAAAAAAATTATTATGAATGATGAAACTCATAGGTTTTTGGAGAGGCTTTCAAAGAGGTGCCTAGGAACCTATTTTTTCCGAGTACCAATCGAAAGAAAATTGTTTTATACATACCTAAAGCTACTCACTCGTTTTTCTCGTAGTTTTCTCATAACAAAAATTTGTATTTAAGTATTTTTTGAAAGTTACACAAAGTAGAACCTTCTTTTCAACGTTTTGTGTCAAAGTATTTTATGCTTCGAAATTAATAAAATTGTTGGAAGATGATTTTTTGGGGTTTCCGAATAATGCAGTGTTCACAAGTGGGATGGCTTTCACTGCCTTTTTATCTCTTCCTGGTTGCTTAAGTTAATTAAATAGACTTAAAGAAATAACGTTTACTTCGACTGCACTGAAGCTGTAATACCCTACACAGCTACATTTCTTATAGCTTGAAAAGGTATAAAAAGATCTTTATGCTGATTTTGATCGGACTATTTGTATGGTAGCAAAATACTAAAGTGGTACGATCTTAAAAAAAATTTCGGATATCGGATACGTCAGTGTTGCTTTTAACAATAATTCTTGGAAAATTTCGTGTAGATAATAAACAAGTTTTCCATTCAAGAACTAAATATTGATTATTCAGTTTGTATGACAGCTAAATCCTATAAAAGACCGCTGACGGTGGTTCCGTTAAATATGTAGTTTCTTAAGCATAAAAGGACTTGTGCAAAATTTCAGATCGTTATCTCAAAAACTGAGTGACTAGTTCTCATATATACAGACGGAGAGACTGGCATGGCTAAATGGACTCAGCTCGCCACGCTGGGCATTTCCAAATATATTTATATATTCCTCGTAGGATCTCCGACATTTGTTACTGGGTGTTGCAAACTCGTGGCAATCTTGATATACTCTATGCAAGCTATAAAAACCAGTTATTTTGATCCATTGCTTTAACTCTAGCTGACCTTTTCTTTTGTCTTACAATGAACAACGAAACGAACGAAATATCTCCTGTCATCAAACAATCAGTCGTCACACTCGCGACTTGGCTCCCACGACACTGTTGACAGTCATAACTCCGAAATGGTGATAATCCACCAACCAGACACCAACAATAACGTAAGCCTTGAAATCCAGCGAAGAATAGTACTGGCCAACAGCTGCTACTTCGGACTGAGTAGGCGATTGCGAAGTAAAGTCCTCTCTAGGCGAACAAAGACCAAACTCTACAGGTCACTCATCATCCCTGTCTTGCTCTGTGGTGTAGAAGCATGGACGATGACAACATTTGATGAGTCAGCGCAACGAGTTTTCGAGAGGAAGATTCTGCGGAAGATTTGTGGTCCTTTGCCCATTGGCAACGGCGAATACCGCAGTTGATGGAACGATGAGCTGCAAGAGATTGATATAGTTCAGTAAATTTAGAGAAAGCGGCTACTCTGGCTGCGTAATGTCGTCCGAATGGATCAAAACTCTCCAGCTCTGAGAGTATTCGACGCAGCAGACGCCGCGGCAAGCAGGAAAAGAGGAAGTCCTCCACTCCGTTGGAAGGACCAAGTGGATAAAGACCTGGATACACTTTTCAAACACAGCAAGTCCTTTCAAAATTTCTTCCCTAATATTCTTTTAGACAGTACCCTTATTGAGTATATTTATTTCAGTAAATATTGCTATATGGAACGTAGACATTGTTTTGGACCGAATTCCCCTGATTATTGCAAGAAAACCTTGAGCGTTATACTATACATACATATACACCATGCAACAAAGTACAATTTCTCAGCAACGCCCACTTTGGTTGCACTGTCCTAATCCTAGTACTTCTTCCACCCACAATGTCGTAGCAATCAGCTTGCTAGCAAATATTGTGATTTCTCCAAGTAAAAATGCAACACGCTGTAGGTGTGCAAACATTTTTGCGGATTTTCTGTCATTTCCGTTCATTTGCGCCATTTATTTTTCCTCGAGCATAGTTTGCTTTTGCCGGTTGCGCCACCGCATGTCACGTCTGCGGCAGCGCACGTCTCTCGTACACACGCTGCCGTGCTGCACTTCCGGTTTTTATGCTTGCGCCACCCTCATCTTCGCTGCGACGTTTTCACGCTTTTCTTTTGTGCACTTCTGCGCTATTGGGCTGCGGGAGCGTCGTCCTTTGTTTGCATACAAATTTGTCGCAGAACGCGAAGTCGGCGCAAATATAAAAGTATTTATCATTCCGGATGGCATTAAAGTATCAAAATAAAATATATGAAAGAAAGTGGCGGAAAAAGCTTTTGCCGCGTTAACCGCTGGTGCGTCAGAGCGGTAAGCTGACAATCTGCCCGTTTCGTCGCTGCTTTTGGCTTCCAGGATCAATTTGAAGCATGGAAACCCGGTTGTGGTGCTGAATGCCAAATTGCGCATTCCTTTCTTTGTATATTTATAGCCAGTACAGTATTGTCTTGAAAGAAGAATGGTTTCCGGACGTGAGGATCTTGAAAATTACTATATTTGTGGAATATTGTATACATAGTAAATATAACGGGATAAGAGCGCTACAAAAGTTTTTTTATTGAAAAAATAACGTTTTGGGATATCAAAGAAATTCTTTATTCCTGTGAAAGTACATTTGATGCCGTTATGTATGGAACTCAATTTTTATTTTTCAAGGCCACCACGACCACGTTTGCAGAAGTCCAGACGCTGAACCCAATTTCGAGTTTTGAAGCATAAATCGGCCGATGCTGCTGTTCGATATTCATACGAAGTTCATCAATAGTTGCTGGCTTGTTGGCATAGACCATAGACTTGACGTAACCCCACAGGAAAAAGTCTAACGACGTTAAATCGCACGACCGAGGCGGCCAATTGACTGGCCCATTTCGTGAGATCGATTGTCACCGTCACTGTGTCTCTTGTGGAGGGCTACTGGTAGATCCAGAGTATATGTTAGGTCTCGGTAAACTAGATTGTCTTTGGGATGTTAAAGCCAACCAAACTGCAATGTGAATTGAAACTATGAACTTTCGTGAGCAGCTTGTATAGCATGTTCGATTCGCTACTCTCTAACGCTGGACGAATAGAAGACTGCTAATAATTTGACACCAATCTGGTTCCAACCTTTATAAATTATTATGTTTACCCCAAAAAAATAATAGAATCAAGTTTTAGCGGTAGAAATATTGCTTCAGAGTGCTTCATCCTTCAGATAAATGACTAACCAGTCTGATAGCAGAGCGGCAATAACTGTGCCTTCAAGGCCGATTAAGAAATATCCAACCTCGTCAGGCCACAGATCGTGAAAGATCCAGTGAGCTCTTTATAAAGCTGAGAAGCTCTCAAGGAAAAACACCCCAGCTCCGCTATCAGTGAAATGATAACGGATCGGTGCCCCACTCACCCCGTGTATTCTACTACTGGATAGATGGGCTTTGCAGGAGTTTGACCAGCACTGTCACAAGATTCTTTTGACCCAAGATCGATCGTAAGAGATCCAGTGAGCTCTTTGACCCACTAAGACTGGTCTCTCCCTAGTTGTAGGTATATATTCAAATTGGCAATTGCCCTGTCTGCGTCCATGCTATAAGGTTAAGAATCTTACCGAATTTCAGCTGCATCAACTGTTTGGGTGAAAAACGACGTTCCCGCCTCGACACTTCCTTCTTGATTGTCCCACATTTGCGAGGTCAAGGCTCAAACATTTGGAAGCTGGGAAATATAAATTAAAGTTTTAACCAAATTTGTATTAGTCAAAAGGCACTTTGACGACTTATAAGATCTGACACAGAATATTAATTTTGTGGCTTCACAAAGTCGTCTAATTGCGATCTCATCGAACCTAACCTAAACTTTATCGTTTTTTTGGGGTTTTGATGAACTAAAGAGACTAGAAGAAGGAAAACATAAACCTCGTTCATCAGCAATCAGCTTCGCAACTCAATTCGAATCTTTTTCGGACATACTTTCTCTCTCTCTACCGGCCTAGCTATTCAAAGCCCATGTGAAAAATTAAAGATAATCGTCAACAAACTGATTGCTGGCTTTAAGCCTGGAAAATCAACCACTGACTACCATGCGCGAAATCTTTGAAAAGACCCCTGAAAGCAGGATTCACACACAACATCTCTTCGTCCATTTCAAGGCTGATTTAGACAACACAAAAACGACATAAGTACCTCTTAGCCGGTATGTCTGAACTTGGCATCATCGCAACGCTAATACAGTCATAACTTTAAATTAAGAAGTAAAGTCTCTTTCGAAGAACAAAGATCAAACTCTACAAATCACTCATTATTCCCGTCCTGCTATATGGTGCAAAGGCAAGGGCGTAGACAACATCTGATGAGTCGGCGGTTCGAGTTCTCGAGGGAAGGGTTCGCGGAAGAATACCGCAGTCGATGGAACGATGAGAGGTTACGCGGTTACGCTGGCTAGGTCATGTCGTCCGAATGGATGAAAACACTCCAGCTCTGAGGGCACACACAGTACGCACAGGGGAAACAGAGGAAGAACTCCACTCTGTTGGAGGGATCAGGTTCAGAAAGAATTGGTTACACTTAGAATCTCATTGGCGCCACACAGCGAATAGAAAGAACGAATGGAGTGATGTAAACTGGGCTATAACCGCCTGCGCCATAAGAAAAAGATTCCAGCTTCGGTGCAACCGAAGTTAATGTTTCTCCTTGTTATCCTTAAAAACCCAATCAGTTCCTTAAAAACAAACTCTCTGTCATTAACAAGCTTGTTATGATCGGAAACGATTAACTCTTTTGTATTCCAAAGCACTTTCTCAAATTCCTGTTCGCTAATTTATTTTTAATTTCTCACTTTTTACGGCATACGCTTTCAATTATCTTCGCACGCTTTTAATTACACCTAAGTACGTGCGTCAAAAACGCTTTTACGCTTCTTGAATACGCGAAAGAAATATAAACTTTTTCAAGTCACACTTCTTCTTATGGGGTTGCACTTTTCCTCTTCGCGTGTTGCGCCTCGTCGTGAGTACAAAGAATTCGCAATCAATTACGGTACACACGAGGCGGGCCACTCAAAAATTTTCCGGAAAATTTACAGCTCAGGAATGCATGAAAATGAAGGATGACACCTGCTTGTGGCATGCAACGCCCGACACGACGCGCAAACATTGCAGCAAATGCGGGTGCGTGGAATGGTGTGGCATGCAACAGCGTCGCATAAAAGTCGCTCAAGCTGACGCTGACTTGAATAAATCTTTTTTCATTTGTGCGTGTAGTGCAGGGGTGCACCTTCGGTTGGTGGCGAAGAGTTGGTTTGGCTTGCGATTAAAGCTTCACATAGAGAGGGTTACGGGGTATCAACTTGCCATACTTTTATCAGCTGTATTCATGTGAAGCATTACATGTTTCACACAACTGTAATTGCATGCAGATCTTTATAGCGGTACTTATGTATGTACATATGTATATAGCTGGGTCCTTCCGCCGCTTGCATGCCATTGCCTTAATTGCTTTACCTGTGCGACAATTCTTCGGTCTGTTCAGCCAACCCGCCAACACCGTTGTCACAATTATACCAACCATCTGTGCTTGCCGCACAGTGTGTGCGAAATGTTCACTTGTAAGTACAATGCAAAATATTTGCAACGCAAATGAAGAATTACTCACAGACATATTTTTGAAAAATTCCCATTACTGCTGACATTCATTATCCTGCTAGCTGCATATTCAGCCGGCTCCCTTTGGTTGGTGTATGGGAAAATATTTATGTTGGTTCTCTGGGATGTTTGTGTTGAAGATATGTGGACTGGTTTCAAACTAGGACGTCTGTGACTAGTTCACAAGAAGCTAGTATTGTAACAAAGTTCTCTAAAGAATACTTCATTTAAGCTGTTAGCAAGATATACAGACGCCTAGCCGCCAGATCCTGGGGCTGAAAGCCTTGTATTAAAAGATGCCTGTATACGATGATCACAAGGCCTATTGCCACTTATAGAACGGCTGCTTGGGCATCTAGGATAAGACAGTCTTCGGTAGGGCTTCAACCATCGAAGCTACAAGGTTTTGTGTCTGCTTCAGGAGTAATGCGCACTTGCCAAGAATTTTGGCAAAGATAAGATAAGAACGTCTCAACAAATGAAGGCCCTAGGGGAAGACACACCATTGGCCTCTCTCCCAAAGGACAATAAGCTGGCCCACGAACTAGCACATTCTGTGGCAGCATCCAGGGTGATGCCAAAACCATGCATTGCAGAGGGGTCCCACACTATAAAGGAGCTTTAGAGCTCAATAAGTACTTGTGCATGGGCGAGGTAACTCCAAAACACCCGATTCTGGATTGCGCAGCAATTTGCATTCGTAGACTCAAGGTCCTCGGTTCCATATCCGTGGACAGGGATCACATCACCTTAATCGCGCCCAGCAGGTTCCTGGAATTGTTCAAATTTCTGGACCTTTGTGATCGTATGTTATATAGGCGAGGGCAAAATATACTATTAGTCACAGTGCGAAGCCTCCGTTCTAATGGTCGACCCGACATCACGCTTGGAGGCTATGAAGTAAACATCTCAGCATTACTAAGACTCTAAAATATAAAACTTAATATTTAGGAGCAATAATATATTCAAACAGATCCTATATTAAATATACATATGTTTTCTCGAGTTAAAAGATGCTTTAAATCAGAAAATTATATGTTCAAATTTTATCCTCCTAAAGGTGAGAAAAAGAGATGGTATATTTTCAGGAACAATAAACCAAACTTCTTTGAAAAAAGTCGATACCAACTTCAGAAAAAAAACAGTAAATGCACTTCTATGTTTACCAGTTACCGACTAGTTACAAGCGGCCTTGTTTTTAAATTAGGAAAACTTTTTTGTTTACAATAAATAAAGAGCAATTAATGCACTTTTGTGTAAACTAGTTACCCACTAGTTACAAACGAACTAGTTTTAAATCAATAAAACTTTTTTGTTCAACTTGTTCAATATCTACACTTTTGTGTAAACTAGTTACCGACTAGTTACAAACGAACTAGTTTTTAAATCACGAAAACTTTTTGTTCAATAAAAAAAGTTGATATCTACACTTTTGTGTAAACTAGTTACCGACTAGTTACAAACGAACTAGTTTTTAAATCATGAAAACTTTTTTGTTGGATGGCAAATTGCTTACATATTGCTCGAAACGTCCCCGGCAGCAATGTTGCATAAATTATATACATACATACACGTTGTAATATTAAATCCCAGCAACAATTGTCATATACCGCAAGCCACACTGTACCTGAGGAAAAATTCCATGCTTCTCTATTTGTGAGGAATTTCAATGCGAATGTTTTACCTGAAAATTCTTTGTGTAAAATCTGATTTTCCAAGTTGGAAAATGAAAATTGCATTAGCCTCATTTGCGGTGAACTTTGCTTTGTCTTTGCAACTCTTTCTCTTCAGCGATAATGAAGTTGAAGCATTTTGCTTTAAGGCAGGATGCACCAATCATTTAAGGTGAGAAAGATGGTTGAGGTGAAGCTGCTTTATGGAAAATTATTTGAATTGAAGAAAATAATGAGAATATAAGGCGAACAAAAATATATTACTTTTTCCTAAAATCTTTCAAGAAATATTTTTCGATCCTTTTATTATTTCTTTCTCAACCACCGAGGCGGCTTAAAGTACTAGTTTCCTGTCTATAGAAACTAAAATTATTAAATTTCGGTATAATAAATTTCAATCAGTTAATAATAATGAAATATAGACTTTTGCAATATGACCTTGTCATACTCCTTTTGAATTTATTATGTCTTTAAAAGCTAAAATAATTCAGAATTTTGCGCTCTTAACGGCTTTCTAATGGCTTTTAAATGTCATATTAATCTCTATGAAGCTTATCAATGCCATTTAATATACAAGTAAATATTCACCTAAATACGCTGGCTTTTAGTCTAAATGATACATTTTCTTGCAATCTAACACCGGCCCAGGCTCTCCCCTGCTTTCTCTCATTCTGTAGGCGAAGCCTTAATTGTCTCCGAATAAAGCAAATATTTGAAATATTTCATTTATTCTGCTGCCAATTTGCCTGCCATGGATGCCAGAGAAGTTTCACAAATATTCGAAATAAGTTGCTCTGTTAAAATATGCTTAAACATATGTAACGGGTGATTTTTTAAGAGCTTGATAACTTTTTAAAAAAAAAAAACGCATAAAATTTGCAAAATCTCATCGGTTCTTTATTTGAAACGTTAGATTGGTTCATGACATTTACTTTTTGAAGATAATTTCATTTAAATGTTGACCGCGGCTGCGTCTTAGGTGGTCCATTCAGAAAGTCCAATTTTGGGCAACTTTTTCGAGCATTTCGGCCGGAATAGCCCGAATTTCTTCGGAAATGTTGTCTTCCAAAGCTGGAATAGTTGCTGGCTTATTTCTGTAGACTTTAGACTTGACGTAGCCCCACAAAAAATAGTCTAAAGGCGTTAAATCGCATGATCTTGGTGGCCAACTTACGGGTCCATTTCTTGAGATGAATTGTTGTCCGAAGTTTTCCCTCAAAATGGCCATAGAATCGCGAGCTGTGTGGCATGTAGCGCCATCTTGTTGAAACCACATGTCAACCAAGTTCAGTTCTTCCATTTTTGGCAACAAAAAGTTTGTTAGCATCGAACGATAGCGATCGCCATTCACCGTAACGTTGCGTCCAACAGCATCTTTGAAAAAATACGGTCCAATGATTCCACCAGCGTACAAACCACACCAAACAGTGCATTTTTCGGGATGCATGGGCAGTTCTTGAACGGCTTCTGGTTGCTCTTCACCCCAAATGCGGCAATTTTGCTTATTTACGTAGCCATTCAACCAGAAATGAGCCTCATCGCTCATCGGACACGGACGCGAAACACATTTCGAACCGAACACTGATTTTGGTAATAAAATTCAATGATTTGCAAGCGTTGCTCGTTAGTAAGTCTATTCATGATGAAATGTCAAAGCATACTGAGCATCTTTCTCTTTGACACCATGTCTGACATCCCACGTGATCTGTCAAATACTACTGCATGAAAATCCTAACCTCAAAAAAATCACCCGTTACAAAGATTATTATTTATACCCGGCACAGGGTATTTAAAGTTTGAAAATAAGTTTCTAATACAAAGAAGGAAACGTCAGTGAGTCCATGTATACAGACCAGACGAGATAATTTTTGAAAACTAAAAAATCATAGTAAAATGAAACCACAACGCAAACGAAAGAAAAAATAACAAAAGTTAAAGAAAAAATATTTTATGGACAATCTAAGGTGGGGGAAAAAAAGGGGAGAGCGTGATTGACTTTTTAAGGCCCAAAAACGGTCTACCACGATTTCGGGCAAAACTACGAGACCTATAGAAAACAGCCCAAATAGAAAAAGATAGTTAATGAAGAAATCTGTCTGCAGACTATTTTACATAACCTCAAAATTTATTTCAAAAATTAAATTATCCCAGTTTTTCCGTTTTTTTTTTTTTCACCTTGTAAAAATTGTTTTTTTTTTTCACAAATTTGGTGTAAACTCACATTTTTATGTCCAAAATATATCTTTTTTATTTAAAATATTTTTTTTTTCTTATATGACCTAAAATCACAAAAATGCCTAAATTCTCAAGTAAAAATTTCAGATTTCTTTTAAATGTAAGTAGGCCTTGGGAGTGCTGAAATCTCTTCCTTCTGGTTATATAAAAGTCATATTGTCACCAAAAATGCAAAATAACGTAACATCACTTTTCATAAGTTTACAGGCGAAGGAAAAACGTCTTAACAGAAACCACTCATGTTGAAACAAAATTTGAGTTTTGATTATAAAATGGTTATGTATCGGTTATATTTGGTTATATCTATGTCAACAAAAACTGAATTTTATGCTTTATGCATGTAATAGGATGTAGTGAATCGCAAGCAATAAAAATTTCAATTTCGATTTTTTTGAAGATACGTTCTTTTGCATTTTAAGTGACGATATGTACATTACTATGGCAATTTTTCTCAGAAAATGAAAAAAACGACGCTATTGGTCTCTTAGTTTCAAAGATATCCATCTTAAATTTTGCAAACGTTTTTTTCTCATCAAAAAGCTGCTCATATGTCGGAACCGCCGATATCGGACCACTATATCATATAGCTGTCATACAAAGTGACCAATCAAAATTAAGTTCTTGTATGAAAAACTTTTAAGATATCTTCACGAAATTTAGTATGAATTATTGTACAAGGCCACGAAATAATATCCGGAGAAATTGTGTCAAATCAGATCACTATAGCATATAGCTGCCATATAAACTGACCAATTAAAATCGAGTTCTTGTATGGAAAACATTTTTCTTTGACGAGTTATCTTTACGAAATTTGGTACGGATTATTCACCAAAGCAACAGAATCACCTCAGAAGAAATTGTCCAAATCGGACAACCATAGCATATATCTACCATACAAACTAACCGATCAAAATCAAGTTTTGTACGGATTACCTTGTATTTGTTATTTGTGTAGGGTATTATAACTGCGTTCCAAACGAAGTTACCGTTTTTTGCTTATTTTAATATACTATATATTTATACTAAATTCAGTTTCAAATTTCATTATATAATTGTACGTTCAATTTAATATGACAACTTTCATTGGAATTTACTTGTTAAAGAATTTTGTGACAAATTGATTTGAATTTTTGTTAAAATAATGTTGCAAATACTTAAATATGCTCACATGAAATATATAAAACATAGAACCTCAAAATAAAAATTATTTTCTACTGAAATTTCAAAAATAAAATCTCATATTTATTACATACATACATATTTCATACATCCATCAGCGCAAACTAATTCCAGCAACTCATATCTCCTCTTACTCACATAAGCATATTTATACTCTGTCCTCGCTTTTGAACGCAATTAAATAAATTTCGATTTTTGCTCAACTCCATTCAACCACAATGATTTGCAACACATTTGTATACAGTTGGAAAGTAATCAAATTAGCTGCCCAACTGTCAAAGGGTAATTGACATTGCTGTCAACATAACTGTAAATGTAGTTCAGCCGAAAACGTAATAAATAGATTTAATTAAGGCGGCACGGATGTCGGACGGAAACGTGAGAGTGAAGAGTTTTTTTTATATAAAAGAGTGATTTAGAAAATAGAAGAGCAACACTCAAGAAAAGACAAAAACAAAAACAAATAAGAGAAAGGAAATAGCTAAAAGTCCAGATGTCAGATATATATAATTCTTCCAGACTTCTCTCTATTTAACCCTGTACCGGTAAAATCTAAGTTTATCACTGGAAACGATAGAGGGCTCCAGTGCCAAGATACTTGGGATTTTAATTTATGGACCGATATCTTTCATATTCGGAATATATTTTAGTAGAAAAGAGGAGGAAACTACCTTCTTAAAAAAAAAAATATAGAATCTAGTTCGCTTGAGTCAAACTATTAGTAGATTTGTTATAAATTCATGGTTTAAAATATTTAAATAGACGAAAATATGTTACCGCAAAATTTGTTTATCAAAAACATAACCCTATAATTTACTTACCGACTTAATTTGCTTTGGTGTCTAGATCGCGCGAAACTATTTAATAACAAATCATCCATAAATGATTCAAAACACATTCTGAAAAATTAGTTTTAAGCTGACGTCGGATCCAAAAGATCTTAGCACATTTGAAGATATGATTTCTAGTCATGATCAGAACCATTTCTAGGGTTGAAACTTGGAAAACTACCTCTTAAAAGCGAATAAGTAATAGTAGAAGAACAATAAAAATAGAGAGGATACAATTGTATACACTAATTGAATCGAAAAAGCAGGTCTAGCGAGTGGTATCTTTTCAATCTTCTACGTTGGAAACTTTTGTTCAGCAACTGAATCGCAAATATATTTTCATGATGCTCCAAACGGAAGGGGTAACGTCTGCAAAATTCTTCGATTGTTTACTTTACAGTGAACAAATTTAGATCCCGGTGGAGGACATCATTTTTCACATAGAGAGGAGCCTTCGCTAAGGAGCATAGAACTTTATTTTGAAAAGCTTAAATTACTTTTAAATGAAATCGTCAGCCTGTATCGGGTGTGTGGCAAACACCTCGGCTTTCTGTGCATTGCTCCTCCCTGCAGTTCGAAATTGGTGGGTATCTAGATATCAGCTTATTGTTTTGTCTAGTCGCATTCCAAATATTATTTACTGAATCTTCTGCTTTGGCAGCAACCAGAAACGCCGCTAGGGAGTTGTTGCTCAATTTCCATTGAACATGTTTCACCTCCTTTGTGGCACGTTTGAGAAGTGTTTTGTCATTAGGATTTCTACTGACTTGATGTGCATGGCGAAGACATCTCTTCTCTCTGAGCTTCGTCATTACCTCATTAGATCAGACATGTCTGTTCCGCTTGTGAAAGCTTTGTGTGGTTGCAGTTTCTGATGAACATACTAGTCTATGAGCAGCATTGTCATGCTTCTGGGCAAGACTTGCGCAGCATATAATCGATATCTGCCTCAAAGGAAATGGCGATGTTGGTGTCCACATTTTCTTCTACCCATTTGCGATCATTTAAAATATCGTATTTGGTTTTATTCATTGTGAGTACCGGCGTATGTGCGCTGTGATTAGACAGGAGATCCGAACAGGTGGTGAAGCATATGTTCCTTGAATTAAAACCTTTCAAAATAGCAAAATAAGAAACATCTGGAATTTTCGTTAGGTTGAATGGCCAGTAAGTTCGTTCACCAGCTGAATGACACATCAAATCTTTGTTCCAAATCCAATTCAAAAGTGCTATACCTTTGGTATCTGTGGGCGATGAACCTCACCACGAAGCTGCGCATTTATTGGAATCGCCGATATTGGACTTTTATGGTATATATAGCTATGTGATGCCATACAAAATGCACAATCAAAATAAAGTTCTTCATACAAAGTTAAAGTAACCTATAAAATAGTTAATGGGTTTAAAGGACATGTCATATGTGAATGAAAGCGAAAAATATTCAGTGACAGATGATAAAATAGATTAAATTATATTTTTGAAATTTGATAAATTCACTACTATCCGCTTCTTGGAATACTATTTAGTTTTAAAATTAAATATTCCGAAAATAAATTGATTAGATTCAACAAAAACCAAAATTTGCCAAATTGTATGAAAAATTTTAAAAATTTTTACATTATTTTTCATTAAATTGCTGAAAAATATGTTTGCTTTGACTCGGCTAACTTTACAAACCGACAAAAGGCACTTAGAGGCAAATAATATCTTTTTATGAATTTCAACTACTTTTTAATTTTAAATTAATTTTTTTTTTTTTATTATTTTATATATATATATTTTTTTTTGGCAGTTAAAATGCGGAAATTTAAATTTTTTATCCTCAAAATCCAATTTGTTCACGCACCCACCAAGCAACCAACTAAGGGTTAAAGTTGTCAGAATTAGCCAAACAATTATTTAATTGCTTGCGCATTTAAATTATCACAACAAATGAATTATATACACACTCACACATACACACATACACATTGATGTGTACAAACCTGCAATCGGCCTTTCTTTGTCAACAACCGCGGCATTTATCTTGGTGGGCATTCATTAGCGCATCTATTCAATGTCATGGGCCGCCACCGGCTGTCATTCGCTGTCAACAGCAAACACATACACACACACGGGCGCGCATAGCTTTCAACAGCCAGCAAATAGCTCAATTTATTGTTGCCGCCTTGATGAGCCACTGACCACAACAAATAATTTCGGCATGCAAATTAAATCAGAATCAAGTCTTTGTACTGAGCAGCCACATTTAATATATTATACAAGTACATATGTATATTTATATACATACAAACATATATGCATGTGCGCGAATGCAGCAATAAAGTCTAAATTACCCAGAAACGCGCTAATAAATCAGATCATAAAGATAAACATATTTTGCATTAGTGTATAATGCATGTGTGTGTATGTTTGTTTATATAAGTATATGAGTGATCTATGCTAGGCGTGCGGTACTTATTTCAATTACAAAATTATACACTCGAAGCTTTCACAGGGCAAGCATCTCAGGTCGAAATAGGAATGACACTTTGAAGCAAATGTGCTACAGTGGCGGTGAATATAAATGAACGCATCTATTACTGAAACAGAAAGAGAACAAGTAAGGAAGTGCTAAGTTCGGATATAGCCGAACAGTTTCTACTCTTGCGAATTGCAGGAATTAAAACTAGAGATACCTTCAAGTACATAAGGCCTATTAGTTACATATATGGGTCTAGCCAAGCTTTCAACAGATTTTATTAATTCTAAGCACAAAAGTACCTGTAAGATAGATACTCAGTTTAATCACTTACAATAATGGAACCAGTCTCACATTTCGTTTGAATTTTTTAAAATAAATTTTTGTATATTTTTGCTAATAATTTATGAAATAAAAAATCGAGTTTTCAAACGTCTAACCTTATTTCTATAGAACTAGTATATGAAAAATTGTTCCTCACTATTATTTCTAACAATTTTCTTTTTTTTACAGGTATGTAAAAGTTGGTGGATGGGTCTGACCATTTGGTAACTATAAAAAATTAAAAAAATAATCTTTGAGTATATTTTATTGATCGATTGTGTCGCTTACTGAACGAATGAGTTAAAAAAAAGACATATACGTAGTATACTAATGTGCCCAAAAAATACGGTGACATTGTATTTGTTTTGAAAATTCTTTATTTATTCTTCCAAATCAATTTCATCCCCTTCAAAGTAATCCCCTCTCGATGCAATGCACTTATGCCAACGGATTTTCCAATCTTCGAAACACTGGTTGTAGACACTTCCCGGGATGGCCTTCGTTTCCGTCTTCACTGCGCCTTGAATCTCCTCTATCGTATAAAAACGGTGTCCCCGGAGCGGTATTTTGAGCTTGGTGAACAGCCAGAAGTCGCACGGCGCCAGATCAGGTGAATACGGTGGTTGCGGAGCGATATGGGTTGAGCTTTTGGCGAAATGATCACGAATTACGAGGGCAGTATGGGATGATGCATTCTCGTGGTGTAAAAACCAAGAATTGTCTTTCCACAATTCCGGCCTTTTTAGGCGGATAGCGTTACGCAAACGACGCATAACGTTCAAATAATATTCCTTGTTGACTGTTTGACCGGTTGGAAGGAATTCATGATGCACAACACCACGATAATCGAAGAAAACAGTCATCATGACCTTGATTTTTGAGCGACTCTCTTTTGGCACGATATTCACTCGATTGATCGATTGTTTCGGGGTCGTAAGCATAGATCCAAGGCTCATCGCCAGTTATAATGCGTCTCATAACACCCTGGTAGTTGGAAAGCATCGTTTCACACACTTCAACGCGACGCCTTTTTTCCAAAAAATTCAATGTTTTCGATACCAGTCGAGAATTGACGCGCTTGAGGCCCAAAACATCCTTCAAAATGGTATTGGCTGAGCCTTTCGATATGCCAACTTCATCAACAAGGTCTCTAATTGTTAATCGACGATTGTTTATCTTTGATTTGTTGAACGTGAGCTTCGTCGGTTGAGGTTGATGGTCGCCCTGGACGCTCTTCGTCTTCGACACGTTCACGGCCGGCTTGGAACTCACTATACCACTTGTAAACATTTTTTTTAGACATAACCTCATCACCAAAAGCTTTTTGCACCATCCTCAATGTATCCGCAGCAGAAAATTGATCCCGTAAACAAAATTTAATGCAAATTCTTTGCTCAACAAATTTCAACATCTCAAAAAACGAAAAACTCACTTTTAGCAGCTCACAAAACGACACGTATCTCAAACACTAATGAATATTTTGAGATGAAATTTGACATAAATGTGACTGACAGTACTACCAACCTAAAAAAAAATAATTCTCCAAATCCTTCGACGCGCGCAGTTTAAATTCAAATGTCACCTTGTTTTTTGGACACAGTAGTATAGCAGGACGGAGAAAGCAGAATTTACTTTTCGGTTGTTGAGGTCAATGATATGAATATCATTTGCGGACGCCAGAAGCTGTAGCACTTCGCTTGGTATCGAACGGTTTGGAGAGATCTTTCCCGAACCTGACGGAGCTTTTGCGGTTGCTCAACGTCAGCTTACATAGCCGTATTAGCTTTGCGGGGATACCTAATTCAGACATAGCGGCAGAGAGTCGGTTCTTTTTTGTGCTGTCGAAGGCGGCTTTAAAATCGACAAAGAGGTGGTGTGTGTTCTTCCTTTCGATAATAGATTTTCTGGTCGATAATAGATTTTCCAGATCCAAAGCAACACTGATAAGGTCCAATCGCTTTGCTGACGGTCGGCTTCAGTTTTTCACACGCTACGATCGATAGAACCTTATATGCAATATTAAGAAAGCTTATTCCACTGTATTCGGCGCAGATAGTGGCGTCCCCTGTCTTTTGGATCGGGCAGTGCACACTTATGTTCATTCATTAGGTTCGTCGGCATTCTTTCAACCGACCATATCTTGCAAAGAAGCTGATTTTTCACCTTGTCAATTCTTCACCTCCGTATTTACATATCTCGGCCGACAATTCATTGGCACCTGTTACTTTGTTGATCTTCAGGCGGATAATTGCTATTCAAACTTTATCAAAGTCGGGCAATCAAACATCTATTCCATCGTCATCGATTCGCCATCTCAAGATGATACACTTTCATTGCCGTTCAGCAGGCTGGAGAAGTGTTCCCTCCACTAGCACTTAGTCTCGGTGAAAACCTCTCTATTGTCACTAAATTTCTTTATAACTTTAATTCTTTTTACAAAAAAACCGACGGATCAAATATGGATCTATCACAAACCACATTCGATTTCGATATTTTAATATCGATCTTTTGATCTCTATAGAGGGTCACATAACTTGATTAACCTCATTTCATGAGCTTTCAAATCATTTTGTATACTTCATTCTTGTTTTCATGCGTAATTCCTTCGTGTGTCTGTATATACGCAAGCTACTCCTTCAGTTTTTGAGATATCCAACTGAAATTATGCACACGTTCTTTTATCCACAAGCAGCTGTTCATTTGTCGGAACCGACAATACCGGATCACTATAGCATATAGCTGCCATAGAAACTGAACGATCGGAATCAAGTGCTTGTATGGATAACCTTTTCATTTAACGAGATATTTTCACGAAATCTGGTATAGATTACTGTCTAAGGTAATAATGTAATCTCCGAAGAAATTGTTGAGATCGGATCACTATAGTATATAGCTGTCATACAAATTGAACGACCAGAATTGAGTTCTTGTGGAGGAAATTTTATATTTGACGAGATATCGTCACGAAGCTTGGAGTGGATTATTCTCCAAGCCAACGAAAAAATCTCCGAAGAAATGGTTCAGATCGGACAACTATAGCATATAGCTGCCATACAAACTGAACGATCGGAATCGAGTTCTTGTAAGGAAATTTTATTTTAACATTTTTAAAGCTTCAAAATATCAAACTTGGGTCTTGGGTTACTTTAAATTTTCATATGTAGACAATTTAACATACACTATTTTCAGTCTGCACATATGCACATATATAGATATTTGATATCTCTGTCGTATACCCATATTTATGTCTTTTTATTACACTAGTTATTACCATAGCTAGTGGAGCATACTCGAAACTATCAACTGCTGGCAGCACATGTCCGCCAACACACACACTGACACCGAAAATTCGCTGATTAATCGCCAAAAATTCATACTAATTCCCGGCCTTAACGAGCTTTTTGTAGTCTAATCGCGTAGTCGGGCACGCTTGTCGGCCGGCGACAGTTCAAATTTAATTTTTTCGATTTATTTAAAATCACGCACGTTCTGCTACTAAAATGGACAAGAATTTGTGGGCGAAAATGTGCGCGCCGCAATATTTTATTAATAAAAAGTACAAAAATAAATGAACAACAACAACGAGCGAATTTTTTTGTTCATTGCAACAAAAGCGAACGCTTTTAGTTTCCAACCCAGCTCGTTAGCGGGCATCCACAGCGCTGATAAGACACAAGCGGCGCTGCCACAACACTAATGACTTGACTTGCTCGAAATAATTTCTTTTTTTTTTTCTTTGAAAATTCATGCGCTTGACCGTTTCAGCTTCATGCGTCTGCTGCTTAGATAAGAAATTTTGTCACAAGCTATTTTTAACAACGCGGATATAAGGAAGCGAGTCGTTAAATTATGATTATGATTATGAGATAATGAATTTCATTTTATGCCCACTCTAAAGTCATTGTTCTAGTTTTTGACATTAATCTGGAGCAACATGATTAGTGCTTAAATATAGTATATACAACATTTATTAGGAGCTTTTTAGGTCACCTCCCGCCGGTCTTTGGCCTAGTTGCGCTGTCTTAGCTTATCAAATGCGGCTTTGTTGAGTTAAAAAAAAAATATTTTTTAATATTTCAAGCAGAAAAGAATAAAAAAAAATATTTTTGTGAAAATTAATATATACAGGTTTTACTGTACCTTTGCTAAATTGCTAAAATATAGTCTTAACTTATCATGTGCGGCTTTGTTGAGCTAAAAAAAATATTTTTTAATATATCAATCTGAAAATGCAAAAAAAAAATTTTTTTTGAAAAATTCATATATCTAGGTTTCACTGCATCGCTCCTAAAGTGCTAAAATATAGTCTAGGCTTATCATATGCGGCGTTTTTGGGCTAAAAAAAAATAATTTTTATTATTTCAAATTGAAAATTAAAAAAATAATAATTTTTCTAAAAATATGTATATTCAGGTTTTACTGTATCTTTTCTAAATTGCTAAAATATAGTCTTAACTTATCATGTGCGGCTTCGTTGAGCTAAATAAAAATATTTTTCAATATTTCAAGCAATAAGTGGAAAAATAATAATTTTTTTAAATCAATATATCCAGGTTTCACTGTATCTTTCTCGTTTGCTAAAATATAGTCTTATATTATCATAAAAAAATGTTTTTTTATATACCAAGCAAAAAATTTAAAAAAAAAATCGAAAAACTCATATGTACATATATCCAGGTTTCACTGTATCCTTGCTAAATTGCTAAAACATTAAAATATAGCATTACAAGTATATGAAAACGCACTTCATGCTGACCACATTTACTGATAATTAGACATTTTATAGTGACAGACATGCTACAGCTACATACATATTTATATGTACACACATATCGATGTACATATGTAAGTAGACTTGTTTTCATTTTGCATGCTTTCACAGCACAAATCACTTGAGTCCTACAGCAAAGCGCCTTGCAATTACAACAACAATTTTTTGTTCGAAGCCTACACGTCAAGAAACAACTTTTCAACTAAGTTTATTTTTGTTGTAATTTAAATTACGAAACATTCTCATAAATATAACGTAGAAAAGGCATAAATTGATTATTTCTTTGCGTGCGATTTACAATTTCGATTAACTTTCCTGCCTGTAAAGCAGTTTTGAGGTTGTCTTAGATGAAAATATGTTAAAAAAAAGCTTAAGTCGACTTAAGCTAAAGTAGATATTATGATCTCAAGCACAAAAGATGAAGTTTTTAACAGCTAAAATGAACATTGGAGACCTTATAGAGTATGTATATATCTGCAAAAATTATCAGAATGATGAGCTGAGTTTATTTAGATATGTCCGTCTATCCGTACAGCTATCCTTATGTATGCGAACAAGTACCTCAGTTTTTGACTTATCGATCTAAAATTTTGCACACATCTTTTTCTCACCAAACAGCTGTTCATTTGTGGGAATTGCCGATATCGGACCATTATATCATATAGCTGTCATACAAACTGACCTTTAAAAATTTAGTTTATATATGGAAAACTTTTTTATTTGATAAGATACTTTCACGAAAACTTACACGAATTATTACTCAAAGCAGCGCTATAAGCTGCACAGAAATTGTTCAGATCGAATCACTATAGCATATAGCTGCCATACAAACTGAACGATCAAAATCAAGTTTTTGTATGGAAAACTTTTTTATTTGGCGAAATATTTTCACGAAATTTGGTGCGGATTATTCTATAAGACAACGGAATAATATCCGAAGAAATTTTTCAAATCGAACAACTATAGCATATAGCTACCATACAAACTAACCGACCAAAATCAAGTCCTTGTATGGAAAACTTTTTTATTTGACGAGATATCTTCACCAAATTTGGCATGAACTGTTATCCAACATGGCGCTACAATCTCCGAACAAATTGTTCAGATCGGAACACTATAGCATATAGCTGCCATAGAAATTCCCTCATCAAATTGAAGTACTTATATGAAAACCTGTTTTGTTTCACAGATAAAACATTTTTTTTTTTCTGTTTTTTTTTTTAATTTCAAAACTCCGTCTTTCTAACTGTGTTATCATTTTATTCCACACACTTTTTTTTTGAGGTTATGTTGATTTTTTTTAACACACCATAAAATCGATAACTATTACAAAAGTTATTATTTCAGCAACGCATCCTTCGAGTGCCTTAGTTTGCCTTTGATAATGTTTGTAAATTAATAAAATCACTTTATTTGCGGCACAACAACAATGCTTTTGCAAGACTTTGCGTGTTTATCAAGTAGTCGCTGTACTTATAGCTGGCACGGTGGCAATTTAAGTGAATTAAAGCGGCGCTCACACTAGCGGCAGTCAATGCAAATTATTCGAAAATTCTCAAATGAATGGCTTAGAACAAATTTTGCTGAAGATTAGCGCCTCAACACAGTAAACGGGCGGGTTAGTCTGTCTCGAGACGAAGTGACAAACAGACGCACGTAAACGATAACGGAGCGATAAGTGAGATTTGTATGTGAGTAGTGTAAAGTGAAAGTTTAAGGGTGTTAAAGTGTTATTAAAAAGTTATAAAAAAACTAAAAATTAATAACAAAACTTAAAACAATTAATAAAAAAAATATTAAAACAATTAATACAAAAAATTATTAAAATAACTAATAAAAAAATTGTTAAAAAAATATAAAAAATGTTATCAAAAAGTTATAAAAAAACCAAAATTAATTACAAAAATTAAAACAATTAATAAAAAAGTTATTAAAATAATTAATAAAAAAAATTATTAACATAATTAATAAAAAATTTGTTAAAGAAATTTAAAAATTTAATTAAAGAAATATTAAAATATATAAATAATGTAATTAAAAATTTATATGAATAAACATTTATAATCGAAAATGTTTTGAAAGTGAAGAACGATTATTAAAAATTAAAAAAAAAAAATAAAAAATTTAAAAAAATTATTTAAAAAAATATTTACAAAAATATAAAAAAATTTAATAAAAAAATTACATAAATAAAAATTTCTAGTCGAAAATACTTTCTTCGTAAAGTGTAGTGTTTGATATTTGCTAAAAAATTAAAAAAAAAAAAATTAATTTTTCTTTTAATAAATTTTGTGTTGCTGAACTTAATTGCATAACCTTTCCACAACTATTTTTATATGTGTATGTGTGCTTGGTGGTGCTTACGTCGTTTGTTGCAAACACTTTTGCTTAGAATTTGCCACGTTTATTGATTTCCTTTCAACGTTTTATCGTCAGCCATCAATGCTGAAACTTTGCGTCAAGGTCCTTTGGCACTAGTTGTTATTGTTAGAATAATTTCTATGGCAGTTTCAAAAAAAAACCTCGAATGATAAAAATCATATACCGAAAACAATTTGAAATATTGCACGTTGTTTTCAATGTTGTTTTTGTGCATTTTTTTGCTTGTCCATAGCCTTATTTGCATATTGGCGTATAAACAGCTGCTGTACACACTTTCCACATTACTAAAATCAATATTGAAGCACTTTATCTATAAGTAAATTTACTTTAAATTGCTTATAATTCGAAGCAAATAAAAGTGGGTTAGCAAATTTTCTCACAGAGCATGCACAGAAACACACAAATACTTGGTTGTTCTAACGTATATTTATTTTCAAAGAATAAAAAAATATTCCAACCAACATGTTTGTTTGTACATATGTACCTATGTAACTTCACGCCCAGGCGTAATAAGTCAATATTGTTACAAAAAATATTTGCTAAGCATTCTCTATTACAACAAACAAACTACTTTCTACTTGCGTTCTAACATTTCAATATTTGTGCTTGTAATCTCAGGTGTCTTGCTTACCACTTGACCTACAGCAATTTTTGCAATTTTCGCTTGCTTTTGCATTAAATTTCTGAAATTTAAACTCGATTTGTTATAAATCTTAAATTTTCCTTGTATATAATATGGCTGCTGTGTAAAAAAATCATGAATGAAAAATCTTCGCTCAGTTCATTAGTCTTGATGTCTGTGGTTATACGTGGCGTATGAGCAACTTTTGCTACATGCAATGTCTTGCAGTGGAAAGAAGCAGCATATGTAAGCACAGTAACTGTTAACTTCATAAATCATGTTAAATCGTGTTTATCTTACAGTCTTACATTTATGTTTGACTAATAGTTTATTTATTGAAACTCGAGGGGTTCCCAAACTGCAGGCAGGTTATTCAAAAAAAAATTGGCGGCTATAAAATGATTAATGAATAAATATAAATTAAATAATGAATATGTACATATGTATATTGATGAGCTAGAGCAGATAAAAATTTGAGTTTATCGCTTTAAAAAATATGAAATTTTTGCTTGAAATAATAATAAAATGTGAAATTTTTCTAAAAAAAAACAAGAATATTAATCCGAGAAATGTTTAAAAACGCGGCAGTAAATTTTCCAAAAATATTTCAGAATTCAAAAATGATTTGCTCAAATAAATCAAAATTGCTGCGATGTAGCAGCGTATTTTCAGTTGTATAAATTCAAAAAATTAATAAATATGGTACTCACATTGCCATATTTTTGTTATTTTAGATTTTAATTGAAATCGCTTTTTAAAACGGTAACAACCCTGTAAAAAAGATTTTCAAATATATACATATGTATGTGCATAAATTTTTCGAAGCGAAATTTTACTTTTTTTTACAATGTTCAAGTAAGTGGCAACTCTTGATAAAAACCTTCTGAAGCTTCCTTAGTTGGATTTACACATTGTGGAAATTTATTGATTTTCAATTTTGTTGAAATAAAAATTTCAGGTGGCAACCCTTAAAAAATATTTTCAAGCGTAAACTTTCTAGAACCTTCTAAATATCTTCTGTTTTATATCCATTATTAAAATAATTAATACAATTTATCAATCTAATTTATTTATTTTTTTTAATTTGGCAACCCTAATCGAAAATATTATCTGCTCCAAAATGCCTAAAAACTCTTTAAACTAAAGTTCATAATACGAAAATTCGTTGATTTGCATTTTTATTAATTTAAATTATTTAATCAGTTGGCAACCCTGTTAAAAATAGCTAATTAAATAAAATTTCTTAATATGTGACAACCCTCAATAAAATTTTTTTTGTATACAAAATTTCTTAAAACAACTGGTTTTCAATTTTTTTAGCAATTGGCAACCCTATTCAAAAATATTAAAAACTGCAAAAATTCTAAAAACTCATTAGACCGTTAATCATGTATCGAAAATTTGTTGATTTTCAATTTAATTGTTTAAAATTTCTTAAAAGGTGGCAACCTTCAAAAAAAATAGTGTTGGTAAAAAAATTTCTTAGAACTCATTAAATTGATGTTTATATTAAACACATTCGTCAATTTTTAATTTTATTAAACTAAAATTTTGAAGCATACGGCAACTCTATTCAAACTATTTTCAATTGCAAGCTCTCACGAATCTGTTAAGTGCGATTTTCAACTCATTTAAAGTCGACTAATTTATTAATTTTATTGGTATAAAAATTGAATAAGGGTAGCAACTCTAACCTAAAAAATATTTTCACCAAATTTTTTGAGCATCTACATTTTAATAGATATACTGATTTTTGGCATAAAAAATTTTTACTGAAAAATGTTAACGAATCGAACAATCAGAAATTTTGTCGCCAAAAAAAAAACATTTTTTTAATTTCTTTTCAAAGATAAAAAAAAAAAAAAAAAAATATTTTCAAATATTAAAAAAAAAAATAAAAAAAACTATTTTCAAGGATTAAAAAAAAAAAAATAAAAAAAAACTATTTTCAAAGATTAAAAAAATATTTTCAAATTTTAAAAATTATGAACATCAATTTTGTTCAAGGAACTCTCTTTTTTTAGCTGAGACTATAACCAGCTTTGACAGTTACTGTACTGTTAATTTGACAATGAAACTTCATTAAAAACTTCAATTCTTTGTGGATACTATTTTTGAGACAAAAATAACGGAAATTTATCTGTTTCTGAACACAATCAGCACATTGGAGGCTTTGTTACTTGCAACCATTGTTTTATTTGTCATTATCATAAACTTGTCGCAAGCAGTTGGCACCTTAACTCCCTTTTGTAAACACAAAACAGAAAACAATATTTATTTGTCGACTACAAAACTTAGCCACAACATTGTCCTTGCAACCAGCTGTGCACTCAGCAATAAGTCCAGCGACCATAATGAGGTTATACAAAATGATAAACAATAGCCTTTTTGGCCATAATCGGAAGAAAAAAATAATTCATTTTCATTTCGCTCGCTTTTAACGCCAGTCAAGCGCAATTGTACACTTTTTGTGGCAACAACAGCCAGTCGCCACAGCAAAGACAGTCTTTTCTGCAACTGAAACCCATTTGCATTAACACGCCCCTTTGGTGGCAATCACGCGCAAACTTGGCCCACTAACAATGGCGTTGAAGTTAACTTAACTTTTATTCAAAAAATTTGTAACTCTTTTTATGCGCTTTATCTCGCCGCGCTTGCCACAGCCATACAAATGCGTGGTAGCCAGGAGGGGCAGAAGTGGCGTTAGCGAAAAAGTGGAACCTTGACATTCATTAGTTCATTCCGAATACAGCCGCAAGTGATGACAATTACAGTTACAACACCCGTTCTAGGAATGACAACAGCAGCTAAAGCAACAATGACAACAACAAAAAAAAGTTGTTTGCTTGTCAATTGCCTTTTGCATTCGCCGGCAGCGACAAGCCAGCTCAGTTAAATGCAAGAAAGATAGAATAAAATAGAGATATATACACGTATATGTATGTCTGTATGTTTGTACATAAGTACTATGTATGAACTTACTATGTTGTGTGTCTTAATTTTTATGGCAGTAACTGCCAGCGGCATCTGATAGTGTTAATCTCCAGCGAGTAGGGGCAGAAAACAAAATTAAAGCTCTGGCACAAATCTACTTTGTGCTAACGAAATGCTTGAGTGACGGCCATTCACACTTAGGAATACGTACGACTGTGTATATACTATGTATTTATGTATATATATGCGACAGCGACTATTTATTTAATATATAGTCTAATAAAATCGATAATTGGCATTAAACTTGATTGGCTTGATTTTATTGTCATTACATTATAATGATAATTTTATTACGAGCTGAGCCTGACACTCTTTTTTTTTTACTTACGAGGGTGGCTGGTTAATACGACAACTTATGATTAAGAGCGACTTTTTTGGAAAAATTAATTTTTTTTGTCCAATAGACAAATATTTTATTAAAAAATTTTATAAACAAAATTTATTATAAAATGATTCTCAAAATTTAAGAAGAATACACAAAGGTATTTTATAATATCGAGTTAAGCGTTTCATTCGTTAAATAACACTCTTCCTTGATCCAATATTATAATTTTTTTTTTTGAAACAACATTTTCAAGCAGGTGGCAACCCTTGATAAAAACAAAAATCTTTTTAGTTTGATTCTCACATTGTGGAAATTTGTCGATTTTTAATTTTTTTGAAAAATTTTTTTGAAATAAAAATTTTAGGTGGCAACCCTCCAAAAAATATTTTTTAGTGTAAACTTTCTCGAACCTCATAAGCAACTTCTGTTTTGTATCCACATTAAAGTAATCAATTCAATTTATTAATCTATTTTATTTTTTTTTTAATTGGCAACGCCAAACGAAAATATTATCTGCTCCAAAATTTCCAAAAACTCTTTAGACTCAACATCAGTTTTATCAGTATTACGAAAATTCGTTGATTATCAATTTTATTAATTTAAATTCTTTAACCAGATGGCAACCCTATTAAAAATAGTTCGAAGATATTTAAAATCTCTTCATTTTATAGTTGTTTGCAATAAGTAATTTATTTTATCATTTTAATCGTTTAATATTTCTTAATAGGTGGCAACCCTCATCAAAATAATTTTGGTATCAAAAATTTCTTAGAACTCATTCGATTGATCTTTATATTACAAGCAATCTTAAATTTTTTATTTTATTCAACTAAGATTTTAACGAATATGGCAACTCTACTCAAACTATTTCCAATTGTAAGCGCTCTGGAATGAGTTCATGTTTCCTGGCAACGAATATTAGATCTTCACAATAGGCTTTAGTAAACACTTAATTTTCATCATTTTACTCTACTGAAGCTAATCGCCTTGGATGACAAAATCTGTCTTCTTGAAATATACTATAACTTTTTTTATTTCTGGTGTATAATTTTAAATCCATGATTACTTTAACATAATCAAATATTGAGACGTTTTCAAGAAAATTTTATATCCTTCGAGTTACACGCGATACCTGACGGTGCTTAAAAAAAACACTCCTCAATTACAATAATTTCGGCTCTCGCCGTGAAGAAACCTTTGTTTGGGATTTGGCGGCGTTTTAAACAAAATTGAATTTTACCCATAACATTGGTCATTTTTGGACCGCTAGATCAAAAAATTGGTATGAAGAACTATATACAGAACTCAAAACTATTGAGCTAACGATTGAACTTATCGATATGGCGTAAACCTTTGATTAAATAAATACGCCCAGAGAAAATAATATAGAGGATCATCATCCATTTCTCAAAATTAAAGAGTCTCCAAACTTTGCACAGAATTTATTCATGTAAAGGCATAAAACATGAGGCGATGCATCGATTTCATCAAATTCCGCGAAAAAAGATCGTCAACGTCGCCCATTATGCCGCAATTTTCCCAATTCATACCAAGACTTTTGCCTTTTCTGAACCACTTGAGGACCTGAATCAATTCAATAACTTTTTAAAACCATTTTTTTTTTAAATTACATTCAGTCTTGAATAAAAAAAAATCTCCAAAGTTTCCATCTCATTTTTCCAGCCAAATTTTGTGTCTGAAAGTCTTTCTGTAGCATAGACCATCGTTTGTTCGAACATTTGAGATATTTTTTCATGAATGAATACTAGGGTGATTCAAAAAAAAAATAAAATTTTGTTTTTTCGATTGGTACTTGGAAAAATAGGTTCCTAAACACCTCTAAGAAAACCTCTCCAAATATGAGTTTTTAATTGTAACGGGAAGGTCTTCCTACATATAGTTTTCTATTTTTTCTTATTAGCAGATAGAAAAATTTATATCTCGCTTCCAACTACTTGAAAAAATATCTTGTTCCTTAGATTTTGTAGGAAATTGAATGCCCTAAAAAAAGGTATCCCATGATTTTTTCGTAAACCCAACCGTTTAAAAGATATTAATAGTTAAAGTTGGATTATTTTTGGGAAAATTTTTTATTTCTTATGGATTTTATTACTCAATGAAAAAAATCATTGTGAATGATGAAACTCATAGGTTTTTGGAGAGGCTTTCTAGGTGTCTAGGAAGCTATTTTTCCGAGTACCAATCGAAAAAAAATATTTTTTTTTGAATCACCCTAATGAATACATTATATTATCAATAAAACAGAGGAGAATTGTCTTTCTTTTCTTCTTTGATGATTTCTATTTTTTTTTGTCATTTTTAAGCCAATCCACAGACTTCTATTGAATGTGTAAAAGTTCATTATTCGAAAAAATTATTTTCAATAATTTTTGATTCACATTTTCTTAGAAAGGATTGTGCTTGAATCTGCTTTTATTCTCATATTTGATAATATATGTACCTTCTATTTGTGTAATGTTCTTACTGACGTCTATATATTTTCTCAGTTATATTTTTGTACACATATACATACGATATATACATGCATTTAGCTTCTAGAAAAAACAGTCTTCTAAGCTAAAAGCTTAAATGCATACAATCTTTCCTGAATGAAAATGTATCCCATCGCTTATATAAATATATAAATCCATTCACTACATACATATGTACATAAATATATACATATGTATGCATGCATATACAATATCGTCACAAATACATAAATTTTAAAGCCTTCGTTTATTGCACATTTCGCCGCTTACTTACTCTCACACACACATCCATGCATATTTGCTTGACTGTATTTGTGCGTATTTATGTGCACTTGGAATCGATATTCACGATTGCCAAACAAACTGTCATTTCGCTGTGACATTGTGTTGCTGTTGCCGATGCTTGGTGCCGATAGCTGCTGCTCAAACATTCTGCCATAAAACGCAATTGTTGCGACAAGCATAACAACAACAACACTAGTTGTGTGCTAAGTGATTTTGCTTGCCTTTATGCGTTCGCTGCGGCGTTTCTTTGTAAGCTTATTTGTCTTTTTTTCGCAGCTTTCGCCAATTTCTGGTGAGCTTCTGAGCTGTCATTTCTGCAAAATCTGACACAATTCGATTTGCTTATCGGCAGATACCAATTTTTATGACTTCTCTCACTCGCCATAGTGGCAGTCAGTTTCTTTTTATCAAATTGATTTTAAAAGCGCATTGCTTTGACTTTAATGCCGGCAAATGCTCCGTATTCAACTGCTGAAAAGCTATTCGTTTTTATTGTGGGTTTTTGTATGGATGTGCCAGCTATTGTGCCAGCTTAAATTGAGTGGGAGGAGATGGAATGTAATTAGTTTAAGAATGGCAAATACATACTTATGTAACAAGTAAAGAAGAGTTAAGTGCGGCTATAACCGTCCATTTCATACTTGAAATGCAGCTTGCAACGATTAAAGCCAAGAAATACCCTCAGCTACATAAAGCCTATCAGTTCTATGAGATCTAGGACTAGTTTTCAACCGCTTTTATTAATTTTAACCATAAAAATACAATTGTTATTAACAACTATAACAAAGGAATATTCTTTCTTCAAAATCTTGTAAATTATATCTCAAAATTTTCATTAAGATGCGTTGAGTAGTTCACGAGAAATCTTGACAACCCTCTTTTTTTCTAGAAAAACGCGTCTAAAGTTTTCGCGAAGAGTCGTGAAGCCGATGTAGCCTCTTAAGAATTTAAAAATTTTCTCCACTATTATTCCATCAATGCATGTAAAACTTTTCTGGTTTCTCGGCAAAAAAAAATGCGACAAGTAATTTTCACAAGCTTCCCTTAAAGCCAACTTTACTTCATTAAGAGAGTACTGCTTAACCGAAGCGAAAAGTAGTCCGATGGTGCAAGGTCGGGGCTATATGGTGGATGCATCAAAATTTACCAGCCAAGCTCTCCCAGTTTTTGCCGAGTCATCTAAGATGTGTGTGGTCTAGCGTTGTCCTCATGGAAGATGAAGCCCTTCTGTTGTTCAGTTGTGGCCGTTTTTTTCGATGGCTTGCTTCAATCTCATCAGTTGTTGCCAGTAAAATGTAGAATCATAGTCGATGATTCCTTTCCAATCCCACCAAAACCTCAGCATAACCTTTCGAGGCGTCAATGCTGGCTTTGCGATCATTTGTTGAGCTTCACCACGCTTGGATCATGAAAAAAAAATCAAAAAAAATTCTTAATCAGTAAGGATGCTGTTATAGTCCGGGAACACGAAAACAAATTTTTTTGAAAATGGCGACTGTCTGAAAGTAAAAATCATTTTTTACGCTTTTTTTTTTTGAAATTCCTGAATTTTTTTAAAATATTAAAAACAACAATTTTGACACGATGCTGGTAGAAACGATAAAGGATTACATAAAACAGGTTCACACAAAATTTCAAGTAAATCGGTTGTATTGAACTTGAGATAATGCCGGTACCGTGTGGAAAAAAGTAGTTTCGAGAAAAACACGTTTAAAGTTTAAGAGACAATTCTAGTGAACACGGACGCCACCTCACAAGATCGGCTGTATCTCCGAAATTAAGTCGAATTTTGAAAAATCCTTCCAAGGTCATATTTTTGAAAGTTTAAAGTGAATATTTAAAGTTTAATATATGAAAAAAAAAATCGAATTTTTCAAAATTCTAGAGTCGAATACCCCCTTAATCTTTTCCATAATTTCATTGACTTTTTCAACTATAGGGCGACAAGAGCGAAGTGCATCTTTCACATCGAAATTTTCAGAACGAAAGCGAGCGAATCATTGTTGCACTACACGTACTAATACAGCATCGTCTCCGTAAAATTCACAGATTTCATTGGTGGCTTGTGTGACATTCTTTCCTTTTTTTATACAAAAATTTCCAAATGAAGCGAATTTCTTCATTATTTTCATTCATTACTGAAAGCTGTAACTTTTTTCAACTTCCGCGAATTAAATTTTTCTTTTGGTTAAATAAAGCTTAAAATCTCTCTGGAGATATACGACTGCAACGATATCTATTAAAAAAATACGAAAAGACTTTTTCGACTACCCAATATTTTCACAATTTTTTCTAATTTTCTTCCTATAAAATCAACCAAATTTTTCAAGAACTGTCTGACTTAGGAAACAAGCAATTTTCAGAACGTAATTTTAATATTACAAGAATAAAATTTATAAATATATAATAATAAAATAATAATATGTGACCTGGTCTACGAAAAGGGGGCTTGTGTCAAAAAATAAAAAAATAAAAAAATACAAAAAAAAACAAAATTAAAAAAAAAAAAATTTAAAAAATACAAAAAGAAATAAAAAAAAATTTAAAAAAAAAAAATGATTTTTTGACACTTACGCCCCCTTTTCGTAGACCAGGTCACATATTTGTTTTTCTTTTTTTAATTTTTATTAATATTTTTTTACTAATATTTGAAATATAAAATTTAAATTTTTTCTTTTTCAAAGTCGAAAAATTTCAATACAGCGTCATTTGAAAATATAAAAAAAATCCATTTTTCCCAACTCCCCACGACCACACAATGGCAAAGACCCATAAATGTTCACTTTAACGAAAAACAAACAGGTAATTAAGCAAGTGACGTGGTTACATAATGAATGTACTTTGAAGTGTGGAAATGCTTTTCAAAACAGAAACGTAGTAAATTTAAAATAAATAAGCAAATTCGCAACCCATAAAATTGCGTTTTATTTGTATAAATAAATAAATATGCGCATTTAACACAAACACACACACATGTATACATACATGCATACATACATTAAGTTCATGTAAATATGTCAACGGAAATTTATATAACTGACAGCTATGACAGACCATGTACGCCACATAGTACCCGACAGCCAAAAGCTAATAAGCTCACACACACACACAAGCAAACATGAAATTATTGACATTTGAGCGCTTGCCGGACCCGGCGCGACCATGTCATTGCACGTTCACATATTTACAAGTGAGTATGCCATGTTAAGCTATGCTATGTAAGTGATGTGTGGGCTCCATACATATTTACTCGTCTCATAAACAAATTAGTTGTGGTATGTCGAATGTGTGGCTCTAAAATGGCATTTGCATTTGACTTCATTAGCTTTGGACCTCATATTGAGCTCCCTCATCCCCGCCGCTCAAACAGCGAACACCAAGTGTCAACTGACAACTGGCACACGCTGCGCGTTGCTAGCAACAACAAAGTGTGTTATCTAAATTGCAGTGATATGACTCTACAAACATAAATATTAAAGTTAGTCCGCAAACGCCCAACACTCTGGCCTCCCACGCCCACATAAGCACATAAACACACACGCGCACGCATCCCACCCAGTTGGCATCGATAAATTCGCAGAAGTACGTAGTAAGTCAGCAAGTTGGCGAAATAATGTTTTGCCCCAAATGCAACCATGGCTACGGTAATAAAAGTAACGGTTTTGTTTTTTCACCTATGTGTGGGCATTCACACAGTTACATGAAAACGTAAACAAAGTGAGATTTAAAAAAATATATGTAAACAATATGTCTCAACAGTTTGATAAACCTTCCGAGAATTGCAATTGCTAGTTAGAGTAAAAATATCTATAAATATGACCAGTTTTCATACTTTTTACCAGGTTTTTCAATAAGTTTTGTCGTTTTATAAATAAAAACACAATTTTATGATTCAAAAAATACACTTTATTATTCAGTAAAATCTCCCTGAACATTAATAAACTTGTTCCAACGATGCTCCAATCTGTGGATTCCAGCCCTGAAGTATCCGGAAGGTCTGCAACCTCTTCTGTGACCTCTTCATTTGATGAAAAACGCTTGCCACGCCTATATTTTTTGAGTTCTGTAAACAAATGCAAGTCGCTGGGCACCAAATCTGGTGATTACAGTGGATGCGCCAACAATTCGAGTTTTAATTCATGGATTTTAGCTATTGTCCTGATGAAAAAGGATTTTTTCTTCTGCAAACCGTGTGTTTTTTCACAATTTTTTTTCCTTCAACCGGTCCAAAAGGTTGCAGTAATATTCAGTACTAATTCTTTTACCAGGTTGCGAGTAATCCACAAACAAAATACCGCTCTCATCCCAAAAAACTGTTGCCATAACCTGCTTGGCCGATTTCCGGACACGAACTCGTTTCGAAGCGGAACAACCAGGTTCACACCACTGTTTAGCTTCTTGTTTTGATTCAGGAGCATTTAGCTTTCTAAAACTTAAAATATCACTTAAAATATGGCTCACACTACCTAATAAGATGTGTAGAGCCTTTACTAAATATCTCTCAGTCAATCGACAATCTTTCAAAACCATATCCTGTGTTTACGCTATAATTGTTTCAAGACAACTTTTGCTTTATAAACCTTGACATGAAGGATCCGGTAATTTTTTTTTTTTTTTTGATCTAATATATCCTCGCGAGGATAACATTTTATTTCGTGGTGTGAATCACTCCAAGGTGGATTTTGTGAAGGTCCTCCAAAATCAGTTGTTGTTCCGGAACCAATTGATGCCGTGCATAAACTAATATTGCCAGATCGTCATGCGACCTATCCTGAAGTTTTGACAAGTATTGACATTAGTGGGACTATTATACATATATGCAGTATTCTAGAGTCGTAAGCATAAATCCAAGACTCATCATTAGTAATAATACATTTCTGGAGATACTGTTAATCAGAAAGCAATGTTTCACAGACGTTGATACAACGTTTTTTTTGTGCTTTCACTTTTCTTAGTTCCAAATGATTTTTTAAAATGGTTTTCACTGATACTTTCGATATTCCAACGATGTCAGTAAGATCTCTAACTGTTAATTATAGATTCTCAAGCATCAATTCATTTATTTTATTGACGTGTTGATCATCAGTTGATGTTGATGGCCGTCCTAGTTGTGGTTCGTCGTCAAAGCGGTCTCAACCCTCTTTGAATAATTTGTACCATTCAAAGCACCTCCTCATCACAAACAATTATCACCGAAGTTTTTATCCAACATTCTGAATGTTATCGGCACCAGAAATTTGATTCCACACACAAAATTTAATGGAACGTTTTGGTTGAATATATTCCCCCATCGTAAAGATCGCCGAATGCACTTCATGTACTGCAGAAAGGCAAATGTACAGTCTGTCAAGTAAGAGCGTGGTCGACTTTACCGACAGTTAGTGAAAGATTTCGCTCTAAATCCTTCACGAGCCGATAGAGGAAAGCTTTGTCCTTGATGCATTGTCAACAAAGGTTCAGTTGTCGTTGATCTTTTGAAAGAGAATCACGTTAAACGCCATGAGTGTTAAGTACGCGTCGCACTACGAAGCTGTGTTTCTTTACATTCACCCGAAAGGTCCCAAAGTGTCGCTTTCAGCGGCTCTTAAATATATGAGAAAGTCGAAGGCATTTGTACAGAAGTCGATACAGCGATATAAAGTGATTAAAAATGTTGATGATTCACCAGAAAGTGGTTCGATAGAAAAAATGAACAAAAAAGATGAAAAAAGAATAGTGAATCTGTTTTCGCGGAGTCTTGCTTTAACACTGCGGCAAGGAGAAGCAAAATTAATGGCAAAGGTTTAGATATATCCTACGAAACTATCCGAACCCTTCTTCATGCTCACGATCTGAAATGGCGCAACACAATGAAGAAGCCTCTGTTGACTGAAAAACTTGTGACAAAGCGACTGGCTGGGGCGCATGAGAATGTTGATAGATATAATTGTTTCAAGACAACTGTTGGAAGCGAGATATAAATTTTTCTATCTGATAATAAGAAAAAATAGAAATCTGTATGTAGGAGAACCTTCCCGTTGCAATTAAGAACTCATGGTTGGAGAGGCTTCCTTAGAGATGTCTAGGAACCTATTTTTCCAAGTACCAACAGAAAAAAAATTTTGTTTTTTTGAATCACCCTAATGTATACATAAATATGAAAGTTTCATAAATTTTTTTTTTATAAAATATCCCGAGCGCGCTCTTACTTGACAGACTGTATATTAAACATTAATGATTATTTTGATGTGATATTTGGCAAAGAAGTCACTGACAGTCATACATCTTTAGAATTTTCTACGGAATTTCATCAAAATCAGTCAAGCCTTGTCAAGCATACCTAAAGCATATACTTTTTGACAATTTTGATCTACTAAATGTAAACAACTTCTAAGTTTTTTGATAAAATGTTCACTGTGGTAGCCAGAAATCATTTTGAATACACAATAAAATGCAAAAACTTCTGTTGAAATAAATCCAACGTCAAATTTCAAATTCACACAAAAACAAGTGACTTCTCTAATCAACCATAAGAGTTATGTGAGGTTTAAATTTAAAATGAAATTCGGTTGATTAGCCGCACATACGCTTTTAACATTGATAAATTTCTAGAACACTCAACGCTATTGTTTAGAAATAATTATCGCCAATAGAAATCAAAACAAATATGCTAAATAATCACCATTAACCAACGTACACATACACTCACATAAGTCACATGCAATAAAAACAAAAAAAAGCAAATTAAAGCAATTAAATCGCCGCAAACAATTAAAGCCATAATTAATGCAACCAACAGGCGCGCGCGCTGATTAATGAAATTGCGGCTGAAAAAAGGTGAAATAAATAAAAAAAACAAAAACAAACACGAAATTAAAAGTGCTTTAATAAACGTCAATTGAAAGAGCAATTAACGCGCCCCCCGCCAGCGCCAGAACAAGTGAGTGAACGCGCGCGCAACGCCGCTTAAAACAAAATGAATGTGCGAAATGAGGCGCGACGTTGCTCATACGTCACGGCGTACGCCGCGTACAAAGATGCGCCAAACGCCAATATTTGCCCAATGCCGAAGGAGATTGGCGCACAATGTCCTTGTTATGGGCGAAGACAAAGCCTTGATTGTGCCGCAATTGCACGGATAGACGCTGCAGCAGCAAAAGCAACAACAAGAGTTGCAATAACAACAGCAGCAAGCAGCGCAACATGCAATGACGAGCAGAATGTCGAATTGACAACGAGGCTGCAGGCAAGCAGCCCAAGTCATAAGAGCGCACCAGCCACTGCAGCAACACACATACACCACACACCACACGCCTGCAGCCTTAATATGAGACCAACAGCGTTGCAGTTGCAGCTGCCACTTGCGCCACCGCTGCATTTGAGCGATGAGGATTCGTACGAGAATGATGATGAGATGGATGATGATAATGAAGGGCACTGCAGCCTCCAGCAGCAGCAGCACGTCTACCATCCACAACAACAAAAACATGATATCGACCACAGCAGCAACCGCAGCAGCCACGGTTGCCACAGCTCAGCATCAGACAGTGATGAAACTGACATCGGTCTGCAGGCTGTTGCCAGGGCCAACGACAGCCGCCTGCTAACAGCATTGACCGCTGCGCCGCAACCAAATGCCAGCGCAGACATTGACACCTCCACGCCGTTAGACGATGTAACGCAGGCTTCGAGTTTCGATGATGACTGCTTTTTGCTGCGGACGCCACCGGCAGCGCAGAATGAGTAAGTTCAATCGATCTGTGTGGGAGTTGGGGTTCATGGCAGAGACAATGCCTGAAATTGAATGACACGCTCGCATGTCTAAACTCACATGTCGTGGCTGCTGAGTGCCTTCGGTATTGAAAGCCATACATTTGTCCGCCGCCAAAATGGTGTTGTATTACCCGCTTGTATGTGTGTGCGTGTGTGTTTTAGTGTGTAGTTCGTTGTAAACAATGTCTGGACAATAAAGTCTATTATTGTTTGCGGTGTCTGACCTACAACATCGCAGCTCACAGCTGGCAGCTCGTTTGAATAAGTTTTAATTATTTTGTTTTGTTCTGATTAATGCGGCTGCTGTGGCTGTGTTGTTGTGCTTCCCAATGCAGGTGTTTTGCCGTTCACCCGTGTCTGCCACAAGGATGAAGCACAAGGTCACCGCCGATTGAGTTCGATTGAGGGCTAAATAACAAGTCATGATAGCGCCGTGTGCCGTTGCAAGTGTTAGAGCCACATTTCGGAGTTATTCAAGCGAGTTTTGTTTCGATGAATTTTGATAACCAAAGTTGGAATATTTTGATAGTCAAGGGTTGTATGGTTTTATTTACTAGAAAATACAAGATACTATGGCACCTCTGCCACAAATGGGAGACATCCGTCTGTCAACCGGCGGATACAGTGAAATATCTAAGGCTCATTCTGGATAGGAAGCTTTCTTGTTAACCAAATATCGAACAGAGAACAAAAAAGGCATCGATTGCCTTGTACTTCTGTAGAGGAGCCATTGTCAAAAGATGTGGTCTCTCACCGAAAGTGGTCCTCTGGCTCCACGACACCATAGTCAAGACCATTTTGTTCTTTGTCTTTATGTGTTGGAGGACTTTAGAAAAGATCACACCTGCAAAGAAAATCGCTTTCAACAACTCAGATAATCTGGGCTCCCAAAAGAACATGTATCTGAACACTCGGAAAGCCTCACACACTTTGACTTCGTACATGATCACTTGAATCATGGAAGCGCCAAACCGAACTCTGGCGACTACCACGCTGCCCATATACCGGCGAGGAATTATGGGTGGGAAGAAGCCGTTGAAAGAGAGGGGCAATGAGCTGACTTACGGATGTGTCAAAGCTTGGGGGGAAAATTAAGTTGGTGGAGGAGTTTACTGTCAGGAGCTCTCTAACAGGTCCAGCTTCAGAACCGCTATCGACGGAATGGGAGCGGGTCGGTGCTCCCGTATCCTATTGTGTTCTAAACTAGATAGCTTTCCTTCGCGGAAGTTTGGCCAGCGCTGTGCCACCATCGGTTGCGCTACCGCAAAAGTCTTTTGACCCAAGATCGATTGCAAGAGTTCTAGTGATCCTCCCCTAGTTGTGTGGCAAGCCATTGCCCTCTTAGCGTCCATGCTGTATGGTTGGCAATCTTACCAGACGCCGTCTGCAGAAGTTGTATGGAGGAAGATGAGGTGGAAACAACTCAACACTTCGTGCTTGACTGTCCTACGTTTGGAAAGTCAATACTTAGACATTTGGGAGCACATACCCACCGAACCGGCGGGGAATTTATATTAAATACCTGTGCCAATTTGTATTGGTTACTAAGCTTTTGCAAATTTATAAGTTCGAACAGAGGAGTTCTTCTTTTCTATGACTTCACAAAGAATTGCGCGATTCTTTATCAGTCTTCCAACCTAACCTAATCCTACAGAAAATTCAGGGAAATAGGCATGAAAGAGACCTGAAGCACCTTCTATGCTTCTGTCCAGCATTATCTATAACTCGCGATAGCCATCGAGGAGCTTCGCAGTTCAAGGGACTAAATGGAGTATCAGAATTAGATATCAAGTCTTCTGGAAAAAGCGTTGTAGTACTGAATGGCGAATACTTCAGCTTAAACTAAACCGAACCACCACCAACTGGCATTACTAAAGACCATTAGGTCTATGTATGTATGGCGAAACCTAACTTGGCTTAAATTAAACCTGATTTCTGATGCTTTTATGACTGGCTAAGAAACTAAAAAAGTTAGTGGCATTCATCTTAAGCAGTTCTCCAGCTTCAACTTAGATTTGGAATTTGACGTAGCTCTTCCAATCTTACTGATAAACTTGCGGGTTTGCTTGCGAATCAGTAATTTCCAAAAGTTTTAACAAGGACTTCCTTTTCAACTTTCGTTTTTTCTGAACCCGTTTTTTCCAAACAACATCGCCTTCTGAGTTACTAATATCATCTACCGACCGGTTCTGAAACCTACTCTGAAAAATCTCCGAAATACTGTCAGACTTTTCAGTCTTGCCATCTTTAAACATTATTCATACCTAACATGGTTTGCAATCATTAAGAGTATCCTCTTAAGAATTGCTTCTCATCACTTCTTTTGTTTTCGATAACAAAATTTATGAATTTCTATCTTGTACGGTAATTTCCAAAGCTCACAATGCTCATAAAACATACAAGAGTGGTGTTCGATTCGTCATTACTTGCTTCACTATGCGCCACATCTGCTCTCTTCTCACAAAAATTACATCTCATAGTTATCCAGTTGGGTTGACTACTACAATTTATCTATGTGCAGTGTTATAATTTCTATTCATAACATCTTTATTAAGTTGAGGCCATTTTATGTGTCATATGCCAGTTGCTTGTTCGTTTCGCCACTTTCTCTGTTTTTGCGCGTGTAAAACCACCAATAAACTATCACTATTTTTAGCCATATAAATTCTGAATATGAAACTGTCACAGTACAAGCACATAACTGTAATTAACTGTCAAATATGCATGATAATCCTTAAATTTAGATGCAATTGATTTGGGTATTTTTGAATTCAAAATATTTTCGAACACATTTCGCGTGACTTAAAGCATTCATTACACAAATATATGTTTGTTGAATGCAATTAAAAGTGTATTTTTAAATAAACAAAATTGCAATAATTGGCTGCAAAATTTTTGTGAAAACATTGCAAATTTCATTCAGCCTTGGACTGAGGCCAAAAACAACTGACTCACCTTGATCATGAATTGCCAACGAAATATTCGAAATTACACTACAAACTAAATGTGAAATTATTAAATTAACTCGTTGCCATTATAAGCGAATTTTAATGAATATATACATATATTGACATATTTATATCTAATAAGATTAGAATACCAGTAAAGGGTGATCTATTTCGAGGTGCCCCCTACTTTCTTAAAGAAAAAAAAAGCTGAAAGTTCAAATTGAATAGGGAAATTATTATCATTCGAAGGAACACTCTTTGGCATTTATTTTTTTAAGATTATCTCTTGCAAATGTTGGCCGCGACTACGTCTCAGTTGGTCCAGCCGTTGGGTCCAATTTTCGATGATTCGTTCCAGTATTTTGACTGGTAACTGTCAAATGACGCGTGTGATGTTTTACTCCAAAGCCCGAATCGAAGCGGAATCGTCCGCATAGTTTTTGGACTTTACAAATCTCTACAGAAAAAAGTGTGTGATATCACACGATCTTGGTGGCCAATCGATCGACCTAAAATGTGAAATTATCTGTCCGCGAAATGTACTCTCAACAAATCCATTGATTGATGCGATGTGTGGGAGGTGGTGCCGTCTTGTTGAAGGCAAAGGTCGCCGAGTTCCCGAGCTTCAATTTCAAGCATCAAATAGTCGGTTATCATGGCGCGTTAACGCTCGCCATTGACGGGAACGTCCTTACTGGCATCTTTTTTGAAAAAATGTGGACCGATGATTCCACCCGCACGCAAACCACACTAAACCGTTGTTTTTTCTAGATGAAATAGCTCTTGAATTTCTTAAGGTTGCTCATCGTCCCAAATGCGGCAATTTTGCTTGTTTACAAACCCATTGAGCCAGAACAAAATTTGCCTTGAAAACGTCGGATTTTCTTGGAACTTTTCAAGAGCCCATAGAAATAAGCGTTGTCGCTTGGAAGGTTCGAGCGGCTTCAGTTCTTACACAAGCTGTATTTAGTACGTTTTCCATTTAAGATCTCGACGTAAAATGCGTCAAGTCGTTCCATAAGTCAGTCCGAGTTGCTCCAAACGGCGCCGAAACGACTCCGCGGTCTTCGTGTACTCTCTCAGCTAGGGCTGCTACGACTCACGAGTGATCTGTCAAAAAAAGGTTATTGAAAAAAGTATCTTTCTTTGGATCACCCGTTATTAGAATACTACTATATAATCATCCACCAGCTCTGAGCATCGCCGACGCAATAGCGTGGAAACCATTAAATGCCCAAATGTGAGCGCATAAAATTCAATGTATTTTTAACAAGCGCCGAGTATGCACTACATTTATTCATTTGACTTTACCAAAAAAAAAATGAAATGAATTTGAATAAATTAAAATCTAGTTTCCACATAAATAATGCAGGTGAGCGCCATTTGGGGGAGCGCGTGGCGTTCGTGCTGTTAAGTGATTTCAAAACGTTTTTATTTTGTGTCTGTGAAGTTCACACAGCAAAAAGAATATTATAAATTAAAATTTTCTGTTTTTTTGTTTTTTTCTTTTATCATTAAGCAGCGTCACATCGCCAGCAGCGCTAAAAAAGTTTGGCAACTGCAGCTGTTGGCGGCGATTAGCGCGGCGCACGGCTGAATTGCCGACAATTGTTGCCGCTGACAAGAGTGGATTGTCGTTTATTTTATTGCCAGCTTAACAATTTAGAACATTTCCCTTTTCCTTTCTCGTTTTGGCTTTTAAAATTCACAAAATGCCATCCGCATTTGCCAATTGAATAATTGTGTTTTCAGACACGCGTTTTTGGCTGCGCGAAAAGCTTGCCAACCGCCCTTAATTGAAAAATTATTACAACACGACGTGTTTTTTGTTGTTCTTTTCAAGCCTTTGGGCTGCCATTGGCCTGAAATATCATTGACGTGTTTTTAGTGTGGATATTTATAGTTTTTATAGCGATTATTTTCGTGTGTTCACGAAATGTTTTTAAATTTTGCGATGAGGCATATGTGAGTAGTATTCACAGATGTGCTGTTTATGTGCATATGTATGTATAATTAACTAAGAATACATAAAATATGCATATAGATGGTTAAAAGCATTAAGGTGGTCGAATGAATTTTTTTTTGGACTCTCCTTAATTAATTAATTATGGAAAATTTTTTTTTTTTCAAGGGTCACACCCAGTGTGAAATTTCGACAAATTCTAATAGTTTTTTATTCTACATAGTATATCGATAGATCAAAAATTATATACTAAAATTTTGAAATTACATTTGAATATTTAATGGGTTTCCTCGGGTAAAAAACAGCCCTTTTTCAACAATTTTTTTCTTATATAAAAACTGAAATATTTTATTAATATTTTTATTCCTACAAACATACACCATCAGCAAAGAAATTCTGAAATTTTGGAAAAAAAATATTTTAAACTCGGCCACTGCGACGCCGTTTCCTCTGACCCCTCGGAGTAAAGATATCTTATCTATCTAGCCTCGAGCGTTCAAGTTCTCAAGGCTGTATATCCGAAATTATTACTCAGATCAAGTTGCAAATTTAGAACAATATTCTAAAAATGTTGTAGAATTGAATAAGACAATAAAAAAATCCAATTACTTGAAACCAATAAACCCATGTAACCCCTTAAGGAAATTGGTAAGAAGGAGTTATATTACAGACTAAATCCTTCCAAAATTGGATTTCAATAGTGACTTCCAAGCGAGAATACCATTAAGATCTAAATGGTGAAGAGGTTTAGTAGAGGAGAATGAATTGTTTTATTTACAGGGAATTAAAAAATTTATCTCAGCCAAAAAATGGAATCAACTCGTGAACATTTTCGTGCGATCATTTTTCACAACTTTTGACGTGGATTATCACGACAAAAGTGCATCGATGAACTAAAATCTTTGTATGGCTATGAAGCACCATCCTATAGCATTGTGAAAAACGTATACAACGAATTCATTCGTGGCCGACGCTCGTTCAAAGACGAATTCCATGAAGGTCGTCCAAAAACAGCCGTTGTGCCAGAAAACATCGATGCCGTACGTGAACTGGTAATGCAAGACCGTCATGTAACATACCTTCAGATAGACGCATGCCTATGTATTTCTCCTACCAGCATACATTCGATATTGCATGAACACCTGGTCGTAAAAAAGGTTTGTTCTCGTTGGATCCCGCACAATTTGACAATCGCTCAAAAAAGGCTCGTGTGGATTAGTTTAAAGAAATGCTGAAAAAGTACGATCGACGTTTATAAGATCGTCACAGGTGACGAATCATGGATCTATGTGTATGAGCCCGAAACAAAACAACAATCGACCGTGTGGGTTTTCCAAGACGAGCCAAATCTAACGAAAAAAAAACCATTTTCGTTGATAAATATGCCTATTTTCTTTATTAGGCCAGAAATATATATAGCAGCCTTCGTATACTCCTACGCTGTTGATATCTCTCTCTCTCCCCATACGCTTAGCAAACTCAGTTGGCATCTTTCAAGCGCAAGTACTTCACATAGAGAAGTCCTATGTTCTACTAAATAATAGAGGCTTTAGAAAAGCGTTCGGCACATTGGCAGGTCAAATTGTCACTTGTCTATAATGCAACGAAAAAGTAGACCAGTTGACCAAGTCAAGAGCCTCTCTGGACAAATCTGAAGCATAGAAAATACCGTGCCTGTGACGTAGGATCTTTGGACGAATCTGAACCAGAAACAATGCCGTACCTGCGAGGAAGGATCAAGAGGGCGAACTAAATACGCAATTTGAACAAATAGGTCAGAACAGTTGGGAATAACCAAATGCCAGATAGTGAAACAGATGTGTACAAAATATGACAAAACAAAAAACAAGGACTTATTAAATAGGTCCTGGAAAAGTATTGGTAGACTTAAAGCTATCATAACGGTACATTGAACTTTCAGAGAACACGAGTTAAAATTGGGAATGTGCCATAGCAATATTTGTCGCAGCTGCAAACTCGAAGGAAGTAAGAAAACGGTGCCAAGCTCTATCACAATTCTAACGTAAAACTCTGGGAATCTATCAGATACCATACCTTGAATGTCTAGCTACAAAGGGTACAATGGAGATAAGTAGTTTCCTTGGAAGCACCGAATGATTTGAACACAGCAATGAAACGTGATATCATGATGCAAGATCCTACGATGGTGTATCAAAATGTCGCATCCAGCGCTGGTTGAACCCGAAGGCGCTACAGTCTTACCTCTCTATCTACCAACTTTTCTTTATACATTCTTTTAATATTTTGTTGACCGTAGACCATTTTACAGAGATTATCTTCTAGTCGAGAATTTTTCTTTAGGTTTCATTCACGAAGAAGGCCGGAATTACAGCAAGAAAAACAGGAACGCCGTCGAAGTCTCGACTTACTCGTTCTTGAATTATTTGTTATAACAATTTAATTGTTAGTTATTATACCACTGAAATTTTAAAAGAACTGATATTTTTTTTTTACAAACAGACGAGGAAACTAAGGGCACTGGCTACCGAGGTCTTTTATTATTATTTTATTTTATTTTATATTTGATATCTCCGACTATACCAACTTGGAGTTTAAAATTTAGAAATTCGCATTGAAAATTTCCTCATATAGTATGTATTAAAGGACCTCCCTAAAAATCATTATACGATACATCACTCTGCCGGCACATTTTCTACGCCAGCAATGACGCGTTCCACTCATTTGGTTGTCATTTGTGTACTCGGCGCTCGTCACGGCCCGTATAGCGCCCATACATTTTAATTTATTTGTTATTTCTACAAATTTATGTGTTTATTTTTATACACTGTGGCATTAGTTTTCCATTTCGGTACATAACTTTTACAAATTATTTACATCAATTAAACACGATTTTGTATTTCAAAATTTTTATTTTCGCTCAATAAATTTTCAATTAATTTTGTCATATTTTGTAGTTTCGAATAAATTGCGTTGTTAATAATTTTTAGCATTTCTATTTGGAAACAAATATTGGATGGGCTAACGTAGTATATTGTATAGTACATACCACTACTCGCACTTGTACCTTCGCTATAACTAATTAAACGCCACATTTCCAAGGACATGTTTGGAATTTTATTGATTTTTAATTTGGCTTTTAGGAGTTAATGTAGTGTAAGTGTACTTTCACTGAATTCACCTGATCAAATTTGACCCGGACTGAGGAAAGAAAATATTTTTTCATGTTTATTAACACAAATTTTTATTATCACCTTGAAGACAAGCTACCAACGTCTCCAATTTTCCATACACTTGTTTGCGAATTTTGGTTTTTGCCTTTTCGCTATTTTGTTGAACTGTTTCGACCCCATATTCTTAAACCCATGGCTCGTTACCAGTAATCATGCATTTAAAGAGCTTAGTGTTCCCAGCTACTCTTTTGTAAACTCAACTCGATGTAATTTTTTAGAAAGATTGAGGTCTTTTAAGACGAGTCTAGCATTGACAGGTTTTATACACAAAACATTAACCAAAATGTGTTGAGTCGATTCATAAGAAATGTTGAGATCTTTTGCTATCTTTTTGATGCCCACATGACGATTTTCAAGTACTGTATTTTGAACTTTGTCCAAGTTATCATTGACTGCTTTGTTCCACTCAAATACTTCTGTTCGTAATATAGGCAAAGCGCACAATAGACCGAAGGTCGCGGTGCATTCCTCGTCTATCTATCAATAGTGATAAAGCAGACCCCCCAAAAAACAAACCTTTCTGTAAAATTAGTATTTCCAAAAAAAAAAAGTGAGGTTAGATTGCTGATGTGATCTTGAGTAGGCTACTCCCTCTTAAGCGCAAACTAATGTACTTCTACCCGAACATTGGTTAAAGACTATTGTAAGGCTTTCGAACCTATAACTGTTTTTTGATTTCGAGTAAGACTTACAGATTCCCAAGTAAAATTAGGCATTACTAAGCAGATAGCTTTTCAGAATAAGTGTGTCTAAGTGTATTGTTTCTCTAACGAAACTCATATTCCACTTTTACATTGCTTGAAACTACTGCAACACCTTGAATTCGAAAATCGAACGTCTTAAATTTAATAAGCGAGTGTCAGAAGAACACTCAACTCGAATAAACTCTTTCTGAAAGTGTTTAAAAAACTTGTAACATCTCAACAATCGAATGTGTATATATTTTAATCCATTTGTTTGTATTTGGTATTTTGAGAGATTTGATCGCTTCCATCCGGATAACATGACCTAGAGTAGCCACTGTCTCTTGATTCGCTGAACTATGTCAGTGTCGCCGTATACTCGTTTCTTGTACAACTCATCGAGTGCGATATTCGCCGTTGTCAATGCGCAAAGGACCATAAACTTCCGCAGAACCTTTTTCTCGAACACTCCTAAGGCCGACTCATCAGGTGATGTCACTTTCCATGTCTCCACCCCACATAGCAGAACGGGAATGATTCTCAATATCCTACTTTGTCTGGAGTAGCATCTGCTGGCAAGAAATATTCTGCACTGCATTTCTTGGCTGATATTGTGATTGGTTAAAGTCGTTTCCAAGATATACGAAATTATCCACGACTTCAAAGTTATGACTGTCAACAGAAGTCGCACGATCTGAAACCTAGCTTGGTATCGAACGGCTCGGAGTGGTCCTTACCGTTTCTGAAGGAGCTTTTGGTGTTTCTCAACGTCAGCTTACACAGCCGTATTAGCTTTGCGGGGATACTAAGCTCAGACATAGTTCTGGTAACAGTTCTTTAAACAGTTTGACTACAACTCTAACTTAAAAATTGAAGTCCTTAAGAGCCAAATTTGTAAATTATAAAATTTTCCTCCATTACGAGCACTTACAATTTGACAAATACAAATCTACACCACCACCACCACCTGCAGAGGAAGATTAAAATTTTCTAATGGCAAATTTATACGAGTAGCATAATTAAATAATAATATTTGACTGCTTTAGCGGTTGTTCAAATATTCAATTCCCATTATTAAATCACATAAAAGCCACCGCTAATGGCATATAAATATCCTCTGTTTTCCAGCGACGCATTATACCCACAAGCGCTTTGCAACAAACATACTTGCACGTTTGCCGGGAATTTGTGGGTGGGAAATGTGAGGCAGGTCGGAAAACGGAGGAAATTCAAATTAATAGCAATTTATGATTTTACCGTTATTTTTTATATTTACATTTTCCTTTTTTTTGGCAAACAAACACTTTGTGCCAGACGATAGAAAGTAATACCGTAAACAACAACACAAATCGCTAAACGACGAGCCAAACGGGGTTCGGAGGGTTGAGTTGTTGCCAGAGTAAAGAAGAGCGAGTAATTCCGCTGCCAGCAGAGCAAATATGTAGCAAAGGATCAAAAGTACAATATGCTATAAACGCGTTAGGGTGGTGCTTAAGGAAAAATTTTGCAACTGATTTTGTAAGTCTCAATGGCGAAGTCAAATGAGCTATCGATTAAGATAGCACACATGAACTTTGGTGCTTATTTCAAACTATTGAAGACTACCTTCTAACTGTCAAAGTTGAAGTTACATTACTCGTAGCTTTTTATTTATATAGTGTAATAGGCAATAACACAACTTAACCTGTATTTTAAGGTTAGGGTTAAAGGACTCAACTTCATTTCAATTGAAATATTAGAATTTCATATTAGCGGTAACAACTCAACTTTTTTGACAAGAGTTGCAAGCAAATACATAAAAAAACCGTTGTATGACGTTGGCAACTCAACTTTTTTAACAAAATTTTTAAACGAAATTAGAAAAAAATTGTACGACGATGACAACTAAACTTTTTTGGAAAAAGTTGTAAACGAAGAAAGAAAAAATAGTTGTACGACGTTGACAACTCCACTTTTTTGACAACTTTTTTGAGAAGAGTTGTAAGCAAATATATAAAAACGAAGTTGTACTTGGATGACAACTCAACATTTTTGACAAGAGCTGTAAATGAAGATAGGAAAAAAGTTGTACGACGTTGACAACTCAACTTTTTTGACAAGAGTTGTAAAGGAAGATAGAAAAATAGTTGTACGACGTTGACAACTCAACTTTTTTGACAAAAAAAAACTTAAGTTGTACGTCGATGACAACTCAACTATTGGGACAACAGTTGTAAACGAAGATAGAAAAAAAGTTGAACGACGTTGTGAACTTAACTTTTATGACAAAATTTTTTTTTTTCCATTATATATTTTTATGTTAGTGCTCAAAAACATCAAAAGTTGACTCTCATTACTAGCAGCTGTCATAGAGAATTTTCATAGTTGTTTTCGAAAAATTGTCATCAATATAATATCTCTCTTATCAACTTTAAAACAACTACAAATTATTTCCGATGAACAATGTCAAATTTGAGTTGTTTCAATTTCAACTCAACTGAAACGAGTTGTTTCAATTTCAACTTAACTGAAACTCGTTGTTTCAATTTAAACTTAACTGAAACTCGTTGTTAAGATCTTAGCACATCATACTGCTGACTGAAGAATATACTCTAAAAAATGTTTTTTTTTACGCTTAGGGACCACCCTACTATTCCTTCACATTCATATACATATGTATATTAAGCGTTTCTGTGTAAGCAGTTAAAAGTTGCAAATTGAGGAATAAACACAAGTGCCTGCAATTTCGGTGGCAACAATAACGCTACTTTTCCTCATAACAAGAAAGATAACAAAAAAACATCAAAAAATTATATGAAAAAATTCGGTGGAAAGCCTAACTATTACATCTCGTTACCACCCGTACCCAAGAAGTACGAGTTCCGTAAATTTTTGGCATAATTTCAAATTATACAGTCTCCAGTGCCACTTCGCACCAGCTCACACCTCCAACAACAACGCTGCACGTGTATGATTGCTTAAGTAAATCGCCTTGACCAGCTCTGCACAGGACGGCCATTAACGAGTGTTTTGCGGCGCGTTGTGACAACTTAGCTGGAGTGCTTATGTTCTGAGTGTGTATGTGTTTGTGTGGCGCCTATAAAAATTCCAAATGACAACATCTCATTTGTTGTCATGCTGTCATATGCAACACGGATTGCTCCCCTTAATGGGCAGTGGAGTTGAATTAAGGATAGCATTGGGTGCGGAGATTTTCGGAGATATCTTCATATATACACACACATACTTGCAGATTTGTATATACGTATATAAAGATGGTTTAAGTGTTGCAATTGTGGCAGCCTATGTAGTTACGCACTTTTCTCTAGACAGCAGACATTACGCAGCCAGTCGGTGTTTATTAAAGTTCTCTGTAGCCTAATTTCCCACTGTTTTGTGGAGAAAGAAATTTGTGATATTTGCAATAAGCTGGTTCCAGTCAAGCTGCCTCAAAATAAGCTTTAAATAGGCATATGTTGCCTCCAAACTATCGTGTTTAAACGGATAAGTGCATAAGTTCATAGTGGCTGGGTTTGAAGTTAAAGTAGTAGTCTGGTAACTTGGGTTCAAAAAATCGAAAAAATTTTGTTTGCTTAATTTGAAAGTACAATGTCTTGAGAATATACTGTGAAAAATTCAGACAGAAATTCAATATATTTCGGGAGTTATTACGAGTTTCCTAGAAAGCCACGGAGTCCTCTCTCTCGAAGTTGTTGAACTTTAAACGCGTTTTTTCTCAAAACACTATTTTTCTGGTCGGCGCGGGTCCTAACTTTTTTTCTACTGAACCGATTGCTTTCAAATTTTAACAGGCTGTTCTACACCCTTATAGTTCTCGTAAGAACAAGGAGAATTTTTTCACCCCCAACTTTTTATTTTACAACCCTTTCTTTGCTAAAATAAAAGGACTTTTTTTCAAAGTCCGCCATTTTGTTATTTACCTTCAAATTTAACTTCAGTAGTTCCGACCAGAATGAAGAATATTTGTTTTCAGATAACATCAAAAGCCAAAATCATCCAGGCCACCCACGTACATTTTTTTTTGAGGTTCCAACTTTGAGTGACATTAATAATAGTAATAAAGTATTAAATTTTTTCAAATACATTTTCTTTTACATTTTCAATATGTAAATAACAACACTCTAAAAATTCAAGATAATTCATTTTTATTTTCCTATAAAAAACCACCCTCCAAAAAAGTCATGAAAACAGGCATAAGTTACCAGACTACCTTAAACTTCATAGAGGCATGTTTTTATCGGGTCTTTCGCGAAAATTAATGTTAAATCAATCTAAGTCCCGAGCACCTCCGCAAATGAGGGCTCTTAAGAGGCTATATTTACCTGTAAATTTCAAAAATAAATTTATTGCATATATTATATATCGAATACGAGTATTTGAGATTATTCTCCTTAAATTTGAAACTGATCCACGAAATAGTTTCGGGAATGTGAGCATATTTGTTAAAATGTTTAACTTACGGCGGGATTCTGTAACCAGTCTCTAGTCTCTATTTGAGACATTTTGAGACAAAGTATCAATTTGATACTAGTTACTATTCCCTAAACAGTCTCTAGCGTTAGTCTCAAAATATTGAGACATGGTAGTTAGCTGGTCACAAAACTAAAAAGAACTCTTGCTGCCATTTTCAATGCACTGAATAGAGATCATCAAAGATTTTAATCGATTGTCGTTTTTTTACATTTTGTAAGCAATTCAAACACGAAAAGGTTAAAAATAAATAAATTTTACATAAATTTCGTAAATATTATGAAACAAAGTCAACATATATTTTCATTTTTATTGATAATTATGTTTTTTGACTATGTTATAGAAAAGTTAATATTTGTTATCGACATATTTATTATCATTCAAGTGTAAAAACATCTCTGAATAATGAAATGTAATAGATTTTGAGACTGCCACTTACAGAATAGCAAAATCGTCTCAAGTCTCAAAAATTGTCTCTAACTCAAAATCTCAAATTTAGAGACTTGATACTGTCTCACGTTACAGAATCGCACGGTTAGTGTAATCGCCACCCAAAACTTTAGACGCATTTTTCTTGGAACGCTGTTTCCAGTGTCGATGATGAAAATTTCTCTAAAACTTCTGGATCCAACGACTTGAAATTTTCACGAAACTTCTTAGATGTATATCTCGGGAAGTAATCGAAGGAATATTTTTGAAAATTATTTCGTTTTATTTACTTACTGAAATGTAAAGTAAATTTTTCATAGAAAACGACCGTTTCTTGGCAATCCCTATTTGTCAAAAAACAAAATTTTGACTAGCCCTGTGATCAATACCAAAATTGAGTCCACTCAAGCGAGATTTCCAGTCCAGCATCGCTAATCACAACTTTTTGCCATCTTTCTGGCAAAGCTCTCTATACCATTACGGTAAAACTATTCATCTTGTGATGCTATCCAAGGATCAAGCGATTTTTTCGAAGTTATCTTGTGAGTGAAACTGCTTCTGAGGCAGACCATGTGCCATCGAACGGAACAAATAATAATCCGACGGAGAGTTATCTAGGCAATGTGGCGGGTGTAGTGGGACTTCTCATTAAGCTTTTCTAAGTAGGTTTTAACGGGTTGGGCAACGTAAGACCGAGCATTGTCATGCAGCGGAATCATATTTTCATACCTCTTCTGATATTGAGGTCATAAGGAACTCAAGTTTCATGTATCTAAATCATTCCAAGCACATGTAGTCACTCTGAAATGCCTTAATGGATAACTCCTAATCCTAAATCCTCCGTAAACTTTTTGCAGTTGTCCTTCAGACGCCGATTTCTTTGACCGAAAGAAGAAAATCAACACTAACCGCAAATGACGACTACTTGGCAAAAACTGGGTCACATACCAAAAGTATACAATATGACACATAGTCACTAATGTGGAATCGCAGTTTACTTTTCCGATGTCTAGATTAAGCTTATTAGGTTTTGGCTATATGAAAATCGATCCCTACTAACTGCTGCAGCCATTTATTGACAAACAGCACGGACTTAGTTGCGCCCCTAATATTAAATGAAATGGAGCATCAAGTCATGTCAAGCCTTCAAAGCCTACAACTCAACACTTACCAAAATCTATTTACGCACTTTTGGCAGAGAACAATATCAACTATCATGTGAGTATGACCCGCCCATACTCGCTACTTTGTAGCAATTCGGTATGTACAATCCTGTCGGAGTTGCCATCAAACGCACATGCTGCTGCCGAGCGATTTAATGAAAGAATTCGAAATGTACCAACAAAAGATGTTGGAGGAAAGAAGTGTGCGACAGGACTTAATAAAAACTTAACTCTTAACACACTTTGTTATGTTAGGTCGCACTTAAAGATGCTGCTATGATGGTGCTGCGGAGTGTTCTTCACAGAATAATAGAAATGTTCTCAATATTGTTTTAGAAATCGTTAAAGTTTGGTAATTTGCGCGGCTGGTTGTGTGGCTTGTGTTCTACTTTTGATTGGAGTTTAAAGTTTCATTAGTATTTCATGAAGCAGTAAAGTGAATTCTTAAATATTAACTTTTATTGAAATTACTAAACTTTATGTATTTTGTATATCATTTAGTTCTTCTTTGAAACCTTTCTACACATGCTGTTCTTATTATTTTTATTAAAACATTTTATCACTTCTATGATAACATAAAATTCTTTAGCGATTTTTTCACATTTGAATACAATAAAATTCCTTTAAGGTGGTACCTTTTTTAATTTGGGAGGAGTCCTATTTTAGGTCTAAATACGACCAACTCTACTTATCATATCTGAAAGAAGTAAAGCAAACTATAAAACATCTACAATGTATAGCTAATTAAAAGTAGACTGGACTCTTCGATTTTGGACATAATTTTTAAAAAGGTTGCCACCTGTCCATAGAAGTAAAACCGAAAAAAAACTTAAAAAAGACCTTTAAGCATGTCTTCCCGAAAAAATTAGATTTCAAACATTATTTTGTATTAGAGTTGCCACTTATCTAAGAAAATATAACTGAACAAAATTTTGTAAAAAGTATGCCCAAATTCACGAAGGTAGCAAAATATTCTCTTTGTTACATTTGGACGTCTTTTCATTTCCTTTCGAGGGCGTCTTCGTTTCTTTCCAATGATATGCTCCTCAATGCATTGGCTTACACTGGATCCGATTCATTGCACCAAATTCAAGTGGTGAAGTGTGCTAGCCAGCCGTTTCATCTCTTCTTTCTTCAGACTAGACTTGCCCTCGAGACGGTTGCATATTCCGTCCGCCGCCTTGCAACTCGCTTTTGCATTCAGCCTCTCCTTGTTTGGCTTCTTCTGGGGCCCTCTCTTTTTGGCAGAGTTGGAACCCTCGGTCGTCTGCACTGGAGAGTGAAGAAGCTCTTCCTCCTTTGCTGCGTTAATGCTTACAGCGCTTTTTGGGTCCGAGATTACGTGGACCGTGGCACCCGTGTGCAGTAAAGCTGGTTTGGCAATAGTACTACAACCTGCCTGCTTCCTTGCTGTGGAGATGTAACAGCTCATAAAATCGCTGCGCCCGCCAATGGAGCCTTATCTCCCACCGACGTTTGGACTGACATCCCAGTCCGCTTCGTTGCTTTCTCTTCCTCCATGTTGAGGTTTTGATTCGGATTGATACTCCTAGCGTTTTATATCTACCGTCATGTACCTCATAAGCAATGTCCGTTGTATTACCCATTCACCTACTACTGAGGTTGCATATAAAGTAGTCCAGCATAAGGAATGAATGAGAAAGTACACACTTTTTCAGTTTTCGCTAGGAGCCGCCTGCCTGTAATGTAATGACTCTGACAGACGCCAGATTGAGATCTGATATTGTAAGCAGAAACACTCACTGCCCTGTCGACACCCGCACGGAGGACACAGCTAAGAAGAATTTTTACCAACCCAACACAACAGCAACAACTAAAAACGATAAATTCAGCTAAATGCTATAGTGATCCGATATTGTCGATTCGGAAAAATTAGCAGCTCTTGGGGAGAAAGAACGTGTGCAAAGTTTCAGATCCAATATTTAATTGAGCTGACGAAACTAATCCAAAACCCCAAAAACCTGTCCACCTACTAAAAAATGATTACACCCTTAAATTTCTAAGCACGTGAACTCATTTTTGGTATTAACTATGTATACCAAAACTAAATTCAATCAATTTCTAAACTGCCCCACATCAGTGCACTCTTTAATATAAATTAAATGTGTAAGCAATCTATTTTGCATTTGCAAACACAAAAAGCACACACAACAATATTCATATCTTCATATGCTTGCACAATTTTCGCTTTCCACAGCAGTGTCTCAAAGCCAAACCCTTTTTCGGTAAGCTTCCAAATAAAAATTCATGACACTTTCAAACGCTCGGCATCAGCAGGATATTCATGTCTTCATGGCTGTGAGTTGGCTGCCAAATTTTAAAGCTTTGCGAGCCTGTTCGAGAATCAATATTTGGCGTGCTGCCAGCAACAAATCAGTGGCCACTCTAACAAGGCGCTAGAGGCAACTACCCAACTGTCCGTTATAATGGCGGCGTCGGTGGCAACACCTTACCTAAACGGCAATTGAAGAGTTCTCTAACCTTTTTGTGGGCGCTGCTGGGAATTTTTCAATATTTTTGTGCTTAGTTTTTGGTTTTTTTTTTTTATACCTTGAACAGTGTATATTAAGTTTGGCACAAAGTTGTAATACCCAGAGGTGAACGTTGGAGATCGTATAAAGTATATAAATAAATGTTTTTACAAAATTCAGCATAGATCATTTTTCAGGGCATCGTAACAAGTCTCGAAAAAATTGGTTCGATCGAACAACTATGACGTATAGCTGCCATATAAACTTACCGATCCAACTCAAGTCTTTGTAGGGAAAACTTTTTTATATAGCGAGATATTTTTACGAAATTCAGCGTAGATCATTGTCCATAGTAAAAAAAAAAAAGTTTTTAGATCGGACCACTTTAGCATATAGATTCCTTACAAACGGAACGATCAGAATCAAATCGTTGTATGGAAAACTTTTTTATATGACAAGATATCTTCAAGAAATTTGGCGTAGAATATTTTGAACTACAAACACTTTAATTTCTTAACACAGTTTTCTTATCGGATTACTATATCATATAGCTGCCATACAAAATGGCAAACAACATCAAATCCTTTTATGAAAAACTTTTTTATTTGACGAGATATCTTCACGAAATTTGGTATGGATTATTCTACAAGGCCACGAAATAATATCCGATAAAATTGTTCAGATCGGACAATTATATCATATAGCTGCCATACAAAATGGCAAACAACATGAAGTACTTATAAGAAAAACTTTTTTATTTGACGAAATATCTTTACGAAATTTGGTATGGATTATTCTACAAGGTCACGAAATAATATCCGAAGAAATTGTTCAGATCGGACAACTATATCATATAGCTGCCATACAAAATGGCAAACAACATCAAGTACTTATATGAAAAACTTTTTTATTTGACGAAATATCTTTACGAAATTTGGTATGGATTATTCTACAAGGTCACGGAATAATATCCGAAGAAATTGTTCAGATCGGAGCACTATATGACATAGCTGCCATACAAACTAACGAACAACATCAAGTTCTTGTATGAAAAACTTGTTTATTTGACGAGATATCTTCACGAAATTTGGTATGGATTATTATTTTAATCAACGTTACAATGTCTGAAAAAATATTTGATATCGGGCCACTATATCATATAGCTGCCATACAAACTGAACAATCAAAATCAAGTTGTACTTGTAGTATGGTTAAATTTTTATTTGTGAGGGGTATTCTGCATAGCTTCGGTGCAGCCGAAGTTAATGATTTTTATTTTTATTTTCTTTTTATTTTTATTTTTTTCCTTAAAATCTTTTTACTCCTTGCTGGGCCTTTTGCCTAAATAGTTTGGCGCTGGTTTTCGTGTGTTGAAGGTGGCAATTTTCATTTAATAATAATTGATGATTTTTTAATAGGGCGGCATCTAGGAAAATTGCCTTCGTGCAACTTTTTTTAGAACTAATTTATTGAGTAAAGCTCGAAGAAAATTGAAAATTGCCGGTTGTGGTGAAAACTAGTTAAGTTTCAAATGATTACATAAATGTGTATGCATGTTGTTGTTTGTGGTGTTGTAACATATTTCATATGCATCTAATATAATAATAGATAACGGTAGCTGATAACCCCATCACATTTGCAATTCTATATATAGAGCTCAAAAACAATTCATGTATTTACATACATACACACATACATACATGCAAACATAGACACACACGTGTTTAAGGTTTGCTGTTATTCACTTAATAATAATTTTAATCAACTTTAAAGGCACCTCTCACCCTTGCTACACGTCTGCGGCACTATCATCTATAAATATTGCGCAAAATATTGAATGCAAATTCCAAATATTGAAATAGACACACGTCACACGCATCGAACAGCAACACTGTCAACTCGGCTCCACTCCACCATTTTACTTACACACACGCGCTGCTAAATATAATTTCCATGATTGGCATTTGTTTTGTGTAGTAAATGTGTTGAATTTGCAAAACAAGAACACAGTTCACGCGGCGCAGACAAAACTCAAAATTGTTTACATTTTTACAATATTCAGTCATCCGTAAGCGACAACAACAATAATAATAATAAGGACGTCATCGGCGCATAATTTGTTCCACGATTTTCTTTAGTTGTGTGTGTTGGCTTCAATCTTTACTGCTTTTAAGGTCTACTTTGCTAGATTGTAGCTTACTTTTGCGCAGCTAAAAAATATTTATAAACAGCGGGTATATAGACTAAGAAGGCACGTGCCACTCTACCAAAAAAGAAAAAAGTCAGAGCCTTTTGTTGCAAGATAAAAGACAGAAGTGATACTTTTCTCGCAAAGATTTCTGTTAATTGAAAACAGATTATCTCCGCCGTATTCTGGGTCCAGCAGCGTTCACAATGAGACTTCACATTCAACTGGCACAAGGTCAGCTCTCTCCATATTTGGGTTCAAAACCTAACCACCACAATATTCTACTGAGAATCGAGCGCAAGAGCATAATAAAGCGAACTCCAAGGGTTTACTGCACCCTGTAAAAGCCTCCAGTTGTGCCCTCATTCCGCTCGTTACTGTTGACATTTTAACTTTACTTCTTTTTATTAGGAAGAAGAATTTCACTGAAAGTGTTATAATTTACTTCAAGCTGTATATTACAACATTCTTTTCTGATTAAACTATCCCTGAAAGCAAAGCCCTTACATAAGAAATAGTGAATTTTATTGATTTTATTCGGAGTAAATGCTTATTCCCCGTGACCCGATGGGGGGTAGTCGGTAGTTTCCAAGGTACCGAATTTGAATAACCTATTCTATAAATTGTCAGTTGACTGCTAGAAAACTGTTCGACCTCAAGTTTATACGTAAAAATACGCCTTCCAAAGCTCTTGACGCATTGTTCTTAAAGAGGGCAATACCATTACATAGGATTGTTTTTTATATGAATCCTTTAACTCTTACGAAGCGATTTTAAATTTGCGAATTTTTGTTAGGGAGTGTTAGATGATTGTCTATTTAGCACACGAATTTTCGTCATAATATTGTACTGTGCTGAGAGAACTAAGTGACATCTGCATATCTTAAGCACAACACATTACCTTCGATGAATTGACGAAGCTGTGAATAATGCTTTACGCTAAGATTATTCTCAAGATAATGCTAAAAACCCTAGCACTTCAGTTATATAAACATATTCAATATATACAAGGTTCGTTTGGGAAGTAATAGGGAAAGTAAAAAAAAAAATATTGAACCATTCGTTACAATTCTGTAACAACTTTCAAAATAGGCTCCCCTCGCGATTTCCAAGTATTGAAGGCGTCACGGAAGGCATTCTCCGGAATAGCCTTGAGAGCCGAGGTGATTGCTGCTTGGATCCCATCTGTCTTCCTAAAATGCTTGCCTTTCATCGGCCTTTTCACGCAAGGAAACAAAAAAGTCCGAGGGGACCTGTGATTCAAAAATTAGGGGTCACCTTCACACATGTTCAAATCCTTGGCACACTTCACTTGCCGCAATTTCTGGTCGTCAGTTCAAATGCTCCGTCACAATATTATGAAGCACAGATTTCGATAAATTTACCATCTAGGCAATTCAACGTGTACTCAGTCGATTAGTAGTTAGTCGACGGTCTGAGTTTAAAATTTTGCGTACACGAGTCACATTGTCGGTGATTGTCCAACTCGCAGGTCTCCCAACACTGCCTTTATTAGCGACCTCTTCCCGGTTCTCCAAAAACGCTTGGTGCCACCGAAACACATCACTTCTTGCTAAAGAAACATCTGGGTAAGCCGGCTTGATCTTATCAAACGTCTCTGTCGCAGCTTTACCGAGCTTCACACAGAGTTTAATCGTGTACATCTGCTTTAACGAACGCTGCATTTTCGGCTTGCATCATTCACAGAAACACGTCGCGCGAAAATGTTTCTCCTGAATCTCCAGGTGCTCGGAGACAACTGAACAGCTCGTTCGTTAGCTAAGAACGTCCTCTACCGAATCCAGTCGCTCGAAGTACAGTCGCGGCGGAAGAAAATCAGTCCTATTACTTTCCGGACAAATTCTGTATATAGCTTCTCCATGTGCATTCATGACTATAATTATCAATGTAAATGACGGGGAACGCCAAGTAACTAATTAAAATGTCGTAAGCGTTACTGACTATGGAATGTTCATTACAAGTGACCCTGGGGGACTGCTGTCTACTAAAAAAAATATAATAAACATTAATTACATACTTTTAGTTTATTAAGGCTTTAGTAAAAGTAAGCAAAAGTAAGTTGTTGTTCTAAAGGGAACCAGAAAAAGCTATTTACTAATATAAAATAAAAAATCAGCGCTACGAACTGAGTTGATTCAGTCAGGTACGTCTGAGTCGAGTATACGAATACGCAAATTTGTTGGAACCACCGATATTGGACTACTTAGTATCATGTTCTAGTATAAAAACTTGTTTATTTGAAAATATAATTCACGAAATTCGGTTTGGCTTATGATCTAAGACAATACTACATACAATATCTGAATAAATTATCTAAATCAAACTACTATATCACAAAGCTTTCATACAAAGTGAACGATCAAAATCAGAATAAATATATTTTTATACTATAAAAAAATGCACCTGTGAAGGGTATTCTAGCTTCGGTGTAACTGAAGCTAATATTCTTTCTTGTTTATAGTACTTGTATCAGTTTTAAGCTGCCTCTGATCGGCTTACATGTTGTATGTGAAGCTTTTTTTTTATCCCAAAAATTTCTCTTTTTTTCAATATTATAAAAGTCAACATTTGCTTGGATATTTTTAAATCGCGAATTATTTCACGAACTCCTCGCATGAACCAGCTTAGCTGCCGCACGTGTTGGGTGACCAATTTGGTGTCACTCTTCCACTTGAGCGCCTGTCTCCCAATATTTTCCGCTAAATAAAAGTTGGTCATTCACGCGTTTGAGCTGCCACAGAGTGTTCATGCGAAAATACTTTGTTAACAATTTATTTCATTTTATTTTAAGAGACACGAGTATGCCGCTGGGCAGCATGCCTCCGAGCCTCACCACCAATTTCATTTATTTTTACGCATTTTTCATCATGCATCGCTGGGCTTATTTGCTCGGTCGCAACACATATGGTCTGGCTTCCAAAGTGCCCAAAATTATTTTTACTAATTTTGCAAACTCACACATGCCCACACACTCTCGTATGCTAAAAAAAAAGCAATTTGCCGCGACGGATCTCTCCCTACTAAGCTTTGCTAATTGAATCCATTATGAGTGCGGAAAATTGTGAATGCACAGTTAATTGCAAAAAATGACCACAACTTAATTAAAAGACAACTAATCATTTATTATAATAATACATCACTAATTTTTGCTCGCTTTTTGCGCTTCTATTTGCAGAATTTTCGTGAACAGATCGCTGCACTTGGAGAATATTAAATTCTATGGCTTCGATATGGACTACACTTTGGCGGGTAAGTGTCTCCGCTACTAATTAGTTCTTAATTGCATGCAGAGTGTTGCTCGCGCGGAAATAAGTGGAATTTTTCTGCATTATTGTAAGGGAAATTGCTAAGAAATTAACAATAGGGGTTGGACCCGACAACTCAACCTTACAGCTTAGTTTCCCGAGTGTATTTCGAACAAAAACAAAATTAAAGAAAAGGAGTTCTATACCAGTTTAATATTTGACAGAAAACACGGAGTTATAAATTTGAATTTATACTGTAATCACTTACTTCGGTAAACTTAACCTTAAGAAAAATAGGTAGTGTGAAAATTAAAAAATCTTCTGCCTTACGTCAAAAATCCTTAAATGAAAACCAAGTCTTCCTACAGATTTAAAGACTTAGATAAACCGAATCTCAGACCTCCGATTATTGGTCATTGGATCTCATCATTGGATATAGGAGTACAGATTGAAAAATAAATCTTATTGTTAACCTCAAAAATTATTAAACATACAAAATCCAAACAACTCACTTCTTTTGACCAATGTCACATGAACTGTATTAAGTCAGCTTAGAGTCAGGTATCGCGAAATTTGTTGAGAGCTAAAAAAAACTGAACATTTTTTCATAGCATAAAAGAGAGCTAACCTAGAAAACCGGAACATTTTCTTTTTTATAATGTAAGCAAAAGTGAGCTACATATCCTAAAACCCTGAAAAATTTGTTTAATATAGAGAAGAGCTCTTCGTTCTTCCGTTGACTGATATTCTATTAAGTATAAAGTATACGATATAGTGCTAAAAGGTTATCCATACAATGGTTCATTTCTTGTTCCATTTGTTCTAAAAGAGGTACCATTTAGTCATTTTCCATTTGAGAGACGTAGCTCAGCTGGACTGAGTAGGCAATTGAGAAGTAAAGTCCTCTCGAAGAAGAACAAACACAAAATTCTACAAGACACTTATCATCCCCGTCCTGCTATATGGTGCAGAGGCATGGACGATGACAACAGCTGATGAATCGGTGTTACAAGTTTTCGACAGAGATTTTTCGGAAAATTAGCTGGAGAAGCACCTGGCTACACTTGGAATCTCCAATTGGCGCCAAACAGAAAAAACAAAGAAGAAGCTTAGTGAGTTTTACAGTTTAATCCAGTTTTCCAAAATAGTTTCTAGCTGTATCTCAAGATACTTGGCCACCAGTCCAGAGCCGTATGGAAGCTCAACTAGTACCTAGTAGTACTAGTAGCTTCGGCTACGAGGTCTGATAGGAGACTTAATTCTGGTACCACGGGGACCAGGAGCCCTTGGAGTTTACTCCAACTTGCTAATGCGGACTGGCCCTTCGAGGAGTATCGTGGTGGTTGTGGTTAAAACCCAAATGCGGGAAGAACTGACTTTGTCAGTTGAATGTGGAGTTGCAATGCAACCGAATGCCGGACCCAAAGCACGGCATAGGTTTTAGAGGCCCTCAAACCCGACCAAGGTGGTTATTGTGTCAATTCCACAATGCCAATTGGTACTGAAAATGCTTAGCATTCTCAGGGCACTAAACGACGCATTGATTTGATCCGCTGTGCTATTGAGCACCGTAGGGTAAGGCTGTCATCATCAGGTACCGACGTTAAGCACACCGGGCGTTGTATCTCAAGATATTTGTGGTAGGAATCTTGACATTTATTGTTTTCTTCTTAATTGCCGAACTATGTACTAACCCCTTAGCAACAAAGGCCGATCACATTGTTTATGGCATAACCTATTTCTATAGCTGTCGTCATTGACCGAACTATATATAGCCTTTAGTAGCATTTAGTATAGCAAGTTCTATTCTATAATGAAAGTGAGGATTCATTACTGCGCGACGATTACTTTCAAGATTTCTATTGCGAAATTTGATTTCCTATTAAAAAATTGGACTTCTCAATTCTTTCAACTAATTTTGCGACTTTCATCATTTTAGAATACAAATCGCCACAATATGAACAACTCGGCTTCGATTTGGCCAAGGAGTGCCTTGTCAATGACGGTTATCCAAAAGAGATTTTACAATTTGAATATGATCCCTCATTTCCGGTGCGTGGCCTGTGGTTTGACACACTCTACGGTAATCTCCTGAAAGTGGACGCCTACGGCAATATATTGGTGTGTGTGCGTGGCTTCGAATTTCTCAAACAGTAAGTAAAGACCATATAAACTCCTCAATATACTAAAATATCTAATTTATTTTAATTGTTCTTACTTTTCTCCAATCTTTAGCCACCAAGTATATGAATTGTATCCCAATAAATTTTTGAAGTTGGACGAGAAGCGCGTCTATGTGTTGAACACTTTGTTTAATCTGCCTGAAACCTATTTGTTGGCATGTTTGGTTGATTTCTTTACCAATAGTTCGGAGTACATAAGGTGAGTTTTTTACATATGTACAAATGTATGTGCGGATTTAAAATTTAAATAGTTAGATTTTTAATTTTTTTGTTTATTTGGAATAGTTAAATTGAAGCTAAAGTTTAGTTTCTTAAATAAAATTGTAACTTTTTTCTTGAGTATTTTGAGTGTGTTGCCTTTATTTACTATTTACATTTCTATATTATTGACATATTTGTATATACTTACATTCCAACTGCATTACTTCAACATTTATAAACTACTTGACGGTGGCAGTAAAATATGTTTATTGCACAATAAAATCAAAGCGACAAAACAACTTTTATTGATGAATGGCGACGTTGTAAAACTAAATACTTTTATTGTAATTATCATCTGCATACATATGTACATACATACATGCATCTAATAAATGACAAAAGATTATAGTGCAGCATGTAGTTACTGCTGTGATTTTGTCTGGATCGCATCGGATACAGTGAGACATTCCGACATTCTTCCAAGATTTAAAGAAATAATACATATGTATATACTTTCGACATTATCTAAAGCTTGACTACTCATGATATGTCGCATACTCGAGTTTATTAACTACTTTGGTGTTTAGCACTAAACATTATAACCAGACACTGTTAAGGTTCAGACTGTGAACTTAAACTCGCCTTTCCTTTAACTCGGCTTAAACACCACTTTTGTTTAGAGTTTATGAAATGTTTTAATAACTAAAAAAAAAATTTAAGTTTTAAATACTAAAGCTGGAGCTTAGGAACTGATACTTTCCGATTTATATAAACCCTTTTCCTCTTTCTTGTTTAAAGTACATAGAAAAAGTGAAATTGATTTTAGGGTTTTAAGATTAAACTCAGAATATTAAACTCGAGTTTATAGTCCATAACTCTACAAAATTCTTTATGGAAGTAAACAAAAAATGTTAGTTTAATTGTAGAGTTCTTTGATCTCAAAATCGTATTATATTCAGAATAACTCGTAAACATTTATATTGAAAAATAATATTTTTTTAAAATAAATTTTGGATACACATTCCGATTTATATAAATTCTATGCAATTCTTTTCAAAAATATACAAAACATAAATATGTTAGTTTCAGAGTTTCTTAAACTCACAGTCTTAAACTCGAGTTTATGAATTATTACATTCAGATTAATACATATCAATTTTTTGTTTCGAAAAATATCCAAAAAATGGGAAATTAATTTCGGAGTTTCTTAAACTCAACATGCTAAACTCGAGTTTATGGATTAGTATGTTCTGAATAATTCATTTTTATTTTTTGTTTTAAAAAACACCCAAAAACTGTGTAATTAATTTCGGAGTTTCTCAAGCTCACAATTTTAAACTCGAGTTTATGAATTTTTACATTCAGAATAAAAGATTTTAATTTTTTGTTTTGAAAAATTGTAAAATTAATTTCAGAGTTTCTTAAACTCAACATGTTAAGCTCGAGTTTATGGGCTATTACATTCAAGATAATACATATCCATTTTTTGTTGAAAAAAAACCCAACAAATGTGAAATTGCATTCAGAGTTTCTTAAACTCACAATCTTAAACACGAGTTTATGAATTATTACATTTATAAAATAATACAAATACATCTTAAACTTGAGTTTATGAATTTCTACATTCAGAATAGTCGAATAATTTCGGAGCTCCTGAAATTGCATTCAGAGTTTCTCAAACTCACAATCTTAAACATCGAGTTTATGAATTATTACATTTATAAAATAATACAAATACATCTTAAACTCAAGTTTATGAATTTTTACATTCAGAATAGTCGAATAATATCGGAGCTCCTTAAACTCAAATCTTAAACTCGAGTTTATGAACTTTTACATTCCGATTCTTAAAAACTCTAAATAATATATATTTTTTTTTTGCTAAATAATATAAGTTTCCGACTACCACTTAAGTAGTCAACTATATAATTGTCTACCTATGTACCTTTTGCAAAAATTAATAATTGAGTTTCTGTTCAATGCTAGTTTTCAGAGGTAGAATTGCTAATTTAGTAAAAAAATACGGCGTTAATTGAATATTCAATAAGGTACTAGCTAAGCTGTAGTGTAAAAAACGAAGTAAAACCTTCGCAAGGGAAATGATCTAAAGCTCCAAACGAACTTCCACCAAAAAAAGCGCTGTGCTGCTTAATTAACCAAAAATTTAAGAAATCCCATTAAAATATGTAAGAGAAAATTGCTGCGAACTGCAGGTGACAATCGTAAATCTTCGCCAGCTTGAAAACTGTTAACTGTTTAAGTTCAAAAGTTTAACAACGAAATATGGCAACTTTCCAACTGGCGGTTTCAACAGTGTTAAAACGAGGAAAATGTTTTCTTTGTTTACATTTGCATAGTATTTTTTACACAAACAACTACAACTTCCAAAAATTATCAATTTTTTTTTTGCTTCATCTCTTTTAGCGAAAAGACTGGTGTCAAGGCTGGCGAGCTCTTCATGTCCTTCAGGTCGATTTTCCAGGACGTGCGACGTGCCATCGACTTCGTACACATAAAGGGCAATCTTAAACAGAAGACAATCGAGGTATTTCAAAACTTTTTCATTCCAAAGCATTCGAAAATTAACTGATTCCTTCAAAACTCTCTAGAACTTGGATTACTATGTCAAGAAGGACCCACGCCTGCCTATGGTGCTGTCACGTATACGCGAATCCGGCGCCAAAGTCTTTTTGCTCACCAACAGCGAATACAAATACACCGATATATTGATGTCGTATTTGTTCGATTTCGCGCATGGCGCGCGACCCGACGAGCCACACCGCAATTGGAAGACCTACTTCGATGTGATTGTGGTGGATGCGGCGAAGCCACTGTTCTTCGGCGAAGGTACCATACTCCGACAAGTCGATACGAAGACGGGCGCCTTGAAGATCGGCACACACATGGGACCACTGCAGCCGGGCAAAGTGTACTCGGGTGGTTCGTGTGAGGTCTTCACCAATTTCATCAATGCCAAAGGCAAGGATGTGCTCTACGTTGGTGATCACATATTCGGTGATATATTGAAATCGAAAAAGATACGTGGTTGGCGTACATTCCTGATTGTGCCCGAACTCGTGCAGGAGCTGCATGTGTGGACGGACAAGTGTCAGTATTTTGCAGAGTTGCAGCATTTGGATGTGATGCTCGGTGATATGTATAAGTAAGTAAATCATATTTTATACCAAAATGTACGTCCACATAGGTAACCGTTATGTTTACACATTAGAAATTTGGACTCGAGCGCCAAGGAGAAACCAGATATCTCAAAATTACGCTCCAGCATACGTGATGTCACACATAAAATGGACATGGCCTACGGCATGATGGGTTCACTCTTCCGTTCCGGTTCACGGCAGACATTCTTCTCCAGTCAAGTATCCCGTTATGCCGATTTGTATGCGGCCACCTTCCTCAACCTCTACTATTATCCCTTCTCGTATATGTTCCGTGCACCGGCTATGCTGCTGCCGCACGAATCGACGGTGACACACGAGCAACGCTTCCACATGGAGACGCCGTCAATACAGCGCTCACGCAGCAAGAACGAAAGCGTGGATGGCGCGTTAAGTACGATTTCATCGCCAACCGAGAAGGCGCAGGAGGCCATAGCGAACATTGAGCGCACCGAGGGCAAGGAAGAGGAAATCGAAAAATTGACCGAGGAAATTAAGGTGAGCTTACTATTTTTTTTTGAGTGAAATTAATTTTTAGTGGTTAAAACGAACAACTGCAACGAAATTGTGTTACGCAACGGAAATCCGTCACGCTCATAACTTTTGCAACGCTGCCGTTTTAAGTATTAAACCGATTTGCTTAATATTTCCGGATTTTTCATTGTAAAATATGTTTGATAGAATAAAAAAGAAAAAGCGTTGCCACCTTATTGCAATTTTGGGTTGGCAAAAAGTATAGATTAAAGAATCGTTACAATATGAATGTCAAAATTAATAGAGTTGGGAAAGTTTAAAATTCAAAATCAATTTTCAAAAAGGGTTGCCAGCTAATTAATATTTTTTAATATACTGAAATAGATAAAATAAAATAATGTTTACAATATTGTTATCACACTAAAGAAATTTTGAGAATACTAGCAAATAAATATACATATTTATATACATTGAACAGGATTGCCATATCGTGAAAAATTTTAATTGAATGAAATAAAAATAAAATTGTTAAATATATTATTTATTACAATAAAGACATCAAAAAAGTGTATGAAAGTATATGTATGTGGAAAATATTTTTTGGCGGTGTTGCCACTTGTATGAAATATTTATGTAAAACGAGTTTAAAATTAAGAAACAATACTATATTAGTATCAATATATAGTATATGAAGAGATTTAAAAAGCTTACAATTGAAATTTTTTTAAAGGGAGTTGCCAACTTTCTAAATTTAATTTTAATAATTTATTTAAAATTAGTTATAACATAAAATATTCTTTACCAGAGTGAAATACCCCAAATACCCATTACCGACCTATTGAATATATGTATTTCACTAATCCATCCTCTCTCTCTTTCTTGCAGTCCATGAATTCAGCCGGTTCAACCAACTCCACAGTGCCACATACACGTCCGCCAACGCCGCAAACGGTGACGCACACACACGACGAAGACTACTCGGAGGAGGAATCCGATCAGTATCCAAAGTGTTCATGCCAGCGACAGCAGGACGACACCGACTAGAGTCGGAAATGTATTTGGCTGGCATAACACTAATTCAATATTGACAGTTTGGACGCTGCAGTAAAGCAAAATGAAAAAATAAAATAAAAAATATTATATAGGGTGATGACAAATGCTGCAGCTTTGAACGCATTTCTGCGATCCATTGTTATATGACAGAGATTTTTCATTCAATGCGACGATTTTATAAATGATTTTCCTTTTTTACACAACCTGAGAATTTAATTTGTAATTGTTTATTTAGTATAACTAATGTACCTTTGTTTTAGTTTCGTACGCAAAACCATTTTTTTATGTTAACTATATTGTTTTAGATAAACCATAATTGGATAAAATAAAATAAACAACATTTAACACATTTCACACTCATTTTTTATTCGATTTTAAGTAGTTTCTGCGACAACGAATTTCAATAAAAAAAATTTGAGCTTACAAAAAATAATAATTCTTAAGAACTTTCAGAAATGCGTGGCTTCCAAATGTTAATAAAACTGCCAAAAAAAAGCTATTGAAATAAGTAGCCCCACTTGGATCACCCGTTATATTTCAGACATACCATTTTTAAGGTTAGATTGTTAGAAGCCAACATTAAGGGGCTAGTAGAATTTTACAGTAATTACTTGAAGGTTAGAACGTTCGAATTATATATTTCGTAATCGGAATGAAATAAATTCTTCTTCAGGAATAAATAGAAAATATATTTCGATTCGGTTTAGAAAGTACCTTGTACGCTGGTGATTGCACGATAATGACGTCGGGCAACGGGATCGTTAAGAAAGATAATGAACTCCGCTCCAAACAGTTGCTGCTGGCGTGTTTTCGTAGAAGCGGAACCGTTTCCTAGGAGCATCAAGAGAACCTTCCCCCACCACGTCCGCGACTTAAGACAATACGCCGACCAGACTTCTTACGCATCTAACTTCAGATATGCACTGACCGCCATTCACAGTGGAGCCATAAATATCTTTACTGACTTCCGCTCAGTAAATTTCGTACTTGGAGTCAAAGCACCACCCATTGCAGACCACGAGCTCGAGTTGCCGCGAGAATCGAGAGTGACCCTTGTGCAGTTTTGTTCTGGTTACTTTAACAGGTTACACTCCTACTTATCCAGAATCGACCACGACATAGCAAATATATATCCAGCATGCAGTCCCCGCATGACTCTAACCACCTCTTTGCATGCTCAGCTAACCCTACACATTTGATACCCCCCTCTCATTGGTCGAAACAACACATTTCCTGAGCCTACACTCAAAGCGCTACCCGAAAACGTAATCAGCATTATTTTCTAGCTTTTTAATGGAATGCTCAGACTTTGTCATTTCCCATCGCATTGGGAAAGTGTTGATGTTATTTTAACTCGGAAAATCTGAACATCTGGTTAATTCTTAGCGAACAATTAGCCTCCTGGTAATTATCTCGAAAGTATTCGAAAGAATATTTTTTCGCATGCCTTTGTGGGTGTTAGAAGACAAACAGCTTATTCTGAATCATCATTTTGGTTTCAGAAAATTGCATGGCACAATTGAAGAATATAATAAGGTAGAACACTTTATAACTGATGCTATGGAAAATAATATACATATACTGCTCTGCTGTGTTCCTTGATGACCGCCAAGCATATGGCATCCAGGCTTATTATTGAAATTATATGAGAAACTACCAATGCCTTATACGAGTATGCTGCTAAAGTCTTGCCGATCGTGCAGGACGTTCTACGTTAGATGACATGATGCTGAGTCGGATTTGAGACCTGTTCGTGCTGCCTTGCCCCAAAGCAGTATACTCGCCTCTGTGTTCTACATTCTTTATACAGCCAACATTCCAGTGATCAACTCTGATTCTGACTGCAATCTATGCTGATGATACTGTATTGCTAGCGTCAAGTGGCAACCCTACTGAAAACGGCATATGCAATTGAATGCTCTAGAACCGTGGCTCATCAAATGGAACATTGACATCAACACCGAAAAATCTGTAAAAGTAGTAAATACTCTCAGTTGTTACCAATAAAACACATGCCCAAAATATTTGGGGATTGCAACTGACAAGAGGCGCACTTGGAAGGATCACGTAAAAATAAAAAGAACTCGGCTAAAACTAAATTTGGCCCAGCTATACTGGTTCCTTAGGTCAAGATCGCACCTCAGAGGGAAGAATAAGTTGATAATTTATAAAGTCATATTAGCGCGATCATTCAATCGAAGAATTTAGCAGACGTTACCTCTCCCATTTGGAGCATCATGAAAATATATTTGCGATTCAACTACTGGACAATAGCTTACAACGTAGAAGATTGAAAAGATAATACTCGCTAGACCTACCTTTTCGATTCCATTAATGTACAAAATTTTATTTATTTTTTTTATTTAATTTAATTTTAATTGTTTTTTATTTAATGTCATACTAATTCATGCTCATTGTGTTTTCATGAAATTTGGTTATTGTGTTTTATAATTAAACAAATTTTGAATATATTGAAATTTCAAAAAAAAAATCTAACCAATTAAGAGAAAAATAATATTTTTTTCTCCATTACATACAGTAGATATTTAAATAAATTAGCACATAAAAACTTTGCATATGATATCGAGGTTAACATAAGAAATATGTATGTAGTGTATTTTATATATTTGGTAGTAATTAGAGTCGTACGAATTTTTCATAAATATTTCATATAGAAGGAAAAAAAATTATCGAATAATTAATACTTAGCATTTCGATTTAGACATACATACATATATAATATTTGTATAATACTAGATGCGTTGATATTTTACATAAATTAATCTGTTTCCAAATAATTATAAGGGTTTCCTTTATGCATATATGACGGAAAGGTTCAATAATACTTGCTTATTTGCCGATTATTTAGAGAAAAAAATTGTTGTGAAATATTAAAAAACATTTAGTGCTATTTAGCCGTTAGAATGAGTTAAGCGTTCTTATGTGATATACTTACTTAATTATTTGATTCACAATGCTATAATCAATTATATACTTATTTATAAGAAAATATTAAGAATAAAATCTCGAAAATTTTCCTAAAAATATCTCTTCATTTTCTTGAGATTATTAATAATATCTCTATTAAAGCTTCAGACTTCCTGAGCAGAATTTTTCAAGACAGAGTTTCTACCATTAAGATAGCGGTAGTTTTACTGATCTGGAGTGTAGGCTCTTTTAGCAAAGTGACTATCCTTTCTGATAGCAGGGCGATGATATTAGCCTTGAGGCTACTAACATGCTTTTAGGGCTGGTTAAGGAAGGCTTAACTTCATTATCAATGGCGTTGAGCCAATTTTGGTGATAAAACCAGTGTGGGTGACAGGCAATAGCGGATCGCAGGTAACTGTAAAGCTGATGAGCTGACAAGGATAGGCATCCTAGCACTCCTATCAATTGAATGGCAACGGTTCGGTACACCTCTCTTCTCATGTGTTATAGTTACTGCCGGATAGCTGGGCTTCGGGTATACTTGATTAGTTCTGAGCTACCGTCGGACCATACGCTGTGCCAAGATCGTTCGTAAGAGATCTAATAGGTCATTGCCCTATCGGAGTCCATGCTGTTGAAAATCTTACCGAACGTCAGCTGCAGAAGCTGTGTGGAGAAAGACGAGGTGAAAACATGGCAACACATCTTTTTTGATTGTCTCACGTTTTCGAGAGCAAGTCTTGGGGACTCATACTTTCAAATATTCCTGCGAGCTGTTGGAAATAAGAATTAAATACCTGAGCATCTTTGTATTGCTTCGCAAAGAACTGCGTTCAATAGCGATCTCTGGATTTTAACCTGAGCAAATTTGACCTTAGACCACACAATTTTTCAGGCGCGTTCTCCGAAGTGAATATTTCCATTTTGCTTCATAACAAGAGACAATTTTTCTATAGTCTCATGATCATCATATTGACGATTCAACGAATACTTTATTGAACTCCAATATCTAACTCCAATATATTCATTATATCACTCCCTGAAACTTTATCCAAAAGTCCACGATTCCGTCTTTCTAATATTTTCGAAGATTTATACACCACCACTCTACAAGGACTTAAGTTTTTTTTTATGGAGAAAATTTTCCGACCACGATTTCTTCATATTCCAATGCGATTTTGTGTTCATCACTTCCTGTGGGGTTTTACAAGCCACTTCCAATCAGAAGATTGGAAATGTCTACATGGTTTTTCTTACGGTGGCAGCAAGGGATTTAATATATTATACTTAGTAATATTTATTTTCATTGAATGCCGGAAGGTTTCTGCTCGGTTTTAAGAGAGTTCTGACGAATCTCTTCATTTATGATCTTTTAGAGGCTCAAAGATCATTCCACTATCCCCTTATGTTATAATGTTGTGTAAACCGAATTTTTAGCTTGAACAGGGTACATTAACTTTGCCACGAAGTTCGTAACTCCGAGAAGGAAACGTCGGTCGATCCTATAAAATTAGTGATAAGTGCGACGGGCTGAGTTGATTTAGCCACGAACTAGTTTCTCAGTTTGTGAGATATCGATCTGATCGGAACCGCCGGTTTAAGACCACTATAGGATATAACTATCATACAAACTGATTGGTCAATTTCAAGTCCTTGTATGAAAAACTTTATCATTTGACAAAATAACTTCATGAAATTTGGCATAAATGAATTCCCAAGACAACGCTTTAATCTCCGAACCTATTATTCATGACAACGGTACAATCTTCGTCCAAATTATTCAAATCGGACCACTATAGCACACAGCTATCATACAAACTGACCGATCAAAGTCGAGAAAAATATCTTTTAACCCTTTTAGGCTATTAGAAATGCACCTGTGAAGAGTACCTATTATAGCTTCGATTCAACCGAAGTCAACGGGGTTTTCTGTTTAATACACGTTTCAACGCATTTTTTTCATATTCAATGATAACTTTTTATTTTAGTAATTATGAAAACTTATAATTATGATTACAGGGACGTGTTTGTATGTATGTATCTAGCCATGTATTTTTAGCGACTTTTTGAAATCGATTGTTTATCACATGCGAGCTCATTGTAGATTTGCTCATTGAGGTTGGGATTCTTCAGCTCAGTTACGAATTCCGTAGCATCATCCTAAAATGAAACAAAATAATAATTTATTGTATACAAAGTTAATAATAGAACCATTAAGCTAAGGGGCGAAACTCACATCGAACAACACATTCTTGGCGTCCTTTTCGAATGGAGCGAAGAGAGCAAACACATCGGACAACTTGCCCTCTTTACCAAACTTGGAGGAAATCGAAACGAACAATTGCTTGATAGTCTCCTGCTCAACGGGACTGGTGTTCTCGCGTATGAAGACAGCCGACGGTAAGTTAGCCTCCAGGTTGCATGTATGATACTCGGTTACGGCCTTCACTTCCAAACTGGGGCACACCAGCTGCTTATCCTTATGCTGTTCCAATTCGCTTGAGTGTACAATCATGAGATTCTTCTCAGTGGACGGTGAGTTCTGACAGGGGTTAATGTTGCGACGTTTGTTCAGGAAGTTGGCCGCTAAACTGGCGCGTTTATTCTGTGCGTCATAGTTGCTAAAGGGAAAAGGAAATTCATTAAATCATATTCCATAAAAGTAAGTCGTAATTAAGTGTGAGCTAACTTACATTGGTAGCTTCTGCAAATCCTTGCTGACGCTCGGCTCTACAACAGCAACATAGACATTGTCGGGCCCGTAGCTTTCATATACGACCGGCTTGAGTTTTTCTTGGCGCGCATCCACGTATTGGTTGCTTGGCACCACAACCAGATCGGCATTTTTATTCTCAACGGCATTCAAACAATCTTGGTCCTGCACACACTCCAACTCTGGGCGAATGTCACGTGAGTAGGCGGCGCGGCGCATTGAATCGCACTTGGCCAGCTCAAGAGGGGTACGCACACAGAGTCGCATCTTTCTAATGGCACTGCCATCACGTTCAATCACATCCTTGTAGCCGGCACGTTCGAGATAAACTTTCGGTTCAACTGCCTCGGGTTTGCTGTGATACACGGCATTCTCGTTGATGAGCAAATGTTGTGCTGCCTCCTTGTTTTCGGCATGCAAACCATTCTCAAAGAATTTCTCCAGACGATTTTGTAGATTATGCAATTTCTCTGCGCCATTTACCGAATCAGCGTTCGAGATATAACCAGTCCATGGACGTTGGGCCCACGAGCAAGCGGGACCGGTGACTGGACGACGACTGCCATCCTCACACAAATACTCGAACTCAGAGGGATCGCCTTCGGGTGTGGCGCCGGGTGTCAGCTGTGTGAAAATCAAGTTAATAAATGAAATTTTTTGCATTAATTTCGGTTTAAATTTTTAACACTTACGCCAAAGTATTTCTTGATGTATTGCACCTTCGTGAAGGCCACTTCACCCTTGCCTTTGTCTAAGCAACGGATTGCGCCATCATAGCCGGAAAATTTGTCGGGGTAATTACACTGCTCGGGCTTCTCGCAGAGTGCGCACAAGTTAGAGTATTTCTTCTCTGGGGGGGAGGCAAAAGTATGATTATAATTGAAATTCAGAGCAAATCTAGTTTCTTCTGTGATCGTAACTTACTCAGTAGACGATCAGTGTCCGGATATGGTGAGTAGGTGCCAACCAGACAAGATTGTGAGAAGAACTCTGATAAAGCCTTCAGCTCGCGATCAGTAGCGCTTAGTTCGGGATCTAATGAAACTTTAAGTATCTGTGTGTTCTTCAACTTGGTGATGGGGATCTAAAAGAAAACGTGAGCTTTGTTATTAAAGCTGATGAACATCAAGAGGAGTGAAACCCATTCATATGTTTGTCTATATCCTAAACTAGCTGCAAAATAAACTCTTGTCTTTGTACTAGTTATTCGGAATTATAGAAACTAGTATTATTTCTTAGGAAATTGAGTCTTTGCACGAACCGGTAATTTAACTTAAAGTAGCTTAACGACTTTAATCGTCACTGATTACTCGAATTACTAACGCTAGTAAGCTTAGTTGGCTTGACTAATTTGCATACGAGATGCAGTTTAGCGAGATTAATGAGACTGTGGAATATTTCTATTTTTCTTATCAAATTGTAGACACGACAGTTACTTGAGAGGAGATGTATGTATGTATATATTTCCTAGAAAATTGGGATAGGTTAATGTTAGGTAATTTAGTGATGGGTTTTCACGCAAAGCGTTTGCGCATTATTTCAGATTTAATATTGGTGATTAGAAAATCCTATAATTTTCTTCCAAGACAAATGCAAAAAAAAAAAATTTAAAAGAGAGGATTACCAGCTGCTTAAAAAATTTTACTCGTTGAAATTTTAAGTTAGTGAAAAAACTACGAAAGTCGTATTAAACTAAAGGTATTATAGTATAAAATTTTTTTGAAGAATTGCCACCTGTTTAACATTTTTAATTCAGTAAAATTTTTTGAAATAAGTATTATGTATTAAATAAGTATTATAACTTTATGAAATCGTATAGTGAAAATATTTTTTGTACAGTGTTGCCACCTATTTTTAATGAATTTAAAAAAATAAGATAAAGATATTATATGATGCACAGGTCTAATTTAGATCCACGAAATTATATATGTACATAGTTGAAAAAAATGTTGCAGGTGTTGCCACCTGTTTAAAATTTCACTTCATAAAAACTTACGAGAAAATTATCACTTTTATACTATGTCGATTTCGAATTTCAGAGTTTTAAAATTAACTGCAGCTTAAACAAATGATATGGGGTTGCCAACTTTTCGAATTTTAATTCAATAAGATTCCTAATAAAAACATTTAATACAATACTTCATACGCTAAAGAATTTAAGCCGGGGATGGTTAGTGGTCTCAAGATTAAAAATAATAATTTCTTAAAGAGTTGCCACCTATTTAACATTTTTAATTCAGTAAAATTTAGGAAATAATTATTATGTATTAAATAAGTATTATAACTTTATGAATTCGTATAGTTAAAATATTTTTCTAGAGCGTTGCCACCTTTCATTTTTTTAATTAATTTCAAAAAAATGAAAAAAGACATCCTATTACCTACAGGTCTAATTTAGATCTATGAAATCATATATTTAAAAAAAAATGTTGCAGGGAGTTGCCACTTATTTAACATTTACTTCATTAAACATTACGAGAAAATTATGATTTTTATGATGCAATATTTCGATTTTGAATTGCAGAGCTTCAATATTAGCTACAGTTAAAAATATTATATGGGGTTGCCAAAGTTTCGGATTTTCATTCAATAAATTCCTAAGAAAATAATTTAATACAATAGTTCAACGCCTAAAGCATCAAATTTGGCGATATTTAGCAGTCTCAAAATTAAAAATAATTTTAGAAGGGTTGCCACCACAATTGACAATTTTGTATTTAATTGCCTGATTGTTTTAATGCACAACTATAACACTTTTCCGCAGGATTGTTTTAATGGATTGTCCTTTATACACTGAAATTCTGCCTAAACAGTTTGAGAAACACTGGATTAACATTTTTATGATTCCACTTTCTTGTTTAAAACTTTCTTACACTTTCACTAACTTTTCGAACTCGAACACCATAATTTAATATATAAATCACTCACCTTATAGCCCACATTACGTCCGAAACCGGTGTGACACGATTTCTTGCCGCGCAACTCCTTCATACTATTAATGTTCGAATTTTTCTTCACCAAAATAATGCCCTCATAACGGAACTCCGCTATAATGAAAGCATACATTTTTCATCACAACAAAATTTGATAATATGTCTGCTTATTCACGCAGGCACTATCATTATACACTGTCACTTACCGTCCTTATCCTCTTTGGTGCGTATTTCCGAGATCACACGATAATCCTGATTCTTCGTGTGATAGGCCACATACATATCCTCCGGCTCGCTGGCGAGCACATCGGCCTTACGTTGATTGATTTTGTCCAAACAATCGATGCGATCACGTCCCGCCACACATTGCATTAGTATGCCAGCCTCGGAGGGATCCTTCAGCAGATCCAAACAGTCTTGATAGTACTTTTGCGGCACACACATGCGATCTACACACGAGTTGATTTGAAAGGCACTTAATTTTTGGAAAATAATAATAAAAAATCCATCATCTTAGCTTACAAATTGTCTCGTCAGCTTGCACCAACGCTAGCGCAGCCACGCCCAGTATGGCCGCAGCCAAGTGTAAAGCTTTTGTATAACCCATGTTAGCACGTTCACGGTTCTCTGCCAGTCGAAGTGAATACTCAACTGCTGAATGCAACGGCAGCCAGTTTCTTTTTATAGGCAAGCCGGCTACTTGGCTTCGTCGCAGCTTTGCTGGAGCCAGCCGAGCGGCCATCAGCTCGGGATTCACCAATTGATAATTTCATTTTCTTTATTATTATTCATGTTTTTGCTGTTGTTTTTCTATTTGCCATGATTTGGTTTGCACATCTCTTTAGATTTGATTACATGTTGGTTTTGCTTTTGTTTTTGCTTTCTGAAAATGCATTCGTAGGCTTGTACCTATGTATATAAAAATTAATACGATTTCGTTTCTAGATTTCGCTTATTCCTGGTTTTTTCTTTTTTGTTTTTGCTTAATTGGCTATTATACTTAAAGCTGCAGGCGGTCAACTTAGTTCGTGACATCGTCGCCGATAAGTTCTGACGTGTGTAGGTGCAATGTTCCCGACCAAATGCTTTTACCTCTTGCGAACAGCGCCTGCATCTCGTACGCTAATGGACATACGAATATATGTATATGTATATAGTATATAATATATGTACTGTTGTTGTTTTTATTATTATTTTTTCTCTACGAATGTCATTATCAATTTCGCGTCCAGCTCAACTTTTTCAAAGGCGCACCTCTCATAGCCTTAAACCGGTTTTTGTGTCTATCTTCTATAGTTATTTGCTTACCTTTTTCTAGTTTTATTATTCTGTCATTTTCGTTATGCAAAAAAACATAACAAGTGTTCACCTGCATACAAATTGATTTATTTATGGAACCCTCTAAAAGCTTGCTTTATTTTTTTGCTATATACTCAACCTTCATATGCTTGTTTATATGTATACATACATACATTACAAGCATATATACTCCTATATGCCTCTGATTGCTTTTGTCAATACCTGCAGAGACTGTGAGTGGAATTATTTGTTGTTTGTTTGTATTGGCTTTTTCCTTTTTCGCCGGCCGGCATCGCTAATCTCGCAACAAATGACCCAACTAGATACTGTGAATCGCTGAGTAAGTAAAATTCAAGGGGAGGTACACGTTTTTATATTTTTCAAAAATCCTTATCTCTTTCTAAATGCATGTGTTCCAATACATATGAACCAGGTTATTTCATTTAAGTGTGAATTTTTTCAAGGGTAACGCGAAGATCATGAGTTCGTTGAAAGCTAGACTCCTACAAGGAGTTCATTTGCTTATGTTAACGACGAAAACATCAAAACAGCTAGAGAGATCTCTATCTCTCGCTCGAGAACCATCATGTTAACATAAGAAACATGACAGAGTTCCATTTCGGGGTTCTCTACTTTTTTAACGAAAAAACATAGAAACTTCAAATTTAATGGGAAATATTTGGAATTTTTTATCTCTTCAAAATGTTGGCCGCGGCTAAGTTACAGATGGTACATCCGTTGAGTTCCAAGCGGGATTGTCTGCATAGACTTTACATATCCACACAGGAAAAAAATCTAATAGTGGGATATCGCACGATCTTAGTGGCCAATCGACCGGCCCAAGAAGTGAAATTATCTGTTCTCCGAAGTTTTCTTCGGCTTCAGTTCTTGCGAAACACTTTCTTTACAGAACGTGAATTTTCGTAATAAAGTTGAACGATTTGTAAACATTGTTTAGGTATAAGCCTTCCATGATGAAAAGCCAAAAAAAAATATCATGACAACTTGACATGACTCACGCGTGATCTGTCAAAAAGGCTTTTAAAAAAAGCTCCTCTACTTGGATCACCCGTAATTATTGTTAGGTTTTGTTACAAATCAAATTCATTCGTATCAAAATTAAATGAAAGAGTCAAATAATAAGGCGATTAAGGCATCTAATTGACGCCAACTTGGAAGGCAGAGATTTCCAATAGAATATAATGTGAACCTTGTCTTAAGCAGATTTGTTGGTTAGAAAATATTTTAAATCAGATTTCTGAATTGCTTCTGCCGCGGCTTAAAACATTTCAACATTTCAAAAATAGTTTTGAAGAACAAGACTTGGTCGGATATATGTACATACGTACTACTGTGCCCAAAACAGGTGACATTTGAATTTAGACTGCGCGCATCGAAGGATTGGGAGAATTAGTTTTTTTTTAGGTTGGTAGTACTGTCAGTCACATTTATGTCAAAATATTCATTAGTGTTTGAGATACGTGTCGTTTTGTGAGCTGCTAAAAGTGAGTATTTCGTTTTTTGCGATGTCGAAATTTGTTGAGCAAAGAATTTGCATTAAATTTTGTTTACGGAATCAATTTTCTGCTGCGGATACGTTGAGGATGGTGCAGAAAGCCTTTGGTGATGAGGCTATGTCTACAAAAAATGTTTACAAGTGGTATAGTGAGTTCCAAGCCGGCCGTGAACGTGTCGAAGACGAAGAGCGTCCAGGGCGACCATCAACCTCACGTTCAACAAATCAAAGATTTGGTGTTGAAAAACCGTCGAGTAACAATTTGAGATTTTGCTGATGAAGTTGGCATATAGAAAGGCTCAGCCAATACCATTTTGAAGAATGTTTTGGGCCTCAAGCGCGTCAAATCTCGACTGCTACCGAAAACATTGAATGTTTTGGAAAAAAGGAGTCTCGTTGAAGTGTGTGAAACGATGCTTTCCGACTACCAGGGTATCATGAAACGTATTATAACTGGCGATGAGACTTGGATCTATGCTTACAACCCCAAAACAACCGATCAATCGAGCGAATATCGTGCCAAAAGAGAGCCGAGACCAAAAAAATCGCGCCAAAGTCGCTCAAAAATCAAGGTCGTGTTGACTGTTTTCTTCGATTATCGTGGTGTTGTGCATTATGAATTCCTTCCAACCGGTCAAACAGTCAACAAGGAATATTATTTGAACGTTATGCGTCGTTTGCGTAACGCTATCCGAAAGACAATTCTTGGTTTTTACACCACGATAATGCACCGTCCCATACTGCCCTCGTAATTCGCGATCATTTCGCCAAAAACTCAACCCATATCGTTCCGCAACCACCGTATTCACCTGATCTGACGCCGTGCGACTTTTGGCTGTTCACCAAGCTCAAAAGACCGCTCCGGGGACACCGTTTTTATACGATAGAGGAGATTCAAGCCGCAGTGAAGACGGAACTGAAGGTCATCCCGGAAAGTGACTACAACCAGTGTTTCGAAGATTGGAAAATCCGTTGGCATAAGTGCATTGCACCGAGAGGGGATTACTTTGAAGGGGATGAAATTGATTTGGAAGAATAAATAAAGAATTTTCTATGCTGAGTTCACTTTAAAAAACAGTTCTTCAATTGACAGTTTTTTTTTTTATTTTAGACCTTACGATTTCCACCTGACTCAAATATGTATCTGGATATTACTGGGACTTTTTCAACTTATGCAAGAGTTTTCTCTATTTTATTTAAAGCTCACATTATGTCGCTTTTCATTTAAAATTAGACGTTCTACCTAAATGAACTCACGTACACTACATGGAAATAAATAATAGTAGTATGGATGCCTGGAATTGAATCAGTCAGCCAGATAAAATATAGCTGCATGAACAGTGAGCTAATTGAATGTGACGCCGATTTGATGGTTTCAAACCGGCTGGGGCTGACGACTACTGATTTATATTTACATCTATAAGTTTGTTAGGGATGTGCTTAAAAAAATTATCATACATCAGAATTCGCACAATCAAGCATGCCCAAAGAGATCTATTTACAGTGCTCTTTTTGAAAAAATATTTAGCTTTATCGGGACGAGTCGAACAAGAAGGCGTTTCATACCCAAAATATCCACCAAAATCATTCGAACGGACTCGCAAGAGATGTCGAGCGCTCTTCCCACCTCTCTAATACTTGTCTGACGATTTTCAAGCACCACATCCTTCACTTTGCACTTCACTTTACTTCTGCACTGTAAGTAGAATATCAGCAATCATCTAGGTGTGCCATAGGATGAGTCGTGTTAGGACTAATAAAACATAAAGAATTCTTTTTTTTTTATGAGATATCTTACATTGTTGAACGATCAAGGTAGAGAGAGTAGAGAATTTAAGGTTAGGAAATCTCATATAAGAAATTTATTTAGGAACCACCTTAATGTAAAAATTGAAATATGGATAAAAGCCGCGGATAAGTACTTAATTCTGTTTTTGTTTTGATTTGCTTCTTGGAATTTCGCGCATTATGGGACTGTAAAACTTTTCTACAACACCGAGATCCACAATGTGTACGTAAATATATGTATGTACATATACCGGTCACAACAATATAGTCGTACTACAAATAATGAACATACGTAGTTGTATATTCTCATATATATAGATCATACATACTTTACATATATTGTATATGAACAACACCACATCGAACCACTCTGAATGCAGCAAACGTTTCGGCACTGAGTTGAGGTACTTCCCAAAAATCCGCGGTTCCTTATCTTCGTGCAAATACATGTACTCTATGAATAGTATATTATATGCATATGTATATATATACATGTGGGAAAATGTATATGCTATATGCATCAACATATGGATACATGATAATAATAGCTATTATAACTATAGTTTACGTAGAATTGACTTAAACAGGTTACAAGTCGTACATAATGATTTATGCTAACAGCTGTTTGAAAAGTTAGTACAGGGTGGACCAAAAGTCTGTTGAATCTTTGGGAGTGACTAGCAGATAGGAGTTAGGATTACAAAACGCAAGTGCTACGGAATTGAGTTTAACGTATGCGATTGACAACAGGAGAATAACTGTTTTCGTTGTTCATAAGTTTGGTCAGTAGCGAATCGAACTAACAACTCACGTAAAATATGTATGTATGTACCTTGAACTTCTCAAAGCCTAATGAAATACTAACGGGTGGGCCATCTAACGTTTTAAATTTGAATTATCTATATTTCGACATTTTAAACGTCAAATACCATTCGGAAAGTGGAAGATATTCAGTAAAAAGTCTAAAATTTACGAAATGGGTCGCTATTCACTAGAAAAAAAAAAACTGGGAAATATTGAAAAAAAACTGAGGAGGTCAATTTTACCGAAAAATCATCTTTTCGGACGGGGCTCATTTCCACCCCGATGGTTACGTTAACAATCAGAATTGTCGCATTTGGGGCACAGGGCGGCGCTACGTGCCATACAGCAAACGCTACACTCAATCTTTTACGCCCCATCTTCGAAAATCGCATAATCAGCAAAAGAGGTGATGTGAATTGGCCTCCCAGAAGCTGCGATTTAACTCCGTTCGACCATTTTCTGTAGGGAGCTGTTAAAGATAAATGTTACGCCAACCATAAAGAAACAATTCAAGATCTAAAGTACGAGATTCAAGCTGCTGTAGCTGTAATAGGGCCTGAAACCATTGAAAAAGTACTGCACAATTTTTTCGGTAACGAAAAAGCAGACGAGTTGGCAAAGGCAGGAGCTTTCCTCAACGAATCCGAGGCGGAGCTAATACCAAGCCCGCTAGGATCGATGAAAGGAGAGATCAATAGGCAGTTTCAACAAGTTGCAAATAGCAGGTGGAAAAACATTACAAAATGCATCATAACTAAACAATTATGGCCAACATGTGACAGGAAAAGAACCAACGACTTATTAAATAGGTCAAGGAAAAGTATCTACAGAGTAACAACTACCACAACAGGGTACTGGCCATTTGGCGAACACGTATCCAAAATGGGTTTGCCCTACAACGACAACTGCCGTGACTGCGGAGTAGCAGGGAACAAGGAAACAATCTTCCACTTTCTCTGCGAATGCCGAGCTCTATCACATATCCGACACAAAACACTTGGAATCCATCAAGCATCAAACCTTGAGTGGATCTCCACTAAAAGCATATCGGACATAAGTAGTTTCATCGAAACCTCAAAATGGTACAGGAGGTTCCACGAAGGTTCCACGAACAGTGTATCAAAATGTCATATCAAGTGCTAACTGAGTCCGATAGGGCTGCACTCCTACCTATTCCAAAATTGGGTGGATCGGATTAGCTACTGTAAACTCAGTCATGGTGGTCATTTGTCCGAAATTGTTTTCCTTAAATAAATTTCATAAAACAACCTTTTAAATAAATGTTAGACTTTTGAAAAATATCAAGCCGTTTTTTTATGGAATTTTAAATTTAAAATATGGCTTAGTATTTTTAAGTGGCTTTAGTATTTTTTTTTTCTCTGACCAGATCCACGGAAATGGGGCATTGACGTGCTGGAAACTCAAATCACTAGATATGAGGTTTGACCAACAATATTAACGAGTTTATGATTCGGAGCAGTGTTTGGAGATGTTCCACAGCAATAACCCCGAGTTTTTGGGTTGATATGTGACAAGGGCTGAAATATGGCTCTACAATTTCCGAAATCCAATCGACAGCCATCCGAGTGGACAGTACGCGGTAAAGTCAGTGAAAACGATTGCAAAACTTCATAAATTTTTCTTCAAATTGCTTCCACATCCACCATATTCTCCAGATCTAACCAGTGACCCAGTGACTATAAACAGTGGATAACTTTTGAAGAGAACTATGTTGAATAAAAAAAAAAACGAATTTCAGTCAAAAAATTGAGTTTCACTATGGTAAACCGGGGACTTTTTAATTGATTTGTTACAAATATTTTTCTGCTCCAGATGCAGAATTTCAAATCGTGGTTTTAGCTAGGCTACGTCCCACCTCAAACGATTTGGACTCTGTTTACGAAAGTTTTAAGAAAGAGTATAACAAACGAGTATTAACAGACGTATTTATGGTTCAAAATCAAATAAATATTCGAACAACATTTCAGTGTCACTTAAGATATTGAATCAACGAAGTCACGCTACTAACCGCTCTAACTATATTTTATCTCTTAAAAATTAAAAAGTCTTCTGGACCACCCTGTGTAACCCATAAAAACATATTTATACACAAAGACCGTGGACTGTTTAAATTCAAGTAAGTATAATTAAAGTGAGATAAATTGATTAACGAGATATTTAGCATAATTAGCATGAAATTTCTAACCACCTGTAGCTTTCTGCAAGCTTTCGAGAGTTTATGCAGCTTCATAAACAATTAAAAAACAATTTGTGTTTATTGTAAACATTTTACTGTTATATTATTTATATTTTCTATTAGCATTTTAATGCAAATATTTTTCACTTACATTCTTTGCTGTTTTCCATTCATTATTTGTTTGTTTTCTGCTCATTATTTATTTATTTATTTTTCCTTTTTTTGTTGCATGTGGGACAGTGACAAGTTGCTCGACTCTTCTGTGTAATAATTAGAACTAATTTATGCACATATTTTAATCTTGAAGTGCAAAGCAGTTTGCCTCAATTAGTACGAGTAGTAACCGTTTGTAGAAAAAAATCAGTACAAAAACTAGGACGTCAAACTACTGTTTGGAATACTAAAAATGGGGAAAGTTAGATCAAGATACCATATTTTTAATTGAGAATTTAAAAAAGTGAAACTAAAACTTGTAAAAGTAAAGTCATATGAAATACTACATATATTTAGAGATATCTCTTATGCTTACCGAATACTAACCGTATCGTAGTCCAAAAATGTGATCAACATTGGAAAATCCATGCATTGTCTATACGACGATATCTACAGAAGCATGGTGAAGAAAATCAAAACCCGATGGAACGAGCTACCAGGGTGAAAAACTGCACTTTTCCCGCATTGACAAGACTACGCTATAAGCATCTGGAGTCGGCACAGTATGATACACTGGTGGAGGTATCAACAGAAGGCTGCAGAGATCTGGTCTATGATTTTAAAGCCTTGCCACAAGTTCACGATGCGAGAAATGCGCACACCAAAAGTTCTCAACAAAATGATTGTTTCCTTTGCTCTTTGGCATGAAGCGTCGTCTTGCTGGAACCAAAGGCTATCTATAACTTCCAGTTCAGGAAGGAAAAAGTGATTAACCATGGCTCTATAGCGTTCCCCATTGACTGTAATATTATGACCATCTTCATTTTTGAAGAAATATGAATCGTAGATTCCAAACAGTGATATTTGAGCATGTAACGGCATCTCAAGAATGACTTGTGGCCATTCAACCAATAGTAAGCTTCGTTGCTGAACAAAATGTTCTTATTTTTTGTTTTTTTTTTTTTTTTGATAATAAAAAAGTTGTTCCCAAATAAGTCTGTTCATTATGAAATGGCAAGACAATTTCAGTATAATGAAGTAACAGCTGTCCAAAAGATCTACTCTGAAGAAAGTACTACATACACACGTCCATAAAAACCCGTTAAACTCAACTCAACTCAATATGAGATATGTAAGTTCTTATATGTATCTACATACGTACATACATATATAGTTACATAATTACATATTTCTGTTGCCAACTTCATTTTCTGATGCTTGATCGAGCCTCTTCTTTACATCATGAGACCTTTGAACACGCGATCCGAGAGCAAATGAGCTCTATGTCTAAGAGCAGTTCTCATATTCTAATTAACATAGCAACATTTTGTGATTTCTGATGCATTAGTGTAACTTAACTGAAAAAAATCTATTAATACTGTATTTACTTGACATTATGCAATTTAATCGGAATAAAATTTTAAGTGAAATCCTCTCATACACTCACCTGTTTCACATAAATAGAAACGGCGATAAGCATAAGACAAGCTGAATCGGCAGATGCAATGAGAATTGTCGTTAACAAAATAACAAAAACAAACAAAAATATAAATATATACATACATATGTACATACGTATGTATATACATGTATAATTTACATTATTTTGTAGTTCGATTATTGACATGCTATTATTTTGTTTTTATTATTTGGTTTTTCCACGCAGTTTGTGTTCTTGAAAATTTTCTAATTAAATCAAGCTTAATTCTCAAAGAGTACAAAAATTCTAGGAAAATAGGTCTATAGAGATCTGATAACATAAGGCACTTGTAGATAATGACCATTTTCTTGAATAGATTATATATACTGTGACCAAAAAATAAGGTGACTTTGTATTTATTTTGAAAATTCTTTATTTATTCTTCCAAATCAATTTCATCCCCTTCAAAGTATTCCTCTCCCGATGCAATGCACTTATGCCAACGGACTTTCCAATCTTCGAAACACTGGTTGTAGTCACTTTCCGGGATGACCTTCAGTTCCGTCTTCGCTGCGGCTTGAATCTCCTCAACCGTACAAAAACGGTGTCCCCGGAGCGGTATTTTGAGCTTTGTGAACAGCCAGAAGTCGCACGGCGCCAGATCAGCTGAATACGGTGGTTGCGGAACGATATGGGTTGAGTTTTTGGCGAAATGATCACGAATTACGAGGGCAATATGGGATGGTGCATTATCGTGGTGTAAAAACCAAGAATTGTCTTTCCACAATTCCGGCCTTTTTAGGCGGATAGCGTTACACAAACGACGCATAAGGTTTAAATAATATTCCTTGTTGACTGTTTCGGTTGGAAGGAACTCATAATGCACAACACCACGATAATCGAAGAAAACAGTCAACTTGATTTTTGAGCGACTTTGGCGCGATTTTTTTGGTCTCGGCTCTCTCTTGGCACGATATTCGCTCGATTGATCGGTTGTTTTGGGGTCGTAAGCATAGATCCAAGTCTCATCGCCAGTTATAATGCGTTTCAAAACACCCTGGTAGTCGGAAAGCATCGTTTCACACACTTCAACACGACGCCTCTTTTTAAAAAAATTCAATGTTTTCGGTACCAGTCGAGATTTGACGCGCTTGATGCCCAAAACATCTTTCAAAATGGTATTGGCTAAGCCTTTCGATATGCCAACTTCATCAGAAAGGTCTCTAATTGTTAATCGACGGTATTTCAACAACAAATCTTTGATTTGCTGAACGTGAGCTTCGTCGGTTGAGATTGATTATCCCCCTGGACGCTCCTCGTCTTCGACACGTTCACGGCCGACTTGGACCTCACTATACCACTTGTAAACATTTTTTTAGACATAGTCTCATCACCAAAGGCTTTCTGCACCATCCTCAACGTAACCGCAGCAGAAAATTGATTCCGTAAACCAAATTTAATGCAAATTCTTTGCTCAACAAATTTCGACATCGCAAAACACGAGAAACTCACTTTTAGCAGCTCACAAAACGACACGTATCTCAAACACTAATGAATATTTTGACATAAATGTGACTGACAGTACTACCAAACTAAAAAAAAAATAATTCTCCAAATCCTTCGACGCGCGCAGTTTAAATTCAAATGTAACCTTATTTTTTGGACACAGTACAGTATGTACATATTTTTCTTCCTCTCTACTGGCGTAGAAACCGCTTACGCGGCTTTAACCGAGTTTACAACAGCACGCCAGTTGTTCTGTTCCCGCTGTTCGACACCAATTGGAGATTCCAAGTGTACCCAAGCCCTTCTCCACCAGGTCTTTCCAACGGAGTAGAGGTCTTCTTCCTTCTCAATTAATTGTCTACTCAGTCCGAAGTAGCACCTATTGGCAAGAGTAATCCTGCGTTGGATTTCCAGGCTAACAATGTTGGTGGTATTTATACTGGTTCCAAGATAGACGAAATTATCTACGACTTCAAGTTATGACTGTCAACAGTGACATGAGAGCCATGTCGCGAGTGCGACAACTGTTTATTTGATGACATGAGATATTTGGTCTTGCGCTCGGTCATCACCAGACCCATTTGCTTCGTTGCATCATCCAGTCTGAAGAGAGCAAAACTAACGACGTGGTTGTTGAGGGCAATGATATCAATATCATCAGCGTGCGCTCGCAGCTGTACACTCTAATAGAAGATGGTACCTTCTCTATGTATTTAGTTCTGCAGCTCGCATTATTTCCTCCAACAATATATTGACGGAGTCGCACGATAGGGAGTCACCTTGTCTGAGACCTCTTTTGATATCGAAAGGCACAGGGAGCTACTTTCCGCCTCTGACGGAGCCTTTGGAATAGCTCAACGTCAGCTTACATAGCCGTATTAGTTTTGCGCGGATACCAAATTCAGACATCGCGGCATAAAGGCAACTCCTTTTCTTGCTGTCAAAGGCAGCTTTGAAATCGACGAAGAGGTGGTGAGTGTCGATTCTCTTTTCTCGGGTCTTTTTCAAGATTTGGCGCATGGTGGTGGCATAGTTGTTGATTTTTCAAGCCTAAAGCCACTGATAAGATCCAAATTCTAAAATTCCAATCGTCGGGCATGCTTTCGCTCTACCATATTCCACAAAGAAGCTGATGCATGCTCCGTATTCGGTCTTCGCCGTCTTATTTGAATAGTTCGGCCGACAATCCATCGGGCCCCGCCGGTTTGTTGTTCTTCGTAGTAAAGTGACCAAATTCTAGACAAAAATATAGGTGAAGCTTATCCCGAGCTGCAATCGTTATTAAATAGACTTTTTCCTCGCTGACCTCCGACAACCCAAAGACGGGTTCAAAGACTGTCATGATTAACATAAACACTACTAATATATACAGGGTGAGCATACCTTTATGCCAATATCTAAACATTGAGTAACTATTAGAAGGGGTTAAAAGAAAGTATCTCATTTGTAAAATCCAATTAAAATATTTTAAATACGAATCAACCTAAAAGATGGCGGCCCAAATAATAAAATTTTTGCAAGAAATTTGAACGTGTTAATATATGTATGTATGTATATAGGTATTTATTTTTGATTTCGGGAATATATACATATATGTACATATGTATATTCAAGACTTCCATTAACTCATTCCAGTTCGCTAAGATCGTGTGTCGTTACGTTATTGCAATGCAGTTGGCTAAATACTTGCTCAGTGACGCCATTTCTGATTATAGGACTTTGCGAAAATCCAATTGTGTTATTCTGCAAGTTCAAAAAAATTTATATAAATATGATCAGACTCAGATATAATATAAGAATATATATAAATATGATAAGAGTTTCATCTAATATAGTTTAATCTAATAAAAAAGGAGAAAATTCTCTAAAGTATTTTTCTCTATGTATGACAGAAATCCGTCTCCAATAGTACTTCCCATGCTGATACTTTAACTAGACGCTGAATTTTGATTTCTTATCTTCAAGATCAACATTGAAACATCTATCGATATTTTCTTGAAAAAAAAATCACTTTGAAGCTCTTCTCTGGTAAATCGTATGTTTTTATAATCAACTGACCATTTGACCCAGCCGCTAAATGCAAAATTATAGCCTCTAATTTAACAATATTATTTTTGGGGGATTCCTCCGGAAAATGAACAAAAAATTCGAAACGCTGGGAAGAACCGTCTGTATAATTTAAAAAATAAATGGATTGGTTTACAAGTATACAACAACAAAAGTCTGAGGTAAAAAATTAAACCTAAACAAAAAGTAAGACCGTACGAAGTCCGAGCGGAACTGTTAATATAGATACTATCGAAATTTATAGTAAGGGGTTTTCCAATAGGTACGCTACAAAACTAGACCGTTAGAAACAGCAAACGACGCCATATTTTTCCCGTTTTTTGACATTTCTATTCAGTAAGGCTGGCCATTTCATCATGGAAAGATTTACGATCCAACAACGAGTCGAAACTATTAAAATTTACTACCGAAATTCGGAGTCAGTGGCCTCAACTACGTTAAATTTATGGTCGTCGTAATCGTCCTTTCAGATCAACAATTGAGCTTCTAGTGGCAAAAATTTGAAACCACAGTCAAAGTACAAAATGTTTTCGTGCCAGTGAGACAAAGAAGTTCCCATAGTGTCGAGAATATTGGTACCCCCAGCGCATCAATTGAGAAAGACCCAAATCAGTCTCCCACACGTCGTTCTCAAGCGTTGGGCTTCTCTGTGACGTTGTCGTGGCAAATTTTGCGAAAAGATCTTGGCCTACATCCTAACAAGATCAAATTGACGCAAAAACTGAAACCGCT